>OU795037.1:52661854-53895180 GCA_917208275.1 Patella pellucida | reverse complement strand
CCGATCAATTAAATAAAACAAAAGACAAAACAAAGACACCAAACAACTGTTACCATCAAGTAAGTCTGTACCGTCTTCAAACGTAGTCCGATTAAATGACGCGAGACCGAAATGGCGTGCCACCATTATAAGCTATGACAAGGTATCTAAAAACGTAACTATACCGACTCAGACTGATGTGCTTGTTTCTAGCTAGGATTGGGTGCCTTGGCTTTAGTTTCACCTGGCAAACTTAATTTCTTTATTAATGCATGTAACATCTTAAAAATAAGTTGACTTTATACTATTATAACTTATTACACAAACATGTATGCAGCCCAATCTACTGAAACAACTTTCATCATTTAATTATTATTAGCAAATATTGACAAAACTAAAGTAAATCAAGCTTTTTTTTTCATCAAAACTGACACACAGACATTCGTAATGATGGTGTTTTGATCCGGCGCAATTTGGATCAAGTTAGTACTTTGATTGGCTATTTTACACGAGGCCCCGTCTTTAGGGTGTTAAAGCCGTAAATTTAAAATGTCAGAGAAAGAAATCTATTATTGCTTCGATTAAAAAAGAAGGGTTTTCTGAGAAATTAATGTCCACTCGACACAAACTAGGTAATTTCGGGACTAACATATGGTTGCATTTTATTTCAATAATTCGCTTGGAGGAAACGGGAGGACCCAAAGAAAGCTCACAAAGTTGGACAGGTGATCCTTCTTCTTGTGGCATACAACCGGGGAATTGGAACCACACCAGTTGACTCAATGACAGACCTTGTGATACTATGCACACACACTAACCATTCAGACTTCCAACCCCCTACAATGGATAAGCTTACATAATAAGATATCTGGTTTAATGTTAGAGAACCAGGCATTAAGATTCATACTACACAAGGCATCAATATATTAGTAAATATTACACACTACATGTATTTTTGCTAATGATGTACATTAAATGTATGTTCATTTAATAAATAATATAAATCATGAATCTGGATATATATTTTAACACTGTGTATTCTTGTAAGGTTATATCTGAGGAACATGACACTGCTCCTATTGATTTAGCTGTGGTACCAGAAGTAAATAAACATTTAAAAGAGGTCCTAGATAATGTTGTAAGTGATCAATCCATACCAGTAAGTCAGATCACTGTCTGGATAGATCCATTGGATGCTACTGAGGAATATAAAGGTACAGTTTAATATATTCTGTTCTTCTCAATCATACCCCAGTTACAGTGTCATTCAGAGAAAGAGAGAGAAATGGGGTTTCACATCCACTCGACACAAACTCGGTCATTTCGTGGCTAATGTATGGTTCAATTTTATTTCAATAATTTGCTTGCAGGGGTCTTTAGCAGTGGGAGAAAACTAGAGGACCTGTAAAAAACACCCACTAGGTTGGACAAACGACCCTACTCCTTGTCACATACAACGGTGGAGTCGAAACCACACCAGTTGACTAAATGACAGATCTTATGATACAGTACGCACATGCTAACCATTTGGCCATCCAACCTCCCTTCATTCAGAGAAAGAGAGGGACTTTTAGAATGGATTTGTCTATCAGTCCCTCACACCTTTTGGAACACAGTAACTCAGCTTAAAATAGAATGATCAAACTTTGTGTAGATTTTCATAAGGAGCATTTTCTGCTTAGGCTAAGCAAACATTAGATACCGGTAATTAATTTGGTTGGTCAAGATTTTGGTTGAAAATAACCCTGCTTCTAATTATAATAATATATTATAGAGATGACTTATATTAGTATCTAATTACATATTATAAGATGTTATAAATGACTTATATTAGTATATCATGGTATATTATATAGATGAACTGTATCAGTATGTTACAACTATGGTATGTGTAGCTGTAAGAGGTAATCCTGTTATTGGTGTTATTCATAAACCATTTTTCAAAGAAACAGGTGAGTTTAACCAGTTAATGTTTCATGTTAAGGAAATATTGGTGGAAGATTTGACTGTGCATTACTTTGTGTTGGCATATCTGTTCATGTTTTTAAATTCAGCTGAAGTAACTTCAATTTATATTTGTGCTGTCACACAAGTATGTTATGTAAAAATAATATGTATCATTAAGATAATTTTCTACTTTACAGCATGGGCTTGGGTTGGTTATGGCCATTCTAAAAATCTGGAGAAAACATCTCCTGAAACCAATGCAAAGAAGACACCAAAAATAATAGCATCTCGCTCACATCCTGGACAAATAGAGGGTGTTGTTCACGAATCCTTGGGAACAGATGCTACTGTCACACCTGCAGGAGGAGCAGGTAAATATATACAGCTGATGTTGGGGTTACATGACAACACACTTGATATAGTGAGATCCCAATGTATAAACTTTTACTTAAGCTTATGCACGATTTTCTTCAATTTCTTATCTCTTGTATAGGCTTACATGTACATGACAGGTTTCAAATTACCCTTTCCAAAGGGCTCAATAGAATCTTAGCCTTCAGTAGGAATCACAACTGATATCTTTATGAAACTTCATGCATTTTCTAAACTTACATCATTCATATATTTAGAACGAAACACATAACTTTATATATTAGTAGTATGATTGTAAAAAATAAAGGTGGTTGTAATTGAACTATAAACAGGTAATATAATTATGAGATGGTGATACTATTTGCTATAAATTAACATCTAGCTTGTAACAAATATTTAGTTGTTCATTACCAATGACAAAGAGATTGTCTATCCCTGTGTTGTCCAAAACATGCCTAAGGGCCCTGGATGTTGATGACAAAAAACCATCCAATTGATAATATAAAACTTGGGTGTTGATTGACCTTATATTTCAACATATTCATGTAAAGGTTTGAAAAAACGTTTATGATTACCTATGAGGGATTGTTTGCAAAAATTGAATACTAGCATACTTTCCAAAACATTATTACAATATATTATTTGGCCGAAATATGTCACAGTCTACAAGTGTTTTTATTGTTTTACAGGTTATAAAACATTAGAAGTTATAAGAGGGAATGCTGATGCCTATATTCATGTCACCGCTATTAAAAAATGGGATATATGTGCTGGAAACGCCCTTCTTAGTGCTCTAGATGGTAAAATGACTACAATCAAGGATCGAAATATTATAGACTATTCACCAAATGGCTCTCCAGTTAATAGTAAAGGTTTATTAGCTACTATAAACAATCATAATGATTATCTAGATAAACTTGAACCAGTTGTAACCAAATTGATGGAAGAAAAGAAGACGAAGAAGACGTAGTGAAAGTGACATGGGTTTTTAATCTAGATGCTGGAATATACATATAAATATAACTTGGGGTCTATATTCTTGGCTTATATTTAATGTTATGGGAAATGTATGGTTTATAATATATATCAGGGGTTTTCATTTATTATATGGAATTTATAAAATGGGATTATTATAATCTTAGAGTGATAACACATTAACTAGAATATTTATTTATTAATAATTACAATATGGTCATTCAATTTATGAGAAATTTCTGTGGGGGTAGTGTAGTGTATTGAAATCCAAAATGAGAACTAATATTTGCTTTAATATCTGATACTTGATTATTTTAAAGTATGTTTTATTCAGATATTTCTCAAATCTACATAGCATCCAATAAACAGGCTGGTTTGTCAGATCTTATTGAGTGAAGATAACTAGAGTTTTAATAGACCAAATGGAATAGAGATCTAATTTAAGTTGTTATCAACATTTGTTTAATGTTTGTTTTTGTTGGATAATATGTCTAAAAATCCCCCCAAAAATTGTGATATTTTAATGAAAATACATATTTTATTTAAATATACAACACTTTTTACTGAAGTTTTGTGCCTGGAGTCCAGTCCTTTTCTGCTATGGAACATGTTACTAGTCCCAATCAGTCAGTCTATAAAAATCCTTGTAGTCTTGTACATAATTGTTGAATATTACATCTCATTTATCCCCATATCTCATGGATCTGTACACATTGAAATAATCTGCTGTATTTAGTACAACTAACAGACATTGGTAATCTCCAGGTCACTCTTCACTTTGGATATATGAAAGTTTTTCCATTCATAGGGTACTGATATAGTTTGATTCAAAATGTCTGTTAGTTTGAGCCAAGGGCATGCTTGAATATCATTCCAGAATGTTTGGAATTAACAGAATTGCAAATTAATTTAGTCCGTCACAGTTCTGTCAATCCTGACAATAGAGGTGGTGTGAAAAGAATCACGAATATGTCTCAGCTGTCATGGGCGCAACAACTTGGAATCCCCCTTTGACTGGATGTCACTATTTTGAAGATTGAGAGAATTCAATTTCGAACCATTCAGTCATGTATCATCTAAGTTTAGCTTGACATCCCATATAATTTATACCCCGCCTTTCGATGAAAGCAGGGGATTATTAAAATCTTGTTCAATACATTTTATGGTCGAAGCTTAACTAGCCAGATCATTCATATCTATTAAGTAGGTCCAAGTTGACAAAAACCTTCATGAAGAAGGGTCTAACTAGTATACAAAAGATAGTATTATTATTAATTTATTTGTCTTTAATAGATTAATAAAGCAGTGTAAAATAAATCAAAACCATGGCTATAACTTAAGTTAGAATTGATCAATTTGAATGAGATCATAATTTTTTAAATATAAATATTTAATTGTGTATGATGTTAAACTCTATATTATACTCTATTCTGGTATATTGATGGAGCTTTAGTGAGTAATAACTAATATATATTAAATAATCCAAGTGCAAAGTTAATTTAACCATGAAAGTATTAACAATTTATTTAAAAAGTATGTTACTAGATATAGCTTGTTAATGTTAGTGATTTTGGGGGGTATTTATTGATTTTTGTGTGAAAATACAAGTTTTGGTTTACTTTAAATATCTATATGGTAGAAAGTGATACCTTAAAATGATATGTATTGATAGAAAGTCTTCACATCATATGTCATATTTGACCAACCCAGTTAAAAGAGACATTCGTAAAAAAAATCAAAACTACTGTGCATCAATTTAAATTCTGTATTTAGAGTCCTCGTTATTCGTATGTGACATAGGTAATTATCTTTGTAAATGGCCGAAATATTTAGCTTTAAAGACACCATAGCAACACTCCGGCTGTCAATCACCATTTCTGCCAATTGCAATAAAAAAAAAAATTTGGTGGTAAAATATTTAATCTGGCGAAATTTTTCCTGTATGGTGATTCTTTTTTAGTTGCCACAAAGCTTTGATTTCCAGTCCATTACAGTCTATTGCGCTTGGCTAAGTCGGTTATCAATCAATTAGGTAACAATAATATAAATTTTGGCAGAAAAATATGGTTAGTAAATTAATACTAAACATTTGCAAAAAAAAAAATGAAATCCAGAGTGAGCACTTCACCATGGCATCCCAAAACAGTTAATTTCATGTAGTGAGCTTTGTGGAATGAATATTAGTTGGATGGTTAGCATGTAGCATGTGCGGGCTGTATCATAAGGTCTGTCATTGATTCCCTGGTTGTATGTGAAAAGGAGTAGGGTCGCCAGCCTAACCTCCCATTGCAAGCAAATTATTGAATCAAATTGAACCATGTGGAATGAAAAATTAGGTCTTTTTTGAGGATAATTTGGCTAGACATTTATCTCATTAAACCAGAGCTGGTCACAAATGAGGTTCTCACCGGTACACAATAATATAAATGAAATAAATGTTTAAATAAGAAGTTGTATTAGAAGTATATGAGAAGATATATCTAAATAATGTTCTACGCATGAACCAATATAGCAATAGTTAAATAATGATCAATTGTTGATGTTTTCTTCTCTCTCTATAATGTCCATGCCAACTAGTAATCTTGATCACCATCACACCATTTAAAAATTATCATCACACAGTAGCTTGGTGATCAGTTAGGTAACGTGAAGTATGCAAACGATGTACATGTATATATTATTGTTTTAGTATGTTCTCAATGTTTTTGTATGAAAGCAACTGTTCTGTATGATGTTATACATAGATATAAATCAAGGTAAATTATTTTATTGAAGTGCAATAAACACTAAATAGAATTTTCTCTGGAGTTGTCTTTCAAACCTTCAGTGAATGATCATCTCAGTTTTGTTTGAATGTGGTAAAAGAATGTGGATGAGGTTTTGCTTACATATTTATCAATATTTTGTAAAATCAAGGCTCAAGGTTTACTTTCAAGTAAGGTATTAAGAAAGTGTATTTGTGTTTTTGTCTCTAAACGTCAAACTATTTTATTTATGTTACTAGCATATGTTGCAATTCCATCTTCAACCATATTAAAGGGGAAATATCACTCTCACCCAAAAAAATTATGTATACAGTTTTCAAATAATGTATTTTATTTTCAATTTTGTATTCCACATTATAAACATTACACATGCGTAATTTTGGAAATTTAAAGCACTGACCCTCTTAGAGTAAGGTATTTATCATGAGTGTCTGTTAAAAGTTTGTAAAAAAAAAAGCTTGTACGAAGTAGATTTGTCTCACATTACGAAGTTGACCCAATTAATTGTATGTTCCAACCCATTAAGTTAATTCTAAATTTACAAGATCATTACCAGATAACAATATATACTTAATAAAACATTGATATCGGTGCACTTGTAATATCCATGACATATTTTTTATTGAATAATTGCAAATGTTTCATCATCTCAAGGAATGTTTCTTTAATTTTGAAGTAAAAGTGCTTGGTATTCATGTATCAGAACAACTGTTATATTGTATTGTAACATGCTTCAGGGTCAATCGTGCGTTTTGATTGGTCAATTAGGCACCATCTATTGGACAATAACACCCCTCTAAATTAGCAAAATCACTGCGTATTAATATTATGCGTACTACTTTAATGGAGATAACCACAATGGCGATAATCAATTTTGATCTCGTTAAATTAGATGAAATATTCGGAGATATGTCCGAAGATGAACTTGAAACACCAACCCCCTTGTCCGGTAACAGCTACAAACAATAAAATATACCAAAAACTATAACAAAAACATAAATCTTATTTCAAAAAGTACTTTTAAAAAAATGAAGTGAGAATTTCAGTTTTCCTTGTGTGTGTCTATACTCATACTGCTACTATAGCAACCAAGCAATAAGCGAGCCAAATCTAATGAGACGAGCCTGTTATCCTGTTACGTCACGACGTTTTCATTACGTCAAAATGGTTTTTACGTCACTAAAACCGATTTGCAGTGAGACGAATTTTGAAGTTTACACAATAAAATAAGTTCGTTTAAAATTTTATAAAATAGCATGTTACAATGTCGATAAACACCTCCTGTTTCGCATTTAGAGGGGTGTTATTGTCCAATAGACATGTCCTGAGATTTTACATTAGAACCCGCGACGCTAACGCGTCTTGGGTCCTAATGATCTCAGGACATGTCTATTGGACAATAACACCCCTCTAAATGCGAAACAGGAGGTGTTTATCTCCTAAACAGATGATTGTAAAATATCCTTATTTGTTTAAAGGAACAAAAAGCCTGATTGTTTACACATACATGTACATGCACTCTTGGTCAACCAGTTTGTTGGATATTCAGTGCTTTAAAATAGATTACTATTATTTATTAATGTATATGTATCACAGAAGTCAAAATATACACATACATGTGCAGTTTTTTAATAAAGAGACTGTTGTGTACTATTATGTATTTAAAGTACATCTAGGTAATAATAAGCTTCTTGAAGAATGAACTAGCTTGTGCAAAGAATTTTACTGTTTTAAGATGTATAAAGATGAAGTAGAAAATCAGTAGAAAACAATGTAAACTTTAAACAGCCATAACTTAGGTTCGAATTTATAGATTTGAATAATTCAGTAAACAGATATTTTTGAAATGAAAGTAAATTTTGATTTTGTATGGTTTAAAAAAAAAACCCAATATGTTCAACTTACTTCTGGTATGTTGGGTCTTTAAACAATCTAAAATAATTTACATCCTTTAAAAATAGGTAAGCATTTTATGGTTTTGTTCCTATTATAAAGTTTTAGATCTATCACTCAGACATGTCCATTTGCTTTTGTATTATGTAATGTAATTTATTCATAAAAATATATGAAAGCATCCATCTGTATGGCTTTTTAAAAAAAAAAAAAATTCTTGAATAATTAATATATTAAGAAACTTGCATATGCATGCCCATCTTTTTAACAATTCATTTGTAAATGTGCAACCACAAATTGGTCAAATATTATGTATATTATCATGATTGACATTTGTAAATATGTGCATATTCACTTTTAATACCGGTAATTCAATTACATGTAATTTAAAAAAATTCTTTATATATATATATATTTATGGAATTGTGTATGTATTGTGTGGGCTGTTATTATAGAATATATTATAATAAATATACACTGAAACGTCCATCTGTCGACACCAATTTGTTCCTTAAACCTAAACGCCCATACTTCCAGCTTCTACATCTAATAATCAAGGTGAAGACATTCCCGCCACAGGGAACGTATCATTTGTCTTTTTTGTACGCAAACATTGAACAAGTAGTAGGAAATTGCTATCGATCCGTCGTACACAATTACTTCGGAACACACTTACATAGGCGTACTAGCAACGGGGGCACGGGGGGGGGGGGCAGCTACCCCCTTACTTTCTGGATGGCTGACTTTTCGGGCCGACGGGTAAAGTTATTTTTGGGTTTTTTTTCATTTATTTGGCAAAATAAAGTGCCCGAAATCTAAAAAAAAACCCACTAATTTTAATGTTTTTACGGTCGTCAAATGTTCCAAAATATTCTTGGGGGGCCAATACAAGGTCAGCTCTATTTCTTCGCCTCCCGAAGAAAACCAGTGCCGCTTTCTGCAAACCTGATTTTTTTCCCAGGCATTTCTAGTTTTGCTTCCCTAACTGTCATCGAGCCCTAATAAAACACTAAGTTTACCCCTATTATGTTGACTACGGATTAAAACATTTTTCTGGAGCCACTCTCCTTTGTCGACATTTTTCGGGCATCGATTATTATTTGTGAAAACATCTGCTGCAACAGTCTGATCGGATAATTTGAATTAAGATTTATTTAGCCAGTTGCCTAAAACTTTTCCGCCAAATTATCGCCATAATCAAATTTTAATCGCGATTTCCATATTTTTATCGCGAATTACGATTGGTCCCAGACCATGAAGAATTAATTTGACCTTTCCATCACATTTACGAATGTGGACCCTTTTCCGCAATCGTTCGAAAGGTATACTGAGTGAGGTTCAATTCGGTTAGAAGCCCGTCTGTAAACTCCCAGAATGACCCACGAGAAGTTCCAGACATTGGGTATTTATTAGTGACGTATATCGACCACGTTTAGTCATCAAGTAGGGGAGCTCGATTCTATTTTTTTTTAGACAACTTTAGTTACAAATCAGCGAAGAAGACTTATCTTTGCTATTTCATTCATCAGATAAAATACCTTAAAGAAATCTTTAATTATACATATTTTTCTGAAATCACTCAGAATGGCCAATAAAATATGCAAACGTTCAACAGCTTTCATATTTACAGCAGGACGATTTACCCGACAGGTAGACTAATCATCGGAATCCATTTATTACAACCGGAATTAATTAACAATCACCGGAATTCACTTCGACAATTCCCGATTTCTCCCACAAAACGAAACTATTTTAATCGTATAATACATTATTATATAACGAATGACTATTTCGATCTCTCCACGGGCCAGATGAAGGCGATGTATGTGTATTTATTTGAGTTGACTGTGGAAACAAAATAACAATTTAGTTGAATTAAACACTGAAAATCATCAAATTTAGACTAAAATCAAAAATTCGCCTCACAAATCTGTCAAATATTTTTGAATTTTACTATTTCATTTTTTTTTTCAAAATTAAACTGGAAGAAACATACCCAAAACATGTAACTAGTTGCCGTACATATCCCCGTTTAGCCAACCTGAATAGGCCCTATTACGAAATCCTGACAGAAAATATTACTTCAAACCCTCTTCGTCAATTATAGACCAAAAAATCAACAAAAATGGGCATGCAGAAGAAGAGAAAAGAGACAGAGAGCGGTACCGAGATAGTGAAATTTAATAGTGGTCTGCCTCTGTATCATTTTCCGTCGGCAACGCTAGCACCATTCGGCAAACCTCGACGGATTCCGGTACTCTCCGTAACCTACATCTAGACTCGGATGTATGATAGTCATTGATATGTACCTACGACCATACATTTGCGATGCGGCTTATCGACTACCGATTAACTCTATCAGGAAAACGTTCCGCTTTTACAAAAAAGTCCCAAAATCTGGTTAAGCTGTCCACACGACTTAGTATAATTTCTGGACACATAATGTATTTGTAAATAGTATAGTTTTTCTGCGTGGATATTGTAATACTAATACGTTTTTTAGAGTCGTCCACACGATGTATTTTTAATTAGTATAGTTTTTTTCTGCGTGGTCACCCTTTCTCCCGGCAAATAAACAACAAAGTAAATCGTTTTATTCCATAAATAACAAATTCATTAACAAATTCATAAACATATTTAGTTGTGGAAGACATCACTAATAGTTGTTGACGACATCACCAATGCTTTGTGGACGACTCAACCAACGGTTGTGGACGACTTCGCTTGTGGACGACTTGACTGGCACCCATCTCCTGGGGGCAAACATGTTTTCCGGGTCCTTTAAAATAGTTCCAAAATGGCGGACTTCATCATACATCCGAGTCTAGATATAGGGCACCGGAATCTGTCGAGGTTTGCCGAATGCGCCAGCACAGGAGTTATCACGGGCAAATGTTAAAGTTGATCAAATGCATTTTGTTATTTACCACCCCATACAAAATTGTTTTGTTTTTTTACCGGTAACGGCGATTCCAACAAAATATTTAAAGGTACTATCCCGATTTGAAGAGAGTCTCAAAAATACGTATGAAATTTAAGCACCAAATATAGAGGAATGGTGTATTTACCTTAGCCTGAAATGTAGGCTAACTCTTTTAAGATTCTGGCCAATTGTTTCGTTGGTTGACCCGATAATCGCTTCTAGTTCCTTAAATACAATAAATGACATAATGTGGTGTACTCGATTACGAAAGATAAATTTAACTTAACATTACTTTTATGAAATAAAAAATCTAGATTTATCCAGACACCGCAGGCCCGTATCTAGCCCAAAAATGTTAGGGGGGCAAGGGCTGTTGGGGGCGCCGATGGGGCTCCTGGGGGCGCCGGTGTATCTACAGTTGACAGTCCACGGAGAATGGTCCAGCCCCCCCCCCCCCAAAGCGCCCGAAAAGTTAAGAAAATATGGTTTGCACCTGAGGAACTATGAAAATGTCGCAAATGTCGTATTATGAACATTATAAAAATTTGAAGGAAGGAATACGACTTCAGCGTACCTATATTAATTTATGAGAAAAACGAAAAGTTTTGAATAGGGTTAGAGTGCGACTTGTTTGAATTTTGAAGATTATCACTCCTGGCGCGGGCTTGAATCAATGTCATCACCATCGGGAATTTAACCTGAATATTTCCTACAATTTCCAGTTGGCTTTCTTATAGTGGTTTTCTTCGGGCGTCGGTATGTGGTCGTTTAGTCGCGTTTCCGTCATTGTAGATATCTGCCGCCACACTGCCCGACTTCTTTTTCGGGGGCATGTCTTCACACTGTTTAGTATCGCACGTTATACAATATTGATGCTGTATGTATCGGGAACCGTTATATACTTGACAGTAATAAAAAGTTTAATTCCTGCTACTTTACACTTAACGACAGATTCTGGGCAGAAAAATAGACGCGAATTCTTAAAATACCGCGTTTTATAATATCTGAAATACAAATACGAAAGGGATGTTTAAAATCCAGAAAAGGGGGCGCGCTGAATCTATACTTGAAACAAGGCGCCCAGGTTTGTGGCAGTCTTTGACACCTTCGAGCGCAACCCTGCCAGATCTATTGTCTAATGCGCTATAAACGGCAACAAGTACGATGTGTATCTTAAACGAGTTCAATATCTAGAATAATTTGTGTAATGAATTCACTAATATACGAAGGATGCCAGTGAAATATTAACTGGTGAGATTCGCTAATAATTCGAGTGGCAGACCATGAACAGCCCCTGCTGACCTATGATACTAGCTGAGCAATACGAAGCGAATTCAAGTCTATAAACACAAGATAAAATGAATTGTTCCCCATGATCATGCGGGGGTGCGCTGTATAACGAGCGCATAACACAAGCCCTTCAAGGGGCGCCCAATTAAGGTGTATTGGGCGCCCCATTGACCAAGTCGTGAGCGCCCAACCAATCTCGCTCGACATTATTTATTATGTGCGAACCGACAAACATACATTGTCATTATAATGCGCCCCACCAATCATGTCATTATTGGCGCCCCTCTGGGATAAGTAACACCACAGCTCACACAGTTTTGGACGCACCCTCAAGTTAGGTGTTAATCGTGTAATTCATTATGAGGCGCCTCATCATTTGGGTGGTGGGGCGCCTCATCATTTGGGTGGTTGGGTGCCTCATATAACGACATGAATAGAAGTGACATTGTTAGGGGTACCATCAATCTAGTAGTAGGCGCCTAACCAAAGTCACTCGGCTTTAAAGGGCGCCCATACTGAATATGGACTCGTTAGTCGGTGGCTTCGTATTCCGTCAAACAGAAAGGGCGCCCATTACATTTTTCTCGCAATGGATAGAGGTATTATGCATTATGTGATGCCAAACAATCATATATTGTCATAATAAGGCGTCCCAGCAATCATGTCATTATGGAAGGTCCTCTGGGATAAGGTGCACACAGATCACACCGATTTGACGCCCCATCAAGTTGTGATGTTCATCGTGTGACTCATTATGAGGCGCCCCACCATTTGAGGGGCGCCTCATATATAACGACATGATTGATGACGCTCCCATAAAACCAAGTGACATTGGTTGGGCGCCCTGTCACTCGGCTGTATGGGGCGCTCATACTGATATGGGCATGTAAATCGGTGGCCTCGTATTGTATTTAATGGAAAGGGCGCCTTAGGCGCCGATTAGGGGCGCCCGCTTTTTCAAGGTGGGGCGCCGATTTTTCTTTAGTACAATTTTCTGGCGTTGTTCCCCCTTTTTAGTGATGCAGGGCGGAGGGTCTGACAAGGGCAACAGTCTAGTCGTTCGGATGGGACCGTGTGCACAGTGGCGTGCACGTAAAATATATCTTGAAAGTTAGAATTCGATGTAAGAGTAGGCCATAATACGGCTTTCCGGGCAACATTTCCCTCATAGCCCACTGTATGGCGTATGCCCCTCTTCATTAGCCCAGTTCGGAGCAGAGCAGTAGGACGTTAGACCTCATGTCATTTCATTTCTTTATGTTAGTTAGTATACCGTAATTGGGAACCACCCATTTCGCGACGATTTTGGTTAAACTATTATCCACTTTTAGACCGTTTTGACTGACCATTCGGCCCAAGAATTCAATTTGCATTTTTTAGGCTTCAATTTCAGGCCATATTGCCGAAATTGACCTAATACCAATCTTAAATTGACCAAATGGCCATCTACATTTTTAACCATAACCATCGTATCATTCAAGGCATTATTTCAAGAACCGAACTAATACTCCTAGTATACCCGGACACAGTTCCGGTCATACCAAAGAGGAGTTTTGTGAATTCGAATAGACCGTATTTCGTGACAAAATCAGGTTTTTTCTTTCTTTTTGCTTAAAGGGCTAATCCCGATATTTGTTTTGGGAATTAAACTGCTTAATTTTGTGTTAAAATCCCTTAAAATATTCGAGTCAAGGGCCGAGCAACTACTTCAGTATTTATGATACGTTTTCAAACGACTTAAATCCGTCAGTCTTCATCTGGAATTTGAGACCGGTGCCCCAAGGTGTATTTTGTGGTATCTGGATAAAACCAAACATTTTTTAAATAAAAATAATGTGTAGTTGAAATTTGCCTTTCTTTATCATGTACGGCACATGGGGTATTCACTGCATAACCCTCTCAAGTAACCGTAATCGGTTATAAGCGACCCAACGAAACAATTGACCCGAAATCTTAAAAGGGTTACGTGTACAGATAAGCAGTTTTGGCGTTCACGTCCAAACGACTATATTTTGAGTTGAAATTTTGAGACAAGGTAAATACACCATTCCCCTATATTTTGGCGTTTTATTTTCATACATTCTCAGACTTTTATTTTTGAGTCTCTGTTTAATTTGGGATTGTCCCTTTAAGGGGAATTTGCCAACACGTATAATTTGCATCCAGCTTCGAGAACCATTTATTGCCTGACAAAGCATCTATACATTCAACTAGGGGTAGGGGAAATGCGTCTTTCGTCGTAACCGCATTTAATTTCTGGTAATCTATACAACATCGGATCGTCTCACCTTTTTTAACGGATTAAAACAGGAGGAGATGCCCAATCGGGGTTCGACGGTTGAATGACTTTTGCATCTGAATTTAAAAAAAAAAAAAGTTCCTCTTCTTCCTTTGCAAAATGGGTTTACGTCTTGTCGGCCGTTTAATTGGCTTTGTGTTTTTTGTTTCTATGACGTATTCCATTGCGGTAACATTCCCCAGATCAAACTGATACTTCGCAAAAACTTGCTGATAGCAAATGCCAAAGTCTTAATAAATCCTCTTCCGATAATAATTTCTTTGAACGATGAAACAAATCGACTAAATGCTGGCAATGTGAAGTTGGCACGTTATTCGGGGCTCGGCAGTAACACAGACCGACCTACCTTCCATCCGACCATGTACCCGATTCCTTTGACTGTAATGTGAGTGAATAATGGGTGACCGACCAACAAGTAGACGACCGTTTATGAAGCGAAAAGGGTTTTGACTGGTTTGTTGGCGTGCAAGGGGCAGTTCTCCACTGCACTCACCTATGTAATTGCTGAATCCAGAAAAACGTACTGACTCGTTATTCAGGATTCGCGAATACCGAATAACGAACAAGCACATTATTCGGGATTCATGATACACTATCTTCCCCCGACCATTTCCTCACTAATCCCGACGGTAGGAGTACGTAACGTAGCCGACCGTTTGTCAAGTGAATTGGATGTTGACTCGTGTGTTGGCATGCACGGGGAGTCCTCTCCAGCAATCGCGTGTGTTATTGCCGAATCCCGAATAATGTGCGATTATAACGTTCAACTTGTCCGTTATAAGATGACGGTCTATAAGGTGTAGTGCTTCATCCGACCGTAGGGGTAAAGTGGAAGTTCGGTGACCGACTAGTAGCAAGGAGATGACCGTGAGTGCGCGAGAGGAGTGCACCATGGGTACCAACAAACCAGTGAACACCCTAATCGCTTGAAAAAACGATCGGCTCCGTTCTAGTTGGCCACAGCATCAAACGTAGATCTGTTAATAAAAACACATTTTATACAGTTAATACAGCTATTCTAGATCATGGTTAAAATCACACCCATTTTATCTATATTATAGCTAGCTAAAAAGTTCAATGTGTTATCACACAACCTACCTGGAATCAAACAGACTTTTTAAACAACATAATTTTGAAGTAAAGTAAAAAGAGATAGAGTAAATAGCATCTGTGTTGTTAATTAACAATATGGATACTAAAGTTACCAATATATATCACTAGATATAGCATAGACAATTATAATGTCCCTATCTATATTATGACGCTATAACGACTGGCATAGTAAGAGAAGTGTTACCTCCCTTGCTTTGTTCAATGCTAAAAAAAATTTCTGAGGACTCGTTGTGGCAGGATGAGGCATTAGCTACGAGCACGTAGCTAAAAACTTTGAGATACTGGGATTTGTTTGTTTTTTGTTTTTACAACTACAATTGGATGACTTTAGTTTTACCTGGCAAACTTAATTTCTTTGTTAATGCAGAATATAACGTCTTAAAAATAAGTTAATTTTATTAATTAAATATACACAGCCCGATATAATTTATCTGCAAATATTGTCAGTAAACTCAACCAAGCGGTGTTTTTAACAGATCTGATATGACCATTCTTGCGACCTATAAAGGTTTTTCTTCTTTTCGCGTATATATTTTTAACTCCGCCTTCAACTAGACGTCAATTAAAATGTCTGATAAAGCCAGTAATTATCCATTCGATTTGAAAGAGGTATATGTAGCACCATGAGTGTTTGTGTCTGACGTGGAGAGCGGAATTATTACGGACCGGTCGCCACACTCTATATCACGACTCATGCAATATTCTTGCTACATAATTGTGGAAAATGGACATTAGTACACACGGTTTTCAATATATACTATTCAAAAAAAGTAGGGGATATTTGATTTTTAAGTGTTATTAAAGTCACCTTATGAAACTGACGAAGAAACAAATGACAAAAAAAAATGTAGTTCACATTCATCGATTTTTTCCAAATGATCGTTAGACTAAGTAAGGCACAGACTGGCCATTATAAGGGTAAAATGATACCCGGGGTCAAACAGCAAAGTTACCACAGCATCACAATAAAGTCAGTAACGGGTAAATCCTCCTCTGTTTGCCGAACAAGCATTGGTCCGACGTGGCATACTCCTAATGAGACGTCTAAGGTCATTTTAGTCCAGATTGCCCATTACAAGTCCTGGACATTGACAGGACGTTGTTGACGTTGACGTAACCTCTGTCAAAGCATGTTCCAGACATGCTCGATGGGGGAGAGGTAGGGACTCAGTGCTGGCCAAGGTAATGTGGTCATGTTCTGTGTTTGAGGTAACCTGTGACGATCCTGGCCCTGTGACATCTTGCGTTGTCATCCTGGAAGATGAAAAACGGGCGTGACGTCGTGTGTACGGCACAACATGGACTGCCAAGATGTTGTCCCGGTAGGTAGTACTGGCTAGTAACAGACCCTGCAACAACATGTAAAGCCGTTCTTCCAGCAACAGTGATGCCTCCCCACACCATAACAGAACCACCCCCAAATCGATCATGTCTGATGACGTTAACGTCTTTGAAGCGCTCGTTTCCACGACGCCACACCCCCCTACGCCTGGCAAAAAATCATCAGTGAACCTTGACTCATCTGAAAACATCACATTGCTCAAGCGCCGATTATCCCAGTGTTGACGATCCCTACACCAACGACGTCTTGCCTGAATGTGATGATCTCTCAAACAAGGGATCACGCGAGGATGTCGGGCGCGAAGGTGACCCCTATGAAGTCGATTCCGAATGGTCTGACCACTCACTCTCACACCAGTGTCTGTTTGAAAACGAGCGCTGATCTGATTTGCTGTGATGACACAATTTCTCAAGGCAAAGGTACGGATAAATCGATCCTGGGCTTGAGTTGTCGCCGTTGGTCGACCTGAGCGTGGTCTGTCCTGTACAGATTGTGTATCACAGTATCTGGACCATGGCCTGCTTATGACAGACTGAGAAACATTCATCGCCCGCGCCACAACCGCCTGTATTGTGCCGATCTGTAGCATGCCAAGGGCACGTAACCTTTCATTTTGGGTAAGCCGACGCATATCAAAATTTGTTTTCTGGTCACTAAAACAATTAAACTGATGTTTCCAATGACTGTAACATTCAAAGTCAAAGTCGTGCAAATCTTGGGTTGGACCCCCATGATGATCCCAAGCATCACCTGCATTCCATGCGGTAGCTATTGGTGCGTTTGGGCGTCACATGTAACTGGAAATGTTTCTTCTGTTAGGTTCTATAGTGACTTTTTTCGTAGTTATTTGCATATTTTAGTATAATGCCCCCAAAATCAAATATCCCCTACTTTTTTGAATAGTATAATAATTTCAAGAAAGTTAAACATGTGGTGGGGATGCTACATTGCTTTATAAATGAAATTATACAATATAAAAAAAATGGACAATCATGTTCGACGCCATCCTAAATTTTTCAATTCAATCAACCTTAAAGCCCCAATACCACTCTTGTAACTGAATAATATGCCCCAATCATTTTTCTGGTCAACAAATTGTAGTAGTTGTACTATATTACAATATTCCAATTAATTGATGATACAAATTTCATCTTAACACACCGAATTTAAAAAATAGGAAAAATTAAACTTCATGGTTTGAAAAGCTTTACGTAAACACTTTCAAATGCGACTTGGATTTGAACATATTTTCGAACCCTCTGGACAAGTAAAATAGGATGTAATGGATGATTTACACAACAGGTAGGACACTTAAACATCTAGTAGTTAGAATAAGGCTATTTTTATCTGGACCTGTCAAGCCAGCAAGAGTGTTATTGTCCCTTTAAGTTATGGCCATTTAAAGTTTACATTGGTTTCTGTTGATTTTAGTACACACATGTGACAATATAGCAGTAATTATGCTTTTTTTTCGGATAAATAAGTCCAAGCTTCATCATCATGAATATTTAAACACACATTACGCAAGAGCTAAATTTGCCTATTGCAGGTCTTTCTTTAGGCCTTAAATGTTATCTAAATGTTTAATTCGACATAAATTCAATCGCTCAAATCACGGTTCACTGTGGATCAATTTGACTGAAAATTTCCGAAAATTTCCATTACATTATTTAGTTTTTTACTATTATAGTGAGAACTGTCAGCTCTCTATCTAATCTTCCATAATGTATCTTAAAAGCATATCAGTGTCGTTGTTTTGTTAAAAAGATGTTTTATTGAGAATAGTCTGGTTGAGTAGGGACAATCATGGCCAGTATGGCTGGAGCATTGTCCTGGAGCAGCCAGACACATCGGGGAATTTTCTTGGCTTTGGTGACGTTATGTGCTCCATTTTACACTCTAATTTTTTGTTTTTGGGTCAAGTGATGAACCAAGATTTCAGCCTGGGCAACAATATGACCCAAGCAAGTAGGAGGTTATCACGGATATTCCTAGAGAAGCTGTTGACTAACCATGATTCTCTGACGTTTTATTCTTCAATCAACATTCTCGGCACCCACAGACAGGGGCGGATCCAGGATTTTGTGCAGGGGGGGGGGGTAGGTTGAAGGCGCTAAACGTTGTAATGGGGGTTTGGGGGTCCTCCCCCAGAAAAATTTCGTAAAATAGATTCAATTTGGTGCATTCTGACGTATTTCCGGTAGCTAAATTCCAAGACAACAGGTCTAAAAATCGACAATAAATCGCATAAAATGTCCATAAAACTTTGATGGGGAATACTCCCTTCACAGGTGAGGAACAAAATACGAAAGGAAGGGAATTCGACTAGTTATCAACGCTGTCGATAAAATTAAAAAGCAAACACAACAATATTCAACGTCACCAGTCGAACAGCGTTAATAAAACTCTTTAAATTTCAATAAATTTATTATTTTCATACTGTATTGTATTAAAAAAAATTGCCGTCGTCAATAGGTGATTCGCGGTGGGGTCAATTGGTCCCGACGGCAATTTATGCTGTCAACGATTTTGGATAATTGCCAGGGGCCGGTTGTTCAAAGCTCCGTTATCTTTTAACGATCCGTTAACTTTAACAGAGAGAAAGATTGTCGCTGGAAATAAAGGCCTCAATACATTTTTCGTACAGGTTTTTGCTAATATTTCTAAAGGAAAAATAAATTATTCTATAGTGTTTTCTGTAGTAAATTTAACAAACAACCCGTTACCAAGACATAGGTCCGTTAGAGTTTAACGGATCGTTAAAATAACTTAGTTTTGAGCAACCCCAGAGCAGTATGTGACTATTTGTTTTTGTCCACAATGGAATGAAAGTCATGACTCAACTCAATGTATACAAACTCGCACCCTTCATATTTTCAAGCCTGAGCGGCCGTGAATTTTTTCTCATAATAAGTGTTGAATTTTTTTTTTTTTGTGTCTGAGCATGGGGGGGGGGGGACAGGCACTTGAACAAGGTATTTCTTACATTATCTTGTCTAACTAGAGCACCGTGATAGTAAATGCAAGAGGACCACTCCACATATAAACAAACACCCTTGATACAAATCAACAGATACGATAATAAAACAAATGGGAAATTGGCCTGGCACTTATGAATGATGGGGCGAGGCATCTTTATGATTCATTTGCCTTTCGACTGGACAACGAGACACTGGCCCCTTTATTTGATTCGGGTGCCATTTTCTTGCACCCATGTGCTCCTCAACAGGATATGATAGAATTGATCGAAATATGAATGACCAATTTCGAGACATATGCAATGACTTGTTTTAAAAGAGCAGCTAGATCATCATGATCATATGGCCGGTAAAGTTGTCTTTTTGAAGGAAACCACAAAATCACTATTAGATAAAATACAAAAATGCGAGACCCGTATAAAGATGAATAATCTGATTTGTTGAAACAAAAGCCGCTGTTCGCTCATGGTCATATTCATGTAATAATCTAGATGTTACGTTTAAAATCGTTCGACTAGGAAAGAAGACAGAAACAAATAACATACCATTCTGTGTCCAGTTAGGTAATTTATACATAGATATGCAGCATTAAATACATTTAGGCAATATAAAAACAAACAAACCTGAAATATTCAAGAAAAGTGACAACCAATCTGCTTTGTTCGTGAAAGAGGACTTCAGTCCTGAAGTGCGAAAAATCCGGTCAAAACTTTATCCATCTGTTATTTAAAGGGGCCATCCCGATAACATTTTGGGGGTTAAAACTGCTTAATTTTGTATGAAAAGTCCTTAATAGCCTCTAACTTAGATCCGAGCAACTTCTTCAAGCTACGTGATACGTTTTCAAACAACTTCCAATCGCCGGTATGACTCGGTGGCCGAAAACTTGTGTTCTGTTTGCATTACACATAAGAGTCTGGATAAAACGAGTCTATATATGTGCAGCTTTCAATCTAACCCTATTGACTCACTTTTAAAGCTCTCTATTGATTAAGTTAAAATTGGTAAAAGAGCTAGTGTCCAGTTAAGCTTTTTTTGAATTCACGTCCAAACTACTCAATATTTTGAACTGAAATTTCCAGACAAGGTAAATACACTATTCCTCTATATTTTGGCGTTTAAATTTCATACGTTCATGAACGTGTAATTTTCAGATTCTTTGAAATTCGGGCTGGCCCCTTTAAAGTCAAAACAGAATTATTTCTATGGCTTTTGCTCAATAGGTTAGCACTTATTAGACGATCATTGGCATTATTTCCTACCCTTAAAAAATCATTGACACAGGAAATAATAACACATTTACCTCCCTTGTTTCCTATTCCCTCCCTGGAATAGCTATCTTCAAACGTTTGAATTTGAAGTTGAAAATTATATTTTTGCTAATTTATCAGCTGGCAGTAGTGAATAGGATCAATAGGATTATTCTTTAACAAGGTAGGACTGTTTATGGATACCATCTATTTTAAGGCTTTATTTTAATAAATTTTAAAAATAGAGCTTAAAACGGAAAACAAACGTTTGGACGAGATTGTTTGACAGGAACAGAACAACGAGTGGGTTTAATTACATCTTCTAAATGACGTTTAACACGAACAAGAATTACATTACCAGTAAAACTGACTTCAACTTTTCAGGCAAATTATGGTTAAATAAAGGGTACGATGGACTTGTATTTGCTCAAAGGCTATTTCAGAAGTGCCTTATTTTGATGTGACTCCGATTATTTTTACCTGAAATTGATTGGATCACAAAAAGCTTACACAATTTGCTACCACATTGTGTTCGTGGAAAAAGTGACTTAGGTCGTTCTTCCCCTGGACTCTTCATATGATACAGCAGCAGACTGTAGAATGATGTGTAAAAATGCAGTAAACCTTTGTGCCACACAGAAACAAACAATATTGTGGGATCCACAAACAGATCTACAAAGTCGAGGTAAAGAATTTTTCAGAACTTATAAAGGTCGTAAAATCAATTTTTTACTCCAATAAGATTCAAAGCTATGGAAAAGATCAAAAACGTATTTTTCAAATCACAAATGAGTTAATGAATAATCAGAAATACAACACTTCCCTTCCATCACATACCTCGTTTTATTCATTATTTTACCGATAAAATTTCAGACATAAGATGTGGAATTATTGAGGCACTGTCATCAGTTAAACATAGGCCACCTACCTACAGGGTTACGTCAGTTAATACCAGTGGCGTCACTAGGGGGTGGCACAGGGGGCACGTGCCCCGGATCTTTTCATGTGTGCCCCGGAGCAGACAAAATCGATAATTTGCAATAATTTCACTACTTTTCCCTATAATTATTTCGAATGTCCCCGAGTACGGAAGAGAAGCTTTCCAGTGCGAAGCTTTTCTGGATTGTCCTTTCTGGGCCACCGTAGATTTCCTCAAATACCTGCACGTGCACAGTTTAATACAATATTATATAACTAAATAAATATTTGACTGAAAATAGCGTAGAAACTATCATGCATGACCTAGTTTACCCGCCGTGTATGTTTAGCGGGACAAGAATATATCAAATTAAATTTTAGTTCGTGAATGAATGAAATGAATCAAATAGGGTTTAACGTCCTACGCTTAAGCACCTAACCTGGGCTAATTGAAGACGGGCATACGCCATACAGTGTGCTATAAGGGAAATTTTTGCCCGGGCAGCGGCGCTACGGCCTACTCTTATATCGAATTCCAACTGCCAAGGGATCTTTTACGTGCACTCCAATGTGTACACGGGACCTCGGTTTTTCGTCCCATCCGAACGACTAGGCAGCTGTCCTTGTCAGGCCCTCCTTCTGCATCACTGACAAGGGGAAATCACGCCGGAAAATCGAGATGAACTTTCTCGGCCTATGCAGGGATTTTTAGTTCTGCTCCTTCGTTGTGACAGGCAAAAGAAATATTCAAAAACAAATCAAAACCCAGCTTTTTCAGAATGCGCTAATTTTGTGGCAGAATCTCATTTTTTTTCTGGGGTAGGTATTTCTAACTGGGTCCATACAAATGCTTGAATTGACAGAGAAATAACCCCCCCTGAGAAAGGAACACTCCTTATAAATAATTATTTTCTTTTGGGAGGGAGGGGGGATTCGATTTTGAGGGGGCTAAGCCCCCCCCCCACACATTGACTAAATTTTTTAGGCCTAGTCCCGAAAAAAATAAGCTCTGTTACAAACCTGAAATTTGTTCGCGCCTGTGACGCTCAATTCCGTTATAACATCATTCTTCTATTCCCCTGTTGTCTTATACTGTCCTAGCACTATCATATTCACCCCCGTATTCAATTAGCGCAGGTAAGTTGCATAAGCGTAGGACGTTAAACCCCATTTTATCATATTCACGGTTATAGTGAACTGCCAAGTTATACTGGTGTGTTGGGCGTCAGATGTTAACTCTTGCAAAACAGGCGGAATTGACAGGGGCAGATTTCGAGATTATGTTCCATGAACTCACATTTCTGGTCCTCTCGTCCTAGAAATGACCTCAAATGTTAGGATATTTTAATCAATTTTTTAAAATTTTCTCAGATTGCTCAGTGTTATAGGCACAATCATCATATGGGACATAAACTTGATGTAAACTTAAACAAAACTGATTTTCTGCGAGACAACGATCGACAAACAACTATATAATTATACAATACTATCTATGTTCTACTAGTAGGGGAGCTAGGTTCAGGTTAATTCGAAAATCGCGTACAAAATTTCTACTATGCCAAATGTGTGGGCAGCGGTATCGGATACTTTGAACCTCGATTCTTAAGTTGCGGGTCCCCTTCCCGTGGGGCTGAGGGGCCGTACAAAACGTCGGAATTTTGCGTTTTATTCGACTTTTGCGTACAACGATCAACTTTCGTACATAAGTCGACCAACCCCAGATGTCACCAAAAACATTACTTAAGAAGACCCCTGACCCTTCCTTCGTCCCTTAAGAACGCCCACTTTACCCCCCTCAGGGAGGAGTTAATTCGACTTCCGCGTACAACATTAATTTTTTCGTTAAAAGTTTCACTATTGGTCCACTAGAATGTAAAACTAACTTAGGAACGCGAAATCCCCTTCTATCTCGGATAAGAACGACAAAAAGGGGGACCCAGGAGGTGAAATGACGATTTAATTCGACTTTTGCGTACAACGATCAACTTTCGTACATAAGTCGAACAATCCCAGATGTCACCAAAAACATTACTTAAGAAGACCCCCAACCCTTCCTTCGTCCCTTAAGAACGCCCCCTTTGCCCCACTCATGGATGAGTTAATTCGACTTCCGCGTACAACATTACTCTTTTCGTTAAAAGTTTCACTATTGGTCCACTAGAACATAACACTAACTTAAGAACGCGAAATCCCCTTCTATCTCAGATAAGAACGACAAAAAGGGGGACCCAGGGCTGAAATGACGATTTAATTTGACTTTTGCGTACAACGATCAACTTTCGTACATAAGTCGACCGACCCCAGATGTCACCAAAAACATTACTTAAAAAGACCCCCGACCTTCCTTCGTCCCTTAAGATCGCCCACTTTACCCCCCTCAGGAAGGAGTTAATTCGACTTCCGCGTACAACATTAATTTTTTCGTTAAAGGTTTCACTATTGGTCCACGAAACTTAAGAACGCGAAATTCCCTTCTATCTCGGATAAGAAGGGGGGGGGAGGGCAAGGGTGTTTTAAAGCTGCTCTCGGATCTTGGAGATGATTTAGCTGATGGCCCTGAAAGCTCCCGATGTCCATTCTTATTCAGACGGATCTATATGTTTAGTCTTATTTGTTCCTTTAGTTCCCACAGTTTGTATTTTTCTTTCTATATAATTATATTATATTATTATAAATCACCACATGTCTGTCCGTCCAACTCTTCATACCGCAAAAACGGCTGCTCCGAGTTCCACGAAATTCGGTGTGGGTGATTACCCAACATTTCAGGATTCAACATTGTCATGTGTTAAAGAAATATGCGTGTAACGGTCATGTTCCATTAACATCTATCGGTGGCCTAAACTCTGCCCCGTGGCACGCCGAAACATTTTTACCTGTATGCATGTTTGAGAGATGGATTATGACAGTTGGAGTACTCGATACTGCCACCGGGTACTTGGGTGAGTAAATTTATTATGTTGTGAAATTATTATGTTATTAACTTTGGTGTCTTGAGTTCCTTTGTGCGGGATTCGTTTATTTAACTTATCGTTGTATTAGGTGCCTACTAATAGATGATGTGTTGAATCACTGCTGGTATCGTCGATGAATATTTGTCGATAGATGGAATCGTTGATGCATGGTCTTGCCGATGGGTGGACAGTTTTTGTTATGAATGGTATAGTCTAATGATGGTCGCCGATAAATGGTATCGTCGATTAATAGTCTCCGATAAATGGTATCGTCGATGTTTGGTCTTGCCGATGGGTGGTCAGTTTATTTTGTCGATGGTATCGTCGGTGAATGGTTGCTCATAAAATTAAATGGTATTGTCGATAAATATGCAAAAGAAAAACCGTTTTATGACTAAAAACGCAATATCCAAATATTATTCGAAGGTCTCAAAATTACCATACGTAGGTACTTATCATAAAATTCCATAAGAGATACATATAATGCATTATCATCTGTATTTTTCAGGTAGATAAAGCCCCCGGACTAAACTAAAAATGGCATCATCCTCAGAACAAGCGGCCCCGGAACCAGAACTATCTGTGTCCGAGAATGAACTGACATGTATAGTTCATATGGATGATACGGATCAGAATGTAAACGAAGAAAGAGAATCAAAGTCCTGTGCCTTAACTCCGAAAAAGATCCCAACGGTGGGTGTTTTGCGCGCAATGGATACATCAAAATAGGATTCAACCAAATATGCTGCCGTTGTTAATAATTTGCCCCAGAACTATAAAGCCCATCATGGATATCACGTCAAGAGCTACAAGAACTTCACCGCTATACAGGCCACTGAAAAAACTCTAAATGTTCAAAGCTTAAAATTGAGATCAGATATACAATCTAAGCCTGGTAGTAGCAGAGCACAATTACACATTGAAGGACCAAACGGCATCATCTATTCATCTGTAATAGGTTTAAATTGTGGGTAAAAGGAACAACTGAGAGACCTCGCACACAACTGATCCTAAAGAAATGAAATTACGAAGTGCGGTAGCGGAGTTGGTGTCGCATGACAATGAAATGGAAAAACACAATCATCAATATTTAACGAAAAAACGGTGCCCTCCCACCCAAGCGATTTTTCGTCCGCCCTCCCACCCAAGCTATTTGTCATCCTTATCCGAGAAAGAGGGGGATTTCGCGTTCTTAAGTTAGTGGTTTGTTTTCGTTGACCAATAGTGAAACCTTTAACGAAAAGAGTAATGTTGTACGCGGAAGTCGAATTAACTCATCCATGAGTGGGGTAAAGTGGGCGTTCTTAAGGGACGAAGGAAGGGTCGGGGGTCTTCTTAAGTAATGTTTTTGATGACATCTGGGGCTGGTCTACTTGTGCACCTAAGTTGATCGTTGTACGAAAAGTCGAATTAAATCGTCATTTCACCCCTGGGTCTTCTTTTTGTCGTTGTACGCGGAAGTCGAATTAACTCATCCATGAGTTGGGCAAAGGGGCGATCTTAAGGGACGAAGGAAGGGTCGGGGGTCTTCTTAAGTAATGTTTTTGGTGACATCTGGGATTGTTTGACTTATGTACGAAAGTTGATCGCTGTACGCAAAAGTCGAATTAAATCGTCATTTCACCCCTGGGTCCCCCTTTTTGTCGTTCTTATCCGAGATAGAAGGGGATTTCGCGTTCTTAAGTTAGTTTTACATTCTAGTGGACCAACAGTGAAACTTTTAACGAAAAAATTAATGTTGTACGCGGAAGTCGAATTAACTCCTCCCTGAGGGGGTAAAGTGGGCGTTCTTAAGGGACGAAGGAAGGGTCAGGGGTCTTCTTAAGTAATGTTTTTGGTGACTTCTGAGGCTGGTCGACTTATGTACGAAAGTTGATCGTTGTACGCAAAATTCGAATTAAATCGTCATTTCACCCCTGGGTCCCCCTTTTTGTCGTTCTTATCTGAGATAGAAGGGGATTTCGCGTTCTTAAGTTACTTTTACGTTCTAGTGGACCAATAGTGAAACTTTTAACGAAAAAATTAATGTTGTACGCGGAAGTCGAATTAACTCCTCCCTGAGGGGGGTAAAGTGGGCGTTCTTAAGGGACGAAGGAAGGGTTAGGGGTCTTCTTAAGTAATGTTTTTGGTGACATCTGGGGTTGGTCGACTTATACACGAAAGTTGGTCGTTGTACGCAAAAGTCGAATAAAACGCAAAATTTCGACGTTTTGTATGGCCCCTCACCCCCACGGGAAGGGGACCCGCAACTTAAGAATCGAGGTTCAAAGTATCCGACACCGCTGCCCAAACATCTGGCATAGTAGAAATGTTGTACGCGATTTTCGAATTAACCTGAACCTAGCTCCCCTACTAACTGGGACGGGGGGTTGAATGGCCGAATGGTTAGCACGTGCGCGCTGTATCATACAGCCTATCATTGAGTCAACTTGTGTGGTCTCGAATCCTCGGTTGTACGTGACAAGGAGTAGGGTCGCCTGTCCAACCTCGTTGATTTTCTCCGGATACTCCGGTCTCCTCCCACTGCTAAAGACCCCTACGCGCAAGCGAATTATGGGAATAAATTGAGCCCTATGTTAGTCCCAAAATGACCTAGATTGTGTCGAGTGGATGCTAAACCCCATCTCTGTCTGTCTGTCTGTCTGTCTGTCTGTCTGTCTGTCTGTCTGTCTGTCTGTCTGTCTGTCTGTCTGTCTGTCTGTCTGTCTGTCTGTCTGTCTGTCTGTCTGTCTGTCTGTCTGTCTGTCTGTCTGTCTGTCTGTCTGTCTGTCTGTCTGTCTGTCTGTCTGTCTGTCTGTCTGTCTGTCTGTCTGTCTGTCTGTCTGTCTGTCTGTCTGTCTGTCTGTCTGTCTGTCTGTCTGTCTGTCTGTCTGTCTGTCTGTCTGTCTGTCTGTCTGTCTGTCTGTCTGTCTGTCTGTCTGTCTGTCTGTCTGTCTGTCTGTCTGTCTGTCTGTCTGTCTGTCTGTCTGTCTGTCTGTCTGTCTGTCTGTCTGTCTGTCTGTCTGTCTGTCTGTCTGTCTGTCTGTCTGTCTGTCTGTCTGTCTGTCTGTCTGTCTGTCTGTCTGTCTGTCTGTCTGTCTGTCTGTCTGTCTGTCTGTCTGTCTGTCTGTCTGTCTGTCTGTCTGTCTGTCTGTCTGTCTGTCTGTCTGTCTGTCTGTCTGTCTGTCTGTCTGTCTGTCTGTCTGTCTGTCTGTCTGTCTGTCTGTCTGTCTGTCTGTCTGTCTGTCTGTCTCTCTCTCTCTCTCTCTCTCTCTCTCTCCTGGGACGTTTAGTGTTATAGCAATTATTTTGTTGACATTCATTGTTGGGTGGAATATTGGATGGTGCCGTAGATTCAGAGCCGCCCCACCCCACCCCATATTCCAAGGTCCTAGATCTGCTTCTGCACATGGCCCCTAGAAAACTCGCTCCTGGGGGTATGTGCCTCAGTCGGTCGCATTTTGGCTACCCTCCAAACAAAATCGTTATGTACGCCCCTGACAATTTTGTATAAATCTTTCTTTTTGTTGTCACTATTTCGATTGTCAGAGCCAGTTACGCAATTTTTGCATTTCATTCTTCTTCGGTGAGAAATGGTGTATTGCATTAGTTATCTTTTGAAATCAAATGAAAAGGGGTTTAACATCCTTCTTTCAGCACCGACTTGGACTAATGTTAGGGATAATAAATAGATTTTTTAAAAAAATTCTTTAAAAGCAAAGTGGCTTTATAGGCGAAATATACCCAAAATTACGAATTCACAACTTTTTTGTCAAAAAACGAATTTTTCACTTGGTGCCGGACAATTTTCAAAATGGCCGCCAAAGTTAGTTTTAAAAAAAGCATTTTCTGATATAACTAATCAGTATCTCGTAAGATATGTCTTCTAATATGTTTTTATATGGTTTTCGAGGGGACTGAATTCAATTCAGGTCTCAAAAATGAGTTTCGATAATTCAAGAAGGCGAAAATTAAAAATGGTGGCCAAAATTGGGTCCAAAATGGGCAACGTGAAGTTGGCACGTTATTCGGGATTCGGGATTCGAGATTCGCGAATCGCGAATCCCGAATACCGTGCTGGCTCGTTATTCGGGATTCGCCAATAACGAATAACGAGCCAGCACGTTATTCGGGATTCGGGATTCGGGATTCGGATTCGGGATTCGAGATTGGGGATTCGCCATTAAAACAGAACGACCTACGTTGCATCCGACCATTTCCTCTCTACCCCCGGGATGGGGTGGAGTGTGCTGGGGGGTGTGGATGGCCGAATGTCAAAGCATGTGCGCACTGTATCATTAAGCCTGTCATTGAGTCAACTGGCGTGGTTTCGATTCGGGATTCGAGATTGGGGATTCGCCATTAAAACAGAACGACCTACGTTGCATCCGACCATTTCCTCTCTACCCCCGGGATGGGGTGGAGTGTGCTGGGGGGTGTGGATGGCCGAATGTCAAAGCATGTGCGCACTGTATCATTAAGCCTGTCATTGAGTCAACTGGCGTGGTTTCGAATCTCAGGTTGTACGTGACAAGAAGTAGGGTGGTATGTCTAACGTCGTGGGTTTTCTCCGGGTCACCTGGTTTCCTCCTACTGCTAAAGAGCCAGCCCGCAGGTTTTTCGGGATTCGAGATTCGGGATTCGCAACTAAAACAGAAGGACCTACGTTGCATCCGACCATTTCCAATCTACCCCCGGGGTGGGGTGGGGGCTTGGGGTGTGAATGGCCGAAAATCCAAGAACGTGCGCCCTATATCATTAAGCCTGTCATTTAGTCATTCGGGATTCGCCAATAACGAATAACGAGCCAGCACGTTTTTCGGGATTCGGGATTCGGGATTCGGATTCGGGATTCGAGATTGGGGATTCGCCATTAAAACAGAACGACCTACGTTGCATCCGACCATTTCCTCTCTACCCCCGGGATGGGGTGGAGTGTGCTGGGGGGTGTGGATGGCCGAATGTCAAAGCATGTGCGCACTGTATCATTAAGCCTGTCATTGAGTCAACTGGCGTGGTTTCGATTCGGGATTCGAGATTGGGGATTCGCCATTAAAACAGAACGACCTACGTTGCATCCGACCATTTCCTCTCTACCCCCGGTCTGTCTGTCTGTCTGTCTGTCTGTCTGTCTGTCTGTCTGTCTGTCTGTCTGTCTGTCTGTCTGTCTGTCTGTCTGTCTGTCTGTCTGTCTGTCTGTCTGTCTGTCTGTCTGTCTGTCTGTCTGTCTGTCTGTCTGTCTGTCTGTCTCTCTCTCTCTCTCCTGGGACGTTTAGTGTTATAGCAATTATTTTGTTGACATTCATTGTTGGGTGGAATATTGGATGGTGCCGTAGATTCAGAGCCGCCCCACCCCACCCCATATTCCAAGGTCCTAGATCTGCTTCTGCACATGGCCCCTAGAAAACTCGCTCCTGGGGGTATGTGCCTCAGTCGGTCGCATTTTGGCTACCCTCCAAACAAAATCGTTATGTACGCCCCTGACAATTTTGTATAAATCTTTCTTTTTGTTGTCACTATTTCGATTGTCAGAGCCAGTTACGCAATTTTTGCATTTCATTCTTCTTCGGTGAGAAATGGTGTATTGCATTAGTTATCTTTTGAAATCAAATGAAAAGGGGTTTAACATCCTTCTTTCAGCACCGACTTGGACTAATGTTAGGGATAATAAATAGATTTTTTAAAAAAATTCTTTAAAAGCAAAGTGGCTTTATAGGCGAAATATACCCAAAATTACGAATTCACAACTTTTTTGTCAAAAAACGAATTTTTCACTTGGTGCCGGACAATTTTCAAAATGGCCGCCAAAGTTAGTTTTAAAAAAAGCATTTTCTGATATAACTAATCAGTATCTCGTAAGATATGTCTTCTAATATGTTTTTATATGGTTTTCGAGGGGACTGAATTCAATTCAGGTCTCAAAAATGAGTTTCGATAATTCAAGAAGGCGAAAATTAAAAATGGTGGCCAAAATTGGGTCCAAAATGGGCAACGTGAAGTTGGCACGTTATTCGGGATTCGGGATTCGAGATTCGCGAATCGCGAATCCCGAATACCGTGCTGGCTCGTTATTCGGGATTCGCCAATAACGAATAACGAGCCAGCACGTTATTCGGGATTCGGGATTCGGGATTCGGATTCGGGATTCGAGATTGGGGATTCGCCATTAAAACAGAACGACCTACGTTGCATCCGACCATTTCCTCTCTACCCCCGGGATGGGGTGGAGTGTGCTGGGGGGTGTGGATGGCCGAATGTCAAAGCATGTGCGCACTGTATCATTAAGCCTGTCATTGAGTCAACTGGCGTGGTTTCGATTCGGGATTCGAGATTGGGGATTCGCCATTAAAACAGAACGACCTACGTTGCATCCGACCATTTCCTCTCTACCCCCGGGATGGGGTGGAGTGTGCTGGGGGGTGTGGATGGCCGAATGTCAAAGCATGTGCGCACTGTATCATTAAGCCTGTCATTGAGTCAACTGGCGTGGTTTCGAATCTCAGGTTGTACGTGACAAGAAGTAGGGTGGTATGTCTAACGTCGTGGGTTTTCTCCGGGTCACCTGGTTTCCTCCTACTGCTAAAGAGCCAGCCCGCAGGTTTTTCGGGATTCGAGATTCGGGATTCGCAACTAAAACAGAAGGACCTACGTTGCATCCGACCATTTCCAATCTACCCCCGGGGTGGGGTGGGGGCTTGGGGTGTGAATGGCCGAAAATCCAAGAACGTGCGCCCTATATCATTAAGCCTGTCATTTAGTCATTCGGGATTCGCCAATAACGAATAACGAGCCAGCACGTTTTTCGGGATTCGGGATTCGGGATTCGGATTCGGGATTCGAGATTGGGGATTCGCCATTAAAACAGAACGACCTACGTTGCATCCGACCATTTCCTCTCTACCCCCGGGATGGGGTGGAGTGTGCTGGGGGGTGTGGATGGCCGAATGTCAAAGCATGTGCGCACTGTATCATTAAGCCTGTCATTGAGTCAACTGGCGTGGTTTCGATTCGGGATTCGAGATTGGGGATTCGCCATTAAAACAGAACGACCTACGTTGCATCCGACCATTTCCTCTCTACCCCCGGGATGGGGTGGAGTGTGCTGGGGGGTGTGGATGGCCGAATGTCAAAGCATGTGCGCACTGTATCATTAAGCCTGTCATTGAGTCAACTGGCGTGGTTTCGAATCTCAGGTTGTACGTGACAAGAAGTAGGGTGGTATGTCTAACGTCGTGGGTTTTCTCCGGGTCACCTGGTTTCCTCCTACTGCTAAAGAGCCAGCCCGCAGGTTTTTCGGGATTCGAGATTCGGGATTCGCAACTAAAACAGAAGGACCTACGTTGCATCCGACCATTTCCAATCTACCCCCGGAATGGGGTGGGGGCTTGGGGTGTGAATGGCCGAAAATCCAAGAACGTGCGCCCTATATCATTAAGCCTGTCATTTAGTCATTCGGGATCCGCCAATAACGAATAACGAGCCAGCACGTTATTCGGGATTCGGGATTCGGGATTCGGATTCGGGATTCAAGATTGGGGATTCGCCATTAAAACAGAACGACCTACGTTGCATCCGACCATTTCCTCTCTACCCCCGGGATGGGGTGGAGTGTGCTGGGGGGTGTGGATGGCCGAATGTCAAAGCATGTGCGCACTGTATCATTAAGCCTGTCATTGAGTCAACTGGCGTGGTTTCGATTCGGGATTCGAGATTGGGGATTCGCCATTAAAACAGAACGACCTACGTTGCATCCGACCATTTCCTCTCTACCCCCGGGATGGGGTGGAGTGTGCTGGGGGGTGTGGATGGCCGAATGTCAAAGCATGTGCGCACTGTATCATTAAGCCTGTCATTGAGTCAACTGGCGTGGTTTCGAATCTCAGGTTGTACGTGACAAGAAGTAGGGTGGTATGTCTAACGTCGTGGGTTTTCTCCGGGTCACCTGGTTTCCTCCTACTGCTAAAGAGCCAGCCCGCAGGTTTTTCGGGATTCGAGATTCGGGATTCGCAACTAAAACAGAAGGACCTACGTTGCATCCGACCATTTCCAATCTACCCCCGGGGTGGGGTGGGGGCTTGGGGTGTGAATGGCCGAAAATCCAAGAACGTGCGCCCTATATCATTAAGCCTGTCATTTAGTCAACTGGTGTTGTTTTGAATCCCCGGTTGTACGTGACAAGGAGAGGGGGTCGTCTGTCTAACGTCGTGGGTTTTCTCCGGGTCCTCTGGTTTCCTCCTACTGCTAAAAACCCCACGACCAAGCGAAGTATTGAAAAAAAAACAAACTATATATTTGTCTTGAAATGACCTAATTTGTGTCGAGTGGCCGTTAAACCCCATCTCTCTCTCTCTCTCTCTCTCTCTACCCCCGACCGATTGTAGAGCGAAAAGGGTGTTGGCTTGTTTGTTGGCGTGAACGGGACAGTCATCTCCAGTAATCACCTGTTGTATTGTCGAATCCCGAATCCCGAATCTCGAATCCCGAATAACGAGCCAGCACGTTATTCGGGATTCGGGATTCGGGATTCGAGATTCGCCACTAAAACAGAACGACCTACTTTGCGTCCGACCATTTCCTCTCTACCCCCGACCGTAGGGTAAGTGGACGTTGGGTGTCCGACTAACAAGGAGACGACCTTCGTCGAGCGAATAGGGTGTTGGCTGGTTTGTTGCCGTGCACGGGGCAGTCCTCTCCTGAACCCACCTGTTGTATTGCCGAATCCGAATCCCGAATAACGTGCTGGCTCGTTATTCGGGATTCGGGATTTGCCACTTAAACAGAACAACCTACGTTGTTGCATCCGACCATTTCCTCTCTACCCCGAACGTAGGCGTAAGTGGGTTTTGGGTGACCGACTAACAAGGAGACGACCGTTTGTCGAGTGAATAGGGTTTTGGCTGGTTTGTTGACGTGCACGGGGCAGTCCTTACCAGCAATCACCTGTTGTATTGCCGAATCTCGAATCCCGTGCTGGGTCGTTATTCGGGATTCGCCATTAACGAATAACGAATAACGAGCCAGCACGTTATTCGGGATTCGGGATTCGCCACTAAAACAGAACGACCTACGTTTCATCCGACCATTTCTTCTCTACCCCCGGGGGTGGGGGTTGGGTAGTGGATGGCCGAATGTTCAAGCACGTGCGCGCTGTGTCATTAAGCCTGTCATTGAGTCAACTTGCGTGCTTTCGAATCCCCGTTTGTTCGTGACAATGAGTAGGGTCACCTGTCCAACCTCCTGGGTTTTCTCTGGGTTCTCCGGTTTCACCCATTGCTAATGATCCCTACGAGCAGGCGTACTATTGAAATAAAATTAAAACTATATGTTAGTCTCGAAATGACCTAATTTTTATCGAGTGACGTTAAACCCCATTTTTTTTCTCTCTCGAATAAGGTATTGGCTGCTTTGTTGGCGTGCACAGGGCAGTCATCTCCAACAATCACCTGTTGTATTGACCAAATCTGAATCCCGAATCTGGAATCCCGAATCATGTGCTGGCTCGTTATTCGGGATTCGCCAAAAACGAATAACGAATAACGAGCCAGCACGTTATTCGGGATTCGGGATTCGGGATTTGGGATTCGCCACTAAAACTGAACGACCTACGGTCCATCCGACCATTTCCTCTCTACCCCCGGGGTGGGGTGGGGTGGGGATGTGGATGGCCGAATGTCAAGCACGTGCGCGCTGTATCATTAAGCCTGTCATTGAGTCAACTGGCGTGGTTTTGAATCCCCGGTTGTACGTGACAAGGAGAGGGGTCGTCTTTCTAACGTCGTGGGTTTTCTCCGGGTCATTTGGTTTCCTCCTACTGCTAAAGACCCCATGACCAAGCGAAGTATTGAAACGAATTAAACTATAGGTTAGTTTCGAAATGACCTAATTTGTGTCGAGTAGACGTTCTCTCTCTCTCTCTCTTTCTCTCTCTACCCCCGAGCGTAGGGGTAAGTGAACATTAGGTGACAGACTAACAAGGAGACGACCGATTGTATAGCGAAAAGGGTGTTGGCTGGTTTGTTGGCGTGCACGGGGCAGTCATCTCCAGTTATCACCTGTTGTATTGTCGAATCCCGAATCCCGAATCTGAAATCCCGAACAACGAGCCAGCACGTTATTCGGGATTCGGGATTCGCCACTAAAACAGAACGTCCTACTTTGCATCCGACCATTTCCTCTCTACCACCGACCGTAGGGGTAAGTGAACGTTGGGTGTCCGACTAACAAGGAGACGACCTTCGTCGAGCGAATAGGGTGTTGGCTGGTTTGTTCACGTGCACGGGGCAGTCCTCTCCTGAACCCACCTGTTGTATTGCCGAATACGGAATCCCGAATAACGTGCTGTCTCGTTATTCGAGATTCGGAATTCGCCACTAAAACATAACAACCTACGTTGTTGCACCTGACCATTTCCTCTCTACCCCGACCGTAGGTGTGTGTGGGTGTTGAGTGACCGACTAACAAGAAGACGACCGTTTGTCGAGTGAAAAGGGTTTTGGCTGGTTGTTGACGTGCACGGGGCAGTCCTTACCAGCAATCACATGTTGTATTGCCGAATCCCGAATCCCGTGCTGGCTAGTTATTCGGGATTCGCCAATAACGAATAACGAGCCAGCACGTTATTCGGGATTCGGGATTCGGGATTCGGATTCGGGATTCGAGATTGGGGATTCGCCATTAAAACAGAACGACCTACTGTTGCATCCGACCTTTTCCTCTCTACCCCCGTGATGGGGTGGAGTGTGCTGGGGGGTGTGGATGGCCGAATGTCAAAGCATGTGCGCACTGTATCATTAAGCCTGTCATTGAGTCAACTGGCGTGGTTTCGAATCTCAGGTTGTACGTGACAAGGAGTAGGGTGGTATGTCTAACGTCGTGGGTTTTCTCCGGGTCACCTGGTTTCCTCCTACTGCTAAAGAGCCAGCCAACAGGTTTTTTGGGATTCGAGATTCGGGATTCGCAACTAAAACAGAAGGACCTACGTTGCATCCGACCATTTCCAATCTACCCCCGGGGTGGGGTGGGGGTTTGGGGTGTGAATGGCCGAAAATCCAAGAACGTGCGCCCTATATCATTAAGCCTGTCATTTAGTCAACTGGTGTTGTTTTGAATCCCCGGTTGTACGTGACAAGGAGAGGGGGTCGTCTGTCTAACGTCGTGGGTTTTCTCCGGGTCCTCTGGTTGCCTTCTCCTGCTAAAAACCCCACGACCAAGTGAAGTATTGAAAAAAAATAAACCATATATTTGTCTCGAAATGACCTAATTTGTGTCGAGTGGACGTTAAACCCCATCTCTCTCTCTCTCTGTACCCCCGACCGATTGTAGAGCGAAAAGGGTGTTGGCTGGTTTGTTGGTGTGCACGGGGCAGTCATCTCCAGTAATCACCTGTTGTATTGTCGAATCCCGAATCCCGAATCTCGAATCCCGAATAACGAGCCAGCACGTTATTCGGGATTCGGGAATCGAGATTCGCCACTAAAACAGAACGACCTAATTTGCATCCGACCATTTCCTCTCTACCCCCGACCGTAGGGGTAAGTGGACGTTGGGTGTCCGCTAACAAGGAGACGACCTTCGTCGAGCGAATAGGGTGTTGGTTGGTTTGTTGCCGTGCACGGGGAAGTCGTCTCCTGAACCCACCTGTTGTATTGCCGAATCCCGAATCCCGAATAACGTGCTGGCTCGTTATTCGGGATTCGCGATTCGCCACTTAAACAGAACAACCTACGTTGTTGCATCCGACCATTTCCTCTCTACCCCGACCGTCGGTGTAAGTGGGTTTTGGGTGACCGACTAACAAGGAGACGACCGTTTGTCGAGTGAATAGGGTTTTGGCTGGTTTGTTGACGTGCACGGGGCAGTCTTTACCAGCAATCACCTGTTGTATTGCCGAATCCCGAATCCCGAATAACGTGCTGGCTCGTTATTCGGGATTCGGGATTCGCCACTAGACAGAACGACCTACGTTTCATCCGACCATTTCTCCTCTACCCCCGGGGGTGGGGGTTGGGTAGTGGATGGCCGAATGTTCAAGCACGTGCGCGCTGTGTCATTAAGCCTGTCATTGAGTCAACTGGCGTGGTTTCGAATCCCCGGTTGTACGTGACAATGAGTAGGGTCGCCTGTCTAACCTCTTGGGTTTTCTCCGGGTTCTCCGGTTTCACCCATTGCTAATGATCCCTACGAGCAGGCGTACTATTGAAATAAAATTAAAACTATATGTTAGTTTCGAAATGACCTAATTTTTATCGAGTGACGTTAAACCCAATTTTTTTTCTCTCTCGAGTAAGGTGTTGGCTGTTTTGTTTGAGTGCACGGGGCAGTCATCTCCAACAATAACCTGTTGTAATGACCAAATCTGAATCCCGAATCTCGAATCCCGAATCATGTGCTTACTCGTTATTCGGGATCCACCAATAACGAATAACGAATAACGAGCCAGCACGTTATTCGGGATTCGGAATTCGGGATTCGGGATTCGCCACTAAAAGTGAGCAACCTACGGTCCATCCGACCATTTCCTCTCTACCCCCGGGGTGGGGGTATGGATGGCCGAATGTCAAGCACGTGCGCGCTGTATCATTTAGCCTGTCATTGAGTCAACTGGCGTGGTTTCGAAATCCCGGTTGTACGTGACAAGGAGTAGGGTCGTCTGTCAAACCTCGTGGGTTTTTTCCGGGTCCTCCGGTTTCCACCCATTTTTAATGACCCCTGCGAGCAAGCGTACTATTGAAATATATCATTAAGCCTATATCATTAAGCCTGTCGTTTAGTCAACTGGCGTTGTTTCGAATCCCCGGTTGTACGTGACAAGGTGAGGGGTTCGTCTGTCTAACGTCGTGGGTTTACTCCGAGTCCTCTGGTTTCCTCCTACTGCTAAAGACCCCGGGGGTAGAGAGAAAATAGTCAGATGCAACGTAGGTCGTTCTATTTTAGTGGCAAATCCTGGATCTCGAATCCCGAATTCCGAATCCCGAAAAACGTGCTGGCTCTTTAACAGTAGGAAGAAACCAGAAAACCCACGACGCTAAACAGACGACCCTACTCCCTGTCACGTACTACCGGGGATTCGAAACCACGCCAGTTGATTCAATGACAGGCTTAATGATACAGCGCGCACGTGCTTGGTTATTCGGCGATCCACACCCCCACCACAACCCAACCCCGGGGGTAGAGAGGAAATGGTCGGATGCAACGTAGGTCGTTCTGTTTTAGTGGCGAATCCCGAATCTCGAATTCCGAATCCCGAATAACGTGCTGGCTTGTTATTCGTTATTCGTTATTGGCGAATCCCGAAAAACGAGCCAGCACGTGATTCGGGATTCGGGATTCGGCATTCAGATTCTTTCAATACAACAGGTGATTGTTGGAGATGACTGCCTCGTGCACCCCAACAAAGCAGCCAACACCTTATTCACGAGAGAAAAGAAATGGGGTTTAACGTCCACTCAACACAAACTAGGTCATTTCGAGACTAATACATAGTTTTAATTTTATTTCAATAGTACGCTTGCTCGTATGGGTCATTAACAATGGGTGGAAACCGGAGGACCCAGATAAAACACACGAGGTTTGACAGGCGACACTACTCCTTCCCACGTACAACCGGAGATTCGAAACCACGTCAGTTGACTCAATGACAGGCTTAATGACACAACGCGCACGTGCTTGAACATTCTGCAATCCAACACCCAACCTCCACCCCCGGGGGTAGAGAAGAAATAGTCGGATGAAACGTAGGTCGTTCTGTTTTAGTGGCGAATCCCGAATCCCGAATAACGTGCTGGCTTATAATTCGTTATTGGCGAATCCCGAATAACGAGCCAGCACGGGATTCGGGATTCGGCAATACAACAGGTGATTGCTGGTAAGGACTGCCCCGTGCATGTCAACAGACCAGCGCCAAAACCCTATTCACTCGACAAACGGTCGTCTCCTTGTTAGTCGGTCACCCAGCACCCACTTACACTTACGGTCGTGGTAGAGAGGAAATGGTCAGATGCAACAACGTAGGTTGTTCTGTTTTAGTGGCGAATCCCGAATCCCGAATAACGAGCCAGCACGTTATTCGGGATTCGGGATTCGGAAATTCAACAGGTGGGTTCAGGAGAGGACTGCCCCGTGCACGGCAACAAACCAGCCAACACCCTATTCGCTCGACGAAGGTCGTCGCCTTGTTAGTCGGACACCCAACGTTCACTTACCCCTACGGTTGGGGGTAGAGAGGAAATGGTCGGATGCAAAGTAGGTCGTTCTGTTTTAGTGGCGAATCCCGAATCCCGAATAACGTGCTGGCTCGTTATTCGGGATTCGGGATTCGACAATACAACAGGTGATTACTGGAGATGACTGCCCCGTGCACGTCAACAAACCAGACAAACTGCTAAAAACCCCACGACCAAGCGAAGTATTGAAAAAAAAACAAACTATATATTTGTCTTGAAATGACCTAATTTGTGTCGAGTGGCCGTTAAACCCCATCTCTCTCTCTCTCTCTCTCTCTCTCTACCCCCGACCGATTGTAGAGCGAAAAGGGTGTTGGCTTGTTTGTTGGCGTGAACGGGACAGTCATCTCCAGTAATCACCTGTTGTATTGTCGAATCCCGAATCCCGAATCTCGAATCCCGAATAACGAGCCAGCACGTTATTCGGGATTCGGGATTCGGGATTCGAGATTCGCCACTAAAACAGAACGACCTACTTTGCGTCCGACCATTTCCTCTCTACCCCCGACCGTAGGGTAAGTGGACGTTGGGTGTCCGACTAACAAGGAGACGACCTTCGTCGAGCGAATAGGGTGTTGGCTGGTTTGTTGCCGTGCACGGGGCAGTCCTCTCCTGAACCCACCTGTTGTATTGCCGAATCCGAATCCCGAATAACGTGCTGGCTCGTTATTCGGGATTCGGGATTTGCCACTTAAACAGAACAACCTACGTTGTTGCATCCGACCATTTCCTCTCTACCCCGAACGTAGGCGTAAGTGGGTTTTGGGTGACCGACTAACAAGGAGACGACCGTTTGTCGAGTGAATAGGGTTTTGGCTGGTTTGTTGACGTGCACGGGGCAGTCCTTACCAGCAATCACCTGTTGTATTGCCGAATCTCGAATCCCGTGCTGGGTCGTTATTCGGGATTCGCCATTAACGAATAACGAATAACGAGCCAGCACGTTATTCGGGATTCGGGATTCGCCACTAAAACAGAACGACCTACGTTTCATCCGACCATTTCTTCTCTACCCCTGGGGCTGGGGGTTGGGTAGTGGATGGCCGAATGTTCAAGCACGTGCGCGCTGTGTCATTAAGCCTGTCATTGAGTCAACTTGCGTGCTTTCGAATCCCCGTTTGTTCGTGACAATGAGTAGGGTCACCTGTCCAACCTCCTGGGTTTTCTCTGGGTTCTCCGGTTTCACCCATTGCTAATGATCCCTACGAGCAGGCGTACTATTGAAATAAAATTAAAACTATATGTTAGTCTCGAAATGACCTAATTTTTATCGAGTGACGTTAAACCCCATTTTTTTTCTCTCTCGAATAAGGTATTGGCTGCTTTGTTGGCGTGCACAGGGCAGTCATCTCCAACAATCACCTGTTGTATTGACCAAATCTGAATCCCGAATCTGGAATCCCGAATCATGTGCTGGCTCGTTATTCGGGATTCGCCAAAAACGAATAACGAATAACGAGCCAGCACGTTATTCGGGATTCGGGATTCGGGATTTGGGATTCGCCACTAAAACTGAACGACCTACGGTCCATCCGACCATTTCCTCTCTACCCCCGGGGTGGGGTGGGGTGGGGATGTGGATGGCCGAATGTCAAGCACGTGCGCGCTGTATCATTAAGCCTGTCATTGAGTCAACTGGCGTGGTTTTGAATCCCCGGTTGTACGTGACAAGGAGAGGGGTCGTCTTTCTAACGTCGTGGGTTTTCTCCGGGTCATTTGGTTTCCTCCTACTGCTAAAGACCCCATGACCAAGCGAAGTATTGAAACGAATTAAACTATAGGTTAGTTTCGAAATGACCTAATTTGTGTCGAGTAGACGTTCTCTCTCTCTCTCTCTTTCTCTCTCTACCCCCGAGCGTAGGGGTAAGTGAACATTAGGTGACAGACTAACAAGGAGACGACCGATTGTATAGCGAAAAGGGTGTTGGCTGGTTTGTTGGCGTGCACGGGGCAGTCATCTCCAGTTATCACCTGTTGTATTGTCGAATCCCGAATCCCGAATCTGAAATCCCGAACAACGAGCCAGCACGTTATTCGGGATTCGGGATTCGCCACTAAAACAGAACGTCCTACTTTGCATCCGACCATTTCCTCTCTACCACCGACCGTAGGGGTAAGTGAACGTTGGGTGTCCGACTAACAAGGAGACGACCTTCGTCGAGCGAATAGGGTGTTGGCTGGTTTGTTCACGTGCACGGGGCAGTCCTCTCCTGAACCCACCTGTTGTATTGCCGAATACGGAATCCCGAATAACGTGCTGTCTCGTTATTCGAGATTCGGAATTCGCCACTAAAACATAACAACCTACGTTGTTGCACCTGACCATTTCCTCTCTACCCCGACCGTAGGTGTGTGTGGGTGTTGAGTGACCGACTAACAAGAAGACGACCGTTTGTCGAGTGAAAAGGGTTTTGGCTGGTTGTTGACGTGCACGGGGCAGTCCTTACCAGCAATCACATGTTGTATTGCCGAATCCCGAATCCCGTGCTGGCTAGTTATTCGGGATTCGCCAATAACGAATAACGAGCCAGCACGTTATTCGGGATTCGGGATTCGGGATTCGGATTCGGGATTCGAGATTGGGGATTCGCCATTAAAACAGAACGACCTACGTTGCATCCGACCTTTTCCTCTCTACCCCCGGGATGGGGTGGAGTGTGCTGGGGGGTGTGGATGGCCGAATGTCAAAGCATGTGCGCACTGTATCATTAAGCCTGTCATTGAGTCAACTGGCGTGGTTTCGAATCTCAGGTTGTACGTGACAAGGAGTAGGGTGGTATGTCTAACGTCGTGGGTTTTCTCCGGGTCACCTGGTTTCCTCCTACTGCTAAAGAGCCAGCCAACAGGTTTTTTGGGATTCGAGATTCGGGATTCGCAACTAAAACAGAAGGACCTACGTTGCATCCGACCATTTCCAATCTACCCCCGGGATGGGGTGGGGGTTTGGGGTGTGAATGGCCGAAAATCCAAGAACGTGCGCCCTATATCATTAAGCCTGTCATTTAGTCAACTGGTGTTGTTTTGAATCCCCGGTTGTACGTGACAAGGAGAGGGGGTCGTCTGTCTAACGTCGTGGGTTTTCTCCGGGTCCTCTGGTTGCCTTCTCCTGCTAAAAACCCCACAACCAAGTGAAGTATTGAAAAAAAATAAACCATATATTTGTCTCGAAATGACCTAATTTGTGTCGAGTGGACGTTAAACCCCATCTCTCTCTCTCTCTGTACCCCCGACCGATTGTAGAGCGAAAAGGGTGTTGGCTGGTTTGTTGGTGTGCACGGGGCAGTCATCTCCAGTAATCACCTGTTGTATTGTCGAATCCCGAATCCCGAATCTCGAATCCCGAATAACGAGCCAGCACGTTATTCGGGATTCGGGAATCGAGATTCGCCACTAAAACAGAACGACCTAATTTGCATCCGACCATTTCCTCTCTACCCCCGACCGTAGGGGTAAGTGGACGTTGGGTGTCCGCTAACAAGGAGACGACCTTCGTCGAGCGAATAGGGTGTTGGTTGGTTTGTTGCCGTGCACGGGGAAGTCGTCTCCTGAACCCACCTGTTGTATTGCCGAATCCCGAATCCCGAATAACGTGCTGGCTCGTTATTCGGGATTCGCGATTCGCCACTTAAACAGAACAACCTACGTTGTTGCATCCGACCATTTCCTCTCTACCCCGACCGTCGGTGTAAGTGGGTTTTGGGTGACCGACTAACAAGGAGACGACCGTTTGTCGAGTGAATAGGGTTTTGGCTGGTTTGTTGACGTGCACGGGGCAGTCTTTACCAGCAATAACCTGTTGTATTGCCGAATCCCGAATCCCGAATAACGTGCTGGCTCGTTATTCGGGATTCGGGATTCGCCACTAGACAGAACGACCTACGTTTCATCCGACCATTTCTCCTCTACCCCCGGGGGTGGGGGTTGGGTAGTGGATGGCCGAATGTTCAAGCACGTGCGCGCTGTGTCATTAAGCCTGTCATTGAGTCAACTGGCGTGGTTTCGAATCCCCGGTTGTACGTGACAATGAGTAGGGTCGCCTGTCTAACCTCTTGGGTTTTCTCCGGGTTCTCCGGTTTCACCCATTGCTAATGATCCCTACGAGCAGGCGTACTATTGAAATAAAATTAAAACTATATGTTAGTTTCGAAATGACCTAATTTTTATCGAGTGACGTTAAACCCAATTTTTTTTCTCTCTCGAGTAAGGTGTTGGCTGTTTTGTTTGAGTGCACGGGGCAGTCATCTCCAACAATAACCTGTTGTAATGACCAAATCTGAATCCCGAATCTCGAATCCAGAATCATGTGTTTACTCGTTATTCGGGATCCACCAATAACGAATAACGAATAACGAGCCAGCACGTTATTCGGGATTCGGAATTCGGGATTCGGGATTCGCCACTAAAAGTGAGCAACCTACGGTCCATCCGACCATTTCCTCTCTACCCCCGGGGTGGGGGTATGGATGGCCGAATGTCAAGCACGTGCGCGCTGTATCATTTAGCCTGTCATTGAGTCAACTGTCGTGGTTTCGAAATCCCGGTTGTACGTGACAAGGAGTAGGGTCGTCTGTCAAACCTCGTGGGTTTTTTCCGGGTCCTCCGGTTTCCACCCATTTTTAATGACCCCTGCGAGCAAGCGTACTATTGAAATATATCATTAAGCCTATATCATTAAGCCTGTCGTTTAGTCAACTGGCGTTGTTTCGAATCCCCGGTTGTACGTGACAAGGTGAGGGGTTCGTCTGTCTAACGTCGTGGGTTTACTCCGAGTCCTCTGGTTTCCTCCTACTGCTAAAGACCCCGGGGGTAGAGAGAAAATAGTCAGATGCAACGTAGGTCGTTCTATTTTAGTGGCAAATCCTGGATCTCGAATCCCGAATTCCGAATCCCGAAAAACGTGCTGGCTCTTTAACAGTAGGAAGAAACCAGAAAACCCACGACGCTAAACAGACGACCCTACTCCCTGTCACGTACTACCGGGGATTCGAAACCACGCCAGTTGATTCAATGACAGGCTTAATGATACAGCGCGCACGTGCTTGGTTATTCGGCGATCCACACCCCCACCACAACCCAACCCCGGGGGTAGAGAGGAAATGGTCGGATGCAACGTAGGTCGTTCTGTTCTAGTGGCGAATCCCGAATCTCGAATTCCGAATCCCGAATAACGTGCTGGCTTGTTATTCGTTATTCGTTATTGGCGAATCCCGAAAAACGAGCCAGCACGTGATTCGGGATTCGGGATTCGGCATTCAGATTCTTTCAATACAACAGGTGATTGTTGGAGATGACTGCCTCGTGCACCCCAACAAAGCAGCCAACACCTTATTCACGAGAGAAAAGAAATGGGGTTTAACGTCCACTCAACACAAACTAGGTCATTTCGAGACTAATACATAGTTTTAATTTTATTTCAATAGTACGCTTGCTCGTATGGGTCATTAACAATGGGTGGAAACCGGAGGACCCAGATAAAACACACGAGGTTTGACAGGCGACACTACTCCTTCCCACGTACAACCGGAGATTCGAAACCACGTCAGTTGACTCAATGACAGGCTTAATGACACAACGCGCACGTGCTTGAACATTCTGCAATCCAACACCCAACCTCCACCCCCGGGGGTAGAGAAGAAATAGTCGGATGAAACGTAGGTCGTTCTGTTTTAGTGGCGAATCCCGAATCCCGAATAACGTGCTGGCTTATAATTCGTTATTGGCGAATCCCGAATAACGAGCCAGCACGGGATTCGGGATTCGGCAATACAACAGGTGATTGCTGGTAAGGACTGCCCCGTGCATGTCAACAGACCAGCGCCAAAACCCTATTCACTCGACAAACGGTCGTCTCCTTGTTAGTCGGTCACCCAGCACCCACTTACACTTACGGTCGTGGTAGAGAGGAAATGGTCAGATGCAACAACGTAGGTTGTTCTGTTTTAGTGGCGAATCCCGAATCCCGAATAACGAGCCAGCACGTTATTCGGGATTCGGGATTCGGAAATTCAACAGGTGGGTTCAGGAGAGGACTGCCCCGTGCACGGCAACAAACCAGCCAACACCCTATTCGCTCGACGAAGGTCGTCGCCTTGTTAGTGGGACACCCAACGTTCACTTACCCCTACGGTTGGGGGTAGAGAGGAAATGGTCGGATGCAAAGTAGGTCGTTCTGTTTTAGTGGCGAATCCCGAATCCCGAATAACGTGCTGGCTCGTTATTCGGGATTCGGGATTCGACAATACAACAGGTGATTACTGGAGATGACTGCCCCGTGCACGTCAACAAACCAGACAAACCAGCCAACACCCTTTTCGCTCGACAAACGGTCGTCTCCTTGTTAGTCGGTCACCTAATATTCACTTACCCCTACGCTCGGGGGTAGAGAGAGAGAGAGAGAGAGAGAGAGAGAGAGAGAGAGAGAAAGAGAAAGAGTGAGAGATGGGGTTTAACGTCCACTCGACCATCCACAGACCCACCCGACCCCTTCCCATCCCGGGGGTAGAGAGGAAATGGTCGGATGCAGCGTAGGTCGTTCTGTTTTAGTGGCAAATCCCGAACTCCGAATTTCGGATCCCGAATAACGTGCTGGCTCTTTAGCAGTAGGAAGAAACCAGAAGACCCAGAAAAAACCCAAAACGTTAGACAGACGACCCTAATCCTTGTCACGTACAACCGGGGATTCAAAACCGCGCCAGGTGACTCAATGACAGGCTTAATAATACAGTGCGCACGTGCTTGACATTTTGACATTCACACCCCCACCCCACCCCCACAGCGGGGGTAAAGAGGAAAGGTCGGATGCAACGTAGGTCGTTCTGTTTTAGTGGGGAATCCCGAATAACGTGCTGGCTCGTTATTCGTTATTCGTTATTGGCGAATCCCGAATAACGAGCCAGCACGTGATTCGGGATTCGGGATTCGGCATTCGGGATTCAGATTTGGTCAATACAACAAGTGATTGTTGGAGATGACTGCCCCGTGCACGCCAACAAAGCAGCCAACACCCTATTCGAGAGAGAAAAAAATGGGGTTTAACGTCCACTCGATAAAAACTAGGTCATTTAGAGACTAACATATAGTTTTTATTTTATTTCAATAGTACGCCTGCTCGTAGGGGTCATTAGCAATGGGTGAAACCGGAGGACCCGGAGAAAACCCAAGAGGTTAGACAGGCGACCCTACTTATTGTCACGTACAACGTAGGTTGTTCTGTTTTAGTGGCGAATCCGGAATCCCGAATCCCGAATAATGAGCCAGCACGTTATTCGGGATTCGACAATACAAGAGATGGGTTCAGGAGAGGACTGCCCCGTGCACGTCAACAAACCAGCCAACACTCTATTTGCTCGACGAAGGTCGTTTCCTCGTTAGTCGGACACCCAACGTTCACTTACCCCTACAGTTGGGGGTAGAGAGTAAATGGTCGGATGCAAAGTAGGTCGTTCTGCTTTAGTGGCGAATCCCGAATCCCGAATTACGTGCAGGCTGGAGATGACTGCCCCGTGCACGCCAACAAACCAGACAAATCAGCCAACACCCTTTTCGCTCGACAAACGGTCGTCTCCTTGTTAGTCGGCCACCTGATGTTCACTTACCCCTACGCTCGGGGGTAGAGAGAGAGACAGAGAGAGATAGATAGAGAGAGAGAGAGGTGGGTTTAACGTCCACTCGACACAAATTCGGTCATTTCGAAAGTAACAAATAGTTTAATTCTTTTCAATACTTCGCTTGGTCATGTGGTATTTAGCAGTAGGAGGAAACCAGATGACCCGGAGAAAACCCAAGACGTTAGACAGACGACCCTACTCCTTGTCACGTACAACCGGGGATTCAAAACCACGCTAGTTGACTCAATGACAGGCTTAATGATACAGCGCGCACGTGCTTGGACATTCGGACAATCACACCCCCACTCCACCCCCACCCCGGGGGTAGAGAGGAAATGGTCGGATGCAACGCAGGTCTTTCTGTTTAAGTGGCGAATCCCGAATCTCGAATCCCGAATCCAGAATGGGCTCTTTAGCACTAGTAGGAAACCAGAGGACCCGGAGAAAACCCACGACGTTAGACAGACGACCCTACTACTTGTCACGTAAGACCGGGAATTCGAAACCATGCCAGTTGACTCAATGACAGGCTTAATGATACAGCGCGCACGTGCTTTGACATTCTACCATCCACACCCCCAAAAACAATCCCCCACCCCAGCCCGGGGGTAGAGAGGAAATGGTCCGATGCAATGTAGGTCGTTCTGTTTTAGTTGCGAATCCCGAATCTCGAATCCCGAATGCCGAATCCCGAATAACGTGCTGGCTCGTTATTCGTTATTCGTTATTGGCGAATCCCGAATAACGGGCCAGCACGTGATTCGGGATTCGGGATTCGAGATTCAGATTTGGTAAATACAACAGGTGATTGTTGGAGATGACTTCCCCGTGCACGCCAACAAAGCAACCAACACCTTATTCGAGAGAGAAAAAAAAGGGGTTTAACGTCCACTCGACAAAAACTAGGTCATTTCGAGATGGGGTTTAACGTCCACTCGACACAAATTATGTCATTTCGATACTAACATATAGATTATTTTTTTTGAATACGTCGCTTGGTTGTTGGGTCTTTAGCAGTATAAGGAAACCAGAGGACCCGGAGAAAACCCACAACATTAGACATACGACCCTTCTTCTTGTCACGTACAACCGGGGATTCGAAACCATGGCAGTAGACTCAATGACAGGCGTAATGATACAGCGCACACCCCGGGGGTAGAGGATATGATCGGATGCAACGTAGGTCGTCCTGTTATAGTGACTAATCCCGAATCTCCAATCCCGAATCTCCAATCCCGAATCTCCAATCCCGAATCTCCAATCCCGAATCTCCAATCCCGAATCTCCAATCCCGAATCCCGAATCCCGAATAACGTGCTGGCTCGTTATTCGTTATTGGCGAATCCCGAATAACGAGCCAGCACGGTATTCGTGATTCCCGAATCCCGAATCCCGAATAACGTGCCAACTTCACGTTGCCTCCAAAATGGCGGATTTTAAATCAATCATCATATTTTTCTGTTTGATATGGTTTCTAACATGTCTTTTATATGGTTTTGGAGGTCTCTAATTTCAATCCTGGTCTCAAAAGATTAATTTCGAAAATTAAATTTGTCGGAAATTAAATTTGTCGGAAATTAAATTTGTCGGAAATTCAAAATGGCGGCCAAAATGGCGGATTTTCAATTAATTGCCATTTTTTTCTTTAGGATATGACTTCTTATATGTCTTTTATATGTCTTTCAACGTCTCTGAATTCAAATCTGATCTCAAAAATTAATTTTGCAAATCCAAGATGGCGGAAATCTGTTATTTTTCTTGTGGATATTGCTTGTAAGATTACCAAATATAGGGTTTCAGTCTTCCTGAATTCATTTTTGTGGTCAGAAATAATTACAGAAATTCAATACCATCTGCCCAGCGTCCTTTTTGTCGTATTCTTTTGCACCATTTCACTTGAGTGAAAAGCGTTTTCTGTATATCCAATTGGTTCAGAAATGGTAATGTGATTTACATAGACCGTTTTTACATTGAAGACTCTATATCCGGAATCATTTGTAGTATCATCTAGACTGATGGCCAGTTATATATTTCGCAACAAGTTTCAAAGTTTAGTAAAGAAGCGTCGCGAAGGTAATTTGAAATGTATTTACGGCTAGTAATCACAAAAGTCACGTAGCACTATTCCTTCTTTCGCTTTAGGTAATCATCATTGTCGCTACTGAGGTCTTCTTCTGTATCTTGTACTGTGGCTCGTGTCCATTGCTGGTGAAAAACATTATTCGCGATTACCATAGTACATGTAATTCCATTGTGACTTTATAATCTACCACGCTCTGTACCGGTAGCATCAAGCAAGTGTCAATGTAGTCTCCATGTCAGTTATCCTGATAAAATGCCTCGTCATAAGACGCCATACGGACACAGTATTGCGACCAAGGTTTTTTCGATAGCCATTTGTTTTTTGCTCTGATATCGAATGCTCGTTCAGTCACTCTTTGATTAAATTCATCTACTTTTGAAAACCATGTTTCATGAATAAGGCCTATCATTACTATGTCCGTATGACATCTAACGAGAAGGCATTTTATGCGGATAAATGCTACGGAGATTATATTGTCACTTGTAAAACACCGAACCATGAAATCGGGGAAAACAACAAAAAACAATTAAAGAAGAGACTAAGCACAACAAAAGAAACGGTTGGCACAGATGGAACGAGAACATATGGACCACGAACGTTTTGAACGAGAACTGTTATCTACAGAAGAAATTATTCCGCTTAAGAAGATCAGGTCTAGTCCAACTGTCAATAGAAAAAATAATAATAATGTATATGTGTAAAGCGCCAATTCATCCATAAATGCATGCTCTAGGATACGAATTTGATGCTGACCTGTCTGGCTGTCCACAAATCAAAATACGAAATGGTCACAGAACAATGAATGAATAGCTAATGCGTTGTCTGGTACAGAGCCTTGTGGATTATAAAGTCACAACCAACGACCTCGTTGGAATTACTGTTACAATCACAAATACTATTTTTCATCAGCAGTGGACACTGGTCAAAGCACAAGAAGAAACAGACGAAGACCTCAGAAGGGATAGGGATACATGACTTTCGTAATTACTAGTCGTAAATGCATTTCAAATTACCTTCGTGACGTGGGAGTACTTGCGAAGTCATTTTTCAGTTTTTCTAGTTCTTCAAAAAATGCTATTAGTGCATCGCCATCCTTTAGAATCCTTTAGGCAGACAAAATCTGACCGGACACGCGCCCAAGATTTTGTCTAGCGTCCAGTCCGCAACAATTCAAGATGGCCGCCGCCTTTTGAAAACGCTCGAAAACCGTTGGAGTGGGTATTCTGGTATCATTATTCTAGGGTTACAACGAAAAACCTAGATCTGACATTGTTTCAAGCCATACCTAAAAAAAATGACGAATATCTGAAAAATCATCCATTTTAGAGAGTTTTTGGCGGCTGTTTTGGAGAATATTTGGCGGTCATTTTGAGGTTTTACTCATAAGGCTTCAGTCGATCTTCCTCACAATTTGTAAATATGTGTTGATTAGCTTAATGAACATTATCCTCCCTCCTTCCCATTATAAATTTCATTACGCAGGGCGTGGTCCTTTTTGCACCTTGGACCACCGTGGGGGAAATTTCAGGTCTTAGGCGCCGATCTTAGATCCCATTGTTGCACACGTGCAACGTTTCCAAAATAACCCCCTTAAACACATGAATATTGTTTTATACCCTTTAAACCCCAATAATGAACTAATACAGCACTGTTAGTGTTCTATGTACTGTATAGGGGGCATCTGTGTTCACAATGTCAGTCATGTGACATGAAACAAAATGGTGGATATTTGGTTAACCGCATGACCCACTCTAGACCCAGATTTCAAGGTAATTTCCACAAACCAGTGGTAGTTGAGGGGCATAGTTTGTAATTATTTGTTGAAACAGTATTACAAGGAATCCATAAAATAAGTTTTGTCACACTACGAGTTTTAAGGTCTGAAGTACAGGTGTCTAAATTAATGTGTTGCATCGGTGCAACATTGGTAAACAATGTCTGTGCAGGGTGTTGACATTTGTATTAGAATCAATCATTTGTACTTTTGTTTATACATTCTAAGGGTTTAAATCTTTTCGTACATTGATTATTTTGTCTCACTCCGGCTTCCATACTTATGAGGGGATTTACGGCCCTTACTTCGCCATGTTTCTTCTTACAAAAGTCACGTGGTGTTGTGGATTTGCATAAGCTTGAATGGAAGTGTAGAAATCGTGATGTTTTCCCGTGTCTTACACCAGGAGCCCAACCAAGAACTTGTTTTTTTTTAACATATCACTCAAACTAAAATTGTGCCAAATTTTGTTTTATGCTGTTATAATTTTTAAGATCAAATTCTAAGTCGTGCCAAATTAGCGTTTATTTTGTTTACCACTGTTCAGAATTTAAGAATGTTATTATTATTCAAATTCTATTAATTGTTTTATCTGTAATAAATGTTTAGAGATGTTTATTTAACTTTTCATACTTGGTGTCAAATTTTGTAATTCTAACGGTAAATCCCAATGTTGCACACATGCAACATTTTGAAATTCAAGGTCAAAGAGGTAAAATCCTAAATCTGGGATGATTTACAGGGTACCTAATTGTCATGTACACAGAAAATGAAATTTTTCCATCAATGCTTTCTTGGTCTGGGATCTAGAGGGTAAACATTAGCCTCCCTCCTTCCCATTATAAATTTCATTCCGCAGGGCGTGGTCCTTTTTGCACAGACTGGACCACTGTGGGGGAAATTTCAGATCTTAGGCGCAGATATTTCATCCTCACTTTATGTTGTGACCCGTTGATTCCGTTTCTTGCAAAATTCTTGATAACACAAGTGTGTATAATACCTTTATTAAAAGGACCATGGTGATGTCTATGAAAAGTAATATCAATATGTATTTAAGCTACAATATCGACATTTTCAGGTTGAACAAGATTGTCTTTTACAACTGATCTATATGCTACCAGTTGAGCCTTAAATTGTATTAAAGACAATTATTCTGAGACAGATTGGCAACGTTCTGTGAAGCTGGTTTACTCAAAATAATATGGAATTGCAGTTGAGTAATGTGTGCGATGTCAAATGCATATTATAGGGGTGTAGTCGCAATAAGAAGGGCGAATTGGCAGTGAAGGAACCTTTTGTCAGACGAGCGATTAAGAGTCCTATATGGACGATTAAACAAGCCCCGACTCTTGGGAACGCTGTAAGTGTAACAAACCCATCAGCAAAGTTTTTGCGATTTCTGACCATTTCTCGAGAAATCCAGGCGGTGTGGAGATGAGGAGTGATTAGGGGTTGCCTCCCCACCCCGTTAGACGTATATATTTGTTGTTTTGTATCCTGTTTGCTGTTAAAATTATATTCGAGCTCTTTCGCTCATTATATCGCCCAAGAAAGGGGACGTTCTCGTTGTTATAGTGGCCAATGTTATCTTGATGTCGTTGCTTCTGTAGAGAGGGTCACTGGTAATGTTTTAATTTTTATAATTTCCCTGTGTTTTTTTCCCTTCTCTATATGTTTGTCTTCTGAGTGTCCATTTTGTTGATATGTGTAGTGTCGTTCACCATGTTTACTTAGAGATGGATATTTTTTTGTTATTTTTGGGTTCATAAAATCAGCCTTCATGATAGAATTTGTTGAATCCGTTTCAAATCTTCATGATCACATACCTGGTTGATTAGACGGCCAAACAAAATATTTTTTTTGTTATCAAGCGCCCTTCATAATACTACAATATCTGTATAAACTCATTTTTCTTCTATATTGACATATTATTGATCAAATTAATACCAGTGACAAAAGTCGGACTTAAAATAGATCCTGGTAATCAAGTGTGAATGAAGCAAGTCCTAGGATTGATGGACATAGATGACTTGATTATTATTTCGATTGGAGTGTAATTCCCGGCTATCCAGGGGGCTCTTTATTAACTCAAGAAGTCGCTTTGTGTGTCAATCAGAGCATAATCAGGTTGATCAACCTGTGCCTCAAATGAAAGTTTTCTTGATTATTGAATTGATGAGTAGATGTCCTTTCCTCTAATGACCAATCCGTCCCCGCCATGAAACTAAAGACTGTCATATGTTTAATAATGTGACCATTAATTTGGCCATAACGAATGTAATATATCCAGGTTGTTCTTCTCATTATCTTATATACTAATCATTATCACTATACTTCATCTCCGTCTCCGACAGCGTTACCATTGTCTTCAGGAATATGTTATTATTCCAGGTAAGCACAAGTTTGATCCTGCTTTACGAGAAAAAGTAACACTGTTCTATTTCTACTCCTGATTAGCAATATGGCTTAATAATAACATGTTCCTAATTTTTTTTTTACAAACATTTTTGTTCTTTTTTTATTTTCGCTTTTGGTCATTAGTGCTTAAAGTTTGCTTGTCAACTAATCAGATCTATAAGATATATTATTATTATTATTGTAGGGTTATTAGACATATAATCACAAGTAATGAGAGATTATTCGGACAACTACAACTGCGGGTAATTCTTCGTTGATAGAGCTTGGCAGAATATTAATAACAATAATCGTACGTCTTATTATCATGTCAATAGGCTTGATTTTTACGTCACACTTCACGAAAAAAAAGAAGAGATAACTAGATACACCGCATTTCAATATATATATATATATATATATATATATAATTGAAATTAAAGATGGCAAAATAAAAATAAAACTACATTTGTATGCTAACGTTTTCACCGCGATAGCGGCTCATCAGGCGATTTATAACAATAGTCTATGACGTCACAATGTCATAGTTACATAATTATACAGGCAAGGGTACAAATATTCAATCCCACCGCGTTCTTTATTTTAATTAATTTCATAATTCTCTTATTTAGAATTTAGTTTCGGGTGGTACTTCTCAATAAAATAGCTCTCTTTCGCCTCCAAGAGGTCGTTGTTTTTGCTATTAAGTCTATATAAAGGAAAAACACTAAATTTACCCCCACCACATACTTCAAGATGCTCACTGAGCGGGATCATCCTGTATTTTGGTTGACGTATGTGCTGTCGATGGAGGTTCATTCTCAACCTAAGCATCATTTTGGTCTTCCCTATGTACCTTCCCTTGCATCTCGGACACACTATAAGGTAAATTACATAGTTCGATTGGCAATTCATTGCCTGTTTGATATAAAATACATTATCATCATCAATTTTTATGGATGATCCCTCAATGATAATGTCACAGGTTTTACACTTTGAATTACCACATTTCGAAACTACTGGAATTGAAGCGACTGAATCATATTTAGAAGATGTTATAATCCTAGCTAGATTGGAAGGTTGCTTTAGACTGTTGATTATATTTGCTTTTCTCAAAATTTTATCCATCGTTTGGCTATTTTTAAGGATATGGATGTAATTTTCAATGATAGATTTCCCATTTTCCTGGGACGGATTGAATGTAGTAACTAAAGCAACGTCCCGTTTATCAGAGACTACGGGAACTTTAGGTTTTCTTAACAGGCTTTGATCCAGACTCAATGCTCTTTGGTTAGCATCGTCTATTAATTTACCTGGATATTTTTGTTTTAATAAGAAACCTTTTAGTTCCCACAGTCTCTGAACTTTGACATCTTGATTGGACACAATTGTACAAATTCGTCTAGCTAAGTTATATGGGATGTTTCGTTTCGTATGAGGTGGGTGACAAGAATTAAAATTTAGATATTGATGTGTATCAGTTTTTTTGTAATACACATCAGTTTCAATAGAGCCGTTTGCGTGTAGCTTAACTGTCACATCCAGAAAATTTAATGTGGATTGACTCTGCTCAATTGTAAACTGAATACTGTCATCTAAACTATTTAACATTTTATGAAGTTCTGAGATGATTTCCTGAGATACTCTGAGTATCACAAAACAATCATCTAAGAACCGTTTCCATGAAGTCTTAATCAAATCACCAAATTCATTGCCAAACATTTTGGTCACCCTCTCATACCATATTTCCTCAAGATAACCTAAAGTTAAAGTAGCATAGGTAGGGCCAACTTTCGTACCCATAGCAACTCCCTTGATTTGTGTATAGTATAGGCCATTGAAGAAAAATATGTTATTTGATATCACGAGATCTAATGCACCGAGAATAAATTTAATGAAAGTGTTGCCTACGGGGATTTTATGACTATTGTTATCATCATCACCAAATTAAAATAAAGAACGCGGTGGGATTGAATATTTGTACCCTTGCCTGTATAATTATGTAACTATGACATTGTGACGTCATAGACTATTGTTATAAATCGCCTGATGAGCCGCTATCGCGGTGAAAACGTTAGCATACAAATGTAGTTTTATTTTTATTTTGCCATCTTTAATTTCAATTATATATTACCAAAGAGCAGCTTTAATTAACTATTCTACTATATATATATATATATATTCGAAATAAAGATGTTTTAGGAAAGAAATTGTTGGTAAAATTTGTCTGGTGAAGCTTAATAAAGCAGAAAGTACTCGCAAAAAAGACTAGTTTTCTTTCCTAAAACATCTTTATTTCGAATATCTTCCACCTAAGAGTAGCTTTAACTATAACCTTTTACTATATATATATATAAGTATATATATATATATAAATATATAAAACCCAATGAACTAGTAATTAGCATACATTAATACATCGACACAGTTTTCTAGTACTAACATTTATAGAATGCCCAAAGTTTCGTCTATAGAAAAGGAAACATGGCCTGGAAGTGGTTTCGGTACCACACATTGAATAGGCCAGAACCATTAAACACTGGCGTATTCTATTGAGTTAGAGCGTCTAGTCAAACTAGGGAAAGTTATCTGTTACACCAAATTAATGAAAGTGTTGCCTACGGGGATTTTATGACTATTGTTATCATCATGTGAGCAAAGAGGAGTGACATCTTGAATATTGTTTTTCTCTTCCTTTTTTGTATAATTATCAGTCAATCTACAATTTGGTTCACGAAAACGTTTGTTTGACATTGGTAAACCGTACAGTATAGTCGATAAAGAGACACTCCAGTGTTTTATAATAAATTAGGCCCAAAAGATCTGCAGAAGAAATTAAATGGGGATTAACTTCCCACTTTTTATGGAGCAACCGAGCTCATTGAATTCAAACTGTAAAAAGTTCTTTTACGTACACGCAAATATGTACACGGAAAGGCGTCCTTTCCTTGTACCATCCGAAAGACCAAATGTTTTTTCACCTGCCAAAAACGATATCGGACAGTGGACTCATTGGGCCTCTTACTCACTCACTGAGCAACAGTGGTTCCCAAAAAATCCCCTTACTAATGCATTGTGAAGTTAACCATTTTCAAGACTTTGGTTATGTAGAAAATATACCAGATTTTAAATCGACTACTGGGACCAATCCATAGCTTATGTGACACGGTCCTATTCTCAGACGAATCATTTGGCAAGTTTTACAAATCATTTAACCGGCTAATTATAAGACATAGAATAAAATAACTAAACATCGTCAAGGGCAGAAAGCACAAGAAAGCGGAACATACGGCGATGCCATTTTATCAATATTTCTATTTCTAAAAGCTTTCGGAAGGAATCGATCATCTAAACAGTTTGACTAATCGTGTTTAGTATATCTCTACCATACCAGAACATTCAATTGGAATGAAAACATGAATTATGTTTATTAAACATTATTAATAGCTCCTCTTAAAACCCAACACACGGCAGGAGACACCGTGATTTCAACAAACAATTTTAATTAATTAAGAACTTTATTTGATCGATTACCGCTTTATTCGCTTAAAGCAAAACCCTTTCATGGTTTAAACCTAAATGTTAATTAAAAAGTTATATCGAATAAAAATAGGAACTTGAATTCAAAATATCATGGCTTTATTAATGCCGATATAAATAACCAACTCTCTTATCTTTACATAAAAGGTTCATAAATACACACAAGTGACGCCATTTTGTTTTTGTGTGCTTTCACTCGTAAAGTAGAAAATAAAAGGTGTTGAAGTCAAGATAGGTTTCTAGTCATTATCACCATTTTTACACTCGTCGCTTGTCGATAATAAAACAAGTTCTGTAATAAGAAACAAATCAATGATTTAGTTGATACTACTGTCGCTGAATATAGCTCTAGTTTTAAAATAGAATCTATTAGTAAAGAGTGTGCCAGCATGAAGCCGATAAACATCATGGCACCTTTTCAAATCGATGCTAATAACTTTTCAATTTGATTTTGTTTCGCACCAATCAAGGTTTTTAAATATTTAGTTACTGATTGATGGTGCAATAGTTCATTATTGCTAAATTGTTAAGATCGGTATTTTTCTTTATATTGACAATATTTGTATCCAGAGGCGGACCCAGAAATTCCTGTTAGAGGGGGGGGGGGCGTAGGGGTCCCCCGAGCACATTTTTGAAAAAATCGTGGTGTCAGTGGTGATTTGTGGCGCATATCTATTTTTTATACTGTTGGTCTGATAGTATCTAGTACAAGCTGGCGATAGTCACTTTAAATTGGAGTATAGCAACAGCGCATTCGGCACACAGAGACTTGTCGACCTCAAGAAAAGATCTCCGCCCTGAATGACCGCCATATCAAAACAATTAGTATACTATTTTGTAATGAGGTTTTAATTCGTTTTACATCTTTCATACACACAAATACTAAATAAACATTTTATATTTTATTAAAAAGAAGCAGAACAAACACTTAGTGTTTTCGACTAAAATATTCGATTCATGTCGGCCAATTTGCTTCGTGTCTGTTCCCAAAAGCAGCTTATTGTAAACAGAAGACGGAACTTTCCAACTCCAACAGTATTGGTGTTTAATATGCATAATATAGATGGAGAGGGAGTACTCCATACTTCTGTCAGTAGTTCAATTCTATTCTAAAAACCAATTATTGTGCATTTCACAATGGATGTCTAGAGGTAAAACTATTGGTAATCAATTAACAAATAACATCTAAAGTATCAGTATAAGCTTGGCTCGATCTCATGCCTCATACTGTCATTACAAATATTATTTATAATACAAACGGGGCAAATAAAACCATTTACTCTAATTAATTTGAATAATGGCATACAACTGCTTCTAAATGATATCAATTGAAGAACAGTGTATACACTTTTTTATTCAACTATGCCATTAATTTCAAAGGTAATGGTTTGCGGGAAGATGCGTAATGCAGATAGACTATTTATTTAATAAATTAATCAACGTATGGTTTGGAGTCCAAAGTGTGCAAATATCAACGTATCACAAAGTATCAGTTAAATGTGTGCAACGTCAGGTATTCAAATCTCCAGGAACAAGAACAAATTTCACAATAAAACATATCCTAATGTCAGTGTTACATAATATATAATTTGTGTCCAAGGACAATCCCAAACACAGCGCTGTCTGCCAAGAAAAAATATTTCACAATCGGTTTCAACTTGCTTAGACAAAAATAAAGCTAGATCTCGAAAGCAAAATCAAATGAAGCACTTCTTGACTTAAGTGACAGTCAGGGGCCGCGGAGCCGGGGGGGGGGGGGGTAGGGGGGCCTTATCCCCGGCAATAATTTTTAATAGTGAAAATAAAATGTCGCCAAAAGCTCAAAAAAGATTAGGGGGGGGGGGTTGTATGGTCAGTAGCGCCCCCGAAATAGGACCAGATCCGCGGCCCCTGGTGACAGTAATCAAGCCCAAAAGTCGCATTTTTGTTATTATTTGTTTCAAACGCTGATACAGGATTTTCTTGTCAGAAAGGGTATATTTGGTTAGCTATGTATCTATACCCCCTTTGCCCTTATCATTGCAAGGTAAAGGGTTTTTACATTGGAAAAGTCTGTTCACAAATCTCATTCAGACATCCCGAATAAAATGTTTATAAAAAAAATCACTGCCAGTACTTAATTAAATATGTTATTTTGTTCTGGTATACATACTTTTATTTTCAACATAAATGGATAACAAAGGGAACTTGTATCAGAATACCCGGATCCCCAATTTGATGTGATAAAATGTTTCGATTCAATGCGTATTAAAGAAGGAACCATTACACTACACATTGTCTACATATTACATATGGAAATTTAACGTGCTCTACATAAAAATCAGACGCCTTATAACTGGATCTATAAGACATTTGCGATGACGTTAGAATATAAACCAGTTACTAATATCATTACTCGGTTTCTTCCCCAACTCTTCATCACCTGATTGTCTGTTCTCCATTATCAATTTACTACAACAATATAGTAGGTAAATTGATAGCTCATCCTGTTCTTGTGTAAATTAAAATATATTCAGCTCACGAATATTGGAAATATGATATAAAGTGTATAATAACCACGTGTAGTTGATCATAGAATACGACATCCATTATTCAGATGCAAAGAGAAGCTTCCACATAAAACACGGTGGTTGAGACAGTTGTTACCCAATCCAATTAAAATATGCATCGTAAATTTCCCCTTTTCTTTATACATTTTGATTTTAATAACCATATTTCTTTATAACAAGATGCCTGTTTCTGTTAACACATAATGTGCTTAAAGATGTATTATGTAAGATTTAGATGAAGAGCTGACTATTCAGTCAAATTACTTCATTCTGAGCGAAGTTATGAGTGTTTAAAGTATTGACAAGGTAGTCTTGATTGTCGAGTACATTGCTACAATAAAAAAAAGTTTCGTTGTCTATTTTATCCTTAAATTTTAAATATCTAATCATTATGTAAGAGCTAAATCTTCCTACAATATAAATGCGCAATAATACCAAATAAGTAATCCTATACAGCTAATGCATTGTGAAGTTAACCATTTTCAAGACTTTGGTTATGTAGAAAATATACCAGATTTTAAATCGACTACTGGGACCAATCCATAGCTTATGTGACACGGTCCTATTCTCAGACGAATCATTTGGCAAGTTTTACAAATCATTTAACCGGCTAATTATAAGACATAGAATAAAATAACTAAACATCGTCAAGGGCAGAAAGCACAAGAAAGCGGAACATACGGCGATGCCATTTTATCAATATTTCTATTTCTAAAAGCTTTCGGAAGGAATCGATCATCTAAACCATTTGACTAATCGTGTTTAGTATATCTCTACCATACCAGAACATTCAATTGGAATGAAAACATGAATTATGTTTTTATTCTATAGATTATTTAACATTATTAATAGCTCCTCTTAAAACCCAACACACGGCAGGAGACACCGTGATTTCAACAAACAATTTTAATTAATTAAGAACTTTATTTGATCGATTACCGCTTTATTCGCTTAAAGCAAAACCCTTTCATGGTTTAAACCTAAATGTTAATTAAAAAGTTATATCGAATAAAAATAGGAACTTGAATTCAAAATATCATGGCTTTATTAATGCCGATATAAATAACCAACTCTCTTATCTTTACATAAAAGGTTCATAAATACACACAAGTGACGCCATTTTGATTTTGTGTGCTTTCACTCGTAAAGTAGAAAATAAAAGGTGTTGAAGTCAAGATAGGTTTCTAGTCATTATCACCATTTTTACACTCGTCGCTTGTCGATAATAAAACAAGTTCTGTAATAAGAAACAAATCAATGATTTAGTTGATACTACTGTCGCTGAATATAGCTCTAGTTTTAAAATAGAATCTATTAGTAAAGAGTGTGCCAGCATGAAGCCGATAAACATCATGGCACCTTTTCAAATCGATGCTAATAACTTTTCAATTTGATTTTGTTTCGCACCAATCAAGGTTTTTAAATATTTAGTTACTGATTGATGGTGCAATAGTTCATTATTGCTAAATTGTTAAGATCGGTATTTTTCTTTATATTGACAATATTTGTATCCAGAGGCGGACCCAGAAATTCCTGTTAGAGGGGGGGGGGGCGTGGGGGTCCCCCGAGCACATTTTTGAAAAAATCGTGGTGTCAGTGGTGATTTGTGGCGCATATCTATTTTTTATACTGTTGGTCTGATAGTATCTAGTACAAGCTGGCGATAGTCACTTTAAATTGGAGTATAGCAACAGCGCATTCGGCACACAGAGACTTGTAGACCTCAAGAAAAGATCTCCGCCCTGAATGACCGCCATATCAAAACAATTAGTATACTATTTTGTAATGAGGTTTTAATTCGTTTTACATCTTTCATACACACAAATACTAAATAAACATTTTATATTTTATTAAAAAGAAGCAGAACAAACACTTAGTGTTTTCGACTAAAATATTCGATTCATGTCGGCCAATTTGCTTCGTGTCTGTTCCCAAAAGCAGCTTATTGTAAACAGAAGACGGAACTTTCCAACTGCAACAGTATTGGTGTTTAATATGCATAATATAGATGGAGAGGGAGTACTCCATACTTCTGTCAGTAGTTCAATTCTATTCTAAAAACCAATTATTGTGCATTTCACAATGGACGTCTAGAGGTAAAACTATTGGTAATCAATTAACAAATAACATCTAAAGTATCAGTATAAGCTTGGCTCGATCTCATGCCTCATACTGTCATTACAAATATTATTTATAATACAAACGGGGCAAATAAAACCATTTACTCTAATTAATTTGAATAATGGCATACAACTGCTTCTAAATGATATCAATTGAAGAACAGTGTATACACTTTTTATTCAACTATGCCATTAATTTCAAAGGTAATGGTTTGCGGGAAGATGCGTAATGCAGATAGACTATTTATTTAATAAATTAATCAACGTATGGTTTGGAGTCCAAAGTGTGCAAATATCAACGTATCACAAAGTATCAGTTAAATGTGTGCAACGTCAGGTATTCAAATCTCCAGGAACAAGAACAAATTTCACAATAAAACATATCCTAATGTCAGTGTTACGTAATATAAAATGTGTGTAGGACCCTTCAAACAACATCTACATGAAATCTAAAGTCCAAGGACAATCCCAAACACAGCGCTGTCTGCCAAGAAAAAATATTTCACAATCGGTTTCAACTTGCTTAGACAAAAATAAAGCTAGATCTCGAAAGCAAAATCAAATGAAGCACTTCTTGACTTAAGTGACAGTCAGGGGCCGCGGAGCCGGGGGGGGGGGGGGTAGGGGGGCCTTATCCCCGGCAATAATTTTTAATAGTGAAAATAAAATGTCGCCAAAAGCTCAAAAAAGGTTAGGGGGGGGGGTATGGTCAGTAGCGCCCCCGAAATAGGACCAGATCCGCGGCCCCTGGTGACAGTAATCAAGCCCAAAAGTCGCATTTTTGTTATTATTTGTTTCAAACGCTGATACAGGATTTTCTTGTCAGAAAGGGTATATTTGGTTAGCTATGTATCTATACCCCCTTTGCCCTTATCATTGCAAGGTAAAGGGTTTTTACATTGGAAAAGTCTGTTCACAAATCTCATTCAGACATCCCGAATAAAATGTTTATAAAAAAAATCACTGCCAGTACTTAATTAAATATGTTATTTTGTTCTGGTATACATGTACATACTTTTATTTTCAACATAAATAGATAACAAAGGGAACTTGTATCAGAATACCCGGATCCCCAATTTGATGTGATAAAATGTTTCGATTCAATGCGTATTAAAGAAGGAACCATTACACTACACATTGTCTACATATTACATATGGAAATTTAACGTGCTCTACATAAAAATCAGACGCCGTATAACTGGATCTATAAGACATTTGCGATGACGTTAGAATATAAACCAGTTACTAATATCATTACTCGGTTTCTTCCCCAACTCTTCATCACCTGATTGTCTGTTCTCCATCATCAATTTACTACAACAATATAGTAGGTAAATTGATAGCTCATCCTGTTCTTGTGTAAATTAAAATATATTCAGCTCACGAATATTGGAAATATGATATAAAGTGTATAATAACCACGTGTAGTTGATCATAGAATACGACATCCATTATTCAGATGCAGCAAAGAGAAGCTTCCACATAAAACACGGTGGTTGAGACAGTTGTTACCCAATCCAATTAAAATATGCATCGTAAATTTCCCCTTTTCTTTATACATTTTGATTTTAATAACCATATTTCTTTATAACAAGATGCCTGTTTCTGTTAACACATAATGTGCTTAAAGATGTATTATGTAAGATTTAGATGAAGAGCTGACTATTCAGTCAAATTACTTCATTCTGAGCGAAGTTATGAGTGTTTAAAGTATTGACAAGGTAGTCTTGATTGTCGAGTACATTGCTACAATAAAAAAAAGTTTCGTTGTCTATTTTATCCTTAAATTTTAAATATCTAATCATTATGTAAGAGCTAAATCTTCCTACAATATAAATGCGCAATAATACCAAATAAGTAATCCTATACAGCTTTGTTCACACTATATGAAATTTGGTTGGATGTTCTCTGTACGGAACAATATAACATACGAGTATCCTTAAAGGACAATATTGGTGCCAGTCATTATTACATATGTGATAGAGCGGGTTAAACACATTCCAAATATACTTTTAACGCAGAGATCATTGCTACGATAGCTGAGTAATACACGTTACCCGAATCAGCAGTGACGTAGCGAAAAGGAAAACACGAGCGACTGCTCTATATAACTGACATTCCCTTGTTTATATTCATTCTATACCTTATAAAACATGGTAATGCACGGACTTTTTTATGTTTTTCTTTCGTGTTCTTTTATCTAATAATATTCAATAATTACTTTTTTGAATTGTCAGATATCCTCTTACAGTCCCATATGACAACTGTTGGTCTTCGAAGGAATTATTAGTAAGCAGAAATTTGGCCGTGTATCTGTTATCATTCGTCGCTTCAGTCAGTTATATAGAGCAGTCGCTCGTGTTTTTCTTTTCGCTACGTCACGGCTGATTCGGGTAACGTGTATTACTCAGCTATCGTAACAATGATCCCTGTGTTAAAATTATATTTGGAATGTGTTTAACCATCTCTATCACATATGTGATAATCACTGGCACCAATATTGTTCTTTAATCATATATTTTCTTATCTATTACGTATGTAATATCTATATAATAAGTTATTTCGTAAGTCCCTATTGCACTGCGCGTAGTTAAATGCCATTAATACTGAGTGGCCCCAATTTCTTTTTAATACAATTTAGATATGAATTATAAGAAGGTGCAAAATATCGAAGTTCCAGTCAATATCTTTATCCCAGCATCTTACGAAAGATGTAAATTTTGACAAGATGCTAAAAGATGCATTATGCAAGAGCTTAAATAATCTGCCTGTTACATACCTTGTTTTTGCTTCAAATGTAATTTAAATTATTTTGTAGACATTTATTCACATCACATAATCAACTGTCTAGATGCTCGGATTGTCGTGATTTTGAATGGATTAGTACACATTAAATTAATTGATAATAGAGACTGTTGATTATCGTAACAATGATATTCGACAATCGATACTGTATCGTGAAAACGGAAATTGACTGAACTTTCAATCTATTCATTTTTCATTATCTTTTATAGATCTTAATTTATAGCAAGAACGGCCAACTCTTTGTCCAAATATTACATAATATATCTTTAATATCGAAATTTAATATGGAACTTTACGTCATAACTTGTAAGTTTTATCACAGTATCTTACTAGATTGACATATATTTTATAGAGTGCTTTAATTTAGATCAATTAGTATCGGATTTTTGTAGCTACAAATGTATTCCATTAAGGTAACAATTTTCACCGAACGCGTTGCCTTCATCCGTTTTGTTTTTGGCGCCTTCATTCCTTGTGATAACTTATCGCTGGAATGCCTCAGACAGCAATGATGCTTATATCCTGATGGACCATGTCTTATTATCACAGGCTAAAATCAGTACTTGAATTAAGACCTATTGATTCAATAGGAACTCACTATAAATGATTCCTATACTATTAGAGTTCCAATTCAGAGTAGTAGTCGTTTTTCTATTTTGATTTCTAATATTCGTTAAAAAATGTGTTCCCCCTCAGATTCTGAAAATAACAAAATAATCGACTCCATGTAAAAAGTTAATGTATGGAGCTGACACCAGATTTATAAATTTGAAATAAATACCAACCTTTGAAAAATACGTTTGAATAGTGTTCACAATATCCTTAATTTTATCTTGACAACTTCAGGTTGATTTCAAGTGATCACATCAAACTGTAATGTCAAAACAGCACAGCTGAAATATTTGATGCTTACTGTGTAAAATGATTTTTGAGAAACTGTATCTGAAGGATATGAGTAATCAAATTTATATAAAGTAAAATTATTGTTGTCCAGGGGGTGAAACGACGTTTGCGTGTATCAATAACTTCCACTTCATCTAAAGACTGAAGGATCAAACCTCTAAGCCGAATTCCGGCATTTAATGGGTAAACAATCCAGAGAGCGGCGATTAGCAGTTAGGTTGATTTTATACGCCTACATTTTCATGTGGATGTATCATGTTGAAGCCCATATCCGTCAACCTGTTCAGATTTGTTTGTGTACAGTCCACAGGTCTCTATTTTCGATGAAATATAGCATATGCGTATATCCCAAAGATCTGGGAGGGGTTCGATTTTGGCCCATATCGGACCCTAGCGGAAATTCCATACATAGCATCGCCCCTTTACACAAAAAGTGACAAAGCATGTACTACGAGCTGGCTGACTGAAAATTTCTAAGCCTATCTGTGAAAGACCTGTACAAAATCGATGATTTCCGTTTATGTTTCTACATAGTCCACTAAGAGCTGAACGCACTTTTGTCAACGACGTTGCAAGGTATGGATGCCGGTCAGGAAGAATTTTTCTTTAACCACTTCACAGCTAACATGACGTCATCATTACTAGGAAAATGACGACCGGTTAGTTCCCTTTTCCTTTTTGCAAACAGGTCTCATTCATGATTGCAAATCTGGCCAAATATTACCAGGTTCTGCTTCAAAACGGCGCAGATTGTGACGAAACGTCATGAATCTGAAACATTTCTGATCCACAGTAAAGAACTTGGCACCCATCGTGCAGAGACTTTTGTCATTCCTAACTCGTAGGCGATAATGGGCTCAACTCTCAAAAGAGATGCCCACACCACTGGCAATATGTCGAGTGGTCAATTGTCGATCAGTCATCACCATGTCATGCACCCGGGTAATGTTTTCTTGAATTTTTGCTGTTGATGGCCTTCCAGGACCAGGGTCGTCATCAAGGCTCTCTCTACCAGGCTTAAATTTCACTGCCCACTTCTTTACTACGGAAAAGGAAAGGACATCATCTCCTTAAATGGAGACCATCGGCATGTATCTATGTAGGGGTTAGTGCTTTCAATTGCGGATACTTGGTGGCTGGTGATTTCAGTTGGTAGGTTCACAAGATGATCTGGTACGAAGACAATACTTACACTACAATTGCAATTCTTAAGTCTATGATTCAGTCCATAAATGTACTTATTGGTGGCAAAAGTTTGTTTCAACCCAATTGATCTGTCCTTTCTAGGCGTAGAACATGTCAACCAGCCCTCCTAAATATAGGTTACGGATGAAATGATCTCGGTTGGGAATGATTTGGGTTGCTTCCAGGGTTATTGTTCAGGTTTCTTACGCAAATGTGAAACAAAGTTTGTGCGCTAGAGTGATAGCCTTTTAAACCTATTAATTATACTCTGTTGCCCCCCCCCCCTCTACGTCAGGAATGAGCCCTGCATCCCGTCTCATTAGAGGACGTGTGGTCGAAAACAACTGCAGTCATCCCTATTACAGATGACCCCATTTGACAAAAATACCATTCCCCGCATTCCATTTTCAATTTTTGTTGGTAAACAGACCATGATGTTATTATCGATGCATTTTAGACGCCGTTATTGTTTAAAATCATTCTTACCGAAACGATAGCATATGCTCCTTGGCACTAAAGGAAACAGCTTAACCGGGCCTATTGAAAACATACTTCTTAAGGATTCTGTTAGACGACAATGAAGTACAATTGTAGCCACACAATTCAGAATTCATTATAGGTAAGGTGGATTGGGTGTTATATTATTTGTCATTTTGTTGCTTTTGATTAGTTGTTATTATTTTGAGGGATTGGTCTATTTTACCTGTAGTAGGAACAAGACAGTGGAATAGATCATAAGTGGTGTTATTTATTAAAGGGAAGGTATCACATATTATTATATCCAGAGTAGTCAGTGTCGATGGAACATGGCCCCGTCCGCTGTTATTGAATTTACTCTAATGGCTTAAAGCTACGCTTCTCAACCTCTTCTCACCGCTCACCCCTAAATGAATTCTCAACCAACCCATTCCCCCAGAGTTTTGAGGAGGTTACTGACTGCCAAGCCTTTGCCGGTGAATTCGGTGACCGCAAATGACGTAGGCGCGAAGCTCTTCGAGGAGGGTCTGGGGTGTTATTCCCCCAGAATTTTTTAGGAATGGAGCCCTGAAACGCGATTTCAAGCCGTTTCGGGCACTCTTCAAGGCGTTTCAGAGGAACTTGAAAATGGTATTTTTCTATAGAAGCCCCCCGACATGAACCGCGGATTCCTTCACGGGCCTGCACCCCCTGACTACATTGACATTGAATATTGAATGAATACGGATCGAAGTTGAGATTCAATAATCACCAAATTTATGTTTTAATGAAAATACATTGTTTCCAATTCATTGCGAAATTTACTCCTGGTTATTGTCACAAACAATTTTTTTTATTCTCGGGACAGTGTTTTAGAGTGCTAATCTCGTGTCATTTAGGACATTCAGTCTGTTTCGGTATTTAGTTTTTTATCACAACCAGCATTGAAAATCTAGATTCACAAAGGTATGTTGTAACGAACGGCATAACGCTGGAAATAGCCAGCGGAAAAGTTGACAACTGAAATCTTGAAAGGCAATTTCACATCTCAATAGGACTCCACAACCCAAGGTTGAGAAACGTGGGCTTAAAGGAACATTATGCGACATTTAGACAACGAGCTTGTCGTTCTTGATAGATCTAGCGTAGATTGTTCATTATCGTAGCAACGGTACTTGGCAATCGATTATGTTTTTAATTTAATCATTAAATGGAATTCGTGTTTCAATCCATTTAAACCTCTGTAATTCGAGTGTCTAGAGAGTTGATGATAGACTTATCATGCTATTAAATGTATAAATAATAGTTTATATGACAATTGATGCCAAAATAAAGACGTGTAAGTAACAGACAGATTTAGCTTGTATATGAAGCATCTTTAAATTAGCCTTGATTGTATTTATATATATTGCAATATTATTCTATAATCCATAATGAATATGGATTTAGGGGAAAGTTGGATGTCAGTGTCTTTACCTTGCGGCCATCATTTCATTAAATTAAAGCAGTCTGAGTATAAATACATATTACATATACAAGTTTCTAGTACTTACTTAATGTCACAGTCTACCAGTATGACTAGATATCTTGATGTATGTAAGATAGAGGAAGTTTACTGAGGTTTTTTTTTTACAAAGGATCAAGTGTGTAAAATGAGATTTAAACGTAATTAACAACAACACTAGGGAAGAATTAGTGACGAATTAGTCTAAATGATGCTAATGTACTTGTATATGTTATCAGAAGTACCATTTAAAGATGGGTTCCCAGCAAAGTATTTATCGGCTGGTTATTTCTAATAAAAATATGGCAAATTTGGTATTTATGAAAAGTATAGACACCCAATCTTACTAGAAAAATACTAGATTTCGCGAAAATCGCCCATGGGGCAAGGACTGGGCAATATTGTCAGGGAATCACTAACTGTCAACCCGACAGGATTTGCTGGCTTATTGTCTGCTAGCTTAGGTCAGGGAGCAGTTGTTATTTCTTGCTCAAATGGTTAGGCGGTTTTGGGAACATTGCGGGTTGTCAATGTACAAAATACTCTGCAATTAAAAGGTGTAAAAAGAAATTGACACAAATAATTAAGAATTTTTTAGGCCTCAAATATGGTAAATGTAAAGTAAGTAATGATAGATACATTTTGAAATATGGACCCTCCCACAATGAAGTTAAGTTGGCAGACATTGCGTTTAACAACAGCTTACTTACAGCTATATGTATCCCCGGCGAAAACAGAGTTTTGGAAGGGAATTGAAGCAAATTTTTGATAGATTGGTTACTTTCAATATGTGTTTAGTCCAAATATATTGTCAAATCACAAAGTTTGTACCCGGGAATGCATCTTTAAATGATCCAAGATACGTCATCTGTGATTTCAGTCCTAATATTCGTTTATTTGCGTTCTCGGATTTGTTGTTTTGACCCAATGAAATAGAATAATTGAAAACGAATGACATATACCGATTCCTGCAAACAATAAAAGCATTTCGTTTTGTTTTTCCAATGAATACGGTTATCAATTATTATGAGCGTTTGTTTTGTCAATGAATCAGATCCACAAATCTATTTGTTTCGAGTACCAATGACATTCTTTATCCTGTAAGAAGCTTATACACTAATTGATGTAGCCTAAGCCAAGTGGATGTTTTTCAATACGTTTTGTTTAGTTTTATATTCTGTATTTGATATAAATATTACCAGGCGCAATTTTAGTTAAAGGGGATAGACCCTTGTGATTTAATATCCTTTAATAATGTATTGATTTAGGCGACTTGAAGTATCATTTCGATTATTGATGTAAGATTATTTTTTTCTTTTGAAAATATTACACGGAAATTGGTTAGTTCAGTTAGTTTAGTTTAATATTTTTTTGACAGTGGAATGAAGAATCGGTTATATCTCAACATTGACTTTACAACGACAATATATTGGCATCTTACACAAATCCACATGACAGAATCAAATTAAATCGGCAAAGAATTCTGGCCATTGTATAACACAATTTGACATCGCTAGTCAGAGTTACCTTACTATTAGGTTCACAGACATAACAGAACATAAAACAGATCAAAATGCAAAATTATGTCAATAATTGAGCTGACCAAAGTGTAGTGTTTATATGTATAAGAGAGTTTATTAGGAAATATATTCTTTTGTCCGAAAATAACGTCCGCTTCTACTTAGAGCGAAACCGCAGACTAGGAACGTACGTGGACAGGAAGATACATGCACCACGAGTACATATAGTTTATATTATGTCTTCTTGACATGTAAATAAAACAAATAACGAATATACATGTATGTATTTATCGATTTTAACATCTGCTGTCGTCCGATGACGTTTAATATTATACCAAAAAGTTTGTTCATATTTTATAACCTACATTTACTAACAATTAACAATATAGAGGGAGAACGTTAACGTCCATTCGACACAAACTAGGACATTTCAGTACTAAAATATGGTTCAAATTTATTTCAGATAAAATTTATAATATATTATACTTACAAGTACATATCTATATTATCACCAACATAACAAGATGTTTAGTTTTTAAAAAATCGTTTACATTTGCAGCTGTTGTGGGGATATTTCATGGTCATATTAGTTGTGGGTAAAAAAAATCGATCACCGTTATCGGCTTTATTTCCTATTTATATATATGTATAAAATTTCGATCCGAATTGGCTGTGTGATTTCTGATGTCTTAATTAACTAAAAACTGATAAGATCCTCAATGCGATGACACAATCTACAATTCATACTAGAATATAGTTTTAAATGGAACAAGCCATGTGTAGGATATAAACACAAATATAGAGAAAAAGTCAATATGTATATACACCTGGTATAGATGTATAGATCTATATATATATTATTATATACGTGTGTTGACGTAGATGTGACTTGAGTATTATTATATAATATTTAGTATACGTGTTTTTATATAATGACAAACCAAATACAACAAATTCGGAAGTAAGTATACTAGTTTATCCTTGCTGTTATTTTTTAATATGATAAACAAATACTATACCTACCCCGAATATTTCAAAACTTCGACATTTTGTTGAAGTTTGGACAAAGCAGAATACTCCGAATAAACATCGCATGCTGGGGTGTGATGACGGATTGAGTGCTCTCTAGATGTACCTTCTTTCTTGATTTTATTAGGCTATATTAATCATTGTTATAAATACCTTTATCTCCACTTAGGTCATTACTCCGGTATACATTGTAAACGTTATTATAATACATAAATAGCTTAGCTTAATGAGCACGTCCTGTATTGTTCCTGATATTATGGTTGTATTATGGATACCTTTTATTTTATCACCCAATAATACATTCTACAGTAAATATCGCCTGGGTGATAAATTTCATAATCTACTGCGATTTCTGTAAATTAATTTGATTGGTCAATCAAAAAGGAACCGCTTTTCTTTATTTTCAAAGACCAGTTAATTTTTTTTTATTAAAAGTAACATCTTTCTTATTTTCATTGATGGAACACTTGGCCGACATAAAGGACTTTGCAATGGTTGAATTGATGTCAAAAATGATGTATCACTCCGCCATAATGTAACCAGGCTCGGTAAAAGTGAAATCTATAGCAAATAATTTCATTTATTTATTTCGCATGTAAGAAGGGATTGGGTGATAAATAAAATCTATATCTCTATGTATACGGTGACGATACACGTAATGCCCCAGATCAAATAATGTTCTAGTTTTCATAATACGTTATCCCACGTATATTAAAGGGGCTAAATCTCTATTCGTTGGAACCTAAAAGGGACGACAATGGGTCAAGAAGCACATATTATTAATACAATATGAATGTATACACTGATTAAGATTTATTTTTAATATGTGTATTGTAGTTTTTAATAAGTTATGATGGTCGAAATGCGTGAACAGTCCAGATCGAATGGCAGTCTGCATCAGAAGTACAGTTCGATGTTTCACCATAGATCTATGGTTTTACTTACGCATTGATGTTTGGCCTTGTTCATTGTGTTTTAAATTATTAGGAGCCCATATTTTCACGGTAAAAATGATTTGTGTTTGTCATGTCGAAGGGTCGACGGTCGTTGATAATATTGAGTAAGCCCTTTGTGATATTGTCCTAACATACGGTACAAAGTAAATACCTATTTTTCAAATAATTTCTGTATACACCTCTCCCATCAAAAGGCAAAACCTAGTAACAGGGCCGGCGGAAGCTATTCTTGATTGGGGTGGGGGGTGGGGGCTTCCATCCTAAGTCTCTATAGGCGAGAGTCTAGGAGCCGCAATAACCTGTAGAAAAGAGTACCTGCGGCCAAATTATTGGAGGGGCTAACGCCCCCCCCCCTAGCCCCCCTATTCCGCCGGGTCTGAGTAACTCACCTTATTCTTTTTTTGAGAAAACAAAGGAAAAAATTATGAAAGGAATATTAAACCCCAGCATTTATTGATTTGACTATTGAGTTACTAGGTTTTGCTGTGGTATACTAGGCAAATGAAGGAAGTTGCTAGGTTGTGTCATGGGTGTATCTGCTTACAAAATCAAAAGATTTGAATATCTAGTATAACAACAGGAAGCACATACCCTAGTAACTACAATCAATTTGATCCTTACTGGGTTTTGACTTTTGATCTGCACTATCTTGTTACACAAAAACTTAAAGGAGATAAATCTCTATTATTTGGCACATAGAAATGGACACAAATGGACCGTAACGCATATAATAATGTATTATGAATGTATATAAACTGATTTACATTCAATCGTTTCTGTTTTACTGTTATTTCTAATCAATTATGTTCGGCGCAATATACGAAGAATCCAAATGTTATTTCAGTCTACATCTGTAGTATGCTCCAGTGGGGCATGTTTAGCCTCGTTCATTGCGTCACTTAATTACAAAAGGCACTCGAAAGCATTATGGCACTCGATTCGTGTGGCAATTTTTAAATTTTCATTTTTGTTTTATATATTGGATACCAGAAGCCCATCTTTTAACGTAAGATAACACCATCAATGTTGTTTTAAATTGACCAATAAGTCATGTTTGAAATGATGAAGACAGGCGATGCTATTGAGTTTAGTTTTAAATTTCCATAATTCGTTTAACACTAAAATTTAATTCCTAACCCAAGATAAGCGGGTTTCACAAAAAGATGTTCAGCAATTTAGATAGCCCCCACTAAAATAATATGTTAAGTTAAAATAGTGGTGTTTCACAAATTATTTTAGGGACAATCTGAACTACAATCAATCTTAATTTAAGATAGCCATCTCCCTCTTCTAGCTTAAAGTCACGACATTGATTAGGACTTAGTTGTTAGATCTATTGCCACGGATAGATCCATTTGGAATGCTACCGTCCACCCGTTTATTTATTTAAGCAATTAGACCCCCCTCCCCCCAAAATAAAAATCACTTAAAATTCTAGTAAACAATAACCTTTGTTACTGTTTTGTATGTACATGTATACATTATACAACTTTAAATAATTTTGCATTTCAAAGTATCTTTGAAAAGGTAAATGGGGATAGTACTGGGGATATTACATCGCTATGCTTCGTTTATACATCTTTTAAAAAAATGAATCATGTTTTATAAGTTCCCGAAATACACCCACACATATCATATGTTTGTAAAGGATAATCAATTCTCAATTGTTTCTGTTATCCAAAATACCAAGCAATTTAATTCATCGATGCGCATTATTTCCATTGAAACCTGCTAGTAAATCAAATGGTAGGGTCAGGAAAGCAGCAAGTTCAAGTCCAATCCACTGATACATTTCCAAAAGAATAAAAAGCAAATTTGTAGCGTAGTTAGTATGTATATTTAGTATGTTTGTTTTTGTAAAATTCCAGTTTCTGTAAAATTCCAGTTTCTGTGATTTGTCAAAGTGACCCCTGGTTACCCCCGATCTACCCCCAAATGATGATAGAGGCCATGTATTTCTCAAAACATCCTAAGGCCAGGGGGAGAGACCCCCTCCGAATCCCCCCAAAGATATATTGTCTTACGAACCTGGCAAACCATCTCCTGCAAAAATTCCTGGATCCGCCCTGAATCGATCTTCGTGAAACGCATAAAATTAAAACTTTCATTTTTATTTTTAATTAAAATCTATTTTAGTCAATTTTAGCTTAAGCTTCTATGAAACGGCTAGAGTAATACAAAAACCAAAATGAATGTTATAGAAAGCATTATATAAACATTGAGCTGGGGTACACAACTTGTTTTAGATACATATTAGCTATTGGCTTTAATGGAATATAAATTATTGCTTGACAAAAATCTAATAAACCGTAATGTGCATGTGTCACTTTTAAATCAAACCTGTTTTGTTTTTTTTGTTTCATCTTCTATTGTCAGACTTTACCTTCATGACCATACGGAACATATAACCCAGTTATTATGGTTACACAATTCCATGGCGCCCTTTAAATAGAAGTGCATTAGTTCTGGTGAATTCTATTCATCATTTAATAAAAATCTTTGATGGAATAGTTCCCCAATCACTCAAACCAAATTTAGATATGTGAGTTACACAGATGGCAGCTTCTATATTTTTTAATCTTTCAATGCAATTGGCAGATTTATTGGTCTGCACGGCAAATCTTGGTGTTTCTGTCAAGAAGATTACGTCACTAGATGCGCATCACTTCAAGTATGGTAGTTGGGAGATAAGACTAGTTAATGTTAATCTAGAGAAAAATTTGGTGTGATAATCGCTGACATTTACACACCAGATAAATTTATAGTTTTCTTATTTGCATTAGACCCAACCATCCCTCACTAAGATATGAAGGTACTCGTAAGTGTAGATTTAGTTCGACGTCTATAAAAGCAAATTTCCAGAAGGCGAAACATCAGCACTAGTTTTAACTTTTAGGGTTATCTTTTGAAAATTTTAGAAGGTAACATTCCCTCGAATGACTGAATAATAGTCTCTATTATCCAAACAAATATTCTACGAATATTAGTCTGGATGGGTCCTCAAAATTTGACGGAAAGTAAATCATTGTCTGGATTATCCAGTCTTTTAAGTTACCACGTACTGAATCTATCAAAACAGCTCGCTTGTCAACAATGACAATCTTTAAAATTTTGTTTCTAAAGGTTTTAATTAAAATGGTAATTTTATTACGTCATGAATCAGACGAATGACTTCTCACAATCTTCTTAATTTTTCATCGCAATTCATGCTTTTTCCAACGTCTCTAATTTGTTTCTAATAATAGATGTGCCAAGTTAATTGTGGGATAAATTTCAACCTCGCTTTATGGAATCTAGCAAAATCGATACGGCTTCATAAGATCTATCACTTACCGAGACTTTGGCCAATAGGTTCCATTACCCATGCGTAACCGTGAGTTTGCTTTTTTATGGGGTAGATTATCCAGTAATTTTCGCCAAAAATTGAGAACCGACCCATACCCTCCGTGCGTTGAAAACTAGGGGGTTCTGGGTGACCGAGACTAACTGAATAATGGTGATCTTGTGTTTCAATTGACTTATGATTAAACAAACACTTGTCATTGGCCAAGAACTACAATTAGTGCTACAATTTTAGTACCCAGACAATGAAAAATACGAATTCTTTAAACTATTTGCTTTAAGCTTTCATGAACAGGACTGATAACGAATGAGCAATATAAAATTGAGACGCCTGCTGCGTCGTGTGACCCCATTATCCGTAGAAAAGATAGGAAACTTGTCTGTTTGCTTTATAAATTTAGTCGTGATACAGAAGGAAGTCATGTTAATAAGCGGAGGTTGCAAGGTAACCGAAATAACATGGAATTTCAAATACCGTATTTCCTCGAATACAACCCCGGGGTTCTATTTCGTTCAGCACCCCCCGACCCCCGGGTTCTATTCGAGGCCCGGGTTCTATTCGAGGCCGGGTTGTATTTTTTCAGACCCTAATTAATGCTTCAAAATCTTCTATAGGAATGAGATTTTGGACGAGTAAAACAAGCAGACATGTCCCCCGCAAAAATGAATTTTAAAACTGCATTCTCACTATACTGAACCGATTGGCCTTACAATGACTTCTCGATACAATAACACCATTTTTAACGTTTGGTATACGTTACAACAAACCACTGACTCGGGTTATAATAGAGACCCGGGTTCTATGCGAGACCCGGGTTGTATTTATCTCAACACCCCTTTACCCCCGGGCTGAAATCGAGGCCGGGTTTGTATTCGAGGAAATACGGTAAGGTGAACAATTCTAGCTAGAATGATAACACAATGGAAATTGGAATAAACACCCACCGTAGCTGTAGGGTTTATCATTATACAATTTTCTCAAAACAATATTGCCAAAATACAATTTTTAATGAAAACCTTCCTGAAATGAGTGTAAATAATTCCCAATACCCCGAAGACCGCCAGGTAGAATGGCGGTCTGTAATTTGGAAGGGGTGCACACTAGTGTTCAACCAGAGTATAATATCCGATAGCAGAACTCCCGTATTTGAAAAAAAATCTAATACTAGGCTGATATTCAAATTTGGGGCATAAATTAAATTTGATCGATCTCAGACAGTTTTTTTTATAGGAATAACTATGTATGAGTGGCTCTTCATAAGGGATATGCAACTCAAAGAAATTGCATTATATTCACAGATATGGGTTGAACAGTTGGTACACAGACCCTTGTAAGTTTCCACACGTATTATTTCCGGTTAGAACCCATCAGCCATTGTGTAACTGGAAATCGAAACAAGATATCAGACCAACGATAGATCTAATGGTAGCTTGTCCCATCGAACTACACATACACGCCTGAATTGCTAAGTTCATTTACAAAGTATCCGAGAATCAGTCAATTGGGTGCCCTATTTCATGACAGTTCACCGCATTAGGCCTATTTCATGACGTTTCACCGCATTAGGCCTACCGTGTTTTATGCTAAAGCTGCTGATTTACTGTTAATCCCATTTCCTGTTTTGAACTGATTAGATGCCATCATTGTGTTACTTTGTATGAGTGTGAAAACGAATTAACGGTTATCCTACATCAATAATAAATCGGCTTCGGCATCACCATGTGCTAGGAGCGATAGAGGGAGAGAGATACAGAGAGAGAGAGAGAGACAGATGAGTGTGTCGAGGTTATTACCTAGATTGCAACTCGACCCCCCACCCCAAGTGTAAATAGAAGTTCTAATACACATTGGGCTTCACCCCAGTTGTTCATCTGAATTTGCCACGCTTTCTCTGTTTAGAAAATATATGATTTTAAGTATTTACCTAGCCACCTAACCACTCACCTACCCATTTGTTTTATTATTCATTTTTTTATCATTTTTATTTTCAGTTGAACCAGAAGAACTTTATTTCTTTTTACCAATTTTTAGGGAATGCTGGTATAATAAAGAAATCAATTCAAGCTGTACATAATTATTATATATACACATTGGGAAATATTTGAAATGGTATGCAGGAAACAGCAAAAATTTACCACTCCAATCAATTTAAATGTAATTCAAAATAAAGCTCAAGAGGATTCCAGAAGAATGAGTGAATGTTTAAAAAAAGACGGAGAAAATGTGTATTTAATTAGGGTAATATTGAAAACTGTTATAACGTATACAAATTAATGGATAAATACAATGTGAGATTTGTGATGATATAAACTCCAAGCAAGTGGTAATTTCCTAGAACAAATCCCAAAGGATATCAGTTCGTTTTGCCAATATATAGCTCACCTTTAGTTGAGAGTAGTACTGGTCTTGATCAACCGTAGACTTAATAAAAAGCCAATAACAATACAGGCCTTCGTCAGATCTCCTCACTTCATTATGTAAGCTACAAAGATATTATCGCTTCCATGCTTTCATATGACCAGAAATTGACGACAGTGTTGTACAGCAATGGCCAGTGACAAGAGCATGGTTTCTGCATCAGTATTATTGATAAGAGACAGAGCATCGAAGAAGTATTGACACGCGCAAATCTCAGTTCCACGTCTGCTGGCCTCGACTCGACTAAAGGTGTGGCTCATCGCTAACTTGTCGTCTGCTACACAGATCGTGCTGCAGGTGATGATCACAAAACATACTCGGAAACAATCGGATTATTGGAACTCTAGAGGGCTTATAGAAATTCGTTGGCTTTACATCTGACGTATTTATATTTGTCGGACGACATTCATCCCGATTTGGAGTGGAGATTGTTTCGGATTTACTTTTGAACCGTTGTTTGTACCTTGAACGAGCGAAAATGGGCAACTGATATCCCTATGGAAAATATCCAAGTGTCGAATTCAAATCAGTGATTTCTCCACCTGTTTGGAATAATATGGTTGTTTTGAAAATCGAGAATTAACTTTAAAAATGTCAATGAAAAAGGACGTTGCCAAGCATTAATACAGCTAATACTAAAGTAGAAGTGTGATCAACGGATTTTCAAAACTGTGACATTATTGTGCAACCTAACTACCCAATAGATACCAGCTTAGAATTGTCGGGTTGGTTATTTTGTAACATTTTAGCTATAAAATACCAAATTGGTAGTCGTAGAAAACAGTTTCACAAGGAAAGCCAAGATAAGTGTCTCATTCAGATTTTTACGTTCTTAGACATATATATAAATCTTGCAAAAAACATGTTTGATTCCTATTTGGTTTTGTGCGATTTAATTAATCGGCCTTGATTCGAAGTTCAGATAATTTACAAGAAGTGATTAAAAATTGAGAAAATTGCGTACCTGGTTACTGATATTGGATTTTTATTAGATTTTACCAGCGTCTTTATTATTAACATGTGCCATTATCACTGTGGTCCGATTTTCACTTGCAGGAAATATATTGGATAAAACGATACATGCAGTTTTACCGGGCACAGCTTACAGAGATTATTAACCTGATAAATTTTGTATAAATTAAAATATTCTCCTGCTATCGATTCGTGGATTGGATGGAAATGATAAAAGATCGTTTGTGATATATTTATTCTCTCAGCTCGAACGTTTTGACATCTTGTGACATTCTGATTCAAATCACCACGGCTTTTGCAATTTAATTTCGAGTACAGCTATTAAAATCAACAAAAGTAATACAGTTAAAGTTAAATTCAGGCACTCGAGATTCTGAAATTTCTAGAAAATATCTCACCAGAAATTGAACTTATCGGATTTCTGTTCGTGTACGATCTAATTGCTTCTTACGTCTGTCAAACTCTATCTGTTTACATCGCTGGTATTTTAGAAAGGCGCTGGATGCATGTAGATTACTTAAATTTAAGATCGAGAAAAAACTATTCCCGGCGCATAATGGAAAATGTCAAGGAATACCATTAAACACACAGATTAAATAAAGCGTGCGAGTAATTGATGAAATTATGATTCACTGACCGAAGTTTGAAGTTTAGCAATTGATGATTTTGTCTAAAATTGCAGATTCTCTCTTCTCTTTCAAATTAAAGGTTTTAAACTAAACCAAGTTAACTGAGAGCACAATCATTGTTAACGTCCACAAGAGATTTCTCTAATAACATTTATCTGCGCTCTGTATATTTGACGAATTGAACAACAAAAAAGCAATTCAAATTTCTGTCGTCGTATTTTGTTAAAATCAAGATCAACAACATGCGGCCTGTCAAATAGATAGACAAGGAAAGGAAAAGGGAAGACAATCTGATTATTGTGTCATTACGTTGACGGCAGCTTACTTGGTAATGATGTGGAAATCGTGTCTTGACAAACACCGTCAACATAACAATCAACTATAGTGTGTTTCCTGTGAAGGGATATTAAATACGGAAGATAGAGTTAAATCTGAGCGTGTCTCATGGCAGCCGAGGGAAAGCTGTTGGGTAACGAAGGGGGGCCGAGTAGGCGACTCTCTTGACGGGATACCGGATGTGTTCAGGAATCGCCAACTGGCATGATGAAACACCCTGATAAAACCCAGGCCATGTTGTTGGAAAATTTAAGGGTTATATCGGAGTATCGTCGAAAGTCTCTGGCAGTGGAATCTCTGTCTAGGTAAGACATTCAGAATGTTTTGTAGACCTTATCGTTGTGCTCCCTCCTACCTCGCCGAAAACGCAAAATAATAAGCGTTAACACCTTATTTTTTATCTTTATTGCAGTAAATCAAAAGTGTAGTAGCCCCCCCCCCCCTATCCCCACCACGCTCAGCCATACTACTAGCTGATCGACTGTAATATTTGGTGTTTGTTTGTAGCCACGGTGGGGAGAGGGGGGCTTAACACCCCCAAATCGAATTATCCCCCCCCCCCCCATATTTCGCCAACAATAATAATTTCTTCGGAGCGTTGTCAACCCCTCCAAAAAATTCCGTAGCCACACTTAATTTTATGGGCTTGCCATGGCCCGTTGTATCGGCGTGATCTGAAGTTTGTGATTCTGGAACTATGGTACGCCAATGAACATAATATAATTTTTTTTCTTCATTATTAATCAAATGTGTATTAGTTTATTAGGTTAACGTTCAATATATTTACACTCCTTTCATTATGTAGGCCCCACTAGATACATCCTGAGACCTCTATTTTTATAAAATTTAGGACGTATAATAAGCCCATAGATGCCAATATAATATACATTTTTTTGATATTTACAGTTTCTAAAAAATATCAATACAAAGGAAATGATGGTTGCGATTTACTGCAGTTTAATAACTATTGAGCATGAATGAAAGGTGATTTATTCCACATGGTGTATGACGAACCCGTCCTTTGCGTCATTACCCCCAGACAAATCTGACAGTTTAATTCATCATTTACTCTAACCATATAGTTCAAATGATCACCATATAAATAGTTCATCATGATTATGTGAACCTTAACAAATGTATACCGTATGGTCATGAATCGCAAGAGTGTAATACAAAGTTTATAGGAATGAAATGAAATGGGGTTTCACGTCTTACTTTTCTGCCAAGGTTGACGAATGAACTCGAGATTTTAGCTCTCACAAGATTAAATAAAAACTCAACTCTCCATTATTACCAATGGCTTTGTAATTAATAGAAAGCCTTTGAATATTATGCTGGAACAATTAATATTTAAAAAGTACGGTGTTTGAAACGTTTATCATATGGACTTAAAGTATCATCCATAGTCTTCGACATTGCAAACACGACTTATTGGTCAATTTAAATCAACATTGATGTTGTAAAGATGGGCTTCTGATATCCAGTATTGAAGACAAAATGAAAATATTAAACTTGGCACACGAATCACGTGCCAGAATGCTTTTGAGCGCCAAAAGATGAACGAGGCTAAACATATAACATAGGGTAAAACTACTGGAATAGACTGAAATAACCAGACGCCAAAGACTGCCATTAAGTTTGCACAATTCTCAAACTGATTAGAAATTAGAGTAAAAACATAAACGATTGAATGTAAATCAGTTTACATACACTGCTACCCATTAATTTGTGTCAATTTCTAGATGCCAAAGAATAACGATTTAGCGCCTTTAATTTCTACATACATGTAGGTACATTTTTAAAACAGTATTTACAAAGTCACATGTTATAGAATATTTGATAAAATTGGCATTTCTTTGCGATTTCTAAAAGCCACTTTATATATCAATACGACTCGGTGATTGTAGCCAGATAATTTAGAGAATTTAATCTACTTATCAAGTACGGAAAGGAGATTTCTCTTGACGGCTTGGTCAAAATTAACCATGAAGATCAGTGACCATAGCCTATTTAACATTTTCCATAGTTACCATTCCTGAGTTACCGGAAATTGCTCTGCGCTAGATATATTCACTGCCTTTTAACATCGATAGTAATACAATGAACTCATAATTACCGTAAAGTACTAACAACGAAGTAGAGGGGTGTCTAAGTCTAAAGGATTTGCTTCACAAATTGACGAATTACTGATTTACGTTTGTTGAAAACGATTAAATGAATCGTATAGTGCCGGTGATATAACGTTAGTTAACTTTGTTGTTTCTTAAATGAGTAGTGTTATTAGGTGTTCTAGAAAATGAACAATGTAGAATTTGTCGTGATAACTTCTCCAAAACAAACGAACATTTGTGTGTTTTTTAAAGTTTATATCCTATATATATTTTGATGTTAGTAATTTTGTTGAAATATAATTATCTTTCCAACATAGTTATATAAGCTTTTTTGTAAGATCATGTTAAAATAGAAAATATATTCTATACCTTTACACAGATCATCATGTTTAGTATAACCTTCTTTGTTCATCTGACAAGGGTGACTGTGCGATTGCCGACTTGCATGTCACAAATTGTAGGGTTGACTGTCCAATCTGAAGAGCTTTCACCGGGTCCTCCGATTTCCTCCTACAGCTAACGAAAACTACGCGCAAACAAATTATTGAAATAAAATTGAACCATATGTTAGTCCTTAAATGACCTGGTTTGTGTCGAGTGGATGCCCCCCCCCCTTCTCTCTCTGGCTTTTGGGGGGTTGTGTGGCCGAATGGTTAAGCACGTGTGCGTCGCATAATTAAGTCTGTCATTGAGTCAACTGGTGTGGTTTCGAATCCCCGGTTGTACGTGACAAGGGGAAGTGCATCGCATGTCCAACCTCGTGAGTCTTCCCCGGGTTCTACGGCTTCGAATGCTATATACAAATTATTAAATAGGCATTTATCAAGCATTGGATGGCCGTGATTTTGCTTGGATTAAAACACCATCGCCGTATAATAGTTTAATGTAAAATGGATAATCGAGACTTTGTTTATTGTCGTAGCAATGGTACTTGCCAAGCGAGAAAATAGTAATTTGACTGACATTTTCTATACATTCCATTTTCAGTATTTTTTTTATGACCAAGTTCGACCAGCTCTTTATCTAAATCTTACATAACTCATTATTGTTTTGGGTTTTTCATATTATATATTGATCACTCTATGGTAGAGGTTCTCTCTAATACAATATAAACCCGCCTGTCATGTTTAATATATCATATATTCACTCCAAAATATATTTAACGGTTACTGCTGGAACATTTTGTTTTCTCCTTGGATATCAGAAACGATCCCGTACTGCTAGTCAATTTTATCAATAAAATCGCCGCCATAGTATTATAGATCGATGCCCAGCAACACGATTTATACTATACTGTCTCTGTAGACGGTGTAATGGTGTAATCGAACACTTTTTAAAAAATAAAGATACACTGTTATTTCTGTTTAATCACCATTAAATATATCTTGTAAACAACGTCAATATGGTAGACGGTAGTCATGTCTAAGAATGGATGTTGCCTTCTTCAATGTGTTGTCTTTTAAAGGGGAAGTTCAAGATTTTTCAGGGTGTCGGTCGATAAAGGTGGGTTTAAGTGTATACACCAAGCGCCAAAATGTTAAGTGCCATGTCAACACATTGCGACATTCATAAATGATTACCAGATTCTATTACCAAGGTTATTGAAGGAAATTGACTGTTTAATTCTATATAAGTATCTTGATTATCGCGACAATCAATAGCCACAATAAATTCTGCAACTAGTTCAGACATTGTCATCCAGACACGTGCATAATTTCGGGAATTATGGCAAATATGTAGTTCTTCGGCAAAATATTACATAATTTCGGCAAAATATTACATAATTTCGGATAAAATTACATAATTTCGGAAAAATGATTGGGTAAATTGCACAAATGAAGAGGATGTGTGCACGCGCTACTTATAGCATTAGAACTGATATTTTTTTCTATTTATGTACCCAATATTTCTGGAATTTTCTCAATTTCCAAAAAAGTACAATAAAGTTCACACACTGAGCTAATCGCAACATTCACAACAGATAATACAATGAAAGTGACCAAAATCTAGGACGCCAATTCCCCCCCCCCCTGTTACCGCACCCTTATTCAACTATTCAGAATTCAAGGTAATAGTACACTTCAATAATGAGCTTTTTGAAATTTAAAAGTTGTCTTGAAATGATATTTAAAGTATATAATGAAATTTTCTTTAACAGTATTAAATAGAAATAATTTTAAAATATTTAACGGAAATTATTTTTTTTAAAGGAAAGCAATTTTACACTGATATGTATTTCTGTATTGTGTAATGATTTAAAGTTTAATATCTTAATCTGACGTAAAGTGGGGTATTAAGTAAGGCTACCTTGCACTTTACACTGTATTTAATTCGACATTCAGAAGAGTATAATTGTTTCAAGATTCTGCTATGCTACCACAACTCATTTGAGGAGTAGAATACCAATCAAATTTTTAATCTACTTTTACATGCAATCTTTTGTATTCGACAAGATTTTGGTCACTGAAAGATTGATCAATTATCTGTACATTTAAGTGGATAAACTTATAAATATGAGCTGTGTGAAATCCGCACCGGGCCATAAAGATCGATAACTGTACTCCCTCGTCCATTTATCAATATGACTTTGTCCTTAGGAGATATTGACCATTTGCAATCATCATTAACGTTTTTGACAAGTATTACGATAAATACAAATGGAAGCTGATTAGAGCAAGCCTTGTGGGTTGTAATTTAGCTTAAATAAGTGACATTTGTCCAGTATTTCCAGCCACCCACGACATAAAAAAAGGAAATTGAAAGAAGGTCATTTACATCACAATAATATGCCAATTTTCGATGTTTGAGTGTGGGTGTGGGTATGTGTGGGTTTGGAGCGGAGGGGAGGGGCAGTGTAATAGACGAAAGAGGAATGTGGGCCTAAACACATACTTTTAAGTTTACACTGAGAGTTCCCACATGATACTGTTGGAAAAATACTGGTTGAAAGTTAGTGTAGTCAATAAGATACTATTTTATTCGTTGACGAAATATTGATGGCATTCTAACATCTTCCGGTTATGTTCATGTTTGACTTCTGTTAGTATCCCACTGTGTCACTAAAATATCCAATATAAGGTTGTTGGCGAAATAGAAGTTAGGATTTTGTGAATCAAGGGTTGAGAAAATCGAGTTATTAAGTGGAGACGTCAATTAAGTAAGTGTTAACAACGCACCCCCCCCCCATAAAATGCATATGCAATTGAACATAATTAAAACAAATAACCCAACCTATTATATTGATTTTCATAGCCTTTCGATAATCATCTTCCGAATTATCCCTCTTTTCCCCGTTATTATCAACGATATTTCGGAAATCTGTACTGGGTGTCTCTCCTGTTGAACAATTTAATGAACCGTGTTAATTTTCAACGATTCAGTGATCGCTTCAATAGTGCAAGATAGTCCTCGATTTCCAAAGTAATCGCGATTGACCTTCCTTTGTGCTAGCGACAGTTCTTAGACCTTTTCTTTGCGGAGTAATCGTCCTTCTCGAACTCCCGCCGCACTGCCTGGAAATATGAAATGTTTCTCAGAGACACGCCTTTTACCAACCCCAGCAAATGGACGAATTGTCAGACTTTGTGTGCTGAATTGTTTTGGTTTGTGTGAAACAGTATACATCTCACGTGGAAACTGACATTATACAGCTAATATGTTTCATATTTTCAATGATTACGCATCAATTTTACCTTTATTTGATGTCAAGATAATCAAATTTTGTATTTTAAAACGAGATTGATCCATCAAGCATTCAGTATGGTATCATCTTATAATAATAATAATAATAATGGACATTTATAGAGCGCCAACATCCAGCTAGATTAGCTGCTCTTGAAGTGCTTTAAATGGTGCCACGATTTCATGATTTTCTCACCATCTTCGTTGACATTTATCTCATTTGTATTTCTCTATATTAAATATGGCCTCACTATTGACACATTTAAAAATAAATTATTTGATTTCAAACTGTCAACTTAGTTAACATGTTACTTATTGCTTGGAAGATGAAAGTAAGTTCTCGAATTCATTTTCTTTATTTGGAAAACACACGTGCATTATCTGACAAGTAGCCCGAATGTTGCCATATTTCATTGTAGAATTCTAGTCTAGTCGGAACAGTGCTTAAATAACGTGTTTAACGATGCCAAACGATTAAACCTCGAAACAACCAAGATCTTTTGTTTTATGTGCGGATGCTACAAAAATGAAACCCAGACACTTTTCAAATCCCTATCATAAAAGACAATGGCTGGCAATTTATTTTAAGTCTGTTTTGTGCTTTTGTACCAATTTAACAAGAACGACGAAAATACAGATGCTAAATACTCAATTGGATACCGTATTTGTACTGGTAATGAAATTAAAACCTTACAAGCACGCACTTCCGACACTTAATTAGTGTTGTGAAATTAGTCTGCTTAAAGTATGACAATTTTTGCGACTGTTTGTTTGCTTTTTTAGGTTTTTTTTTGTCTTAGACCAGATGGATTCAGTTTGCATTTAGTTTTGAGACTATTTCGTTAACAGCTATCTGAATAATATATAAAACAATGATAATTTCATAATTACCCTGATAGTGACCAAAAGTTGATCAATAATTTGATCTCCAAACAAAGGTTGTGGAAAGTAAACACAACAATTAACCTTCTAAAATACCAGGACTCTTGATTAACAAGAATATAAATAACTACAAAATAGCCCCTTGTTAACACATCAGATAGTCATATTGATACCGAACACGGCATATCAAAAAATGTCATCTTTTGGTTGCCATAGATACGTCTTTCTGCTCATACAAGTATCAAATACAACGTTAATGAAGAAAGATTCAGGTTTGTAAACAATATGAAATGAACTACCGTGCATCATTAGCCTTTCAAGCAATTTTCTTATTGATTTGATGTTATTCAACAGATGGTAGATAATAATATCGTATGTACGCTTGATGTACATTATATAATTTTAATTATACATACAAAATATGAACAAAGGCAGCGCTTGTCGGGCCAGATGTACGCCCATCTCATAAGTAATGTCATCCATGAGATCGCAAATCCTGCTTAAAAAATCACTTAAAGCAAAATGTGAATGAAAAGGAAATACCACAAGAGGCATTCGAAGTATAAGATACCTAAATTTGAATCAACCTTATGCCTCAAGTTACAATTAGCTTAGTAATGTTTTATCCAAATGACTCCTCTGATATCAGTGTTCTTTACAAGTCTAAAATTACTAAGCCCGTTTCAAACTTTCCCCCGAACTCTCAATAATAGTTTTGTAACTTAGATGACAGCAAATGGTTTTCTAGAATGAATTGTACACTCATATTCAAATTGCCTGCTAGTTGCGGTGGCATCTTTTAAAATCAAAGATGACAATATTGACATCTGTGATTTCTTCATATACCGTGATTGGAAACAGGTCCTCTGATTTTAACTGACCTATTATAATCGTTTTGGGCCTTTAAAACGATGGACCACAGAATTAAAATTATAAATTTTTAAGCGGATGTGCCAAAGTATTGACAACCATGTTAGGCCATGTTTGGTCTTCTCCCTGTTGTCTTTCTGGTTAGGTTTGAAATTCAAATCACGATGAGACACCATGAATATAATGTATAACCACGAACTCCAAGATGACAAATGCTGTCACTCCAGTATATAACATCTTGGAATAGGCCAGTCACATGTTCTATTGAATGTGCTTACAAAGTGACCAATTATCATAAATGTGTTTTTTTCTTTGCAAAATGCACATGGAGATATCGCGAATTTAGCTTAAAGTATACTCTTAAATGTTTCTAGAATAGCTTATATTAATGCATGTATATAAATGTAGTTCTTCCAAAGTTGTGTCATTTGCAATTACAGGTATATGATTTCATCAAGCGAATCCTTTGAAATTTTATTACCTGGCTTTAATCTAAATGTTTAAATCTTTGAAGCGATTAATTACGTTCTTTATTCTTTCTGTATGTGTTTCTAAAAGTGAATCCATATTGGTAATTGTATTATATTACACGTTTTAGTGTCAGATAAACAAATAAAACATTTTAATGACAATTTTACAAACACAGCCGTGTTTAATATAATTTATCACTCAAAAATACATTCTACATAGTAGATATAGCTTGTGTGATAAATTTCATAATCTATAAGGAGATATCGCTTTACATGAATTTGATTGGTCAATCAAAAGGGAACTACTTTTTTTCCAAAGAAGAGTTCATTGTTTATTTAAAGTAACTTCTTTCTTATTAAAAAGGCACTATTTTTATTTAATTGACCTTGATGGAAACACTGGGTCAATATAAAGGACTTTACAATGGTTGGATTGCTGTCAAAAAGTTGATGTATCACTACGCCATAATGTATTCAGGTTTAGTAAAAGTAAATTCTAAGGCAAATAATTATATTTATTTATTTCTGCACGTGAGAGCGGATTGGGTGATAAATAATATCTCCTATTCTTCTTTTTTGATATAAAAAAATATCAACACTCGTTGATAAATTAAAAAAACCAACTTGTGTTGATATTATTTTATATAAAAAAGACGAGTAGGAGATAATCTACATACTACATACAAGTTTCACCAAAATTATTTTATAGATGTTATAAAATATATTACGGCTTTTCCACATAATATGGTCGAATTTCTTATAATAAATCATTACAGTAGGACGTTAAACTCCATTTCATTCCATTTCTTATAATAAATACCCCCCCCCCCCCCCCCAAAAAAAAAAAAAAAAAAAAAAAAATCAAATCAAAAGTACTTGCTTGATACGATCACAATAATATTGTAGTGAGTTCTATAGATTCGCTCTGTATTGCATATTAATTAATATTCTGTAAGTATTTATGATATTTCATTTCTATAATATTTATGGTAGAGATAAACCAATAATCTTTTGTAATTATTCAGTATGATTCTGAAGTCAAATGGTAAAACGAATGTATGTAATTATTAATTGTGATTTTATCAAGTGATATACAGATTCTGTCATTATTTATACATATAATAAAATTTCCGAGACATGTGATATAACAGATTCATTGTGATGTTTCTAATAAATGTAATACAAAGATATGTACCTATTCATTGTGACTCCCAGGGCGAATAATAATACAAATTTTGTAAATGGGTAAATCATAAAGATGATAAGAAGAGTCAGTAACTTTTGATTGTATTTCCGGGACAAGGGAATACTCATAATGCAACTCATTACAGATTATGTAATTATTTATTGTGATATCCATGATAAACGAATTTACAACTTTAAAACCAACCTCTTGTTTATCAACTACGTTTGACTTTCAATTTCAAATGAATATCATTTGATTTCGTCTCTAGGCACCGTACATTATTTAATTGTTGCAAAAAGTGTCTCAATCAACCCCTTCTTCACAAAAAGGTAAATGTCAATCTGCGCTTGCGAGAAGAGATTGTTTCAAATAATGTGCTTCTAAAGTTGATGATCACTCTGTAGACCAATCGAAGTTAAAGGACCGGAGGCCCTTACCGGACAAGTGGTCTGCTACATGGTAAAATCAGTTTACAATTGAAGAAAAGAAATGTTGAAATACTGAATGTCAAGTTAAATGATTGGGTTTCAATAAAATAAGTATCGGAGCAAAATATTATTTATGTGGGGTAATAATATGTTAGTCAACAAAGAATGTGGAAATCTTTAAACTAGTTCTCAGGGCAATGGTATATTGCCGTATTCATTTTGTCAAAATTTGAAAGCTAAGAATCAAAAGTGAAACTATCATCAAACGCAGTATTTGTTAGTTAAATGGAATAGAATGAAAATGGTTTACGTTTTGACCAATATATGCGGTGGACCTAAATTTTCAGTAATCTCGTACCCAATGTTTTGAGATATATTTTAGCTGATAGATTACGAAAAAGTTTTGAATTTTTAAATTGAAACATAAATAAATATATAACGTATGTTTGATTTAATGGTGTTTTTATCATTTCTTACTTTCATTGTCCGTATATATAGTGTGTGTGATGTATTTTGTTAACAGGGCTGCATTTCCTTATGTTTGTTTTGTATGATGCGGTTCTCCTGCATATAAATATAAGAAAACTAATACCTATTTTTTGAAATACAGATGTAATTTCATAAGGGAATTCAACTAATCAAAATAATTCTAGAAACAATAATCTGCTAATGTCAAACAAATAAAGCGACTTAGACATTTTTTGCGTTTGAACTTGTCCGGGGATGGGGGATGGCCGAATTGTTGACACGTGCCTGCTGTATCATGAAGCCTGTCATTGAGTCAACTGGCGTGGTTCCGAATCCCCGGTTGTACGTGACAAGGAGTAGGGTAGCCTGTCCAACCTCGGGTCCTCCGGTTTTCTCCCACGGCTAAAGACCCCTACGCGCAAGCGAATTATTGAAAAAAAAACAAAAACCATATGTTAGTCCCGAAATGACATAGTTTGTACCAAGTGGACGTTAAACCCCATCTCTCTCCATCTCTCTCTCTCCCCTCCCTCTCTCTCTCGATCCCTCTCTCTCGATCTCGAACTTGAAGTCTTGAACTTGTCAATTTATTGATTCAACACATCTTACAGATGACCAAAATAGAAAGACAAAATCTTGATTATAATTAAGCCCACTGATAACTCTGTAATCCAATGTAATAGGTGTCGATATGTTACACAGATTTCTATTGGTCGTGTACATGAATAGTTTTAAATATACCCATTAATAACCTTAATGGTGAAATCAAAAATAAAACAAGCGAACCCCAATTAAGAACAGATTATCTACACCAATAGGCTATCCAATATATCATTACTTTACCTGATGTCGGAAATTCTAAATTACGTAATTCCGGTATATATGACGTGAGACCATATATGAAAATAATCTTTTCGTGACTTCTCTTAATTGGAGAATGAAGATCCGCTTTTTTGTAAACGATACTCGATAATGACTGCTCCGCACAGAATATATATTTTTAGTCAGGACATTACATATATACATATATGTCTGCCTTTATAGAATTCAACATTCGTCCTTTGTGTAAGCAAGGAACGGTTTCAATTTCCAGGAATTGAAAATAGAACCTGAAATGCCATTGATCATTGTAATAGAATATAATCAGTGTTGTTTGTTGGTGTATCCAATTCACTTGTATTGTTTCAAAATGACAAATTGTAAATAATCGTCTTGAATAAAAGACTGTCTAAGCCCAAACATTTTGCACCACAAATGGAAATCTCACTAAGACTTTATCTCTCTTTAACCCCGTACATCTTATAGGATTTAATATCCACTCGACATAAACTAGGTCATTTCGGAACAAACATATGGTTCAATTTCTATTTCAATAATTCGCGCTTGCGTGTAGGGGTCTTTAGCAGTGAGAAGAAACCGGAGGACCCAGAGAAAACCCACGAGGTTGGACAGGCGATCCTACTCTTTTCCACATACAACCGGGGAATTGAAAAGGGGATGACTATGTTTAGAACCCACCATCTTCAGTATAAGACTTTATCTCGCTTTAACTCCGTATATCTTATAGGGTTTGATGTCCACACGACACAAACTAGGTCATTTCGGTCCAAACATATGGTTCAATTCTATTTCAATAATTCGCTTTCGTGTTGGGGTCTTTAGCAGTGAGAATAAACCGGAGGACCCAGATAAACCCACGAGGTTGGACAGGCGACCCTACTCTTTGCCACATACAACCGGGGAATAGAAAAGGGGATGACTATGTTTAGAACCCACAATCTTCAGTATAAGACTTTATCTTGCTTTAACTCCGTACTACTTATAGGGTTTGATGTCCACACGACACAAACTATGTCATTTCGGGACAAACATATGGTTCAATTCTAATTCAATAATTCGCTTGCGTGTTGGGGTCTTTAGCAGTGAGAAGAAACCGGGGGCCCAGAAAAAACCCACGAGGTTGGACAGGTGACCCTACTCTTGCCACATACAACCGAGGAATTGAAAAGGGAATGACTTAAAATTGTTAATTGTTGATTGAATAAATGTGTGGCTGTTATATTATTGAAATGGTGGAATCCTACCTTACTGATCGAAACAAATAAAGACCAAATCTAAAAGAACTACCGTATGGTGTACCTTGAGGCTCTGTGTTGGATCCATCACTCTTTTCCACACATACCTTTGTCCATTTGTGATCTGATTCGAAGATATGACATAAATTCTTAACTATATTCTGATGATAACCAGATGTATCCAGCTTCCAAGCCAACGGGATCCGCTAACCCTGAGTAACTACAAGGTGAGTGTATTAACCCAGTTAAAGGGTAGGCTGATATCTATATATCTAAAGGAGAAATGGCTGTGCAATTTGACCATAACCCGAATTTGACCATAACGAAACCCTATGCTACAATTTTTAAAAAATAAACACCCCAAAAGGCCATAAGTTTATCGATATTTCAAACAGATTTTAATCTCAATAAATTAGCATTTATTTTCAATTTTATGCATATCTTTTCCATGTTTTCCAATGTTGTTGTTCGTTTTCACGATTAGGCCCGTTGTTATAGTAGCACAGTGCATATTTATGTGTAACATATAATATACTATTCAAAACAAGTAGGGGATATTTGATTTTTAAGTGTTATTGAAGTCACCTAATAAAACTAACGAAGAAACAAATGACAAATTGAAATCTAGTTCACATTCATCGATTTATTCCAAATGATCGTTAGACTAAGTAAGGCACAGACTGACCATTATAAGGGTAAAACGATACCCGGGGCCAAACAGCAAAGTTACCACAGCATCACAACAAAGTCAGTAACGGGTAAATCCTCCTCTGTTTGCCAAACAAGCATTGATCCGACGTGGCATACTCCTAATGAGACGTCTAAAGTCATTTTGGTCCAGATTGTCCCATTCCTGTTGCAACGCAGCCGCAAGTTCTTGGACATTGGCAGGACGTTGTTGACGTTGACATAACCTCTGTCAAAGCATGTCCCAGACATGCTCGATGGGGGAGAGGTCGGGACTCAGTGCTGGCTAAGGTAATGTGGTGATGTTCTGTTGTTGGAGGTAACCTGTAACAATCCTGGCCCTGTGACATCTTGCGTTGTCATTCTGGAAGATGAAACGGCGGCCATGACGTCGTGCGAACGGCACAACATGGACTGCCAAGATGTTGTCCCGGTGGTAATGGCCTGTAACACGCTCTGCAACAACATGTAAAGCCGTTCTTCCAGCAACAGTGATGCCTCCCCACACCATAACAGAACCACCCCCAAATCGATCATGTCTGATGACGTTAACGTCTTTGAAGCGCTCGTTTCCACGACGCCACACCCTCCTACGTCTGTCCAAAAAATCAACAGTGAACCTTGACTCGTCTGAAAACATCACATTTCTGCAGCGTCGATTATCCCAGTGTTGACGATCCCTACACCAACGACGTCTTGCCTGAATGTGATGATCTCTCAAACAAGGGATCAAGCGAGGACGTCGGGCGCCAAGGTGACCCCTCTGCAGTCGATTCTGAATGGTCTGGCCACTCACTCTCACACCAGTGTCTGTTTGAAGACGAGCGCTGATCTGATTTGCTGTGATGACACGATTTCTCAAGGCTAAGGTACGGATAAATCGATCCTGGGCTTGAGTTGTCGCCCTTGGTCGACCTGTGCGTGGTCTGTCCTGTACATATTGTGTATCACGGTATCTGGACCATAGCCTGCTTATGACATACTGAGAAACGGTCATCGTTCGCGCCACAACCGCCTGTGTTGTGCCGATCTGTAGCATGTCAAGGGCACGTAACCTTTCATTTAAGGCAAGCCGACGCATATCAAAATTTGTTTTCTGGTCACTAAAACAATTAAACTGATGTTCCCACCCTGGAATTCAATGCAACAATGACTGTAACATTCAAAGTCAGAGACGTGCAAATCTTGGGTTGGACCCCCATGATGATCCCAAGCATCACCTGCATTCCACGCGGTAGCTATTGGTGCGTTTGGGCGTCACATGTAACTGGAAATGTTTCTTCTATTAGGTTCTATAATGAATTTTTTCGTAGTCATTTGCATATCTTAGTATTATGCCCCCAAAATCAAATATCCCTACTTTTTTTGAATAGTATATATACTATACATTTTCATCCATTTTATATATGTATGTGTTTGCCATTTTAACTATGTATATACATACACCCGTTTGTATTAATGTTATATATATTATTTAGGGAGAGGGGTTATCCTGAATAGAAATATTGTTTAAAAAAGACATTCTCTACTGTTTATTTTTCAGCATATTCAAAATGTTGGAGTAACCAAATATTGCTGGTAATACCTAAATAAAGATGGGGCATGGTCTGTATGCTACTGTTGTCACCAGTCGGTTTGGTTGATCATGATCTGTTGTCGGTATATAATAATAATTATAGTAATAATAATTCACTTAAATATTTTTTTTTTCGAGTAGGATATATTTCCAAAATAATTACATTTTTGCTCTTGTTGGTCATGCCTCTTTAACGTTGCATTGTAGTTACATATGCTAACAAATAACGTACCCCAAATGATAACGTCCATCTTACAAATAGGTTACTGTTTACTTTAGCCCATAGTGATTACCATGAGACACTGTAACTATATAGGCATACAATACGAGTTAATACAGATCATTTAAAAGGCCATGTGTATCCCATTCAGCTATTTAATAATCATGTTGACAAAGTACCGATGTGCGATTTCAGATTGGGTGCTTGAACCGCGTACTCAAATAAATGTAATAGTTAACTAAATACCAAAATAAATCTCTGCTAAATAGGCATTGATCCTTGGAGACAAAGATTTATTAATAACATAATGCTTTCAAAATGGACAAATCTAATTCTCCCCTACTCGACATTGTTATCTTGTTAAATAACACTGTTATCTTTATTGGGTTTAGAAATATTGACTACATTTCATATTGAAAACAGCTCATAATGAAATATATAGGAATTATATGAAGATTATCGAAGACTACCATATGATATTAATTTGACTATTTTTAGTCTAGATCTAGAGATCAAGTTGGCAATAGCCTACAACGAATTCGTCTTAGCCGACCTTTTTAGGTCGGGTTTGGTAATTCGATTTAGATGAAACTTAAACTGTATGTTAAAGATCGATAAAATAGGACTATTCTTGGTGTGATTTTATCTCAAAACAGATAATTCGTTGCCCGACAGACGGACATCTTGAAAATGGCCAACATCTCGGATTTTCAAATGGCTAATGGTCGTTTGCAAAAAAGACGTCCTCAAGGAGTATTTGTGCCAATTTTGATATAGTCCGGCAGCCAAACTCCACTTTTAGCCTTGATATGGAAATATAGCCTACCTAACGTTTTTTGATGGATTATATATCTTCAATGTGTGTAGATTCAGAATCCGGATGATGCCACCCTGGAACCCTTGGGTAAATTTATATATTCAAGATGGCTGCCATAAGAGGCAGTCTCTGGTTATTTAGCGAGGTAAATTTGTGACAGATTCTCTTATACTTCGGTTTGAGGGAGGTTTCTATAATCATGTATGAGAGTAGTTTTATTTCTCACCGAGTGGGCGTTGATACGACATACTTGTAGATTTGTATTTGGTCGGATGACTTGAGTGTGCTGTTTAGGTAGTTTTGCTAAATTATCAACACTGACTTTGAGGTCTATTACTAATTCTAACTTCAATTTTCTTTCGCCAATGTAGTTTTCCGTTTCACAATGTGTTTAGTTAGATTTTCCAAATATTTAAGATTATCTTCGAATAAAATACTGAATCTTGTTTTGAAATCAGCTGATGTTTAGTGAAAGAAAAAGTCTCTGTGCAAGATGTTGAGGTGTGACCACAACTGCCTGTGAGCATAATTTGACAGCAATACAATACAAGTAGGACAAACCTGACTAATTTGATCAGAGTCATGCATCAAATACAACTATTAAACAGATGAATTTGGATGAGGGTAGATTCAAATTGATGATACTTTCATAAAAATAAAATTTAATACCACAAAAACTTCAGCTACAGATTCACTATAACTACATTGATGTACACGTTAAAAAAGAAAAAAAAACTATGAAAAAAGTAAATTGCAGATAAACTGTGGAGCTACCAAGAAGCAACCATGAACGCTTCACCTGTTCAGTGTCCACTTCTGTTTAATATGATATAGATAATCAAAGAAAAATTTAGACATTAAAAGGAGTTGAAAACAAAATCGATTATCCCCGAGTACTAATAATTTATCGTCGCCCGAATGTATCGATATGATTTAACTTGCAAAGTGTGGCACATTAGTTTTTTTTATTGATAACTTATGTGAAAACTTTATATAGAATAACAGTGTAAAAAGATCAATCATTATTGTCAGTATGAAAGTTGTCACTAAATAGCGAGATCAATGCTCTATTTGTAATCAATAACAGTGAAAATTATTAAAGCGTGCACTAAAGTTAATAACTAAGTATAATCTGGTTGACAAGGTATTATGTTCTGTGTAGGATGTTATAACTACATATCGTGCGAGTTATATGCTGTGGTAATCAATCGTACTTTTATAATCCTTGATCATATGAATTTCTAGCATAATAGATAATCAGAGAGTGATATATTGAGTTCAATAATATTATATACGGTACTCGACGGAGCTTTAAACTATATATCTAAAGATACAAAGACGAAACCGTATAAATATGGTTCCACAAGCCCTACTATTCTACCAGTTCCATCTGCAATGGGATACTTCTACGTGCAAGCCAATATTTTGCCCCATCCGAAAGAGTAGGCACACTTTCATTGTCAGTCTAACCGGCACAGCACAGTTCATGTTAAGACTGAGCTCGAAAAAGCCATTGAAAAGGTGAAAAAAAAAGACTTCAGTGTAAAAACCATTTAAATCTAGATGTATTAGAACCGTCGGACTTTTGTTGGTAGGGTTCAATACATCCAATTTTGCAAAATCTCCTGTTAAATCTTCTTCAATTACCCAGGTTTTACCGTCTCAGTCAATTTGTTACTAAACAACTTAGTTCTTCGTCCGTGAATTTCAGCGAAATTCTGAAAACAAACCATTCGTAATCATACTCAAAGAGACAAACACAATATGAGAAATCAAAAGATTACCTAGGATAGCTGACATTGCTTTCGTGTTGTCTAATCACCAGCCAAAGCTGGTTAGAATAACAGTCATAAATCATACTTAGGTTCTTAATCCAGCGTATGGTTGACTATACCAACCACAAAATACACTAGAAGTATATTCAGCACGTAGCTAAAAGTCAATGGAATATATAACATTATTCATTTATTGTATGGGTAGAATTTTAAAATATATATATATTGATTACAATAATATTTTTGGGGACAATAATATTACTTCAGCAATTTATCGCTTGACGCAATAGGAAAACGAAAGGGGATTACTACTTTACATTTCTGCACCAATCTGAATAATGAAGATGGACGCCAGTCATGCTACTGCCAACTTTTATTTCTATCAATAGAAAGCCTTTAAGATAAATAGGCTTTCGATTTTTCCTCGAAATACCTATATATTGCATATTGCGTATAAAAAAAGGAAAACTGTAGTTGCCACATGATAAAATTTTAAGAGTTTTGCTTGAAGATGAATAGAAGATCACCCGACACATCTTCAAGGTGAATACAATTGTGAAAATTAAATAACCTGCTATACCACAGTGTATACATTTAAGAGTTAAATGGAGAATACCTATATATTGTATATTGCGTATAAAAAAAGGAAAACTGTAGTTGCCACATGATAAAATTTTAAGAGTTTTGCTTGAAGATGAATAGAAGATCACCCGAGGTGAATACAATTGTGAAAATTAAATAACCTGCTATACCACAGTGTATACATTTAAGAGTTAAATGGAGAATAGGATATCATTAGATAACAGATGATTGATTGATTGAAATTTGAGAAATGTGTCCATTTAGTATTGCACATCTAGAGCTGAATTTAGTACTTTCTATGGTTTATATATCCAGTAGACATGGTACAAGGGTTGATCAGCGAAATGGATGCATGAAATATGTTGTTGACGTTTGGGAATGTAGACGAGGGGAAATGTGTAGGGAGTGATAGTTAGATGTATTATGAATGGTTAGAGTGGCTGTGGTGTTACGGTGAAATACTATGCCGCCACCGTAACACCACAGCTTTATGATTTGTTAGACAGGAGTGATGTAATAAATCCGACAATAATAAATAACATATTTCTGATTTTATTGTCGTCTTTTCCCACTTGCACTGGTTGTACGCCATTTTGAAACTAGCTGACGAAGACAGCTCGGGAGGCGATTGTTCGACTCCGGGCTGCTCTGTCAGTCGTATTATGTCACTCGATATTCACGCGGTACTTCACGGAATTCCACGATAAAAAACATCAAACCACCGCGTAGCGTGTACTGTATGTTTTAACCTTGACCTATTACTCACTGATAAGCTTCCGCTGCAAAAGGAGTTCTTGCCTTTTCATTATAAGTATAATGACTTCGTCATGTGCGGCAGGTTACTTTGCTTCTAAAAACACTGTTTACCGTTCGAAAAAATACAAAAGTAATTTTCTACCAGACAACCATGGTTCTATTCACCGAGACTAGATACTTTCTCTCGGTGTAAGGATATTATCGCTATGAGTATACGTTCATACACTGTTGAGAAAATAATCCCGTTGGTTTGCTTAGCAACAATTTGAGCATGAATCAACACTGTACTAAAAAAAACGTGCGTAATAAATATGAACGGTCTTCAAACATTCGGTTTATAATTAGCGATACACAGGTACAGTGGCAAGTGTTATGCTAAACAGACCTAATACCTCAAAAGTACCCACGCGCGAAATCCCAGATTTTGGTACATGTTAAACAATAAAAATAGTGCCCGTGCGCGTGCCAGTAATAGAAAAACTAAGAGTTCGCGCATAAAAAATGCACTAACGTACCAGGCGCGATGTCATCTAGAACTGTGGGTAAGTGCACAACCATGCACCAATAATTTTTCTCCAATATTTGAGTTGCTGTTTTACATAAGAGGAGCAAAACAGTAGGACGTTAAACCCTATTTCATTTTATTTCATTTGTTTTACATCAGATTATGTTGCACTAAAAACAGGATTATTGGGTTCAATTTTGTTAAAAAGAAATTGTCGAATTATGTTTTGTTCATCTCTAAATGAAAGACTTTATACTTAAATTATTATGTTGCGAAAATGTTGTTCTTCCTACGGAAAAAAAATTGCTCAGATAAAAATTGATCGCAATCTGCGCAGGAGTCAAGTCACGGCGACAAAAGAATAGTTATCTTAATGGATTAGAGCCCAAATCTACACAGAAAGGCAACATTAATACAATAAGAGCAACAAATATAGTAGAGTAAAACCCTATCACCACCCATCTCTATTGTTGGCAAGTTAATGGCTTTTTCCAGTTCATCGAGAAAAACAACCTTTAACACCCCTTCACAATAAACATTGTTTCACAATAACAAGCGACAAATATCCGGTCATAATCTGTGATAGACCACCGAAAATGTGTCAGTTGAAGACAAGATTGTCCAATAAAATAGAGCGTGTCACTAATTATGTGGCCTTAAAGATCCCAACTGGAAAATAAGCAATGTTTATTCGAGAAAATTGGGCTTCCGCGAATGAATATATACGCTTTAGACATCGGGTGTTCCTAAGAATAAGCAGCACAAGATTACCAGTGTGAAGTTACAACCCACCTATTCTTCTTCCAGAGGCGGATTTAAGGGGGGCGCAAGGGGCGCGCACCCCCCCTAATTTTCGACAGTGCCCTTTTTTACTTCTGAAAGTGCCTTTTCTCAGACCCAAATATGTCCGAAAATATCAGCCAAATAGCTCTTGGAATTGCTACAGATGCGAGGAACAGGGATGTAGCCACCCCAGGCGGCATTATTTTCTGCCGCCAAGCACAAAGAAAAAATCGAAAAAAGCCGCCCAGTCGTATTTAAACCCCCTCGACTTCGTCCTTCTCTGCACACACACTGAGCGCCCGAAATTTACCACGGCAAATGACAAAGCCATGATAAAAGACTACACAAAGCATGTCTGCCACAGCATTATTTATTTGTGTATGCCGTAGTATAGACCCCGTCATCTAAATTTACGGCACTCCAATGTTAAAGGTTTAGATGTCGTTAATGGTGTCGTGCGTTCGGTTTTACGATCAATTTTGAAGGTACTGTTTAAATCTACGGTTAATCCAAGCCTATCCACAATGTCAATGTTTCTTATTTTATTTCTTGCCTGTGTTGATCATGGATTTGCTACGGCCCGGTAGTAGGGCTAAGAGGACGATGAGAGCTTTCTCAACTTCTGTTTGACCTGATTATCAGCGTAATAATAATATAATTTGTGAGACACAAGTCATACAAAACAGCGTGTTTAATTATCAATATCTACCTGTAGGCATAATTCGTTGAACTCAAATAAAACACAAACACCGTTTTAAGAATAGGCCTATATAAATTTGAATATATAAATAGAAATTGATTTGCAATGAAGCAAATAAAAGACAGCAAATGCCCTTAAAATACACCAATAAGGATTGAATTTTCATAAAAGACCACGCCCACCTCCCAAATTTTTTTTGATCGCTACGCTCGCAAAAGATTGTTTCCACCACTCAACTCAGCGACGTGCCCTCATTTTGCCGCCCCCCCCCCTTTCAGAAATTCCTAGATCCGCCCCTGTGTTCTGTTAGTGTTTAACGTCCGCTTCCACTGAGGGTTATATGTTTTATTTTTAGTATCTTACAACACGCGCAGGGGTCATGTGGGAGGAAATGAATGGGGTTTTACGTCCTAATTTTGCCCGGGCATCGACGCTACGGCCTACTTTTATATCGAATTCCAAATGTCAATGGATCTTTACGTGTATGCCAATATGTACACGGGACCTCGGCCTATCGTTCCACCCGAACGACTACACAACTGTCCTTGTCAGGCCCTCTGACCTGCATCAATGACATGGGGAAAACAGCCTGAAAATCTGGATGAACTTTCTCGGCCAATGCAGGGATCGAACACCCGATCTTCAGGCTAGCGAGCCAGCGGCTTACCCACTTAGCCACGTGATCACCACCCCGTGGGAGGAAACCGGAGTAACCGGAATAAACCCCAAAGCCACATACGGTCCCATCAATGATCCAAACAACGATCGCAAGCCGGACGTGAACGACCACAATTCGCCATCTAAACCCACCCACATACTGTACGTGATACCCCACACCACCCCTGCAGGTTTTACTTTGAAATTGATGATAATTTGTCAGTTTAAAATGTATAAGGGTCAAGAATCTTTGATATCGTAGTTTCAGTATTGTTAACTTGTTAAAGTGTATTTAGGATATGGTATAGTCAGCTACATGGGGGGAGGGCTTTGAATTCGGTCACAGTAAGTATCAGTAGTGAATTGGTGTAAGGACTTTTTTTGAGCAGGTTCTGTAATTGGATTACAAAAAAGGTTACAGGCCTGTAACTCTACCAATTTCCAATTAATCTATTCGAAAAGGTGCTACACATTATTCAACATATAATCAACATAACCACATTCAAATGAAAGTGAAACGTTACCGCATAATTCTAAGAATTTGAAAAATCCAGCGGCTACTCAAGTTTTTACACATACAAACGTCGCTTCCAAATAATAAAACGCATTACCACAAAGAGAAACTATTCGATGACTATTCATGGTTCAAACTTCATTGTTTGTGATAAAAGCATTTATTTCAATACAGATTATGATATTGTGTTGCAAATTATTCGTTTGAGGTTATGTTAGCAAAGCTTTAACTGAGACCACGTCGATGCTACAATACTGCGGCTAGGGTTCTAAGCTCGTGTTTTCGAACTAAACCCAAAGGCTTAAAAGTCTTTATGGCTGATCATGCGATTTCGAATGCGAGATATTCGTATATAACGCTGCATTAAAAATCGGTATTATACTTAGCACATTTGCCTCTTAGAAAAAGTCAACATTTTTCATAATTTGATCAGTTCTGGACATTAATTAAGCCCTTACTGTTAATCTGATTATTCAATTCTTTCAATTCCATTCATATTAATATTTATATTATCTATGTTTCCTACAACAACCCCTCTACCAGGGATGAGTTTATATCATTGGATTAGCTGTGATGCGGTGTTCTCGTCCAGTTAGAAATATTGATTTAGGGGATTAAAGGTTTAGGGCTGGGGGATTATGGTCTGCAGCTGAAATGTGTTCACCTAATTAGATATGGATTAACCGTTTAATAAGTGCCATATAAACTGTTTTTAATGACTGATTTTTTTACAAAGTAATGAATCAATTTGGTTCAATTAAAACCTAATTAAGGGAGTGACATCTTCAGTTGATATGTCAAAATGACAAATGTAAATGTTCAGTTGCGGTTCTTACCAACATCTAAATTAAGTTCTCTTTTTTATCAAAGGTAATATCGTTACTCTTCTCATAGATTAAACTGCCATAAGGTTAATATTAATCAAAGATAGTATGAGCTGATAATACGCGTTCCATTAGCAGATGGCCCCCTGAAAACCAGGCTGTTCTAGACCTCCACTATTGGTGGAACCATGGGTTGTTATTTTTTTGATGCAAATAGGGTTTTTTAAACTCTATGTCTGTAAATCTTCTCAGTGAAGGATTATTCTTGGTTAGTCACGTGAGGACAGTTTGGTTCCATGGTTTATAGAAGGACACGTCTAAATTCATAACTAATTATGAGGTAAAGGGAGACAGACTGAGAACAGAATTAATGTTATTAAGTATATTTTGGCTATTTATATTAAAATAGTTAAAAACAACTGGGAACTTAAACTGTAAAGCATATTTTCTCCGAAACTGCTTTTGTTGATGTATAAGAACAATCTAGTTCTCAATAAGTAATCATTCTGGCAAAATTCCCCAATGATAAAGAAATACTCCGATAACAATTTATCCTAGTAAGTACCTCAGATGTTAACAAATGATACTAATTATTTACCCCAGACTGTTCTTTTGCCGGCAATGTGTTCAACAACTTTAACTTGAATCCATACAAATGGATATATTTTGTTATATGAAAGCAGCTGACAATATAAAGCCGGTAGTTTTTAAGTAATATTTGGACAACTGCTTGTTGAGTTTTATTCATCAGCAATATTAGAACCGTAAACTAAAGAGTAGACATACATTTTTATACATCAATATTTCAAACTGCCAGGCACTTACAAATAAATTGATGGCTTTGATCTGATCATGATTGAATCCCCTTTCTACAGAAACATACAATTATTGTTGTAAGTCTATCTGAATTATCCGATCTGCTCGTCGGGTCTATTTTTTTCTACTTTTAATGTTAACCATCAATCGTTTATTATGTCCAATTAAGAATGTCTAATCATACGTCTGTAGGAACATTTATAACCTCTTATTTTGATGTTCAGAGAGGAACAGCAACGTGTTTATAATGCTTTTGTTTCACTATATTAGATCAGAACACCATACCCTTTTACGTCTGGGGAGCTCTCTTTATCATTTCAACTATTGCCCTTACTCATTTATTTGTCTGAGATCTGAAATAGCCCCGGCTTGTGTTTGTGTGTTTAGAAGCCTTTCTGATTATCGAGTATTTAGAAATAGATACATGCAATTTGTCGATGACGGGGTGGTGGTTGTCTATCACACACCAATATGTCCGCGGTATCTCCAGCTTGCACAAGAGAAGTCGTTTAAACAGTTATCGAAGATCATGCTGTTAACACAATTCGCAATTAATTTCCCAGGTGGGAGGTGGTACAACAAATTATTACGACGTGTCACTATATCATGTTTACTATCGTAGCACCAGTGTGAATTAATAGATTATGTGTGATGGGATGAACAGTATTAAGTAGTTATTACAACCACGCTTTCGTAGCTGTTGATATCAACTAGTTCAAATCAGATTTCATAGCAGGAAATAACTGAATTATTGGGATCAATTTAGAAGTGCATTTTTCTCATTAAATGCTATTAGACTACATAATTGTCGGTTGGATAAATTTAATCACAGAGAGTGAGACATTTTAGCTATGATCTAACATTGTCATAGAGTGAAGTAAAGCGCATAAATTCGAAATATTTAGAACACCAACATAATTCTGAACAATATATCGTACAGAGTGTTATGCGGTTGTGATACGTACGTCTACGCAAACTACACCGTGCTTCAGTTCTGAATTAGGCCAAACGGAGAACAAAACAGCGTTATAGGAACACTGGATGTTTTTCCAAAAATAACATCCATGATCACTTTCTCTTTTGAACTAATCAAACGCACACACACAAGATTTAGTTAATTTCAACAGGTCTCAATGTACACTGGATGAATACATAATTCGGAAGAACAAAGGTTCTGTCGTATTGTTTTAATACGATTTCACTTGAAACTGTTCAATTGAATACACAAGCCGTTCTAATGGTTACCAACTATTTTTGGTTTTCCTTTTTAGTCGGTTACTATGGTAATTCTAGCATTGGGCAGAGTTACTTGTTTTTGTTACAGTGTTGGAAACTTTCCAGTTACAATCACTGAATGTCGCGCGATGTCCAATTTCAATTTATTATTGATATTGTTGACACTATTACATCATATGTCAACTTAGTGTCGAGCAGTTTAATACAAAATCGTAACAGCGACAAAATATGTCATGGGTGAAAATCAAAGTGTCATAACAAACGACCTATGTCGTCTGGACTGTCAGATTCAATCAAAATATAGAATTAGATATAGATTTATCGTAAACATCCCACTAAAACGAGTTTAAAACAACGATTTTCTTTAGTTTAATCAACTATATGTATTGCGTGATCGGCTTGCTTCACATTATTATAAGAAGAACCTGCATGTTTCATTCTCCAGGCTATTTCATTTTTTACCCGCCCCTTGGTGTTAAAAAAACTATTGGGATTATCTAAGGTATGGTTCAATATTATTATTGACGTAATTATACTTTTTTAAAATGCCGTTGGAGGTAATTTACGAATCCTCCTTAGAATACGTTTTTTTTGTCCTTTACAAAGCTTTAAATGTTTAAAATCTAACAAGACGGCATGGGCAACGGCAACCTATTTTGATTTAAAATATTGGACCAGTTAAGAATGTAGTCACGCAGAAATAGTCGATACAACCCGTGGCATTTTACTTGGTACTTCTATTACACCTATAACTGTTATCATCACTCAAATGGGCATCGATTAAGCTTCGAGAAATATAATAGTTCATTTTAACCCGAACAGCATTAGTTGAGAAACTGGGAGTTGAAATCTCGAATCGATTGTATTATGATGACACAATATTCAAGATACATGGTTTCGCTTCCCAGATAAGGTATGGGTTTAACCTGTAACTAACTAAATCGGTGTAAAAACGAGAACTGTGGAAGCTACCTAATCGGAAACACCATTTTCCATAGTAAGTGTAGAGTAGTACTGCGCTGGTATTGTTCGAAATCATGGCTTCATGAATATATGAAAAAAAAACAGTCAATGTACACCGAAACTTTCTCACATGATAAAGATGATTTGATGATAACTATGTAAAAAGAATAGGTTTAATTCATTGTTCTGAAAGCCATTCACCTTTAGTATGCCACAGAGAAGTCCTTTAGCATGTCTTGTTAATGACAACGTGTTCGTATAATTTAAACATTTACTTTCGCAGAAAGTGTGTGTTTCTGACATTATGTCATATAATTCTATTTTACCTAGCATGTTGTGATATAATTTTACTTGTAATAAACAGCGAATTGTTGCATGACAGAAGAACCTTAAACCACGTGTACTTGATGAGTCATTTCAAGAAGAGTCCTGTGCTCTGTTGTTAGGAAATGAACAAAAGTAGATTTTAAAGGAGTAATGAAGTAATTATCCTTCGGTTTCAAGGGAGAAAGCAGAGAAGGAAAATTTGCATAAGTTTAATGGTTATGTTAAAGATGACAGTAAGTGTTATGTCATTAAGCGAACTTCCAATGAGGAACGAAAGTCATTATCAGACGATGTTCTAGAACGTAAAATGCCATTTTAGTCCAGTCAATTTACGACAAAAAAGGGGATATACCCCCAACTAATTATTGCAAAACAATTTTTTTGATGATTATGGGTAGTGTTGGATGTACTGTATGACATCCTAAGGTTTACCAAAACTGGTCTCCCGGAAAGTTCCTAATTTTGAGATTAATTAGTAGGTTTTTAAGTCTATCCCTCAATTCATAAAAAAAGGGATGCCAATCCCCAGACAATTGCAAGAAAAGTTTATTACAAGTATAACATTCTAAAAGTGTACCAAAATCGGAGTACCGGAAAGTGAACAATTTTGGGAGTAAAAGGGAAAACTTCAGACAACCATAAAGTCGTCAATTTTAAGAGAAACAAATGAACTTGACAACTGGCCTCAGAGTGTCAGGGCCAAGCTTTCACATGGAATGGTTTTCGTATATGTCCACCTTGTGCCATTTTCGGGGGCAACCCTATCCTAGAAACCTATGACCGTGAACCCACATATATATGAATGGGCAGAACTCTGCACTGTTGCGTCATAAAATAGCAAATTTGATCATCCTCTCAGTTGTAGTGATGTTTACTGGCCCCTTGCTCCATTTTGATATGTATCCCTGCGCGACAACCTACGACCAAACGCCACAACCTGTGACCAAAATCCCAAATTTTACAAAAAGGCAAAACCCTGCACTGCTTCGTCATAAAATGGTTAATTTGGTGTCTGAAGTAGTGTTTTTGGGGTCAGTATTTCATTTGAAGATATGCTCAGTGGTGTTAATTGGCCCCTATGCCATTTTTTGGGTACTTTATCGAGTACTGGAATATTTGGTATGTACATGTTTTGAGTGGTTACCCTTACCCCGCTAAAACGCTGTTGTGGAAAATAGATAAAGTAATACAATCAAAAGGGTACGTAAGGAATCATTTACTAATGTGTTCAACATAGAACGAAGAGCGCTGTCATCTAAGTGATTTCTAATAAAGATGGGGTTGTTTTTCATTAAATGTGCAACTTTTGCTGAAATACGCCTTAATATCTGATTGCTGGGCTATACAACATTATATATCCACAGAAACTACATTTAAGGCAAAAGGTCAATACATATAGTTGCTGCTTAATTTGATGAATGTAAGTTAAGAGGGGTTTGAAATGGTGTACATGCGTCTGTAGATGCTTATGTCGACATGATAAAGGTAGCTATTAAAGTTGTAGATTTGCAGAGGAAGAAATACTAACATCCATGCAAAAAGATTTTATTTTCGTTCAGACAAAAAGAGCGAAATATATGTTTATGTTATAATCTGTCTGAAAAAAGTTCTCGCATCAAGAAACTGTCAGTGGTTCTTTGACACACACGACAATTTGTAAAGGTGGCCTAGATATTTCGTTCCATCCGAACGACAAGACGATGTTCGTCCGTGCGGCACGGCTGACAAGATGAACCACCTAAAGGTCAGACGAACAATGAGCCCAAGACAGTTTAGTTCAGCACACAGATTGGGTACACAAAACAAAATCACATCGTCTTGACGCATTGCGATATAGCAACGGGGATATTGTATGAATTAAGATAATGTTATAATTATATTCAATTGTTAACTCTTGAATACACTACTAGTCATGAAAACGCCTACTAAATTATCCCTTCTTATAGTCAAGTCGTGAATATTGATTGGCAGAACACCTCATCTAGACTATAAAGTGAATTTTTATCGAATAGAAAATCGGTTGTGTAACATGTCATGAGGTTAATATAAGTAACTGAGAGAGCCAGTAAGTAATGAGGCGAAAACGTGTTTTAATGAAGTAATAAAGTCTATCAGTGCCATCTATGGACACGTCCCCAGAGGATGACCAAGTATCAACAAGTTGCATAATTATACTTTGTGAAGAATATTACTTTTAGTGAAGCCTGTACCACAACAGGCCCGGAACTGTACAGCACAGTGGACGCTTACGGCTGGCCCCCGGATCCATTCACTTGATTTCATAATTGTTTAGTGTTTGCAATGTCTATTTTCTGTCTTGTCCGCAGGTTTATCTTGTCGATTTTTGTTTGTTTGTTTGTTTTGCGTGTAGTGCAGTCCTCCTGCATTTACTATTGAAGTGGATCATTTGATGGAGGCCAACTATTTTGTGAACCTTTAGACTTTACTAATGTCATACCATCGTTCGTTTTTGGAGTTTAACGTCCACTTCCACCAATTCAGATATCTTAAACAAGTATGTCATACCTGTTTAATGTTTCTATTTATATCAGTTGGCTTCTCTATTCATTTAGAGGTTTGGGTGTCCGAATGATTTTACGCTCCAAAGGTTTGTCAATGAGTCACGTGGCATGGTTTAGATTCCCATCTTGTAAATAACAAGGAGTAGGATCGCCAGTCCAACCTCGGGAGTTTTCTCCGGGTCTTTTGGATTATAGCCACTGTTTAAGACCACTACCCACAGGCGAATTATTGAAATGAGAATTAAATCATATAGTAGTCTCGAAATAAGCTAGTTTGTGTCGAATGGATGTTAAACCCCATTCGCAATATAATGTGGATAAGTGTCTGAAAAAGGCAAATGATGACCACCAGTTTTAATCTGAATTATATGCTCACATGTCAAAGGGTATCTTACAGATGGGGGGGGGGGGTAGTAATTCCGTTGTAACATATTTTAAATATAGTGATTTAATTATACTATGAAAGGTATATGTTTTACGTAAGTTTTTACGTAAGTCATAATTAGTTGGAGGCAAATGCTTGCCGCTTAATTTGTTCGGGGTATGTAGATTGCCGTAACCGTGAACTAAACAGTATTGCTAGATTGAGTAGCGGCAACTGTCAGTTTCACATGTAAAGTATAAGCCGGGGATCTGTCAGAGGAGCAAACTTCTGATTCTGATGGAAAATGTCAATGATCATGAGTTATTCGCCGGTTAAGCGGTCGTGAAAGATCAAATTTATTAAAAACTTTCTTTTTGTTATCTTTCACAAACGGAATGATTAGTTTTCTTCTGGTATATAGCGGAGGGAGACTGAGAAATGGAGTTTAACGCCCATTCGACACAAACTAGGTTATTTCGGAACTAACATAATATGGTTTAACTTTATTTAAATAATTCGCTTGCGCGTAGGGGTCTTTAGCAGTGGGAGGAAACCGGTGGACACGGAGAAAACCCACGAGATTGGACATGCGACCCTACTCCTTGTCACGTACAAGCGAGAATTCAAAAAGACGCCAGTTGACACAATGACAGGCTTTATGATACAGCGCGAACGTGCTACCCCCCCCCCCCCCCTGGTATATAAGAGAATACACATCTATTGCCAAACATAATGTATGCTAAAAAGAGAAGAAGGTTGAGTTTAATCGTGATATATAAAGATGCGCATGTCAATTGTTTATGGCAACCGTTGTGATTCAGATTCTTGCAGTTTAAACGTATCCCCAATGACATGTTATTGTGATGATAAGACGTTAAACCCAACATATTCCCCACCCCATTTGTCACACCTATTACAGCCATCAGTACTATATTAAAACGGTGTGCTATATACTTATGTAGTACTATATACAGACCTTACAAGCTGGTAAAAAAAATGGTAATAAATATTACACGATCCGACGCCGTGGGTTGGTGTGTTTGAGAGGGTGGGGGCATTTCTGATGATCCACTCTAAGTAATTCTATATATCGACAAAATGAATAATATTATCGATAAGTGAAATAAAATCCCATGAAAAATACCCAGTTTGTGAAGGCCGATTATGTAGCAAACGGAATCGCCTTTTTTCTGTGCAAATCACTATCACAAAATTGTATCTTGTATCTTCCTAATGCATATTTAAGTAGTTAACTAAATTCAAGCACATCGGATGTCGAAATTTTATTCCCTAGTATTGTTTAGTCATCTTTAAATATATGATATAACATCAGTGCCGAGTGTAGATGAAGAAAGGCCCTAGAATATTTCATTAATGACCCCCCCCCTCCTCTATCCCGCCCTTACTCCCTACTCCCTCCCAATTTCATGACAAGGTCAAGATGAAAGTGTGTTTTAAACATTATTTGAGCAAAGCCGAGGATGATGATGGATTTTTAAATCCACAGTGCAAGTGAGAAAATCTTATTACAATTTCACAAATGTTATATGCCTTGGCCGGAGCCTCCTAGATCTTGATGCCATAAGCTTTAGTCTGCCAAACATATGGATTGGCAAATCCGTCACTGTATATCATTACTATATTTATTACACAGTATTTGTCTATACAAGGTAACTCGGCGACAAGCATTTCTTTACCAAGCTTTATTTTTAGTCACAATTAACCAACTCTTTGGCCAGCGAAAGTGATCCAAATCTTTATTACAATCGTGATCAATACCTCGATATAAATACCACAATCCGAGACTTGGAAGAGTGTCATAATGACATTTATGATATGTGCACTTTGTCATTCTGTTTGCTTAAAAAAAACCCAGCACGCTTACATTTTTTTAAAATCATGATTACGATATCTAATGTTATTCTTTTTATTAGAAATATTCACATAGATAAATCATGTCTCAGCACAGAGAAAATTAGCTTGGTATATTAGCACACTTATGGAAATTCAACGACGTATATAAAGCCTCAGTCACAACTTCCCGGTATTTGGCCTCGGTCGAGAAAACCACCGGGGCGAACCGATACAAGCCGTGGCAAAAGAGCCATCACCTCTCCTCTATCCCTGGTCACAAATCGGGTCTATGGATCTATCAAGAACTCTCAGATACCTTGGAACGTTAGATCACTGACTATTTTCTCCCGACGGAACCCGGCCTTGTCATGGATGAACTGCTCAAGCTAGGCCGGTGCCTTTGTGACTTGGTGATGGTCAGCTTCTCGATCCATGTCTGCACCGACTTGTTTTCCTTGCTCCCAGTCTCCTAGATCATGTTCTTTTCTTGTGGATGTATCCTTTTATCCGCTTGAGGTAGAGTAGATAGTGCTCTATCAACCTGTTAACTCACTAACAGTCTTCTGGTCCTCACTGAAAACTATAGGAGCCGACATGTTCTTTTTGGTTTGACTGCGCGGGAGGTGTGTGTGTGTGTGTGTGTGTGTGTGTGGGGGGGCTATTTATGAGACAGATTTTAGGACAAGGTAAAACTGTATGGAAATCTCAATCTTATTGGTTTGTATGGGATGGAATAACTGATCCTGCTTTACTTGGGGCTTGTCTTCCAGTAGGCTGCATGCATCTTTCTATATAGGTGCTGCATTGTTAAAGTTGTTCAGTCTAGATGCGAGCATCTTAGATCACAAGGTCTGCCATCGCTAACAAAACCAATTACACACCTGGATTTTAAAATTCACACAAAATTACCACAAGACGAAGTCAATTCTGATCTGAACATTATGTAAATGAAGTACAATAACAAAAAAGTAATTGGCATCTTATATTGATCAAATTGACATGACATACAAGTTTCCAAAGACCCAACTAATTATATAAGATGATGAAAAGTCAACGTCCTCTCAGAAACCATATAGAAACCACCAGTAGTCAAATTTCAATATATTAAAGATATTATCATACGTAGTAGGTGTGTTAAATGAGCAATCTAATTTAAAAGTATGAATTATCGATATTTGTGACGATATAGATACGACTTGACAATGAAGCTAACATTAAGTCAAATTGTAAAACAGATTAAAAATTCTGATTTAATATGGTTTCTACCTTAATAAGTTTTCACGGTAATATGAAATTAAACTAAATGAAATGTGGTTTAACGACCTACTTTTTTTGACACTGACTGAGCTAATGAAGACGGTCATCCATACAGTCTGCTTATTAGGGAAATTATGCCCCCGACATCGGCGCTACGGAATATTTTTATTTCTTGTACGTGCATATCAAGGTATACACGAGACCTTGTATTTTTGTAACATTCTAACGACTAGACACTGTCCTTTCCTAACCGTTCGTTCGTTCGTTCGTATCTAGGGTTTAACGTCCACTTCCAGGGTGATATCGTAGACAATTTTCCTAACCCGTGCCCTATCCCTATTTACATCGCGTGACCTATGTCGAGATCTTCAATCGACCTTAGCTTTTAGCCCTAGCCGTTTCAGCCCAAGTTCACATATCTTAACACTGATGGTTCAATTTTATTTCAATAATTCGCTTGCGCTAGCCGTAGGGGTCTTTAGTAGGAAACTAGGAGAACCCGGAGAATATCAACGAGGTTGGATAGGCGACCCTATCGATCCGGGGAATTTGAAACCACGCCAGTTGACTCAATAACAGACCTTAAGATACAGCGCACACGTCCCTCAAATTTGGAGAGACATTCTCCGTTACATTATTTTTCGCAAATGTTATCGTCTTCCGCTTCGAAACATCACCCGGGAAGAGACTTCTGATTAAGTTTTAAGGCTTGATATTTATTTTTAATGATAGTGCTGGGTCACTTTAACATTCGATATGTATAAATCACCGTGTTTATGCTAAATAAATGGCTGAAATGCATTAGTTAAAACTGTGTAAAATAATCAAGTTGAGTTCTGAACATCAACCAAGATTAATCAAATCCGTTAAGTTGCAGGTAATGTGTTTAAAATACTATGACGTTTCATTTCAATTTGTCAATTTATTGGTTTTGTACTGCGCCTTAAGGCGCTACGCCATAATATAACTGTTAAATTAAGGATAGGATTTCTACTCGAGTCACAGAAACTGTGATTACTGTAAGAGATGTTTTATAGAGATTAATTCTAACTGTTAGTTGGTTTGATCAAAATAAGTCATTATAAGATGAAAACACCCTGTAGGAGTATATCGATCTACACGACCATTTAAATGTATACCAATTAAAACCATTTATTATCCACATGATTAGCATCGTTATAAATGTTAAAGTGACAGTCCCAGATCCAAAGGGCACCAGTTAATGTGAGTGGTACAAGAGCACCACAGTGTAAAGAGAAAGCATAGTTAGCCTACCCGGTGCTTTAAGCTCCAGATATGATGCATGTATTTCTACAGACAATTACGTGCATGTATTTCTACAAACAAACGAACAACTCAAATAAAGTGAATGGATCCGGAGGCTAGCTGTAAACGTCCACTGCGCTGTACAGTCCCGGGACTTCGCTCCAATTTGAAAACAACCAGGAATATAACTCAGAGGAACCATTGTGCAATACCATCATGAGTCATTATCTGCTATACATGTATGTTACAAGAAATAGAATGTAAGCATATTGAAGTAAAATTTAACTTTTCGGGTAACCACATCGGTGAAATGTTTAAAAAAAACACGTTGTCTTAAACTAAATATCATTTAAGAAACGTTTTATTATTCAATAGAATCGAGGCATATTATTGAATACAGTTAGGGCACAAGTTCCACCCATCACAAAAAAAACAGCAAAAAACACCCAAACAATAATTAATACAAAGAAGCAAATGAGTAAATGTAGACCGCCTCGAAAGACAGCCAACCGTCTGCTGACTGAATGACGCGACGTAAAAGAGGGGGGGGGGGGGTACCAATGACGATAAAATCAGTAACTTAATATTGTATATATGAAACGGAGAACTACGAGCGTATACGAGCGTGTATCTTTAAGTTACATGTACAATAAGTTGATTCATTTTTTTAAAAGAGATTGTAACATTTGTGCAAAAGTGAATTTTCTTCTTGTTATAATTCATATCTGGTATCTCTGTTAACGGTTATAATGGATTTGTAGAGTCAGGCACACTGTATGTTTAATATTGGCGATAGACTAACGTCTCTGCGTATAGACATTTTGGCCTGGCAAGTCACTGTCACTATTACGAACCAGGGATCCAATGGCGCCATGGAAACCATCAAAAATTGGTGTCCGCAATTGTCAAAATGGGTAACACAGTTGGGAATAGACGTAAGCATTTCAACCCCCTTCCCACCCAATTTTTCACAGTAAATCTCTCCCATGTTTTCTGTATCTGTAAATTATGTTGTTATGATAGTTTAGGGGTTAAAGACATGATATAAAATGAAGCCACACAAAGAAAAATATTATCATTATTGTTTTCTCTAAAAATCCATCACGGTTATATCATCATAGTGTCTGATGGCGACTTCCACACTGGTAATAATGTTACATGTTATATATTGACGGGCCTTAATGGCCTTTGTCGCGCTAGGTTGAATGATTAGGAATTGATTTGATGGGTTTTTTCACTACTTTCTTTATACGTCGCTTGACTAACACTCTATATCAAAACCATAAACTTGCAATATGAAATAACGTCTATAAAATAGGCTGTGAAGACAAGATCTCATTTCTATCGACATCGGAACCACGGTAATATAATTTAGCTTTTTAAAGGACAATATTGGTGCCAGTCATTATCACATGTGACAGAGCTGATAAAACACATTCCAAATATAATTTTAACACAGAGATCATTGCTACGACAGCTGAGTAATACAGGTTTCCTGAATCGGAAGTGACGAACGCCAAAGGAAACACATATTTAAAGAGTTCTATCACATATGTGATAATGACTGACACCAATACTGTCCTTTACGGAAATTATGATTGACTGGATATCAAGTTAAAGGATAAATGACTATTGAAATGGATTGTTCACCCTTCTAGCAGTGGTGCATAATTCGCTTGAACCATATTTGTCCCGAAATGACCTAATTATACCAAATTTCTCTCTCCCTATGGCTATGAAGGCAAATTAAATGGCATAAAATACACATTCTTAACCCATTTCACTAACTGTGGCTAGCATAGAGGTTTGGCAGTTTCATAAAATCAAACATATTTAATTTGAAGTTTTTAACCGAAGGAAACTTATTATAATTTTGGGCAATTGGTGTCATTATGACAGCCAAACTTTTTTTTCTCGATAACAAAAAAATTGTTCGTGGAAAATTGCATTGGATAAAACAATCTAAACTAGTTTGTTGAAATAATAGCTCTACAAGTTCTTCATGGACAAGTACTAGACGACGAGGAAAATCTAAGCCAGTTGGAATTTGAATAATGACACTTAGCATGGGAGAGGGGGGGGGGTAGTGATGAAGGCACTGGCTCACTAACCAGGTCCTGGGTTTGTTCCTTGATTTGGCTGGGAAAGTTTTTTTGACAGCTGGAATCTGAAATAGCACACGGTATAGCGTATACCCTATGTACGTCTTCGACAGTCTAGTCGGTGCATAAGAGGGGGGAAATAAACTCTATTTCATTTAATTGGCATGGGAAGTGTATTCCAGGGCGAAATTTCCTTGTAACCAAGAAAAGATATCTAGTCCGTTTTAGCTTATGAGAATATCTTGCGTGGTATTTTAGGTGAAATTTACTAATGCAGTAATACTTCAAGAGGAGCGAATAACAGGAGTCCAAACAAGGCGCAAAAATGAGAGTATTCAAAAGAACATTTGTAGTATTTATATTTGATAGCGTAAGAATATAAACAACAATTTAGGAAGCTATTACAGAATGACGTCCTCCAATATCTTTTAGCAGTATATATTACCTAGGAGAAGACCGATGTTGTGGCAATACGTATTTCTAAAGTCTAACCGAATAACAATAATGATCCTTCACACGTGTTTTCCGGACAAGCATGACGCATGGGGAATTCCAATCTGAACGTGCGGTGTGTGTAGCAAGGGCCTTCCCCACTTCTCTTGGTGACAGTCTGGTATAACTCACTTGAAATTCCATCAAGTTTAGACCAATGTGTCATCTGCAGTGAGGGCTTTCTTCTCTTCAGTCGCAGACGCAAGACAAATATTTCTGAACATATTGTTTTACGGCCATGAATGGCAAACAGACATGCAACAGTAGACCAGGCACTGGCTAGAATACTTGGGAGTGGCGACGAGGACATAAATAATGTTTATTATGGCATATTTTTGAGAAAAAATGTTTGTGTTCATTGAGATTTGAGTTTTGGACTTTTTCGGGAAGGGGGGGGGGGGGGCTGTGGAATCTTGATGACAAATCTTCCCCTTCAAAAATCATATTACAGTAATTGTAATTTTCAAAACTGTTTTTCCTGGTAGTACATGATCCAAACTTGCAGAAAATAACTTTTATTGGCACTTTGCGTGATAATCAATTTTATATTTTGTCACTAAACATTGTAAAATTTTGGACCATGGGCCAGGGGGGGGGGGTCATTTAAGGTATATATGCCAGGGTTCAAAGGGTTAAAGCATAGCTTGACCTAGAGTCAAAGTCGGTTTATGTTCGAACGTCTTGTGCAAACCAGCCTCGTTATGAAGTAATTATCTTTACTTGATTTAAAAACTCTTCATTACAGTGATGACGATTTTAAAATGGCTGGTAATTGTTGTCCATAGCTTAATTGATTTCATTTTCAATTGCAGGCGCTCATCCCGAACAACGCCATTATGGAGGTAAGAATGTGTATAGAACATTAATATTGTTATTGTTATTAGTATCTATGACTATGTGATCTATAAAATGATTTATTCGTGATGTAATGTGTTACGACCATGTTTACATAATATGTTATGAGTCAAAAGCAGTCAAGCTATATTTTCAAGATGTACCCCCCCCCCCCCTCCTAGTTATTGTAATTTGGACACAGATCTACATGTACTTTGATTTTTCTTGCTTATTCCCCTTAATGTAGTAATTCATTCCGTTTATCTCCTCTTCATTTCCACCTTTATGGACTTATTGTTTTGAATTGAAGGGTGGATTTATATTTTCTGTTGGTGATTATAGAGGTTGATTATACAATGTAAGTATTACTTACATGTTGTCTTCAATATCTCATCGAAGGAAGCCGTCATTAAACAAACCTTTTCCGTGCATGTTTGGATGTTTATTTGTGTGCTTCTTCAAGTTTTTGTATCTGTGCGTATTTCCATGGTGAACCTCAAACATGCATTGCACACGACTTTGTGGACAAGTAAGAGCAGGTTGTTTTCGACCAGTTTTACAGTTTGTTATTTTTTGTCTGCGTTTACTTGTATAGGTTGAACTGTAACCCCCAGTTGTCTACCCTTCTCTGTAATTACCCTTTGGTCCTACTTTGACAAATAACAAAATTGTTTAAAGATTTGCCAATCTTTCTTATTAGAATATATAATTTGTACTTAAAAGTAAAAGAAAACACTATATCTTTTTTAATTGCTATGGCTATTTCATGCTCCCACTCTGCCTCAATAGTCGACCATGCACGAGATCAGAATGGGCTTATTTAATAAAATCATTTTACGTTATTTCGTAGAAACAGTTAACATATTGTCAAATGTATACGGGAGCCCATCCGTAACACTATTATAAAATTGGGGAAATTGTGCTTTGTGTGTAATTTTGAAGTTATCTTCATCATGTTTGACTATCTATCCCATAAAGTTTTGGTTAACATTTGTTGGAATTATTTGAGGTTTTGATGCTTACAAAAGGCAGACATCCAGCCAAAATTGTTGTTGCAGAAATCGGCTTTCATAGAAATCAACCAGACTCTCTAGACAAATTGCTATGCAGATGCATGGAAGAATCTAATATTCCTTCTTTTTGAATTACTTTAACACGATTTACGTTTTATTACACGAAATGTCGTAATTATTGATGTGAACATGTTACAGCTGTATACATTCTTATTAGCGATTAGAAGAAGCTGGAAGTGATGGGTTGGTTCATTCAACCAGTATAATGTAAATGTTAAACCATGCGATGTTTGTCCTATTCAGTTATGTGTCAATATAAGTTAGATGTTACACAACATCGTGGACACGACTTGTTAGACACCATTTATGTGAAACCTCAGTTAAATGAATATAATAAAATGCGACGAGATCATATCCCAAAAAATGTGTAGGACCAGTCTGTTACACTTTAAAAAAAACAACAACTGTATTGAAGCCAAATAAGTTTGTTGACGCGAAATATGTTGTGATAAATAATTAGTGTTTCTGTAACCTATCAGAGTTATCGCCCTTCTTTCGTAAACGCTCAAAATACATTTTTCTTTCAAGTCAATCAAAAAAACTCTGGCTTATTTTGGACGAGTTACTTTAGTGTAAATCCAATAATTATCGTACAACCTATATAGTTGTACATGTAGTACCATAGTTACCACTCCTGTTTCTCTAATACCTTTAATTAAAGAAATTGAAACGCCTCCACGGTTTCTTGAATTGTGCTTGAATTATATTGAACAATGCTACTTTAAACTTGTGAATATAATGTCATTTCGAAATATACCCTGTTTGATTATATGATTAGGGTGTTTTGGAGATTATTTAGCTCTTCATCAATAAAAGCCTACGTGGGCGTAGGGTTTGTTGCTTTTATCGCTAGTTTTCCCATTTAACACCATCGATTTTTGATTAAGTTATTTGGAGATTTGGTTCCTTGCTAAGTAGTTGACGAAAGCTGTGAGTTGAAAGCATATCGGTTTTTTGTTGTATCATAATTTTGTCATCTTTACCTTTTTGCTTTTCAGCTTGGGCATTGTAATTTAATTTTGAGGAGTACTTAGGGTCGCCATTTTCTTTCTTAATAAAATACATGGCCCGTTACAGGCTCAATTAATGTACGCGAAAAAAAAGAGATTTTGAAAAAAAAATCAAAAAAAAAATCAGTTGTATTTGAAAAAGATGATCAGTTTTACCATAAAAATAAATTTTATTATTATGAATAATATTATATTTGAATATCTGAAATAATGTTAAACTTTGATTATTGCTTTAAAAAATGCAAGCTCTGTGCTGCTTAGATTACTATTTGGCGCTGGCGTTCGTTAAACACCTTTGATCTCAATATTCAGATTATAATATCACTTAATTCCTCTGTAATTTCAGTGGACCTCTTCCCATTTCTTGAAACACGGAGACATGAATTTGATTGAATAAAATGAGACGGTTTCAGATATCTTCCGGTCTTAAAATTCGAAATCAATACTTTTTTTTTACCCATCTTTTTAATAAATAACAAAAACGTCCGAAGTCATATATCCGCCATCATATAAATACGCCATAAAATGTGCGATTTTCATCAATACAGTTCCAGATAATTTAAATAAATTTGCAGTTACAATGTGATGAATATATACGATATATGACATTTCAGTAGGAAAAATTGTCAAGCTAGTATTATCAGACAACCAGCGGCTGTTTGATCGATGTCTTTTTACTCGTATATTTATTATTCTTGTTACAAATTGTCTTATTTCCCTCCAGAACCTGCTTGTAAACATGTAATGATATTTTGTACCGCCATTGTATTCCCATTGTATGCTTAAAGATACATTAAAGGGCCGATCCCGATAATATTTTAGAGAATAAAACTGCTTGATATTGTTCAAAAATCCTTTAAAATACCCTACCTTAAGGTCGAGCAACTAACTCAATATATGTGATACGTTTTCAAACAACTTAAACCCACCAGTCGTCATCTGGAAATGGAGACAGGTGTCCTAAGCTGTATTATGCGGTGATTTGATTAAACCAGACTTTTATTTTATAAAAATAATGTGTAGGTGAAATTTACCCTTTGTTGGCAAGTACAGTACATGGGCCATTCACTGTATATACCTCCGAAGGAACGGGAATCGATTATTGGGTCACCCAACGAAAGAATTGGCCCGAAATATTAAAAAGGGTTACGTGTCCGGATAAGCTGTTTTAACGTTCCCGTCCAAACAACTCAATTTTTTAGCAAAAAGTTTGAGCCAAGGTAAATACATCATTCTTCTATATTTTCTACATCATTCTTCTATATTTTCGCGTTTAAATTTCATACGTACTCGGACTTTTATTTTTGAGACTCAGTTCAAATCGGGGTTGTCCTTTTAACATCTTGGGGTTGTATGCCAGTCAGTTATTACGTAACAACTAACTTTGTCTATTTAGGTCTTTTCTGGCTTCAAATGTTATATAAATTATTACTTAGACATGTATAGTTGTATACACATACCAAGCCAATAATCAACTTTCGAGGTCAGCTGATGTCCAAGATATTAAATGGATTAGAAACACATGCCATTTAATAATTTTACGTTAAAATGGGTAATCGAGACATTGTTTATTATCATAGCAATGGTACTTACATTCACGGTTATCTACGCTAAATCATGTCATAACATTGCTGAGAATAAAGTAATTTGTATCGATCCAGTAGCCCCCAGATTTGGTTTTGGGAGGGGGGGGTATGGGAAAATGAAAATATATCCTTATTAAAATGTAAACTTTTTTGACATACATGTATTATAAGTATATTGTCGTCCGGCAGGTCTTGGAATAAAAGTGAACCATAGTTTGTGTCGAGTAGACACTAAACCACAGTTTTCTCTCTTTTTCTCTGTGAAGTAGGTTGGTTCCATTAATCGATATGTTTCGTCTGGAGAGTAAACAATTGACTAACCTGACAGCATGACCAGAATACAACACAGGTTTAATTTATTAAGGAAAGATAAGAGACAAAATGGTTACACGCGTCTTTGATAAAAATTTAGCTATATATATATATGGATGTAATTTGTATTTTAAATATGTTGAAAACAGGTATTAAAGGGACAACCCCGATTGTATTTTGGAAAATAAAACTGCTTAATTTTGTGTAAAAGCCCTTAAAATCCCCTACCTTAGGGCCGAGCAGCAAACTCAACATTGGTACGTTTTCAAACATTTTAAACCTGCAGGTCTTCATCTTGATATTGAGTTCGGTGTACCGAGCTGAATTATACGGTGTTTGGATAAAACCAGACTGTTTAATTTTATAAAAATAACGTGTAGGTGAAATTTACCTTTCGTAAGGTACAGCACGTGGGTCATTCACTGTATACACCTCTAAGGGACCGATAATTGATTATCAGGTCACCTGTTTTCACGTTCACGCCCAATCGGCTCAATATTGTGAGATGAAATTTTGAGACAAGGTAAATACAAGTTGGTGCTTAAATTTCTTACATACTCGGCCTTTTATTTATAGAGACTCTGTTCAATTCGATTAACAACCAATACGTAAATGCGTAAAATTATCATTCGGGTTTAAACACATGGAAGACCAAATGAGACAATATTTATGATTCCTGTTTCTACATTCCAGTTTGACATTTAAAAACGAACGCAACATTCTAAACTTATGATTCTTGTTTCTACATTCTTATGTCAACATTTCATGCACAATCTCAACATTTTAAACAAAAAAAACCAACTTTATGTTTCTTTTTCGGTCCAGGTTGAGAGCGCGCCCCTTGAATATGACTGTGCCAACTTTAACTTAATATTTGGAATGCTTATTCAAGTACCTTTTAGAATATATTTAGTTGGATCATCAGAATTGTGTGCGATGGTCTTGAAACGTAGAAAATATTTTCATAAGACTTCAAATTCCAGATTTTTTAATAGATACTTTCAGAAACCAATGAATTGATTTCTTTGTCGTGTAAAATTAAGATTTTTTTTTAAATTTTAATATTTCAAGGTATAAAAAAGTTACCGATAAAACGTCGAAAATGAAACATAAAGTCAATTTTTTGTTGTAAAAGTAGATTTTGTGCATGTAATGTTGACATAAGATTGTAGAAACAAGAATCATTAGTTAAGAAATTTTGCGTTCGTGTCTAAAATGTTCAAACTGGAATGAAGAAACAAGAATCACGAATATGCTTACACAATGTTACGTCGCCATCACGAAATTTATTACGCCCAATTACTCAGTGAATTATGGGGTCCATACACGATCAATAATTCCGTCAATATTACTGACTCAATATATTGATTCAATAATATTGAACGTGTGTGGGCTATATTGATGTATAATATTGTCAATGATCATCATTGCGTCAATACATTGACGGATCAAAATCATTTTGATTTTTATTGATGGTTCATCAATATATTGATGGACTGTCCATTTATTGAATGACAATATTGATCGTGTGTGGAGAATCTGTCAATAATTGTGTCAATATTTTCGTTCCATCGTCAACCTTGGAAAAGTAAACATGGCATCCATTTTGAAAAATAACCAAAAATAGATGAAATTATTGATGGAATTATTGAATCGTGTGTGGGGAATTCCTGTCAATATATTGACAATAATATTGACGGAATTATTGATCGTGTATGGACCCATTACAGAAAATTGCAGATAAACTAATTGCGTGACAAAAGAGGCTATCAATACGGCTACACTGTAAACAATACTGTTTGGCGACGAACAGACTTACACCGTTTTTAATACCTTAATAACAGCTTAACTTAGGGGATGTTATGTTGATATAATTTGGAGAGATTTTATTGAACGGATAGAATAGACACATTCAAGTATCAGAAGTCAATCCAGCAATGGCCAGAGAGAGATTTCTCGGGCCATTGATTGAGGAGTGTGGAGTGGACAAAGAACCTTTAATGCTGATATTACGGCATAGGGATGATACTATTGTTCATGTACATAAATCTCCCCAAAACTATTTCACGAATTATTTCTTTGGCTAGAGTGCAAACAGGACAAGGGTGTTTTGCAGACATCGACATTTTACTGAGACAGCCAGTGTGAATGTTTTAATTTAAATACCAATAACATTATGTCGTCATTAAAATTTTAATGACGGCGTTAATCCTGTTGATTAGAAATCTCATCCTCATAATTATTAACAATCAAATTTTAAAGTGCAGTTTCATATTTTGAATTCATTTTCAGACAATAAAGCAGAGTCGTGCTCTTCGTATTGAACCAAAATGCAAATATTTCAATTCTAAAACCTCGATCACTAATTAAGACTCCCATGATTTAAGTATATGTCTAAAAAATTTCAAAAAAACTGTCATGAATTTATTTTGAGACCAAAGCCTAAATCAGTTAAGCCTCGATAATTTTTTCCCCAGATTTAATATCTGCTGTAACGATCATAAATCTACCTTGAGTCCAGAACCTAAATCACTTAGACCTCGGGGAAATCTCGTCCAAAGAATTAACTATACGTCACGAAGATCATATTTTATAGTTATCTCCCTTACATTGACTCTCGATCTTGTTAATATCTAACAGAAGGTTGGTTGGATTGATGTGATCTGTTATCTAGATTAACCATTGGATTCATGTAGTTTCCAAAATTTGCATTTCTTCACCCATCATCGAGGACATTTTGGTGTTGAATTGCAAATGGGCTCTCATTTTAACCCCGGCTGCCCAGAGTGTGTTAGCTACGAGAACGTAGCTAAAAAAAGGTTGGGATATATACTGAGGATTGTTATCTAAGAGTGTGTAGGGCCTATGCGCCTCCAATTGAAAAGTATGTATTATAGACGGTACTCGGGGCAGATATCTGGATTTGGACGGGTAGCAGTTTCAAAAGTATTATTTCACTTAAAATTGAAAGTTACCGGAAAAAACATTTAATTTGAATATATTCGGTATCGAGTTGCACAAAGTGTGTGTTTAACTATCATAAGCTGAAATTTACATCCCAAAAAAATCAAAAATATACAAAACAACCATCGATAAGGTGTTATGAAAGTAGATACAGTATACTGTGTTTATTTTTGCTGTAGTAACTAGTATTATGGTAGGCCTATATTAATCGAAACCTTTTAAATAGGCCAATCTTAACGTAGGTTAAATAGGCCTATCCCGACGTAGGTTAAATAGGCCAATCCTAACGTAGGTTAAATAGGCCAATCCTAACGCAGGTTAAAAGGCCAATCCTAACGTGGGTTAAATGGGCCAATTCTAACGTGGGTTAAATAGGCTAATCATCACGTAGGTTAAATAGGCCAATCCCGACGTAGGTTAAATGGGCCAATCCTAACGTAGGTTAAATAGGCCAATCATAACTTTCAATTGATTTCATGTCGTCATTCGTTTCTGTCTTTTGATGTCAGTTGGCTATGAAGAATAACCTATGCTTTTTATTGATTTAATTTTTTTAAAACCAAGATTATTATCCAAAAAAAACACCTGTCAACCCTTATTTCTCATAATTTAAACAATGCATTTGGCCAAATGGATTTAAAACTTCAAAAGGCGATCCTGCTAAATAAACAAAATAACATCTTATTGGGTATGCAGCTCAAAGCTTTCTTGAGAAACAGAATAATTATGCTTTCTTGAGAAACAGAATAATTATGCTTTCTTGAGAAACAGAATAATTATGCTAGAATATGTTTTTAAAATATATATGACCAGCTGCTTATTGATCGAGTGACCCAGTTAGTTGATGCATTGTATGTAATCTGTCAACTATCCTGTCTAGGAGAACCTGTTTAAGTTGACAACGAGCCTATACTAAGCCTTTCCCTATCAGCCTCATAAGACAAGATGATCACAATTGAGATTCGTTTTCTATTGAATTTTCCTTAGCCGAGATTAGAAGCATCAATCTCTTTATGACGTGACCACCCATTTCTTGGCCCAAGAAATCACTAATACATGCAATTAATAAATGCACGCGCGTGGTTTCCGTTGACATATTTTCTCACACCTACGCCCCAGATAATCGTTACCCTATTTTCTCTTTTTGAGCTGTAATGAACATTTATTAGTTGTCATAGTAACGGAAAGATCTCTGTTGAGCCGCCATTGATTTTACTAATAAGGTAAAACATGGCTAACCTTTTGTTTAATAGAACGCTATCAATGCACAGCTTATGTTAATCAAACAAATATAACCCGATATGTCAGTGGTTAATATTATTAGTTTAAATTATTGATTATGGGTATACTGTTTAACAAAATCACTGTGTGGGGGATCAAAATCCAGTCGCATAAAGCTCATATTTTATGATTTCAAATGCAATCTCTTACGATTGCACAAAATTGCAACAATTTATTACTGTGGCTACAGGTTCAAGAAAGCGTCATTCAGAAGATGGCCACCTTCAAGACCAGTGGCATTAAATTAATAACATCTCTCTTGTATCATATTTTACAGGCTCGAGAAGGTACACCGCAGTGAACGCTTCGAGTTGGCCTCCGGGTCCGTTCACTTGATTTGATATTTTTTGTTTATTGCTTGCAATGAGTGTGTTGTTTATGTCGTGTCCGTAGATTTGTCTTGTCGACTTTGTTTGTGTGTAATGTTGTCCTCCTGCACTTACTATTAACAGGTAAATGAATTTATAGCGATACAGTTGATGTTTGAAGCGTTAAGTTGATATTTACGGGGTCGCTGTCCAAATTACGTCATCAAAATACTACCTGTAGAATGACGTGCCCAACTTTCTGTATCCCTCACAAAAGCCATCTTTAGATTGGCCTAATCTGTACACGTAATCAACCATCGTGCCAGATGATCTATCAAGCCACATCTGTCACAAGAGGACATCCTGCCAGATTAATTTATTATATGATTATTGGACGAGGAGTATACACGATCAATCAATGTTAAAGAAAGGAAGGACTAGCGGTTTCCTTGACATTTCCGAATTTTGTTGATATTTCAAAATATGAGGAAAATTACCAAGAGCAGACACTGTCGTTAATATACTACTAATCCTGCAAATTTTAATATTTGTCGTCGAATTATAATTTGGATAATCTATCGTCTAATTATAATTTGGCTCATATAATGTTCTCTCCTGTTTGATAGTTATATATCCCAAAACAAGACTCGCAACGAAAAAAAACATTAACCTTAGGTAAGAAGGCTATGTCACTTCATAACAACGTACTTGAATATAGCGAATTACTGAATAAAAGTACACCGAAACGACGAGGTTTGTTCCGAATGGACGTTTAACTATCGTTATCTTTCTTTGCGCTACCAGAGCACACAAAGATCCCACAGCTTTTGTATATTTCAACTGCCGCAAATTCTCACATTTTTGCCAGATTTGCCTTTTGGGGGCACATACCTCTACAAATTGAGCTAGCATATTCAAATGCCATTTAAAGAACATGTTTAAACTCGATGTAGGTGTTTATTAGGCGAATGCCTTGATGGATTTTGAAAATGAACATTTTCTGCTTAGGGTAAACAGAGATAAGCAATTTTATTGGTTGATGCCTTGGGACACGATAACTTGGGTGCTAATTAAGCCTGGTGTATAGTGTCATCGCATCAATATCTTGACTAAGTCAAAACATTTTCGGCCCAGGGTTATTGAGTGATAGTGGTGAAACTTCGTGAGTAGTTCCATTACACTAATGTCATAACAAAGTTCGATGCTCAGTAGTAGAGACTTCAATCTGATTAGTCGAGACTTTGGAACACAACAACTCTCCCTCTTGGTGTAGGTTGGTGTCTATTGGGTGAATGCCTTGACAGAGTTCGATCATACGCATTTTCCACTAAGCTTACGTTTGATTGATTGAGAATTTGGAACACGATAACTTTGGTCCTAATTGAGTGAGACCGACGAAACTTTGAGTATAGATTTTTTATATCAATACCTTGGGTAAGTTTGATGCTGAGAATTGCCTACTTAGGCTTAGTAGCGATAAGCAATTTGAATGTTCAAGATTTTGGAACATAACGACTCTGCTTTAATTGAGGTAGGATGTTTTAACTTGATGTTGATTTCACCAGGTAAATGTCTTGATTTGTCGATGCTTTGGGACAAGATAACTTTGATTCTAACTGATGTAGAGTAATAAAACTTAGTGTACAGTTTCAATACCAGGTACTCCACAAACCTTGATCGAGTTTGATCATGAACATTGTATGCGGAGGGTAAGCATATAGAAGATCAGTTTGATAATTTGAATCTTTTGAAAAAGATAAATGTGCAATTATTTAATATGTCTTATCTATTTATTTTGGGGTTGGAATGGCCTAGTGGTCTAGGGTGCCTCGCTTTGACCTCTAGCTGGCCGGCCACCTCTGGCTTGCGGCTGTGGTTTTAAACCCTGGTGTGAGCGTATGTGGCAAGGAGATAGGGGCGCCTACTCAACCTCGTGGGTTTCCTTCGGGCAGTCCGGTTTCATCCCACCACTGCTAAAGACCCCTCCTACGCGCAAGCGATTTATTGAAATAAAAAAATAAACTATATGTTAGTCCCGAAATGACCAAGTTGTGTTGAGTGGACGTTAAACCTCATTTCTCTTTCTCTCTCTCTCTTTTCATTTTGGGTTTTCGGCAGGGGGTATCAGCTTCACTGTTGGCTTTTTTATTTTTGTGATTGAAATTCTAATTTGTCAAACTATGCAATCGTATATATTGGCTTGGAAATCCAGTTTTTACTAAGAGTTGAAAACCAGTATCCACATTAAAAAGAGTAATTTTTCTCGTCTCCTGAGAACTCATTGATCATGGAAGACGACATTTTGACGTGAATGAACCTTTTTCTAGTGAAAAAACACACACTAAGAATCGATAGTGTTACAATCTAATTTTATCTAGTTTCAAACCTATTTTACAGGCATGATCTTTAAACATCTCATTCGAATTATCCTGAAATATTCTTGGTCTCTGTCTTTTGTTCAAAAGAGTTGGTCATTTGTCTGCTCTGGATATGCGGTCATACGTTTTCTTGTTGTTACCAAATCTCCATTCTTTAAACTTGAACAGTGATATCTGAAAGCATTAAATCGAATGAATGAATGAAATGGGGGTTTAACGTCCTACGCTTAAGCACCTAACCTGGGCTAATTGAAGACGGGCATACGCCATACAGTGTGCTATGAGGGAAATTTTGCCCAGGCAGCAACTGAATTCCAACTGCCAAGGGTTCCTTTACGTGCCACCAATGTGTACACGGGACCTCGGTTTTTCGTCCCATCCCAACGACTAGGCAGCCGTCCTTGTCAGGCCCTCCTTCTGCATCACTGACAAGGGGGAATCACGCTGGAAAATCGAAATGCACTTTCTCGGCCAATGCAGGGATCGAACACTCGACCTCCAGGCTAGCGAACCAGCGCCTTATCCACTTAGCCACCGTGATACCCGCATTAAATCGAAATTATACCCAACGCCAAATTGAACGGTTATAGTGAATCCACACAAGGCATTTATTTAAATACGTTATTTAACGACACATACTGATCACTTGCTACAAATGCATAACTATGGCCCGATGCAACAAATGGGCAGTTGTAAAAGTAACAAATATAAGAACTGAAAATTGTTCCGTGTATTGGATTAGAAAACGTAGATATTGTGAGAAATATGTCAATTGAATTAAAACACCCTATTTCTTTCGTTTATTGAAGTTCAAATTTTGTTTTATCAGTTTGTACGAGTCAGTTTGTACGAGAATCTCCTACCAGTCTTTTTTGATATCAAAAAATATCAACACAAGTTGATAATTTAAAAAAAAACGAGGCTCTGTAGTACACGCAGAAATAAATATAATTCTTTGTTGTAGATTTCACTTTTACTGAACCTGAATACATTATGACTTAGTGATACATCAATTTTTTGACAGCAATTCAACCATTGCAAAGTCCTTTATATTGACCCAGTGTCAGGCCCGAAGCCAGGAACCCAAATTTAGGCGACATAGGGGGCGAGGAAGATAAATTTCCAACAACAAAAAATCAATGAACGAAGGTCATCGCGGACTGCCGTAAGCAGGAGGAGGGGAGAGCACGAAAATTAAAAGCTGTGAGAGTGAATTTAGGCCTCCATGACATGCAGGTGGCGAATGTGTGGGAAAATTAAGAGTTTCCAGCCGACATTAACCATCTCTCGGCCGAATTTGAGAGAATATGTCGAACTAACACTCTCTGCCGGCGAAAATGCGAGCATAGCTAACCATAATTCCGACAGGAATGCCTATGGGGGGGGGGGCGGCTCGCCCCCAGCCCCCCACTAGCCTCCGGCCTGCCCAGTGTTTCCATTAGGGTCAATTAAATAAAACATTTCCCTTTTAATAAGAAAGAAGTTACTTTTAATAAAAAAAATGAACTTTTCTTTAAACATAAAAAAAGTAGTTCCTTTTGATTGACCAATCAATTCATGTAAAGCGATATCTCCGAAGGAGGTACCGCAGTACATTATGAAATTTATCACACACGCGCTATCTACTGTAAAATGTAGTATTGGGCATGAATGGAGCCCAGTCAGTAACACACTTCGGACACAATAGAGGTTACAATTTATAACAGATCTTTCTTTCTGCAATAGATCAACACATAAGAAACACTCATTTCGTCACTCGCGGAGATGGGCTGCCAGTTAGGGATACTCGTACAGTTTTTGTCCCGTGGGGAAACCCATGTTTTTTTTCAGTGGTTTCCTAATAAGGAGTTTCTCAAATGTCCATCCATATTTGTATTACAAACACAACTGCTTTATAAAAGGGCCTGCTGTCGTGGAATTTGTATTACAAACACAACTGCTTTATAAAAGGGCCTGCTGTCGTGGAATGTACCTTAAACATAATATTGTTTTAAGTTTCATCTAAATTTTAAAAAAATTGTGACTGTTTACTCTTCACGCCGTGTAGGTCATCTTTGGAATATAAACTTATTTTAAGTTTCATCAAAATCTGAGTATAAATTATAACCTAAGTACAGATTATAAAAATTGATTTTAAACTGTTAAACTACTATTCAGTGAGTAAAAATCATAATCTACAAACCAGTATGCTGATTTTAAACTGATGCCTAGAAATGACTCTAGTTTAATTCGTTTCTGTTTAGACACCCTACTCGGTGTAAACAAGCTGAAGTTGATCGATACATCGTGACCGGATCTAAATATCAGCCCGCCTCGTTTTCTCCAGAAATTTGTTCCAAGTCCAGAGATTTCATGGTCTAGGGAATGTTGTTCTAATGATAAAAAAGTGCAGTTACAACTCCGTTGTTCTAAAATATATTTCACTGTGCAAATGTGGGCTGAACCCAAATTTAGACCATAAATGGTTCAAAACTGAGAACTTTTAAAAATCGAAACCGGAATCAGAGCAAAATAGCCACAGCCAGTCAATCACCATCATCATTTGTCGGTTACCTGTCCTACTTAACCTGGGGGGGGGGGGATCAATCAGCAGCGAGGAGTGATCTATGTTGTATAATTGGGCGCGATTGGCTTTTAGTATCTCTTGATCTGGTTGGAACAAGGGAAGGGCAGAGGTAAAAAAAGGACAATGAGAATATGGCGACATTGATGCGGGTATTTTCTTGGATATTTGATGCAACGCTTTCCAATTCGAGGCCATTTTGCATTAGGGAGGACACATTCACCCGCCTCCCTCTCCCAATCTTTTGTTTTTTGCATTTATGAGGCAAGAGAGAAAGAGAGAGAGGAATGGGGTTTAACGTCCACTCAACACAACTAGGTCATTTCGGGACTAACATATGGTTTAATTTTTTATTTCAATAATTCGCTTGCGCGTAGGGGTCTATAGCAGTGGGAGGAAACCGGAGTGCCCGGAGGAAACCCACGAGGTTATGAAGGCTTCCCTATCTCCATGCCACATACGCTCACACCAGGGCTCGAAACCACAGTCGCAAGCCAGAGGTGGCCGGCCAGCTAGAGGTCGGAGCGCGACACTCTAGACCACTATGCCACCCCAACCCCCCTTATGAAGCTAAGATAGTCGGTTGCCTGCCCACCCAGGAAGCCTCTGTTTGCGGAGTGTTTGGGTTTACAAATTATGCCTGGTGAATATTCATGATTTAGAAGCAGAGATATAATATTGTTAAGATATTAGTTGGCTTGAAATTTGTGCAGTGTTAGGCAACTAACCTTCTTATTTGTATGAAGTGGGGGCAATCGAAAGTATGAAAAACGATAAATAAATCGTTATCTAAAAATAATATATTCATGTTATTGAATCAAACTTTTTTTTACGAATGTCGATAAGTTAAAGAAAATGACAATCCATTTATTTTGATCTTCCTATTTATTATACTAAAAATTGAATTAAACTAAATACACGAAACTAAGAGTCTGAAAGATTCCTGGCGATCAGGCAATATTGACACATTTTTTAAAAAAAGCTATCACATTTCAGCTCGAACTCAAGTAACTGGGAAATCGTTGTGTCTCAAATCAATTGAACACGACAGGGAAATCTGTGAGTGCTAAAGAAGTTTGAATTAGGGTCGACCAACAAGCGCTTCCATTACTAAGAACAGCCAATCTTTATATGTTAGTGGACCTGTCAATATCTGTTATCTCGAGAATCCTCGGCGCCATTGACATTCAAGATATCGCTACGTGATGAATCGTGGTTTCACATTTCGGGAATTACAACCGAAGCAAAGAAAAACAATGCTTTCTTAGCAATCCCAGTGATAAAAGTATCCATCTGAATTAATACGTGCGTGTTTCATTATAATGCCCAGAAACATTGAAGACGTGGTTACCTACCTTACGACTAAATCTAATTTCGTATGTAAGTCATGATCCTCAAACGTTGTGGATATTTAGTTTGGCTTTAACATTAATTACGTTCCCAGTATTTCAATTTTAGCTATTGTTGGACGTTTTTGACTTTCCGAGACTAAGATACATCCCAGGGCAGGGTGAAGTCGTGTTACACTATAGTAAACCGTAAAAATATTCATCTTTAATCACACAAACTGACACTATTTATTGCAATTGGGTGGGAAGGGAGGTGGGGGCGGGGCGTGTCGAATGGTCAACGCCTTCGCGTTGTATCATAAGGTCTGTCATTGAATCAAGTGACGTGGTTTCGATTCCCCGCTTGTAATTGACTAGGAGAAGAGTCGTCTGTCCAACCCCGTGTGTTTTCTCTATGTCCTACCGTTGTTTCCAGTTCCCCAAAGACCCCTACGCACAAGCGACTACACACAAGCGAATTAATGAAATAAAATTGAACCATATGCTAATCTCGAAATGACCTATTTAACTGAAACGGATTTTCCACAAAGCTTTAATGATTGTTTATTTTTAGTTAAGTAAGCAATTACACAACAGGATGAATTTACAATATGTAAAGCCCAAAACAACATAACGTTCTCCATTCTCTCATGTTTGCGCCCGTAAAATGGAAGAACATGTACATTTCCCTAAAAATAGAAGGTTAACCGACTCAGTGACAGACCTAAATCACACCTATTAGACCAATCGCTCCATCCCATCATTACACAGAATATCAATAATTAATATAACCCAAATGGCATATTTTATTACCTACAACTGTAATCTTAAAATGATCCCTCGAACTCATTCTATTTGTTCTGGTACTAATTGATTGTTTATGTTGTTGTGAAGGGCTTTAATTTCAATGTTTTATTTTGTGTTTTTGTTCATGGGTAGCTGATTAATACTGCATTGTGTCGATGTAGCAACTATTGAAATAAATGAGAAACTTTGGTCGCCATTGAAATTCATGGCAACGCAAGGCTTGTTTTGTCAGATAATTTGAGGGGTATACTGAGCCAGGAACCAGGACGTAATGACATTGTAAATTTGATCAGTGCTAGAGTTACATTTACACTTAATATTGTAGCTAAGCACCTAACGTCATTAACCCTTTAGGTATTGAAGACGATTTGAATGAAACTCGGTCAATGCTAAGAACTTGGGTAAATAGATAGAAATATCAAGAAGACGTTATTACCAGAACAACTATTTAATATGACATTAATCAACTTAGCATTGTTTATCTTAGAATTGAAGTTTGTTTTTATTGTCGGATACTAGATACAGGATTGACCCAGATTGACAAAACTAAGGACAACTAGTGAAAGGGACACTTGCATGGAATAAATAGGAAATGAAATGGGATCTTACTGTTCTGCAACTATTGGGCTAATGAAGATGGATATACACCATACAGTGTGTTATGAGATAAGTTTTGCCCAAGCAGCGGACCTATGGCCTACTCTTATTTCTATTTCCAACTGTCAAGGGTCCTATTACGTGCACACCAATGTGTACATGTGGCCCCGGTTCTTCGTCCCACCCGAACGACTAGACACTGTCTTTTCCAGACCCTCCGTCCCAGAATATACACGGGTAGATTGCATGGTAGTCGACGAGCACCAACTTGACTGTCAATCAGAATGGCCTGGGTGAATCCCAGGCTTTCTCAGCTCGGCAGTTATCTGTCAAAAGTCATTCTATATTCTAAATTCAGCCCGTCGCATTTCACATTTAACCATATGACTTTGACGAACGCCTGAAACCATGTCCTTCCTTTAAAGAACATTAGTATAGTCATTGCAATCTGTGAATAAGATCCTTATGTAAGACCCTAGCTGAACCTCATTTAATGTATTAGCTAACAAGATCTTATTGAATGGGGCACTAACTGCGCATAAACAGTTTCATATAAATCAATCTACATGTATATGGAATTTATGGAAACATCCTATTCAGTTCATTTATATCGTTGTTTTATAAAGCTACTGCAGAATTGTAAGGCAGTATTATTAAACACTATGGACTACCTGAATAGATCTGACAAGATGACTTGATGGTTTGCTTCAATCTTCCAAAATGGAGGGTAAAATATGTGATTATTATTTGCATGAATGTTTCAGAAATATACGCAGATCGAAAGTAATTGATCTGGGTGACTTAACATGAACTAAACTCTTAACTGTCCTATCTGTCAGTTTCCATCAATCACAGTACAACCTTTTGCACTTTTCAGTTCAAAGGCATCTAGTTGAAATAAATCGGAAGACACGTTCTATCACCCCGAGATATATATGGTATCAAGTCTTAAAAGAAAGTCGACAAAGATATATTGGTTAAAGTACGTAATGATATGCCATAGACCCGGCTCCATTTGCATTACTTGCTTAATTTAATAAACCGAATAAACAAAAACCGAAGTTATTTGTATTCTAAGTATGCTTCAAAGACAAAGAGACAATAACCCAATAAATATTTTCCCTATTCAAATTAAACAAAAACGCCGAATGATAGTAAACGAAACCTCAGCCTTACCAACTGGGATTTTTCGGCGTGCCCCCCCCCCCCCACACCTTTGCAAGGAACAGTGTCTAGTCTTATGGATGGTAAGAAAACCGAGGCCATTTGCACGTAAGAGATCCGTTCAGAATTTGAATTCGAAATACGAGTAAGAGTGCTCTTAACCGGGAAAAATTCTCTTATAGTACACTGTATGACTCAAGCCCGTCTTCGTTAGCCCAGTCGGTTCAGAAATGTGGGACGTTAAAGTCCATTTTATTTCAGGTAAATTGATATGGTTTTCGTTTCCTAATCTCATACCTGAATTCATTCCAAGTAGGGGGTTGATGTGTAGAATGCTTAGCAATCCCCGAGATAACATAATATTATAATTTGTTTTAAGGGAGGGATGGTTGGTCTGTTGGTTTTGAATTCATAAAACTATCAGTAATAGGACTCTTTTTTTAAATGCGTAAATTCCTGCAGGAGCTTTGACCTCCAACCCTAGACCAAAATGACGTAGATTCCTAGACCACTCATTACTCGACTAATCATACATTGTAGATTAATTTAGGTAATTTCGTTTAATATCGACCTGATCAATAGCCGCACAACTGGTTTAGACATTCTGTATATTGCTCTGAGCTCAATAAGATACAAACTACATTAAACAAACTCCTTTATTCTTTCTCCAATACGGAAATCGTAACGTATCCTTCCAGTCACGTGACAAGCATGTGATTAATGGTCTTATTTATTGATAAAGGCAGATAATTATCCCTATTTAGCCTTTGTAATGATCAAATGTCAGGGAGAATTTAGGTATAGACCATCTCTTAGATATAATGTACGGCTTTAATGAATCCACTTACTCGTTATAGTGGATAGAGAAATTGATTCTGCAACGTATACGAAAACAATATTATATGCTGTAATAGTTTATTGTTGTAATGACTTTAGTAGAATATAAATGATCGTAATTTAGCTCTAATAAACACAAATTGTCGTAACTTTTTAACTGCTCGACGAGTTTTGATGGAAAAAATGGGTGTTCTTTCATTTTGATTTAGAAGTACATCTGACAATCCTTTATTAATTGATGTAGATCAAAAATAGTAAAAACTTTAACGAAAACCACATCCCTCAAACAGAAATAAGTAGGAAACTTAAACTACCTAGGCTATTGCATGGATAACAAATAAAGCTAACGTCGACCCAACCATAAAATTTGACCAAACTGCCTATTTCGACAGCATATAATCAAATCTTGTTAGTATCTCCCAGTGCCGCCACTAAATAGAGCAACGAAACCGAGAAAATTAGAAACGCTTGAATAAAGCAACTCAGACTTGCGTGTTCAAGCATCATAAGTTGTTCGTGTTATTAGAAATTGCTAAATCAATCTTGTTTGTTTTATATGTCTGTATGATTGAGATCTATTAATATGTAAGATTTGTAAAAACTTTTATATCTTTAGAATGCTAATAAATTCCGACCGTATTTGAATGTTTATTTAGACCCTTTCACTTTTAAAATTCAGCATTTATATTTGTTCAAGTGGAAGGATATACTTTATCTATTTATAACAGCTATATAGAAAGTAAAATCAGTTGTATTTTGTTATATATTGTAGCCCAATATGGATTCTGATTAGTCGAAAAGTTACGTCGAATGAGTATAATATCCGTCCTCTAAATTTCGTGGTGCGACTCACTACGATTGAATATTCCCTGGGTACTATAATCTCTTTTCAGTGGCAACAAATTCTGTATTTCGAAAACTTTATTCTAGGAAATTCATCATCAAATTTTAGTTGGGTCATTAACAATTAGGAGATAAACACTTCATGTTTTGCATTTAGAGGGGTGTTATTGTCCAATAGACATGTCCTGAGATCATTAGGACCCAAGACGCGTAGCGTCGCGGGTTCTAATGTAAAATCTCAGGACATGTCTATTGGACAATAACACCCCTCTAAATGCAAAACATGAAGTGTTTATCGACATTGTAACATGCTATTTACGATTTTAAAAGAAAATACTAAAACAGAGGGGTGTTATTGTCCAATAGATGGTGTCTAATTGACCAATCAAAATGCGAGGTTCACTCTTAGCATGTTACAATGAAATGCAACCATTGCCTAATTGAAACACACACGTTGATTACAAGTATACAAAATTGGTGAGAGTATTTGAAAGATTAAAAGTTAATTTCGTTTCAGTGCTGGCAGACAATAATGGTTGCTATGAGGTGACCATTTGTTCATAATCAGACTGGTCAAATTCGAGTCTTTTCAATAAGTGAATACCAATACCACAACTCATTGAACTCCCACTGGACCTTTAATAACTGATTGTGATATATTCTATATAAGTACAAGACAGAAAAATCTGGATATGACTGAGGTTTTTGGCGAAGAAAAATCACACCGTCCAAATAACAAGTGTTTAAAGTTTTCAAATGAGCGTAGCAACAGCATTAGTGCGTTACACATCACATATCTACACGATCACACGAGTGTATGGGCATTTATGAAACATAATATTGAATTTATTTCGAAACTAGTCACCAAGGGAGGTTCCGTCTAATAGTTATATACATGTAGTACACGTTTGTCCCCCTAGTCAAAGCCACTGATCGGCATTCGGCAAAACTCACGCTGGTTCAGAAAAACAAAGATCTCCGTTTGAGCTTGGATTAAAAGCTATACACTATTTTACACGTAGTCCTGGGGTTGAGGAGGGGGTCCTGTTTGCAATATATGTCCCCTAATTGTGACTCTTTATCCCTGTAGGGATACCCATAGGAGATTAACAAAAACTTAGGTAGACATTCCAGATATGGGACAGAAAGGTGTAATTCAAAATTGGGTGCAAAACGCTGAGAAAATCCTGGTACAACTGGTACCATCACATAAATTCAATGACAATTATTGACCTTCCTCCATACAGTTATGCCACAGAAGTTAATTTCAGAGGGCATTCTATGCAACTTACACCCAAGTCAATTGCATGGGAGACTTTTCACTGAGCCCCAAGACTATGTGTTTACCATGGAAAACGAATGTCTCGTCCAAAGAAACACAATCGTAATTTGCCAGATGAAGTGTCTTTGAAATGTAACTGTGTGAAATGTGCCACTTGCTCCTGTCCTTGTAGAGAAACTAACGTCCGCTGCTGCATATTCTATAAATGCCAGGCCAACAGTCCGTGCAACCAATGCAAAAACCCTAATGGTGGTATTTTGAGAAATTGACAGAGTAGTTGTTGTTCATAAAAATTAATGGCCAGAAAAGTGATCCTAACTGTACAACTTATTTACCGTGAACATAAATTGGTAGATTTGTGTATATTGTTTACAGCATGTCAAAATACGATAGTTTATATCTCTAGATGTTAATAAAGTATCCAATCTCTGTCACATAGTCAGACAAAACCTTCTGACAGTTTGGTTGAGTAAAACCTGTATCCTGTTCAACTGGCTGTCCTTTACTGAAATTAACAATGGTAAATTGTTCTTCTGGCAGAGTGAATGGTATGTGTGAAATCCCTGACCCCTATAACCCCAGAAAAGACACCAAGTTTATTCTCCTCGCTCAATTATGCACCTTGACAGGCTAGCCGGAAAGGTGTGGCGGCCATCTTGGAATTCTCTATTACCCGCTCTTTTTTTCACCCTGAAAATGATTTCGATTGATTCCTTGGTCCCCAAAACCTTGGTAAAGACTCTAAATTCATCACTTTAGGACAAATCCAGATGTCTACCCAGGTTTTGTTCAATCTCCTATGGGTACCCTACAAGGATCAAGAGTCAAAATTAGGGGACACTTGATTGTACACAGCCCCCCCCCCCCCCTATCCCCCGGACTAACAAATTATATGCTACTTTACACAGGCTGCATGTTCCTTTGCACGAGTTAGATGCTACACGCATTGGTAGCTGTAACAGTCGAGCTAGTTATACCAAGTTATACACACTTCAGGTGCGCTACATACATAGATAAAAGTTGGTTATTTTCTGTTGCGCTTGGACTTTGATGTGTTGTATTTTAGTAATGAGAAGATTTACAATGTATATTCATTTATTTAGACAAGGTGTTCTGTAGATGAACATCAAACATTGTTGATTGGTACAAATCATAACAGATTAACTCACACGGTCTCCTTTTAACCCCTGTGTTAAACTTAACAAAATACATAGTGTAGCAATAAAATTTTATAGATACTTTTTTGCCAACAATAACAAATCTGTTCCCAAACTAATTTGAGGTGTTTTGTTATTTTATTTCCCAATTTCTATTTATATATTCCTTCATAAAAGAACTTTAATATATTGCAGAACTTAATGATTTCTACAAGGTGGGTAACTATTTCGTAACTTAAGTTTATATATTAAACTCTTAACCGGAAGTTATCAGTTTTCTGATAATTAACATTCATAAATTTTAATCTAGAACTGGCAGACCTGGATTTAACAACGACACATGCATACACATCACTGGGAAAGGCGGTTTCATTTATTAAACCTGCATTTCGTGACGCAATAAATGACTAAGTGTTCATGGATATGTATAGTATGCCAGTTTAACAAGTAGAAAGGTCATACAGGTTATTGTTGTGGATGTAGTTACATCTTCTGGCAGTGCTTATGACGACAAGTTATTGTTAGCCGTGAACGTATGACATGGTCGCGTGGTTCATTCATCTATGCCTAGAGGCTTCTGACGCAAAATTGTTCTTTCTATATAAAACCCCAATACATTTCTTAACTATGGTTTATTCTTGGCCGCACTTCTTGTAAGGACAGTGTCACCAAAACAAGTCTATTCGTCTTCAATGAGATAATGATTAGTGTATTCTGTAACGACCATTTTCAATTTGTTCTTTTAACAAATCGGTGTTTCTGACCAGAGTAGACTGCAATTTGTTTTTATAAGTGATGTTTGCTGTCAGATAATAGTTTTGTTCTTTATTGGATATTTCTGGAATTGTCTTATATTGTGGATTTGACACTAAAAACCAATCCAGTTTCAACTTTTGGATTTATCAATCGGAGTTACCTCCAGTGTTCACGATGTTGTGGTATCGGGATATTTGTGCTCAAACCAAGCACTTGATAAATCTCGATTTAACATCAGGAGAGGAAAGCGTGTCTTTAATATGGTCAGGTAGGTTGCATTTACAGCCTTCGGTTTTCTTGTACAGATAATGAAATTGATTTCCTTATATTTTTGCTTTCGATATTAGCATAATATGGATGGCAAAGAACTTTATTATTTTCATTAATCTTCATATCAAAGATTGACTATGTCTTCTGTATTTAATGATTTCGGTGTAGGTCTGCAGTGTTTGAACCAGTTTGCCTTTGGCTACTGGTCTGGAATATATCATGAAATTGATGAGAATCGGGACTATGATAAAGATTGTCGAGTACATTTTACATAACGAACCCTATTTAATTACTAACAAGAACTGATATTAGTAATGGCAAGAACAATTAAATTAAAAGTTAATTATAACAAAGTAGTAGTGGGTAAATAAAATAAAACCAAATCATTGGACAAAATTCGAAGTCCTTAAAAAACGGTATACGGAAAATAGTGGAATCGGGTAAAATAGTGTAGTCAGCATAATATGGACTGTTCAACGTGTACAAAATACACGACAGACAGTGACAGTAACAGGTGTCAGAAAGAGTAAGCTTACCCTGCCTGGCGCGCCACACCCGCCATAGCTGTATCCAAACTATTAGCCGATATCAGGGGAGTAATATATGCATCATTAAATATGTCTAGAATAATAGTTGAGAGAGATATGTTATATTTACTAATCAAGTCAATATGACGGCCATACAACCTTTTAAAGGTTTTAATAAGTTTCGTTCGCAGGTATCTCTGTAGTTAAAGCTTAGATGACAAATGCCTCGATCTACCTAGAAAATCAGAATAAAATGAACAAGCTCTCGCGCAACGATTTAGCTGAGACACAAACACTTCATAAGCTGGTGATATTGGAATGTAACTACTAATAAATGGAAGTTAACAATCGGAAAGTCAAAGTCATCACGTTTATCGTACAAATAAACACTTAGTTGATGGCAATTGTCTAAATCGAGACGCAGATCCAAGTAGGAAGCGTAATTATCACTGTCAGTAGTGTTTTTAATTTCGAGCTCATCAGGATATATGAATTCTATATAATCACTGAATCTTGGATTATTCAGTCATAGAACTACATCGATATATCGATAAGTGAGATTAAAATGTCTAACTAATCGTTTATTTGCTTTTACGAGTGCCTGTATGTAATCGGTTTCGTAGGAATAGAGAAACAAATCAACAAGTAAAGGTCGTTACCTCTCCTCTGTGTACATTGATAACGACTTAAATCATCCATTATATGATCTGGAAAGTGTACCATAAAATGGTAGAATGTATACGGAGCTTAATTCTCGTATCTTGAAAGACACCGTTGTCCTGTTTAAATATTTATTTCCAATCGATGGTGGTATGGAGGACCACAATAGCAGAAAACTGGATGTTTTGTTATAAGGAGAACACATTTCAAACACCCTGGATCTTCTAATGCGCATTTTTATTGGTTGCCATGTACATCTTTATTGGTTGCCATGTACATCGGTGTTTAAATATCCGCTTTCTTAGTAAAGGGATATCGCATCCCAATGCCCGAACTACCAACCAATTTCTTTCATACGGGTAATATTTTAGCTAATACCACATACTTGAGAAGTCAATTTACTTTTGATTCACTTTTGAACGCGGTGGTCAAGTTACTGCTTGAAGTTCAAATAAAATAACTCGATAAATTACCCCTTGATTTGATAATGAGTAGGTTTGTAGAATAAATGAAGTTCAAAATGACGGTATTATTATATATTCCTGTTTCTGAAACAACCTAGATATGATGGGTCTGATACTAGAATGACAATAATTAGCCCCAAAGATTGAATAATTTCGTAGTAAAAGCTACTTTTGCCAATTTCCAGAATACGATATGTATAAATTATGTCTTATTTTCACACATACTTATACAGAGAGGGCTAGACGTTAAATACTGATTACAAGACCTAATACCAGATAATTATGTTAATTTACTCATATTTTAAATGTCGTAAACAGCTCGGTTATTATTTACTTATAAATGTCATACATAATATGAATTGATCACGCTATTCAAGGCATTCATGTTGTACAGCTTCGATAATTTCGGAATTCTATTTTAGTAGGTTTCAATCGCTTCACATTAAGGGAATGCAAGTTCTATGACCACCAATATGCTGCTTAAAGGGCTAATCCCGATATTTGTTTTGGGAATACAACTGCTTAATTTTGTGTTAAAATTCCTTAAAATATTCGAGTCAAGGGCCGAGCAACTACTGTGTAGTTCAAATTTGCCTTTCTCTATCAATTACGGCACATGGGTCATTTACTGCATAACCCTCTAAAGTAACCGTAATCGGTTATAAGGTCACCCAACGAAACAATTGACCCGAAATCCTAAAAGGGTTACGTCCGTATAAGCAGTTTTGGCGTTCACGTCCAAACTACTCAATATTTTGAGTTGAAATTTTGAGACAAGGTAAATACACCATTCCCCTATAATTTGGCGTTTTATTTTTATACATTCTCACTTTTATTTTTGAGCCCCTGTTTAATTCCTGACTGTCCCTTTAATAAACGTTTGAGAGTGACTGCTAATTAATACTTAGGAACGTTTATGCTTATTCTAAATTAAAAGTAAGATATATTCTTTCGACGTTAATTAGATCACACGCTTTATGTACAATTTATATACAATTAAATACTTGTGACAACCAGGGTATACTGAGATCTAAATATGTATTAAATGAAAGAATGAAAAGTTTTGCGGCATACGTATGACGACCCCCCCCCCCCAAAACGCAAGGCAGCAAGGAGAGAATTTATGAGGGACTGTCTGCCAAGTAATGATACATGTTGTAAAACAGCCCGGTGATAAAAATAATAATCAATTTATATAGCGCCGACAATCCAACTCTACAAGCTGAATACAACTTTAAAAATAAATAAAATAACGATAACGATAAAACATTAATCCAAAAGACATACCAGTTAAAATCACAGAGTTGGTGCACATGCTAAAAAGTCTGATACAAACAAAGCTAGGGCCTTATTGAATTGTATATCAAGTTCGGATTTGAGCTGTTTTTTTAAATTCTTACTACAATTTGCGTTTTTGATTTCGTTTGATCTATTCCCGGAGTTAGTTTTTGAAAAAGGCTTAATTAGGAGGTTGCCCGATTGTGATCGAGGGGTTCTGGAAGGTTCATTAGTGAAAGAAGTCGACATGCAGAGCAGAATGGATGCATTGATGGACTGAAAGCCAATGGGGATCTTTCATATTATGTTCATTTGGTTTAATATTGGTTTATTATCCGGGTTGTTACTCTCTGTGTTCATCTTTCAATGTTTGACTGGAACCACTTAAGTGCACTTACACAAAAGTTGTTCAGTAATCTTTTTAAGGAAAACGAATTTGTTGGTTCATAGTGTCAAATATAACGCTTAGATCAAACAGAACTAGTTAGTCATTTTGACATGTAATAAGACGGTTTCGATACTGTGCTATTTTTTATATAAAGAATCCTTTGTTATTTTACTGTTTGTCTCATTTACATTTTATATGTATATTTGTCTGTTTATTTTTAGATTTGATTTACTACACCGGCTTGCTAATTGGGGCGGGGGGGGGGGGGTCTATACAATTGTAAGCCGATTTCCGAAGGAAAGCAATATGTCTTGCACAAGTGGTACTTTTATATTGAGATATTTTGTCCTAGATCACATATATAGATAATATACTTCAATTCAACAACGTAAGATACAAATCTCTAATAATTACTGTCCGAAAATATCATTCGTACAAGATACCAATGTACGTAACGTTATCTTCAAGTAGTGAAAATGGTTATTGTCTTGTCTATGATTATATGGATGTATTAACGTGCCTTTATCAACACTATGTCTGTGATACTGTGTACACTATTTGCATTGCATGTATTCTGTCATTGATGGGGGATATCCCATGGCCCACCTCCACTATTGCTTGCTTGTAAACAACGTAGTACTGAAGATGAACGGGTGAATTGATATCTATAGTGCCCACCATAATACACTCTGATAAATTATTCACACCATGCTGTATCTTAAAACATTGGCTCTAGAAAGAATTGTTACTATAGAAAAATTACGGTGCTAAGAACAAAGGAGGAATTAAAAATGTACAGGAACCATTCAGATGCCACCAACCAGAACGTTTGGAGATATCTTGACTAACAAAAGTTTTATATAGTATAGTGTATCTGAGGAATAAAGGTATTGACACATTTTCCATGCAGATAGTTTGAAATGATGACAAGTTTGTTGTTGTTTTTGTTTTATAACCAACAATTGTATATTTATAATTGATAATGTATTTACCACGTGCAACGGGAAACAACAGATTAAGGACAAGGTAGGTGTAGACATTTAATTCTGTATATTCGTAGGTAATAATTTACCTTTTAGTTAAACAATAATCATACGTTTATAACTAGTGTAGATTGTCATTGCTTAATTGTTTTTAAATTTATAGTCAATGAATAGAGAAATAAGATGGTTTAAACAATATTTTTTATCGTTACAAATTATTCTCTTTTGTCAGTATATAAGCTATGGTATGAATTTTTTTAAAACGCAAATTAATTGTTTGTGAAATAGCGTGAGAATAACAGGAAAGAGGGTTTGAGTTAAAGGATCGATTGTGTCGGAAAAGCGTGACGGAAATTTAGTATTGCAACTTTTGGTTTATTTAACCTATCTCTGTAATTATTTACAATCTATTTGACCTATTAGATAATTGAAAGTCCAACTTCAACATCTACAAAACTATGATACTCGTGAGAATTCGCCAGACAGTCATTTGGTTCCAGAAGGGGAAAGATGTAGCAATTTCTATTCAGCAGACTCGCCTAAATCGAGTCTGGCTGGCTAGGATTGAGAATGACTTTCGTTAGTATTGTAATGAGTACTATGCTTGCATACATGTATCTGTGATATAAAACTGCAGACACTGTACGTACCTGTCATCGTGTTTGTTAAACATACAGTATTTTTGGGTTAACAACAAGAAATATCAGAGTGGCATTTAAAGATACGTTCTATCCAGTTTAAGAATTACAAATACAATCACGGACGATCACAAGACGATCAAGGGCTGCTCTGAAATATGTAGCAGAGAAGAAAAGAGAGTATGCATCACACATTGGATGTGGGGAATTCTACAAGCATATTTTCCACATCTTACCAGCCACTGCATAGCACTGCATAGTGTTACAGTAAAATGTAGTATTGACATCCATTGTATTTTTTTCATTTCGTCAATGGCCTGTCTTTGTCTCATCGTCGCCATTGTTCTAACTTTGTTTCATCATCTTTGCTCCTGTTTTCTAATTACACTCTTTTTTTTTAATTTGTTTACCGTTTTATATAACTGTATCCGGATTATCGCCCTTATTATTTTTGAAATTGTTGACGTCGAAACTCATGACATCACCACCATCAAGACCGATGGTGTCAATTCTATAACTTTTGTAAATCATTCATTATTTTGGTTTTCATTTTGAGGGAAGCCTGTATCATTATAAACCCGGGACTGTACCTGATTTGATTGGTTTTTTTTCCAATGTCTGTGTTGTTTGTTTTGTCCGCAGGGTTGTTTTGCGTGTAGTATGGTCCTCCTGCACTCGGAAATTTTTGTTCGTTGTGTAAGGATTTGTGTTTCAGTGTCGGAATTAATTACATGTAGTTTGGAACATTTATCACGTTGATCGAAATTAGAACAGATTTATGCCCCTTGTTGCATCATTATAAGAGACCGAGTTATTTTTATGCTTGGATTAGAACTTTAACAATTTGAAATAATTTGCGCTAGATAATATCGACATGGCGTATGCCATCATGTCAAAAGTCACTTAAACAATAAGAATTTTAATTTTTGAGAATAATATATATATATATTAATTTAATGTATGTCATAATGAAGTAAAGTGGAAGATTTTCTTACCTGGACGTATTTTTTATTTATTTATGCATTTATCTACCGTAAACAAAGAAGTACTTGTACTTTATCTACTTTAATATATATATATATATATATATTAAAGTACTTTTTTGTTTACGGTAGATAAATGCATAAATAAATAAAATATACGTCCAGGTAAGAAAATCTTCCACTTTACTTCATTATGTCATACATTAAATTATAAGCTAGCTATCTGCCTTCTAAGGGCGTCTTCAGATATTAATAATGTATACAAAATATTACAACTACGTTAAAATTGAATTAAAACAACGGAATTGATTTCCGGATTGTCATTATTTGAAAATAATAATGCGTAATGAAGTCTTGCTGTTTCTATAAATTACCTTTTCAGATGATAGTAGAATAAGTTCTACCTATGTCATTATCTTCGTTATCTTGATCTTATAATTGTACTTGAATCGAAGTTACCACTTTCTGTACGGGCCTGTTATTTCATTTGCTCAAAATCCTTTACATATTTGTTAAAGATACATTCCCGCGTACAACTGGGTGATTTGCTGATATATTTGGACTAAATATATATTCAAACTAATTATTCTATCAAAATTTTGCTTCAAATCCCTCTCAAACCATGGTATTGCAGAGGGAATACCTTTGCTATAAAAAAATCTATTAAAACGAGTTCATGTTTGTGTCAGCGGGTGCGAAACCGGAGGAGAATTATTTGAATATGCATGATGGTGTCCATTTATAGTAAATATCAAATCCTAAATAAGTTCACGGATTATCCCCGTCTGATTCCGTGTTCACACCATTAACACTAACGCTGGGAGATCAAACAGTATTCGCGTGCAACCTTTGACGTGATTCAAGCAGACATCCCTAATTGTCAGATTGCCAGTTAGGGAAACCTTTAGATTTTTTTCCTGTATGCGCTACATGGGTGCACTTAAGGAAATTCAGTATATTTATGAAGAGATTGGATGTTTTTACTTTCCATATACGAAAATTGCCATACTTTTATTGGAAATAATCACCTGATAAATACTTCTGTGTGGGAAAGTATCTTTAAATGCACACACAATTCCAAACATTATAAATTCATCTGTCAAAGCAGACTTGCAGTGCCTGGTTGTTGTTTTATACTATATTGTTCTATGCCAAGTTTTGTTCACGTTTTGGTCCAGGATAAGATTGTGAAGCTATATTTTTTATTTTTATAGACCTTACTACAAGTCGATAAACATGTAATATGCATGGTTGTGTACTACTTATTCCTTTTTTAATGGTGATCACGTATTGGGTAGTACCGATTGAGGGAAAACTAACCGTTAAACGAACACATACAGGTAATCGGTGATTCCATCTCGAATGTTGATAGTCAGTCCCATACATATCTTTAATGAGAATGTAGCCACTTGGTATATGGGATGTAAATATTACATTATTAACTATATTCTGAATTTGCTACAGCAGAGTAGGGCTACCCGCCTTTAACGGAGTTTAGTGGTCTGATCCCAAACTGTTATATGGATTTATACCCCTTGAAAACCACTCAAATGTTATTTTGAATATAAACAGTATACCTGGAGTTTACCCAGGTCTTAGTATTACTAAATAGATGCGATATTTGATTAACGATCGCACTTTATCCGTTAGTAAACTTCAATTCGTAGAAAAATTGACTATTGCAATGCGAATCGTATGCACTATTGACACTCGGCCATATTATGCCCTGATTATTGGAATGTCGTGAATCATTAATTGATAGTAAGTTCAATGGACTTTCTAAGATCACGGTGTATGACAATAGTAAAGACTATAAAATGGTTCATATTATCCCTATTCACTATTAACGTAGTAAATAAATATTATATTGCGCACCATGACAGAACTAATACTCCCAACAGTGCGCCTCGGTTTGAAAGTCTATCGTTCGAGGCAGGCAGCACGCGAGATTGTTATTGCTATAAGCAGACGATCTTCCTGTAACTCGAGAGAAGTTATTGTCAGACTGAAGCACATTCGACAAGGAGTCAGATTCTTAAACCATTTGGAGAATGGCGTAAAATTTTCAAGAGAAGAAAAGTTTCATATTGGACCTATAGTATTGTTTATTTTAAAGTTATGTGTAGCATTGTAACTTAAACCATTGTATATATGGATAGTGTTTAGAGTACCTGTGATGTCTTTGTTAACGGACACAGGTAAGCTACAATGATATGCATTTATGTATAACAACAACACCATTTTATGTTCTATGTTTGCCATGTGTATATGTAAGAAATAGCTCTAAATAGTTTAGTTGTGCAATCTAGACTGACAGTTAACTGTTATACAATCGCTACTCTGTTTACAGCAGTCTCAACCCATAATGTCTTAAAGAAACCGCGAGGAGCTATAATCATTAATAATAAGACATGAAACACAAACACCCCAGTTTGTGATATATTGTTTTATTCGCTATAAATATTTGGATTCGTGTGGATGATTGGTAACTGCGGGCACTGTGCATATAATGATAGAGGCTTCATTGTGATGGCATTAGTATACAGCAACAGTGTGCTGAAAATAGATCCTCACTTAAATGAAGTCTTGTGTAAAATGAGTCTCATGCTCGCCCCACTGATCAATTATGGCCAATACACTCTAAAATATAGTTAGCAATGCAGAGACCAAACGGCATTTGCCATTATTTATAAAATCGAGATAGAAGTTAATTATAGACCGTGTTCTTTGTTGCCAGTGGCTAAATAATGTTACGATATTAACCTTTAGTGCATATTTTAGCTGGTTTGATATGAAATATTACATGACGTGCTGTCGTTATTAATGTCACACGTGTTTGTAATAATTACCATGTTCAGTGTGTTACCTTTATATGTTTTATATGGATTTTGTTGAAGTTGCGTGCTAGAAATATTTATGGGGTAATTTGTTTGATAGTTGTCATAATGGAACATTTACCCGAAAGACTTTCATCATAGTTGTGTACACGGTGTCCAAATTGATATACATGTTGAAGATATACTCTGTAAGATTTAGATCAAGAGCTGACCGTTCTTGCTATAATGGTTTAAAAATAGATAATGCAAAATCTAGCTATAATACATAATGACTCCTAAAATAGATTTACAATTAATGTATTAACCTTCGTGATCATGCAAGTTACTGGTTTTTATTTCATGTCGATTATTTAATTACAGTTGTAATTTAAGTTCATTATTGACCTTGAGTTTTTATATATATTCTCAAACTCATGGGAGAGTTTTGTAGTCCAGGTTTAGTGTATGATACACATATTTGCTTCAGCCGAAAAATTCTTGAAGTTAAAGTGGAAAAATAAATTTGAAGGAAAATCAATACCCTGAATGCAAAAGCAATCAAAATGGATATCTGTTACCTAATACGATTATAGTATGATGTGATGCATTAATGTCATGTCGTCAATATTTATTTTATATTATGAAGCAGGTATTGTATTGAGATGATATGAATTGATCCCAGAGTTGTGCGATTTTTCAGTTGTAGTCTTCTGTAACGCGATGAGCGGGGGGAAGTATATAGTTATTAGTTCGATTCTCTTTGGTGGCTGTTTAAAGGAACTAAGTCCGTAACTCAAAATCCCCCAAAATCTTCGACATTAAAACACGAATTATTGGTCAATTTAAATCAACATTGATGATGTAAACTTACCGGGAAAAGATGAACTTCTAATATCCCATATTTTTAAAAGATAATATAATTGTTTTAACATTGATACACGAATCGTGTACCATAATGCGCTTCAGCCTCAGTTGTCTTGAGAGACTCGAGGCTAGACACAATACACTAAACCAAACGGAGTTATGTAGACTGGAATAACTAGACACTTGAAATGTGCACTTGATTGCGGTTGCTGGCTTATTTTGTCGAACATAACTGATTTGAAATTGGAGTAAAAACGGGAACCATTGAATGTATTCAGTTTATATACATTCATATTACAGTATTATATGCGTTGCCACACACTTTTGTGAATTTCTAGGTCCCAAATGCTAGCGATAAAGCTCCTTTAACCTTCCCCAAATTTCCCGTGCAATCATAACAATAACCCTTGTTTCTCTACCCATTATGTACTATATGTGATTATTATATTGCTTTAATTAATGAATAATCATATAGATTGAATTCTATAGTAATTTATCAACTGGTTTATTATTTCTAGATAAATTGTTTTTACTTCAGTTTACTATACGATATTATATTAATTAAATATCTGATCAATAAACATCCCACACACATTTTAATTTATAAAGCTAGAGAAAATATTTAATTTATACAATGGTAACATGTCTCATTTATTCTACCGTTTAAAGAGACGGTGTATAAGTTGTTTTCTGAAATCTATACAATTTTGTAAGACAAATATTTGATATAAGTGGAATTCGCTTGAAATTATTTTAATTTTGTTGCAAATGACGGAAATGGGTAAAATTGTGCAATTTCTTCAATGTTTACAAACAATTCCAGTAGATAAGATTCATGTCCCAGACTAAGATTATCAAATGAATTTCTTTTAGAGAGTAACTTTAACTTAAAACACGATTTGTGTACCAGCGACGGTATATATTAAGCTTTAGGGTTTCAGAAGTGATCAAGATATCTCTTTAAACGATGTAGACTTTATGAAGGCTTTAAACGGACGTCCAGCAGCGGTTCATTAATAATTGATACCAGTTGTTGTATTATATATTGATTAATTTCTCGTGTAGGGGGGGGGGGGTGGTCGAGTGGTTAGCAAGTGCGCGCTGTATCATAAGGGGTGTCATTGAGTCACCTGGCGTGGTTTCGATTCCCTGCTGGTTGTACGTTATAAGGAGTAGGGTCGCCTGGCCATCCCCGTGGGTTTTCTCCGGGCCCCTATCGGTTTCCTCCCACGGGCAAGCGAATTAGAAATTGAACCAAATGTAAGTCCCGAAACGGTCGAGTTGACGTTACCCCCCCCCTCTCTCTATGTAAGGGGATTTGGGTGGCCGAATGGTTAGCACGTGTGCGCTGTATCATAAAGCCTGTCATTGAGTCAACTGGTGTGGTTTCGAATCCCCGGTTACTTGTACGTGACAAGGAGTAGGGTCGCCTGTCCAAACTCTTGGGTTTGCTTCGGTTTCTCCAGTTTCCTCCCACTACTAAAGACCCCCATGCGCAAGGGAATTATTAAAATAAAATTAAACCATATGTTGGTTTTGAAATGACCTAGTTTGTGCCGCGTTGATGTTAAACTCGTTCTCTCTCTCATTTGATTAATTGCCACAGCTATTACATATACAACTAAACATGAATTGACGGTGTATGTCCTGGATCGGTGCACTTATAGCTAACCAGAGACATGGTTTGAACCAGGATTTCAGAAGCTGGTTTAAATACAAACGTGAAACAAAATGTTTAGCAATGTAAAAATATGAAAATATCGGGTTTTCTAGGAGGACGTCGCATGCCCTGCCTCATTACAGAAATCCAAGTTCGGTTGTTTCATTAACAATATAAAAGCACCAAAAATGATTACCTTTCCGAACTCTTCAAATGGGGGTGTTATCAGTTGTTCTAGTAAAAATAAGTATACCCATCCTCATGTATGGTAAAAGCCACAAAAGGCCAAATACAGCTGTCCGGAACGATGGTTCGGGTCTCTGAAGCCACAGGCTACTGGGTAGAAGACAAACCGGACATTAGGTGCCCACATTAAAATTACTTATAATGATCAGATGGTATTTTAGTTAACATTTGCATGGGGATGACGTAATATTTCCATTTATATTTACCCATATATAATCACACCTACATATGTTTTCCGCCAATGACATGTACATGCGGCATGAAAGTTCTACAGCTACCTTATATGATTTAATGTATGTCAGAATGAAGTAAAGTGGAGAATTGTTCACCTGGATGTATTTTTTAAAATTTATTTATATTATTAAACCAGTGTTTAAATCAGTTTGTGGCGGCATACCTTTCATCTTTTCATCATTTACCGTGAAACAAAGTAGTGCAGCTTTGCGGTTGTGCTAATAATTTTGGATATTTATACATGTAGGCAAATATAACCCACCCCCTCGTTGTACACTCAAGCACGTTTTATACTTCATAAAGAGACGGTTATAAAAATCAAAGAAATTGAAATTAACAAAATGGCTACATGTATATAAATATTTACAGTTTAATTTTTCTATTTTTATACTTATAATCTAAATTTGATTAAATTGAACCTTGCCATATTATAGTATCATTTGTCATCAAGGGAGTTTGAAGATAAGATTTACTACTATTCTGTCATCTGGAATACATCTTCTGTAACAATATAACACAGAGTTGTTACACACAGTAGAAAATGTCAGATTTCTTCAAGACGGTAACAAAAGAGACTTAAATATACATTATGTAAGATTGAGATAAAGAGCCGACCATTCCTGCTACATTGTTTTTCTGTCTGTTATTCGATGTCTTTTTCGGAGAAATTGGGTTGAAAGGGAGAATTATTTCTTCAAATTATGTGTTTTATAAATTTCTATGGAATAATCAGTATTAAACGGTAAACTTCCATGAAATTAAGAATAAAATGTTTTACTCCCTTATATAATGGACTTAATTCTGTTATTTTACGGAATAAACGGAGAAATGACCAGGGATTTCCGTGAAATTTAGGGATACAATATTTTATTCCATTCTTTAATGGACGTAATTCTGATATTTTACGGGATTAACGGGGGAATGATTATTTCTGCTTGCAAATGCAACGATAAGTAATCGTATAAATATATAATCATTCCTAATAATTATCATGTTATTATAGTATTCATTTCAATTTATTAACCATAATATGAAGAATCAAATTTGGTAGAGTTTGGTATATTACATGTCATGTATATCTAATTTCCATTATTTATAAGATCTATATGGTGTATTGTTATTCATCATACGGTAATCAGATTATAGGTATTCTCATAAATGTATAAAAATATTTGTTAACGCCCAGTTTGTATAGGTTGTATTATCTAGTATCCCCTCATTAGTTGTGCAAGACGAGGGGCCTGACAAGGAATAGGGTTTATTCGTGCGAATGTTGTTGCGAAAAACCGGCTTCCGTGTTCACATTGTAGCACGCGTAGAAAAAGTCGTTGCCGTTGGCGGTTGGCCATTGTGCCGCTGTCTGGGTAAACTTACTCTCATAACACACTGTATGGTGTATGTCCATCTTCAGTAGCTCAGTCGGTGCAGAACACTAGGAAAATAAACCCCATTTCATATTACTTTTCTGTATTGAAATAATGTGTTCAACACCATTAAAAGGTTTGGTAATTGATTAAATATCTGACATGTGTCAATGATGTAAATAAGTTACCAACTTGAAGATAGAAATCACAGTATAATCAGTAATTACACTTCTATTTAATGGAATTTCGAAGTGGATACGTTGTTTGTTTGTAGTGCAGCCTCCTCTACTTACTATTAGACAATCCTAGAACCTTTATCTGCACCAGGTTCTAGCAGTCAGGATATTAGATCTTTCTTTTACATTTCCACATTCTGACACAGTAAGCAATTAACAGTTATCAATTTATTATTTTTATTATTTTCCTCAAGTCTAGAGCGCTTTCTTATAGAATACCGGGTAACCTAAACTAGGTTTGATATCCTATCCTCTTAGATCCGATTGCTATAAAATATAATGATCTATATCGGTATTGCCGTCTATTTATAGAGAAAATTTGACGTTTTTCGTTTAGTTGGTAAATATCAAATAGCTCTTCATTGGCTGGTTTCTTAAAACAAATCAACGATCATGTCCTTATATGGGGATTTAATTGACCTGGATGACTAATGTTTTTCATTGCAATTCAAGAAATATAAATGATCTACCATATAAGGTAAGCTAGATGTATTTTAATGCCAAAGGTTATTGTATTTCGCTCATAGACTACGTAATATAATTCTTATAGGCAGGAAAAGCGCAGATGTCCTTCTACAATGCGAATCCACTTATTTTTAAAACACAAGTCCACAGAGACTTCTTTTTAAGGTAATTAAGTTGTGAAGAAGAAATAAATATTAATATTTATATATGATTTATTTCTAGAAATGCCATCTTAAGATATCGTAGTAATGAGATTTTTTGTCGGTTAATACCGTGAATCGCCTACATAAAATACATATAGCTGTGTTAGCAGATTAATCAAATTCATAGTATGTTGTGATAAGTTTTCCTAAAATCGTATTCGGTTTCTTATTCTCATTCCAACTATAGTCACGCCCATTTTAGACTAAAGCTATTGACATCGAATAACGATACAGGTTCAGATCTTGTTTTAAAGGTAGTCTGCTACTAAAGACATGTGCAGTTCTTTTTTCAAAGTCAAACGACGTGTGGGAATCTGCTTTTGTTTACACCTCTTTGATTACCCTTTTGATGTAGTTGAATTACAACGAGTTAGTAGTTTCCTCGGCTAGCAAAGTGTTCATTCAGAACATTATTTCGTCTGGAATTTCTAATCAGTGATTTGTGTCGCTAGCTAGACTAAATCTGATAAAGAAGCATCATATTGCCTGACAAAATAAATAGACGATAACAAATTATTGTCAATAACTCTTAAACTTTGTTTTGTGGGAATTTGCTCTTAGTTAAGAGATGATCTAAAGAGATAGGGGTTCCTTAAAACAATGTTGTTTTTTGTTATGTTGTGAAGGGGGATGGGGGAGGGGGGTAAATTAGATATCATCAGTATATTTATTATACAGCGATAAGATATCAAGCTATTTGTATCTCATAAACTCAGCATAAAGACGGGATCCGATCCTAGATAACTTAACGATTAGAAATGCAAGGAACTGCTTAACAAACTTTTTTTTGTACACTACAAAAGTTATGACAAATCAATTAGGTATTCTTTAAATTGCAACGCTTACAAAGACTACACGACAAAAAACGCGAAATAACATAACCCATTAGTACAGACAGCCAGAACATGATAGTATTACATGTAGTACTTTGCTCATCTGGCAGCGTGACTATCTCACTCTTTCAACACTAGTGCCTACCAGGTTACATAGCGTGTAGAGTTATGATGACTTAATGGAAATATTACCTCCCTGCAGGGCATGATTCCAGATTCTACATGCCTTCAAGCTTCAAGCTGCACCAGAAAGAGAAGCGACGGTTTTTGTCATTAACGCCGTCTTTACTTGATATAGTAAAGACTTCTCTGGCACTTGATCGACATCAACGACGACGTTAAGTAATTAAGTGTTATCTGTCCTGCAGTAAATGACTTTATGATTGGTAAAACTAATTATAATCTTTATATATCTCATTAACAGATGGACTACACAAATTAGACTTGTTGTGTGACTATAATAAACGGGTAAAGAAGTTCCGGGCGCAGTGCGCATGGTCATTTGCTAAAATTTTATTTTAAGCTATTCGCCATCTAAACCAGTCAGATTTGAATTAGCTTATTTTTTGAAAGTTCCACTTTACCAGTTAAAGCTTTTTGCCAACACTTTCTGGAATAGCTTCCACATTGGCTTATCTCATGACTGAATGGAATCCGAAGAAGACCAAGTAGTCACCCTGCAGACAAAATCTCCCACATAAGCACACTGCCATTATGTTGGTCTCGAACTTAACCCCTATACCACTCACAATTGGGCCGTGGTAGTATAATTGCCAGAGCATGGAACTTATATTAGGACTAAAATGACTTGGATTCGAATCCCGGCATGGCCTGAGAAGCGTCTTGGGATTTTTCTAGTGGTCCCCACTTGTGGCGCTGAGAGGAAAAGTGTGTATAGACATGTACATAATCGCAGGTATGGCAAAATTCTCCCCTAAAATATTGCATGCGTGTTGGTAAAGTCTGAAAGTGACCAGATTAATATGTTAACGAGATGTTAAACTACATTTCTATACAATACATCTATAATTCAACCAAAACAAATTACACTAGATCACTCTAATTAATTATCTAATTATTCAAGGACGACGTGTTGTTTCTCAAAGTTGTGAAATTATTTTTACCCTTGAATTGTTTACCATCTACACATATATACTTCATTGTCTACTAATCTGGATTTAATATATCATTAAAGAGGAGTGTGGTGGCAATACGATATTAATAAATAATGGTAAGGGGATTTTTACCATGATAATGTCATTAATATCATGTTAACAATCAATATGTGCTTCAAACTGACTGGAGATTGCTTCAATCATGGCTTCATTATTCATGATAGAATCTCTTTACCCTTTCCTTTCACTGTCTTCTCATTATTTTTAGGCTCTCGATATTTATGTACGTATATCGCATGCAGTAAGCATACTAAGTCGATGGGCATAATAAGTCAATGCCATAGACATTAACAATATGGTTCTTATTCCATGCCATGCAATTATTAAGCAGTATTGCCCAGTGGATAATTCCACTTCTATGTATTTATTCAAAGATAGTCTGACTTGTATTCAATTAGACCTTTAAAATATAATATTCCGTGTTAGGTGGGGAGCAGATTTAAAGATATATACCCCGACAGTCCTAAATATATCTAAATCTAAATATATATCTATAAACTACCGGGGACATATATTTATTGCCATTTCATTATCTTCAGAAAAACATCAAGGGTTAATTTTGAAACTAATTTCAACGTAGCTGCCATTATGTAATACGCTTAAATTGCAAGATGGTGGACGCACGAACTCTGTTGTTGCCTAGTAACTTGTGAGTAATGTGAGCTCTAAGATAACAACGCCCGTCTTAGCCTTCCACATCTTAGCTAACCGAAGAGCAATCAACATAAGCAATGCCGGACTCTATAAAGATTCACTTGTTTGAATTATGGTCCTTGATTAGCCGATGTAAGTCTATAATTAAGTTTATACTACTACGTAATATAAGACCTATTGTTTTTTGTTTTTTTTAAAGATTATTATTATTTCTTTCCTCGCTTTTTCGTAAAAAGTACACATTCTACAGAATTTAACTTTATACTATAAGATCTGGAAGTTATTTCGTTGAGGAGATTAATAAATATCTAAAACTTTAAAAATGTAATCAGGAAATGATGTCATTTTTATTTTCCAACTGATTTTAATGCGGTTTTCACCATGTTTGGTGTAACAGAAAGTGGTCTCTACCACGCATGCGTATGACCTATGACCTTCAATTTGAAAGCAACGAAGTTTCTGAGTGTAATGTATTTATTTAACATGGAATTTTCAGAATCAGTTACAAATGAACGAATCTATTCCCACAATTCGCATCCGATTTTCAATATACTTCTAATTGAGCCAAAATTTGCACACTTGGTGTGAGTGTTCATTAGGTCAATACCTAATTACACGACAAACAGTGGTAACAGGTGTCCGGAAGAGTAAGCTTACCCTGCCTGGCGCCTCGGTCTATAGTTTTATTACATCTATACTTTGACTAAGTTCGATAATGAAGATTTCTGCCTAGTGTTAGCATTTTTGCATATACCGTTTTTTGGGCACTTCGAATTTTGTCTAATGGTTTGGATTGTTCGTACTTGGTTTTATTTTATTGGAACACAACTATTCTCCTTCTAATAAAGGTAGAATGTTCAAACTTGGTGTAGGTGTTCATTAGGCGAATGCCTTTATGAAGTTCGAAGATGAGAATGTTCTGCTTACGGTAAGCAGATATAAGCAATCTGATTGGTTTATGCTTTATGACACATAACGTTGGTTCTAATTAAGTGAGCGTGATGAAACTCCGAATATAGATCCATATATCATTACCTTCACTAAGTTCGATGGTGATAATGTTCTGCTTAGGCTAAGGAGCTATAAGGAATTTAATTGGTCAAGACTTTGGAACATAAAAACTCTGATTTTAATTGAAAAAGAATGTTTAATCTTATAGATCCTCTTTAGGTGAATGTCCTGACTGAGTCAATGAATAACATTTCGAGCTAAAGCTTATTATATGCAGAGCTAAGCAAATTCATTGATCGATGCTTTTGGACAAAATTACTTTGATTCTATCTGATAGAGAGTGATGAAACTTAGTTTATTGTAGATAATGAGTTTGATTGCTACTGCTAGATTAACAAAGGTAAATGTGCGATTTATAATATGTGTCATCTATTTAATTTGGGATTTTGGCGGGGGACATCAACCTTACTGTTGGCTTGTTTACATCCACACGTGTCTGTTCTTAATGTTATCAAGCAATGGTTTTCACTGTGAGTTATTATATAATTTCTTACTAGATTTGATACAGATTCTAATCAGGCTTGGCGTTTTGACATTAGTGCTAAGGTGAAATATCGGCTAGTCATGTATAACAGGCGGAATGGCAGGTATTTTATCTATGACCAGCTGTTAAAATGAGTCGCAATACGGTATGTATTACACTGTTAATTAGATTAAATCCTGCTGCAATAAATCATTTAATATACCGGATATATACGCCTGTCTGATATGTCTTAATTATGTACACAGCGGTACTGTGCAGAGGTCCAACACTAGATTTAAAGATGGTACGTACCAGAAGATCAATAAAGATCTTCCCTATTTAACCTAAATGCTCGATAATTCTAGCTTAATGATACAGTAATGTAATAAATAGTTTTATTTTCGTATTTGATCTATTATCTTACTTACCATGTACTCTTATATAAGCTAAATAGCATTATTATTATTATTATTATTATTATTATTATTAAAACATTTATATAGCGCTAATTCCACCAACGGTGTTCAGAAGCGCTTTACAATCATATACCAGTAAAACAGAAAATATATAAAACAACTAAAAGACTACAAATAATATATATCTAATTAAAAGCCTTTTTAAATAAGTAAGTTTTAAGAGCACATTTAAAAGATTGTACTGAAGGGCTAGAACGAATATCAGTATCAGAACCAGATGGTTTTAAAGCATTAGTTGCTTTGTTTTCAACTGGCGTCTTATCAGCCAGCAGATTACCAAATCAGCTATTCTCTCTTTCTCAAATATTTATTCTCAATTCGGAAACAGAATACACGCGATAACACGCCAATTTCCTGCATATGTGGTATGTCACTCTGCAGTTTAGGGCATCTAAGAAAGTATCACACCATCCTCTAAAACGCATGAATCTCAACATATTCAAGCTTCAGTCATTTATTCTCCATATCAGTTTGATAACAAATGCATTCTGTCAATAAAACGAGATAAAAAGTTGTGATCTATTGTTCTTTCTTTTATTCTGTCGAGGATTTTAGGAATATTTATGAAGAGACGTCATTTCAATTTTTCTATTTCAAAATCATTTTAAGGATAATATTGATAGTATATTGTAAAGAGAGATTAATAATAATGATAAATGCCTTCTTTTAATCAAATTTCGTGGCTTCTGTCCTATATTATCTGGCTGCATGTTTTTTTTTTAAAGATACAACCTTTTCACCTTTAAAAATAATTTCTTAAATATTCCGATTAGTTCCACAAGGTTAGATAATGAGGATGCACAACGCACATTTCTTCAAACCGATTAATTGACGTTATCCTCTGATTTCTCACTAAATCATGTTTTACGCGAGTTAACATTTCCTACTCGGATGTTGATGGGATTCTTACCACCAATGAACATTTCTCTATCGTCTTTGTTACTTTTTAAGAAATAAGCCTCCCGAGAATAGTATTGGAATTTATGTTTAAATAAATTAAAGGTTTGCCTATGGCAAACAAAAGTGTGCATGCATAGTAAAACTCATTTGTGGTTGTTATGTCAACCAAGAATAATTAAATGCACTTAATTTATCTAAACAAAACAAGAGAGATCGTATCTATAATTACTCGTTAAAGATGAAGAGATTGAGAAAGGGGAAAAGGGAGAGAGAAAGAGAGAGAGAGGGAGAGAGAGCTAAACTTTTACTCGACACAAACCAGGTCATTTTGGGACCAACACTTGGTTCAATTGTATTACGTGTATGTGTCTTTAGCAGTGTGGGGAAACCGGAAGATCCGGAGAAAACCCACGAGGTTGTACAGGCGACCCTACTCCTTGTATACAGCCGGGGAATCGAAAACATGCCATTTGACTCAGTGACAGACATAATGATACAACACACACGCACTAACCATTCGGTCACCCAACCCCCCTTGTCGATTTAAAGGATAAATTCCAGATATATTTCAATAAATAAAAATGGATAATTTTTTGCTGATGTTTCTGTCCCCTAGCAACGAAAGGAATTTGTCTGGTACGTTTTCACAGAAAACCAACGTCCACTTTCCAAGTTGGAGTTAGTTGGAGAACAACTAAAGGCTAGCGATCTGTGTCTAGAAATTATATTATAATGCAGGTGTAACTTTTATTCTGGCTTTCCAATAAATACTTGGAAAATAAGATGAAATAAGGTATTAAATTGCAAAGACATTCGCTAACAATATAGATGTTTAAATAGCGTGCTGTGTAAAACAGATAACCATCAACTCATGTTGAACATAATCTGAGAGTGTATTGATACCGTTTACTTAGATTAGTCGATACCATACTGGATTAAGCCAAACTCAGCCATTAAAACTAACTGTCATAATAAGCGATGTTGGTGTTAATCTAGATAAATTGGGCTGGATATATACATTATGCAGGTATGGGATTTATAAAGTTCAACTTTAATCATCTGCATTTTGTTCGTTTTCTGAAACTCACAGCCATTTCAATGTTGTTCTCATGGAATGTAGTTCTTTGAGTAAGCAGTTTCTACTATTTCTTAGGAACCTTTATTAGTTTGTGTATATCATATATCAAACAATTTGTGGTTATATATATTATATTTAATATAATTACTTATATATAATCAAGGAAAGGTAATATGATAATTTATAGATAGTGTGATATAACCATTGTGTTATATTATGTCCTGTCAGTTATCATAATCTGATACTTATATACATGTATAAAGTTGATAATTAAGTATCACATAACATGTCCTTACAGTCACGAGGATTGTCAGCTCCTTAAAACTTTAGTTCACTAACCGTGGCCATATTAACCACCCCATTGGTCTTGGTTCGGCTTAGAGGTAGGGCTAAACACGAAAACAGCGAGATCCATATACCGTGCGTATGTCGTCGCAACTTAATACTGTTGCATCAAAATATCAGCTTAAAATCTTTTCGCTGCTGCGGCTCTGATGAAATAAAATATACATTTGGGAAACTCGCAATATTGATGTTGGATTGGGTGATGTGTAACCTATATATGTTTAATGGAAGTACGAAGTAAAAGCATCAGATATGTATTGACTATTGTGATTTATCGACAAATTCACTTGTTAGACCAATAGACACATTCCAATGACTGTTATTTAGAAACACACAAAACAGACAGGAAAGAACTAGAATACAGTAATACAATGTCGCGATACATGGCGAAAGAGAGAGTGAAATCCGGGGTTTGACATCCACTCGACAAAAACTAGGTCATTTCGAGACCAACATGTAGTTCAAATTTATTGCAATAATTCGCAGGCGCGTAGTGGCCTTTAGCTGTGGGAGGAAACATGGGGACCCTGACAAACCCACGAGATGTTGCAAGCGACCCTACTCCATGTCACGTACAAACGAGGAATGTAAACTACGCCATTTGACTCAATTACAACCCCCGCTATGCTACGCGGCAACGCCCTTGCCTTGGTATGACAAAAGTTAATGCGCTGATAATGCTGGTTGCAACTGCTATATAGGAATGACTGAATGTGCTTCAAGTCTAACTGATGTATAATCACACGATTCCCCTGCAAGTTTCTTATCCTTTAGAATAATGTTAAAAGAGCAGCCCTTCTGTGTGAGTAAATACTATTAGGGACTCATAATTTAATCTAATGTCTGACAGTGGTGAGAGCACTGGATTGTATCATAGGGTATATCTGGTTCGAAACCCGATGTGGGTGTTTTTTGACTCCCTTACGCGGACAAAATGCCTTTGGATAGTTGGAATAGGTGTAACGCTGCTGCTCAGAGGAAATTCTCGTCCTTGCCATTATACATCTGACTATAGAAAACAAATATATACGTTTATTAGTCTCGAAACGACCAAATTATTGTGTCGAGGAGACCTTAAATTCAGTGTCATTCTGATAGTTTGAAGCAGTGAACAAGTACATCTCCTTCATGTTAACGTACGTTGACGTCATGGCAGACCAACACAATCTATACAATTATTGTAAACGTCACAATATTAAATATTAATGCATAACTTGCGTCCACCATACCGTTACAATGACATTTTATACGCGATGAGACATCTATATAGCGCAATAATAAATAACATATATCTTATCAGTCTTTTGGGAATTTATCGCGACATTTCTCGACTCGCTTGACTTAGTGTTACATGCGCTCTATTAAATGTTAATGGCTTTATATATAAGATAAAGTTGAAGTATAAACGATTATATTTTCACTGTATTCATTAATGGAATACGGTCACAAAATACAACACCTATTTAAGCGCCATATTAATAAAGCGCCAATTTTAGAATGGTATGAAATGGGGTTTAAGGTGTTACATTTCTGCACCATTGGAATTCTTTGTCCCAAAACTAAACGCGGCGCTACGGCATATTCGTTTTTTGTTGTTGTTGCGATTTCCAACCGCCAGGGTAATCTTCCATTACCTAGCTACGGGGCATAGGGACAGCTAGACGTTTTCTCTTGACAGGTCCTCCGCTGGCCAGGCGAAACCAGGAAGGACGATCCCGAGGAACTTTCTCGGCCAACACTGTTACCGAGCCTGGTTAGTGATCAACCTTGGTTCCCGAGTCCACTTTGATAACTACCGAATTTTATTTATAAAAACCTCAAATGTTTGTTTAATTAATGTGACGTAATAAAACAGTAACTGATAAATATTGTACCACACTGGATAAACATTACACCCTGCATGGTCACCACTTCTCTAGTTACCGGAAATTACCCCCGTTACCAACCCCTTGCAACCAGTGTATATATTATTACAAGGTATTTATTGTTTATTGTGCCATCGTCTACTCTTACCGTATATATTTCATTTTACTAAAAGCACGTATAAATGTTTATCTATCACCCCTAGCTTCAATTACTTATCTGAGTAAATGTTAGTTTCCAGTGGCACAATACGTCACAATTCCCGACAACATAATTATATTCGTGATTCATGCCTGTAGAAATGTACACAGTCCAGACAGAATATTGGAATGTGCATACTATGTTGTATAGTGAGCAGTTTTATATAATGTTTAAATTTAAAAAATCAAGTATTTCGAGCACTTCTTTAGCTTTAGAAATAATAAAAACATATGTGATTATATGGTTAGACGTATGGTTGAATGGTTTTCTGGATTATATTAGCGTTACATTCATTAGTATATTTATTTATACCTGTGCAGTGTTTTATAATTCGAGAGTTAAGAGAGGAAGCGTAGGTAAGGTATCATTTATGAAACTGGCTCACTAGCCACGAGTTCCCGGGTGTGCAACCGGTGTTGGGTGTAAAAATCCTAGTCTAGCAAGGAACAGCGCCTGGTCTTTGCGATGGGATGAAAACCGAGGTCCCATTTATACGTACACATAAAAGAACCCCTGTTTAATTATAACTTGTAATGTGATCCATTCTACCATTTGAAACATTCGCATTACCATATTTCACAACACATGTAATGTAATTCAATAATACCACACTTAAATACACACAGACTGGAAACCTATAGTTGACACATCAATATGTCTTCTCATCATCATGTACATCACTATATAATAATATATGATATCATTGCCATCATCTCATATTCATCAGCATGTTATCACTATATACATGCGTTAATATGACACATTTATAACAAAGAATCATCGCTATCATCTCTTATTACATCATAATGTTATTTTCAACATCACCACTATGCCATGAACTGATGCCATCGCGATATATATATCATCACATATTGCACCACCATAGTAGCATCGCTAGCAACAAATGGTATCATCAGATTAATCCCATGTTTACCATCTTATTACCCTTTATTACCACGTCACCGTGTACTGTTACATCACCATTATTTATTATATACATCAGCATCATTTTATAACATTGATTCCTCATAGTGACCGTGTCGTCACATCACACCGCAAAGACATTACTTCTTCACATCATGCTAAGATATTATTTCGTTTCTATTTTTATAGTTTTGGTTTACTTGTCTCAACTACTCCAGTGGCGGCCATCGAAAGTGTAAAATATTGAAACGAAATACAAATCTTGAATATTATTAGCACCAAGTATAATGTTTTCACACGTACACTCCACCCAATATTTCTCTATACATACAAATAGTATAGACATGTAATTTAAGAATGTGTGCTTAAAGACGTTGAAGATCTATACCCTGTACTGTTTATGGGAAGGTGAGCATTCAGTGGGATGTCTGTGAGCTCATATTAATAACCACATGGCCCCTGCAGACTCTAACTATATTTACATACACGATTAAGAGTTTATTACCTATTGCTTACAACAGATCATAAATGTATGTATATTTTATACATTAACCACCAAGAAAACAACCATCTAATATTGGTATAATCCACACTCAAACTAGAAGGATCTCTCTTCATCTAAATCCGGTCATGTTAGGTAGGTTCCTGATTTAGCTCAGTACCTTATTGTTCTCATTTGAAACACGCAATGCTGACCACCCACAATAAATAGATAGTTGTGGTATAAATAGGCACCATGAAATCATTGATCCAAAGAGATGAGTCACCGATGAGTTTTCACTCGAGTTCCATACTTAAGAAACCGGGATACTTTCCTTATCTTGATTGAGAGGAGATTTTGCTGACCGTCTAGTTTCTATTATTTCGTTACAAGAGCTACTGAAAATATTGTTTATACGTTGAACAGTTTAGTGAATTATATATTTGGTTGACGTGATGTTATCATTATTCAATGGTATACATTATCTGGCTGATCATGAAAAATAAACTGCCAGAGATAATGTATGGTGCAGGCATGGGGTATAGAATGTGGATTTTAAAAATCTAACATCAGTACAACTCCTTAAGTTATGTGGAAGACGCAACGATATACCACATTTGGCGCAATTGCGTTAATTTAATAGAGAATGGAATATAGTAGTGCTTATCTCCTCCATAATGCAGCGACGTTACAAGAAGTGGGTTGCTTCTAGCGGTGGACATACATTAATGACTGCATTATGTCTCCCCAGCACGTCCAATCAAACCAGGGGTGCCTTTTATTGGATCTTTGTATAATAAAATACCCGAGGCATGTGGTTGCCCAGTAATGGTATCTGCAGTCTAGGTACTGTGCAGATTTGATTGATACACGATTCAAATCCATGTTATTGATGCTAGAGAGACACCTTTGTGTATCTATAACGATCATCATCAGAGTAGCACAAGGCCTATGACACACCGACTGATTGTCTAAATGCAAAAGCATAATTTGCAAGCAAGAAACTGTGCCAACGATGTGTTCGGCATGTATGCCAATAGGTAAAATTACCTGATAAACTGTAGTGACCTTGCCAAACCATATTCATTAGCGGGTGAGTGAAAGGATGTGGGGTTAGGACAAGATAAGAAGGTATGTTACGCTTTTTTCCTTTGCTAATATGGATGGTTTAGCTGCTTGAAACCCACTTAATAATTTCTTCTAATCAAATTGGAAATAAGACCGATTACATCTCAGCAGTGTCTGGTCAGATCGTCTCAACTTTTACATACAACCAGATTTGAATATTCTTGATGTAACCTTCAGTTGGAAATTACATGTTTACCAACCGATGAAGTCTTCAGAACCGCTAATAATACCTCTTCAATTTTGGTTTCGTAGGTTTTATTTGTGTAAACAATCTTTTATTTCAGAAATTTATGAAAAGGTTTTGTAGTTGTTGGATATATGGGAGTCCTTTAAAATATAATCTTACATTCACAGTAAAGACTATTAGATGCATCTGTATCAATAACTCACACAACGACTGCACCTGCCTTGCAGAGCGGATATTTTCATGTGTGTGATATTAACCGGTAATTATTATCTATACTTATAGATATAATATAATAATTTTCTTTGGTCTGTAAGGAAGATCCGTGTGTCTCTATGTGCTGGCTGCCATATTGAATATTCTCAGGTCTTATGGAACATGTGTTAATCAAGAGTACTTACCCTCTCACTGTTTAGTACAGATGGTGTCCATTTGTGATCTCTAGTAACATGTATATATGAGCTGTAGTTTGTCTTGGCATCAGTGTTTAAAACAAGTACTCGCTACTCCAGCTTGTATCTATATTCCTGAATGCTCAGCTTGTTTGTATTTTAGAAACAGCAACTTACAAATTTATCTTCCTGGAGTATCCTTAAAAACACCAGTTTGATAACTTCGTCTAATACCATTTCAAACATTTCTCTTGTATTTAACGTAGATGTTTAAATCTATATACCCGGTTCCATTCCATTAACTAACTCCAAAACTCCTTTGCTGATAACAAATAGAAATAATTCCTTCTATATTTGGATTCTTTTGATAAGATGTTCAAAAGTATTTTGCCCAGTTTGGTTTAGTTTAACCGCTCACAGAAAAACGAATTCGAGGAAAGAAACTTGACATAATTGAAAACTAATGAACTGTGTCCAATCTAGGCTTCAAAATCCAGTTCCAAGCTATTGCTCTATTTATCTACAAATTGAGAAAGGTATCGTGCACGAGTTGCGATCTCTTACTCTTTCTAGAACAGACATACTCATGCTGTACATTAGCATATGCATGTAGATTGCTTTGTTAATCTCTGATATAGAATGAGTTTTAACGTCCCACTTTTTTGCAACGATCGGGGTTATGAAGACCGGCATGCGCAATATAGTGTACTATTCGAGACATTTTGTTCCGACAGCAGCGCAACGTCCTACTTTTAAAAATGAATCAAACACAAACACTCACTGGTTCGGTTCATTTACGTGCACGTCATCGGATACATTTTTTGTCCCATCCGAACGCCCGGACGCTGCCCTTGTTCGGTCCCCGTCCTGCTACAAAGGCAAGGAAAACCTACGCTGGAAATCCTCGAGAACGTTCTAGACCAACCCCGGGATCGAAATATGAACCTCATGGTTAGCGAGACAGCGCCTTACACACTGAGCTACTATAAAGAATAACCGTTTATTATTTTGTTGTACAAATTGGTAGCTTTTACATGTATATCTAATTTCGCAATTCTATCGACACACAATGCTTGTCGATAAAGCACAATCACCTTGTTTCAAGTCAGTAAATGTTTTTCTTTCTTTTAAAGGTCAACCTTTAATTTTATCGAATTTAATATAGTCGTGTTTCCTGCCATCTTTATTATATTCGTATGAAAACAAGAAAAATGTTGAAACTGTCCAAATTATCACCGAAAACTAAAGGATTGACTTGTTTTGTAGTTTGAATTGTATAGCTACTGCACCTTTAATTTGGCTTATCGTAATACTTATATAACAAAATGTTTTGTATCACTGTGTTAAAAAGGGAGTTAAATATTCAGTTTAGTTTGTCTATGGGCTTGTAAATCCATGTACAGAATATTGCTTGATTTGGCTTTAAATTGTGACGGAGTCGTGCATGCATACCCTCTAGATCACCTTTCTGGGAGGTTCGTAGATCTCAGTTTAACCGTACGACGGATGCTTGCCTATAAATTGTTGCTAATAGTCACACGTACGATTTCCTTTCCCAGCCGTACCACATAGTTTGCAACGACCGGCTTCTATTTGAAAGTCCATTGTCATCCCATTGACCGTTTATAATATAAGAACGGGTGTAATACAGAAGACAGTATATATTTTACTTTAGTTGTATTTGTTTTTCTTGTGATTAAGATACTTTCCAACCGGCTTACTTGAAGGAATTTACATTACCTTGAAGCTATTTTGGCATGGGAAAAAGTTGCAACAAGCCTATGTTAGTACGATCAATCTTGTTACCGTTGACGGTTTGAGAGTTACAAAAAAACGGTAATGGCATACGTGTATGCACACAGCAATTTGCAACGATTACCGACGCTATGCAAGATACATAAGGTCTTTTTTTATTAACTAGAAGAGATCGCTAGAGCTTTACAAATTAGAGTAATATAGGAACAAAGCGTACGTATAGGATAGTATTTCACTATTTCTTGGCAAGATATGGCATAGACTTTATCTAAACATGTTTTATTTAGATTATGGTTACTTATATTGTCGCATGAGTTAATAACCTTATTATCATGTATTGTCTCAATATAAGCATATAACAAATATGTTAGTTATATAAAGCTGCTATAATTTGTTAGTTTTTTAAAGCTTGGAATCGCGGTGTCTCCGTGAGAAAGACACTAGTTCGCTAACTAGGTGGTCTCAAGTTCGACCCTGGTGTTGACAGAGAAGGTTACTAGGGAATTTGTGTAATATTGAGAACAATAACGTTGCGTGTTTATGATATAGTTATCTAAGAGTATTTGCTGAAAAAATAGCATTACATGGTCAAATAGAATTCAATTTATAACGACGGAAAAAATAGAACGTAATTTTCGAGGACTAGAGTCGACAAATCGTTTTCTTATCACAGCAATAATTATTGGGGTAGATAACAGGGAATTTTGTTGAGATTTATTTGTAAAATAACTGACAATCCATACAAATCGTTTTCTCTGCAGGCAACAAGTCGGTTTCAATTTTTAATAATGGCTAATCAATAAAGATTTAAAAAAACAACTCTGTTCCAATTGGTTTCTAATTCTGCTGATAAATCCTGAAATAAACTAATTTAATAAGAAGAAAATTAATCACATAAAACCAAATGAAAATAGGCTCTTGTAGTTTCCAACATCTCTCTTGAACTTTTTATTATTTCATAGGCCGAAAAATTTCACAATTCTTGTCTTAAAGTGTCCTAATGACCAACGCGGGCGATTTAATTAAGAACCCGGAAAATACTGGGATTTATGGCGCCTCGTGTCCCCAGGGACAGCTCTAAATGCATTTTCGTAATAGCAAAATAGAAATAGAAATAGTCCATTGCTTGTTTCCTAAAGAACAAGCAGGCACGAACTAAATTCAGAAATTGGCAATTGCAAAGCGGCTATTATTTTCATGAAAGAGAGATCGAAACCTTAGTGCATTTAAGCTGTAGGCTGTGGTAAAGAGGCTCGCATCAATTTGATTTTAGCCTGTAAAAATGTTTTGGGGTCGAAATCATTCTGCTGTAGTATAAGCAGTGACTTAGATAGTCATGGTGTACTTCAAATAAAAAATCAGGTGTGATGAATGTGATAATCATTTTTAAAATTGCATATAGATTCTAAAGAAATTGTTAATCCTGACATAAGTTTTACAAACATAAGTTCTTTTTTATTTATATATTTTGGGTTAATTGTTGTCTGTGATGTCAAACCGTTATTATCCCACTCTACTCCAGACAAACTGTAAAAGGATATACGTATGGGAATAAAAAGTGATATAAATATCTTTCTGACTTACTTCAGGGACGGCTTTCCCTTATAGTTTTCGTCTGGAAGTACTCTTTGATTTAATATTACTACGCACCACTTAACAAGTTTTCTATATAAAAAATGGTTACTTTATGGGTTTACATGGGAAGACATCCAAATACCCATAAGCAAATGGGAAGTCGATAACAAATTCATAATGTTTCAAAGGTTGTCTTAAAGACCCCCACCCTCAACGGAGCAAGATATCTTTAAGTCAGTCAGATTTCATTCAGTTCGAAAGCCATTTTTTGCCAGCTGCCAAATAATCCTGTACTACTTGCTGTTGTAAAACTTGGCATTTCAAGTTTCTCGGTCCATCATGCTACATATGTCAAAGGTTGGAACACGTCGCTGAATTATTTACTTTATTGGATAAATATGATGACATTGTGTAAGAAAGAGAAGGAAATTAGAATGATAAAACACAGACAATGTGGTGGATTTATATCCGTGGCTTTCATACTTTGATCTTTTCCCCAGAAATAGATGAGATATGTGTCGAAATCTAATTGCTATACAAACCCACACATGGAAGGCTTTTGCGTCGTTTCCTTGTATTGTGTGTTATTATTTTGTTATTGTGGGTTGCACTTTAACAAAAATAAGCTGAAATATTGAATACAGTAGGGCGTGGTTTTTGAGAAAATTACTTCATTCTAGATCCAAACAAGTCTTCTCTTGTCTTGAAAATAAAACAATAAGTAATGATGCAGTGTACATCATGGTTTCTCTTTAATGGAGCGGATTTTGCAGAACTAATCACGAGGACATTTGTATCAGTTTTGACCCACAGTGATAATGTTTTACAGGTTGAAATCTGTACAGTTTCCGGAGACCGATTCAACAGAATCTAAAAAATCGTCATGCCTTATTATAGTAGCCTATGTTTTAAAATAATAGCTGTAGTCTGGAATATCTGTATTGTAACATTTTATCCTGAGACATATCCACCAATTTATGTCATATTTACTTTAAATAATGGCATGGTTCCATGGTTTAACTTGATTCGCGTGTTAGTTCTGCTCTTCGTCAGAAGAAAATTAGTAAACTAAAATGAGTTAACCTGCTCTTTGCGATTTATTCAGGATCAGTCATTTTGTTTTGACGTTTCACCTAGGGCAAGCAGTGTTCTTTAATCTCTATATTGGAACTGTTTGCTCCTGGGAACATTTATATGGTTGGAAAATTCAAAACACTGGAGGTCTCCTTAGAGTACACGGATCTCCCGTGGATTAAATTATTCTACATAAAGGAGCATGAATATTCGCGGAACGTACTTATCCCAGGATGGCCAGACGACGCTATTAAGCTCTATTGATTTGCTCCTGTACATTTTAATGAAAACCCCAATACAAAGATATACGGCAACACGACGTCAATAGAATTTCTGATGTGACACGCTTTGTCCGTGATCAAATTATTTACCGTAACAAACTCATTTAAAGTTTTATTTATCATGGACGTCAGCCAATCTTTTTCTCAAATTATATGTTCATATAATTAAAGTCAAGTGCTCAGTTGAGAAAAAACTGGTTATTAAACACACATGTCCTCCAGAAGACATTAATCTTTATATAATGTAGAATCAACTTTGGGACTATCTAGTAAAGTATTGCCTAGTAGGGCAGATGGAACGAAAAACGGAGTCCACTAGCGCATACATTGGTGTTTAGACCTACGTACAATAACATTTAACTGTAATTTAACAAACACTAGACGGGAACGCAGTTCACTTCCAAAGCATTGCGACCGTGACAACTGAAAAAAAAGGATAATTACCATATATTAGTCTCAAAAGTATTTTGTTAACGAGATTTTCCTTTCTTGCACTGTCCATGATTTCCTTAAAAAGACAATGACTTTGTCGGATTTTCAGCTTATTCTTTCTAACATGGCTGATAAGATTTCCCATTTATTTTAAGGTTTGTATTACCAGTGTAATAACATGTTTTCATGTAGAACCGGTCTCCACTTATCGTGACGTCATACATCTCAGTCATCTATTAGGTTACTGTCACAGGCTTCTTTGATAAATTGTTCCTGGTATTGCCAAGCTATTAGACTTTCAGGATTCTCTGTAGATCAAATTTAAACTAGCTTTCTTCTGGTGATCTATTGATCTATATAATTTGGACCTGATGTCAATGAAAGCTATCCCTGAATAATCTGTCTATAGTTTATTTCATGGTATGGTGTCTTTATTTTCCGGTCTAAACCTGGTACCGTATTTAACTGGTGGTATTTTATTAGTCGAGTGTTTACAAAGATCCAAGTATCTTTAAGTTAAATAATTTAAAGTAAATGACACTCATCAACTTTCGGGAAAATTATGTGCTCGGGAGATCAAATGGTTCTTGGACCGAATCTCGACAAGAATGGCATGGAAAGACTATGCTGCACGTCTGGATCGTCTGGATATGTGTACCCCTGCAGGTAAATTTTAAAAGGATAACAATTCAAAATTCCACTGTTCAGTCCAAAAAAATGCAAGAATGGAAATAAAGTAATTTTGCATTTTAAAGAATATGTTGCATCTCCCAGTCCCTTAATTTGAAGTATATGAGATAGTACACAGATATTAAGAATTCTCCACAGTATATAGAATGAATGAATGAAATGGGGTTTAACGTCCTACGCTTCTGCACCTAACCTTGGCTAATTGAAGTCGGGCATACGCCATACAGTGTGCTATGGGTGAAATTTTGCCCGGGAAGCAACTGAATTCCAACTGTCTCAACAGTATACTAGAATAGTAGAATGTCCTCGAATGCGACACGGACCTATATTTCCATGGCAGAGTGATACATTTGTCATCTATATTGTTGGCTCCGTCAGAACTTTGATACTTATTGGGCTATAGATCTGTTTGAATTATCATGCCACAACCAGCAACACATCATTGCTAATAACATTCCCTAATGGATTACATCAGACAAACCCCACTAGACTAAGCAGGGCTATTAGAGAGCCAGATTTGTACCATGGACGATGACCAATAAGATTTTTATCCTTATTCAATTTCTACCATTAACGGATATAATTGCTAACACGTTCGCGTCATTAATAACTATTATATCGGCATGTCTGTCAGCTATTATGGGTTTACTACTAACCATCATCTTGTTTGGCGTGGAACATCATTGTTACTAGGCTTAAAGACTCTTTTTACTTCCATCCTTTGACCTTGTGTCGAAGGCCCCCTTAATGTCATTGGTTATTTATTAATTAATCTTTAACGTGGCAAGACAGAGAGTCTAATGTGAACTTTTGAACCGTTTATTCCGACAATTTAGCAAAGTGATTTGGTTTCCGGCGCACAGTAGATGTTTATGTTGTGTTAGTGATGCTGTAGTAATATCTACGTTCGTAACTTATAGGTAAAGAAGATTGAAATCGATGTCAGTTTGTTTAAAATAAGATCGTTTCATTACCTGACCAAAATTAAATCCTGAATCCACAATTGGTTGTTTGATATGTCAAAAAAAAAACGATAAGTAGTCTCGGGCATCAACCGGAAGTATCAAGTTGTTATGCATTGGTGTTAAACACATCGGCATGGATTCCATTATGTTGGGAATGACGGACGATGGTCTCTAGCGATAGATTATTATAATCAATTCATTTGCAAACCATTATTGGACATGTGTTAATAAGACTCGTGTGCATTTATCTTGACCTTTAAAACCAGCTATTACAAAACACTGTGTGAATCAGGAGTAACATAAATTGTCTGTGTGACATGTATTATCATTGTGGCAAATTAACCTATTTCTAAATATATGAACAATTAAGTCTTTTTTAGCCTACCTTCAAGGGTTTTTTTTCGGCGCCATGAATATTACTATGATGAACATTTAGCCCCGTTGAAAATATAATGGTTTTCGAGCATAAAATTAAGACAAAATTTAGTCTCGATATTTGTATTAGATAATATATGATTTCGAATAATTGCATTGATTACGAAATATCCTTTAAAATGCTTGATTTTTGTCCAAGAGAACAATGTCATCCGGGGTCCTAATTTGCTTCCATTATGTCATGTTTTAAACAATCTAATATATAATATGTTATCTCTAAATGGACCGGTAGTTATAGCGATTTGATGAATGTGATCTTGGTCCCTTGATATGTTGGTCAGTCTGGTTACTGATTTTATTCTAATGGACTTCGCTGACCAGTCTTCTTATCCGGGAGTGAACAGTCCTATTTGTTACCAGTAGTCAGAAATCCCTCAAGACATTCGCTCCCATGTACATCCATCACGGCATAAAATGGAAACTTCAGACACAGGGATGGTATCAAATCAGACATCTCAAATCAGACATCTTAGTAATGCTGTTCAGATCTCTAAATTAACGAGTTATTGACATGCAATCGACTTATTGTCCACTGTGATGGGGAATCCCGAGCTAACCCATTTAAACCAGCCTTACGTGAATAATGATGTTTACATTTAGTCTTGCTAAATCCCATATAAAATACGCATTCTAACACGATACTAAATGCTATATCCCACTAGAACCGTTTCATATTTGATCAATGTTAGACGTCCTTTTGAAGAACACTGTCTCCATATCCTTTGGAGATTGCCACATATTTTTAGCAGATTGTTAACTTATTTGGACTCTGTAATGTTTGATGAGTTTTAGAATTGAAAATAAAAACTAATATTTTCCAAATTCATGTCAATGACTTTTTGTATGCGCTATATGAGCACATTTTGTGGATTTTTCTTAAATTTATTGTAAAAGCAACCTATCAGCTTATAACCTTACCCACTGTTGAATTAACGTTTCATTCAGACACAAAATACGAGATGCGAATAATGATAATACTAATAATAGTCATAATATTCAAGTTCATTAATGGATATTCAATAGTCATGTTGAAACTTGAAATATACAATATACTACAGGATTTTAATCATTTAATTTTTATTCGGTTTATTCATACCGAGGACACATGTCAGATATAGCCATCGTCGGTCTTACAAGACACTATAGTGATTTTACAAGACATTGAATTGTATCTCCAGGGTACCAAAATACCAACAATTTCTTGTACAATATCTTCATTTTATACTGAAAAAGGTTACCGCCGCTCTGTGACGTTAGACTGCCCTGCCTGTAGCCACATCGTTTTTTATATGAGAAATTTATTTTCAATCTATTAAAAAGCAGGTTTCGCCGTATTGGAGGTAGGGAAATTACATAGAGCATTAAATACCAAGCTACTGGCTATAAGATTGATATTCATCAACCCATATTATGTGTCCATTTATATTCGAGTGTCTTCATGGAAGAAGTACTACCATTATTCGAGTAACTCTATGAACTGAAATGGAGATAAGAATATTGAATGGAGTTAGCTATCAGTCTACACCGACGTGTTCTTGGGATTTTTAAGGACACGGAATCGGCAGATTAATGTTTGTTGGTTGTCAAGGATGTTCATTGATAACATTATTAATTTAAACAGACAATTGCCGTGTGAAGATGTCACGAATCATTAGTCATGTAGTTGTAGGGCAGAGATTCTCACCTGCACCAGCAAATCATTCTCGATTCTGCCTCCAAAAACACCGCACAAACCAAATTTTGCCATTCAGATAATTTATACCCTGCAACTCTCTATTTTACATGTTGAGCAGATTTTTTGAGTATTTTTTTTTAAATGGTAGAATTCATGGATAATCGATGATATTTTAAAGGAATATCTTAGTAAAAGTGATAATGAATCGTTAATATATATACATACATGTACACACAGATATAAACATATATGATGTAACCGTAATCATCAACATATTAGTGCTTAGTGGTGTAGGTAATGGAAAACATCAGATAATTTGAAATTGAAAAGATGTAGATGATGATTGGTTATGACATTTGCAAATAAATGTTATAAAATGTAATGAAAGAAATGTAATGAAATGAAACGGGGTTTAACATCTACTGTTATGTTCCAAACTGTGCTAATGAAGATCGGCATACGCCCGGACAGTGGTATTACGGCCTACTCTTATATCGAATTCCAACTGTTAAGAGATCTTTTACATGCAGACCCATGTGAACACGGGACCTCGATTTTTCGTCCCATCCGAGCGACTATACAGCTCTCCTCGGTCCTGCGTTACTTACGAGGGGGGGGGGGGGGGCACGCAGGAAATTATGGATGTAATGAAAAGAAGGTTGAGTGTGATTGTAGATACTAATCGATAGTAAATAAAAAGTCTGGAAAATAAAAAAGTCTTAATAATAACAGATTGTGATTAACAGGTTGATCTATAATCGACCAATCACCTGTGCATTATAGAACGCGCATCATAAAAAATAATATAAATGTCTCCAGACCAAGATCGCCATGTAAACATTTTGTCAATATATAATATTAAAGACACTTCAGAAGTAGCCTAGTGTACCCATATAAGTGTCTTTAATTTGTTAAATCAACTTCTATATGTCTTATAAACAACAGCAACAACAAAAAGAACTGAAACCGAATATTTGTATAAATTTTAATTAAACTGGTAAAATCATACAGACATGTTGTGGACAACAGCTCCATTTCTTTTAGCAATTTTACTACAGGATTCTTTCAGTGTGCAAAAACTAATTCATTGCTGTATCGATCCGATAACCCTTTTTTCCAGCGATCATCTTTAAACGAGATAATAAAATTATTGTTTTAGTGGAGCGATTCTTTGTGGCGAAATGTGAATTTTATGTCTTTTAGAGAAGCGAATTAGACAGAATTATGGAAGAGAAATTAGTTTATTCAACTTCGCATTCCATTGCTACCGGCAGACTTCAAATCAATTTGGTGCAAATTCTTCGTCTGTAGTGATAAATATTGGAAACTGTTTAGACAATATTGTTCATTTCAATAACGCATCGATTAGTCACCATATCCAGGTTTATAACAAACCGATTAAAATACTCACTTTTGGTCTGAATAGTTCTCCACTTCTGATTTCCAAGCGATATATTTTCGTCTTAAATGAAGCTCGGTTCCTGTTTCCTCGATGATTGAGTATTTTGGGGTAATTATCATGTAGCGCATAATGAATATAGAAATATGATAAAAAGGTCGCGAGGTCGGGTCGAGTCGGATAGTGAGTAAATTAAACCAGTTCACCACAAATCAGCAAAGTTATTCATTAAACAAACAGCTTGTCGGATCCAAGTGACTATTTTATTCTTCTAGCGTGATGAATTGAGCCCATATAAATTGCTTTTGGCTTTCAATTTCATCGTGAATTTCATCAGTACATCCCTTAGAAAATCAAATAAAAGCCATAAAGCAATGGTAAATGGCTGATTCTTTATGGTCATTAAGGCGACCAGTTTAGGGTGAAACAAGTTAACGTATAACTCGTGAAATTTGTGACCTTGAAGATGCATCAATAAACCATAGATAAATTTTCCTTGATTGGCATTTAGTAATTGAACATATTAGCATAATGTACACTTTTATGGATACCCAATTACTGTGTTTGATACTGAGTGACGTTTCGAGAGTATCCTCATCGAAACGTGATTTGCTTGTACCTTATGTTTATAGATAAATTCCTTATGCCTTACTATAGCCCCGTTACTTCTTTTTAGTGTAAACGGGTCAAACATAAGTATTCCGTACTGAGGGCCGTTCCAATTTGAACCACTGAAGTGAGGTGGTCACGGAACGCTTCTCAGTGCAGCACGGTTAAATTTTCGTAATGTAAACCCTCTATGGTCTGAGATTCGAGAACGGTTTTCAATACGGTAAACCCTCTCCGGTCTGAGATTCGAGAACGGTTTTCAGTACGGTTTATTGGGTATATGTCAAATGACCCTTGAACCGCGAAATTTGATAGATCTGTCAAAATGGCTGCCAGAGAAACTGCACCGATTCCCGAAAAGCCAGTTGATTTAAATTCGCTTAAAAAATCCCATTCCTTCTTGATTTCTTTCGTACTCTCAAAGACAAAAATAAAATAAAAAAGAATGGGCCAAGCGTAACTAAATCCTAGAATAATTAGCATAGGGAGAGCAATTGACATTTCTATAAAGAGTTCCATATTTAGAGTACTTCCAACACCGGTTATTGTAAACGGGCCAGTTTCTATGTTTTTGTCGCTGTCTGTTTGTCTTGTTCTACAGTGGTTAATATAGTAAAACATTAGCATGCATCATGGAGGCTAAGTTTTGATCAAAATTTAATGAGTTATTCTAACCTATATTTATACGCCCACATTTTCATGTGGACGTATTATGTCGTCGCCCCTGTCCGTCTGTCCGTCCGGACGTCCGTCCGTCCACAATTGTTTGTGGACTCTCTACAGGTCACAATTCTTACCCGATTTTGACGAAACTTGAAATATAGGTTTATCCCCCAAAGATCTCGGCTGCTTTCGATATTGGCATGTATCGGATCAAAACTTCATGGATTATGGCCCCTGATTGTACGAAAAATCATGTTTTTAGCTTGTGGACCCTATAGAGGTCACAATTTTGAACCGATTTTGATGAAACTTTACATTCCTGTTTATAACCCTAAGATCTTGGTTCCTTTCAATATTTGCGCCTATCGGAACGTTATTTCCTGATTTAAAAAAAACCGTTCAAATATATCACCGTTATACCCTAAGGAAGGTCGAGTTCAAATTTCGGAAAAATCGGGCCAAAATTACCATACAAAATGGCCGCCGTTCGTACGCGAATACTGTTAAAAAATGGTATATCAAGGTTGTGGACCCTGTAGAGGTCACAATTTTAATTCAATTTTAATGAAACTTGAAATGCATGGTTATAACCCATAGATCTTGGTTCCTTTCGATATTTGCGCATATCGGATCGTAACTTCCTGAATTATGGCCCCTGATTATACGCAAAATCGCCGTTGTTTAGCTTGTGGTCCCTCTGGAGGTCACAATTATTATCTGATTTAAAAAATCGTTTGATTGTATCACCGTTACACCCTAAAGAAGGTGAAGTTTGAATTTGGAAAACTGGACCAAAATTGCCATACAAAATGGCCGCCGATCGTACGCGAATACTGTTTAAAATGGTATATCAATGTTGTGGACCCTGTAGAGGTCACAATTTTAATTTGATTTTGATGAAGCTTGAAATGCATGGATATAACCCAAAGATCTTGGTTCCTTTCGATATTTGCGCATATCGGATTGTAACTTCCTGAATTATGGCCCCTGATTATATGCAAAATCGCCTTTGTTTAGCTTGTGGTTCCTCTAGAGGTCAAAATTATTATCCGATTTAAAAAATCGTTTGATTATATCACCGTTACACCCTAAGGAAGGGTGAGTTGGAATTTCGGAAAAATTGATCCAAAATTACCATACAAAATGGCCGCCGTTCGTATGCGAATACTGTTGAAAAATGGTATATCAAGCTCGTCGACCCTGTAGAGGTCCCAATTTTAATTCGATTTTGACGAAACTTGAAATGCGTGGATATTACCCAAAGATCTTGGGTCCTTTTGATATTTGCGCATATCGGATTGTAACTTCCTGAATTAATGCCCCTGATTATACGCAAAATCCCCTTTGTTTAGCTTGTGGTCTCTCTGGAGGTCACAATTATTATCGATTTAAAGAATCGTTTGATTATATCACCGTTACAAGCTAAGGAAGGTTGAGTTCAAATTTCGGGAAAATAGGACCAAAATTACAATACAAAATGGCTGCTGTCTGTACGCGAATACTGTTAAAAAATGGTATTTCAAGGTTGTGGACCCTGTAGAGGTCACAATTTTAATTTCGATTTTGATGAAACTTAAATTGCGTGTTTATAACCTAAATATCTTGATACTTTTCGATATTTGCGCATATCAAATTGTAACTTAATGAATTATGGCCTTTAATTGTAGGAAAAATCACTTTCGGTTTTGCTTGTTCTCTATCCATCTCTCGAAAATGTGGGCGTATCCTGCCTGGCAGCCGCTGGTACTTTTAGCAACGCCATTGGTCCGCGAAACCAATTAACTCTGTTTAACTGAATAACGGACGTTGGTACCTTAAAAGTCAATTGAGTGCTATGACAGTATAACAATTTTAAGGGAAGTGCGTATTAATTAGACTAGTTGGTTCAGAAAACATCTATTTCATTTATTTCATTTTAAGTGACGATGTTACTGTTGGTGCTTTTAATGTTAAATTGGCTAGTTTATCTTACATTGTTATGGCATTTGGAGTGAATATCAGGTAATGGGAGGGGGGATTTTCAACTTTGATACTTTAACGTTAAAAGTGCCACTATGTCTTATATTCGTATGTTATATGGTACCTTTAGTGTCGTTTTTTCAGATGAAAGTGAAAATGTTTGGTACGTTAATGTTAAAAGTGCCAGTTCATATTATAGTGTTATGACTTATAAATATTATGGTACTGACGTATTTAATAGGTTTTATTCCGTCGCGGTGTTCTTATTGGATGATTAATTATAATAAATAATACGTCAATGATTTCGTAAACAAGATAAGATGAAACATTCCATCGAAGGGATTGAAGCTTGCCACTTATTTAGATTATTATCTTTACGAGTTCTTTCATCTCAAAAATTTCAAACAAAATCGTCTTTGAATTTTTATCGAATACCCTCTACTGTACATCACTGGTTTAAATAATTGATTAACATATTGAAATGTCAACGACGATGCTAATAGATTTAAATCAATTACTTAATGTAAATCCAAAGGAACATAATTATACCTGTGATGAATAAGTTAATAGATGAGGAGGTATTCATGTACATGTATAGGGTAAGTATGCATTTTTTATAGGTTTTTTTGTGCAAACATTAATATGAAATTTATAAAGGGGTTAATGTTTATTTTATCAGCAGCTGTTTAATGTCGGCTATCTATAGTTTTTATTTGGGTATTTGGGTGTACAGAGGAGGTAATTGAACTCAGTTGAAAGATATAACTCTCTGTCGAACTTTAAACAAAAGAACTCACACTTTTAAACAACTTTTTTGAACTTAAGTTTAAAGCCGCCTTTGAATCAGATTAAATTGATTTAGCTGTAGAGTTTACCACCAGAGTCGCATCCTGTAATGTCAGACTATCCGTATATGCAGACATTTCTGTGCAGCCCAGGTTATTGTGACAGGGCGTGGTCCAGTATTTCAAACCAGGAATCGGATCAAGTTATGTCATGTTAAAGGACTACAGGCTTGTCATTCAACATGTTTAAATGTGTTATGCTCTTGTAGGATTTCCAGACAGATTCATGAACTGGAATGATGGTGGAAGACCAGGAATAGCACTCGACTTTTATTATATTCTGACAGTATATAAATGTATGTCAGTAGGTTGACATGTTGTATGGTTTTAAGACAAGACGTAACGTATTTAGATCAATAGGTGTGATGGAAGACGAGCGACCGAATTAGCAAATATAACACAATCACGGCAGTCTGGCATTTATTGCTCGTCAATTTATACCTAAACATTATACTGCTTATATTAACTTTCTTTTCTCTATCATTTGCAAACAAACTGTCGGGTTTATATTGTTCTATTGATAAATCACATCTATGGACAGCCATTAACGATTGTGTCACGATAGAATATTACGTCTGATTTAGGACATGCACAAAAAACAATAATATCTTGAGTAAGATAGATAGGCTCTTTTGCATTTTCAAATTATCATTGAAAGGGTCTATGAGAATGACATTTCAATTCTAGGCATCGGAACATTGGCTAATTGACGTATTAATTTCAAAGTTGGTAAATACTTTTAAAATACGACAAATTTTTTAAGTTAAAATTGTCCTTAAAATAGGTTTGTGAAACGCCTTTATTTTAAGCTAAGATTGAATTGCAACTTGAAATACTATTTTAGTGGATTTTAACTTAAATGCTAAAAATCGTTTTGTGAAACTCATCTATCTTAATTTTGGTTTGAGACGATTTTAATGAGATTTAAGTTTTTGTGAAACAGGGCCCAGGGTTGGTATTTGTTGGAATTGTACACCTGTGGAAACTGACGAATGGGGAGTATATCGCAAGTTTTTAATAATTATATCGCATTGTCCCTCTGTCTGTTAATGGGCTAAATATCATCAATGAAATACTTGAGAAAAGGAAGGTATCCCATCGGTGATTCTTTTAGATATGCTTTCCAGGGATTGTTCAGCAAAGTTTAACAAAACTTTATTTGATTTCAGAGGCATACTTTGAATTGCGACGGAGTCCCAGCCCTTTAATGCAGTTATTAACAATTTTCAATATAAACCAACTGTTCACCTTCTACTTGTTTTAGTTGTTTTGTTACTTAATTGGACTAGAAAGAGAGATGTCAGAAACATTAAGAATAAACGCTTAATTCTTTACCACAGTAGCTAATATTTACTCGGTGAAATTTAATTATGATTCATCATGTGATTCTCTTCTATTTTTTCTTGGTTAGCGGTCAAATGTTACTACAAGCTAAAAATACACGCACTGTCTTTGCATTTGGAAGAATTTCGACTCCTAGGTTTTCATCATCGATTTTTTTGTCTGTGACGAAGGGTCCCCGTGTCATCTAGGACATTGTCTCAGATTTCCACGAGTATCAATTTTCGATTTTCTTCTCCGTCAAATCCATCGGGGGCTTGACTACTTAATTTGATCAAATTGGGAACAGAAGCACTAATCTGACATCGTCATCGTCGTTAAACAGTGAACTTTTTCAGTGCTAAATGCATTTTATTTTGAAACACGACACCGGGTGGTGTTATTCAAATATCCAACAAACCAACAACGTATAAGTGAATCTTTATATCGGCAGCCATTACTGAAATTAGATTGTGAATTACTTGTTTTGTCAACTTTCTCTAGCCGTCTTTGTGGGGGTTTCAGTGTTATTCTTTCAATGGTCGTATATAACTAAATGAATCCCCGTCTTGTTGACCAAAATAATTTCCGTGATCTGTTTTTCTAATCCGTCGCAGAAGTCATCGATTCGGTCGATTCTGTTTTCTTCGAGAAATGGTAATTTGATTTTGTCATTAAGCTTCTGTGTTTCGGAAGGTTTAAAGTCTTTGGCTTTCTTTGATAGAAAATTATTCACTCCCACTGTCCCGTGCTAATACTTAGCTTTCTTTGTCCGGTAACAGTCGTCTAAACCAATATCGGTGGTGATTACCAAGTTAGACGAATGAAAAGAAACAAGTTCGGACTGTTTGTCGAATTGAATAAAATCAAGTTGTAACGACTTCAATCTTTTTTTATAACGGCTTTTGGGAGTCTTTTCTTTTATGTTTTATCGTTGGTTATCGCACTGATTAAGAGAGCTGAGGATATTTTATCGACTAGTGGCGCCTCACCGATCTATTCACAGATCAGTACAGACATGCCGATCCATATCTTTATTCTACAATACAACTCCAATTTACACAATTTTAACGCCCGGTATTATAACACCACTGTCATGGCCAAATTATAGGAGAGGGGAACGCCTGGGAGATTGTATTATCTCTGAAATGTGGGCAACTTCATGTTCACACTGACATAATTACTCAATAACCCTGTCCGAATTTCGTTCTTTCCAGTGACCTGACTTTTTTTAAGTGTTAGTCTAGGGTTTCGGGGGGTTGGATGGCTGAATGGTTACCATGCACGCACTGTATCATAAAACCTGTCATTGAGTCAACTGGGTGATTTCGAATCCCCGGTTGTACGTAGCAAGGGGTAGGGTCGCCTGTCCAGCCTCGTGTGTTTTCTCCGGGTCTCCCGGTTTCCTCCCACTGCTTAAAACATCTACGCGCAAGCGAATTATTGAAATAAAATTAAACCATATGTTAGTCCGAAATGACCTAGTTTGTGTCGAGTGGACGTTAAACCCCATTTCTCTCTTTCTCTGTATAAGGTTTCGATTGTTGATAACAAGGATTGTGAGCGCAGCAGATGTAGGAACATTCTTCCACTAACTGATTGGAATATAGAACATTATCCCAGTGGTAACTAATCAAAATTAAAGTATGCTTGCTCTGTCTTTGAACACTTAAAACTACATGTACTTCCTATTAGAGAAGTTCATAAGGATTACGAATTTCAGTTATACCTTTGTATTTAAACCATAGAACTAGTGATCCCACCATTTCTTTCGGACATTGCAATCGAGGCTCAAAACCACATAGTGGTGGAATGGAACACCTGGTACCACTTCTGATTTGAGCTCACATAGTTAACACATTTCTCTTAAACTTTTGTATTGTAATAAGTATGTGTTAGGACCCAATGACGTCCATTACTTTATGAAATGTGCCAAACTCAATGGAAACCGGTATTTTATGAATGACGGGACATTAAAACAGCGCCAAATAACTTCTTTTATATTTTGTTTATCGATGTTTCTTGTCACAAGTTCCATCGTCAAACGAAATATCAATAGCCATGTTCTAGCACCGTTATTCATATTTTAATGTCGAGACTGAAGCTATGGTGTTTAGTGGGCCAGTTTAATTTAGATAATATTAATGCCACGCGTCTTGGGTCCTAATAATCTCAATGCCAAACAGGAAGATCTCATAAATGAAATCCAAACTAGACTACTGTCACTACTGGAGTCAAGAGGACACTATGCCATAAAAGAAGAAGTTCACATCCATTAGACACAAACTAGGTCATTTAGGGACTAACATGTTGGTCAATATATTTCAATAATTACATTTCGCGTAGGGCTCTTTAGCAGGGGGGGGGGGGGGGCAACGGAATTGGACAGGCGACCCGACACCTTCCCATGTTCAAGAAGGAAATCGAAGACTCGCCACTTTACTCATGGCATACCTTGTGATCTGCATGAGTTGAAAGGCCACTCTAGCACTAATAATGGTGGTGTGAGCAACCTATAATTTCTTTTAATCCTATATTTTATCTATTTTCTGTGGAACGAAATGGCCCACTTGGGTCGTTAAGCTCCCCTCTTAATTATAAGCCGCAGACGTCATAAAATGTTCTGTCAAGTTCACAAAACGAATTATGGACACGAACACTATGTCTTGAATGGTTGACAAACGAATTAAATGACATGAGAGTCTGAAATAGTCAACGAGAAAATGGCATGCAGACTTGGCTAAAACTTTCCTAAAAGCTTTGGGCTGGGTGAATCTGAATATACAGGTCACGTTTCTAATTACCGCTAACTAGCAATGACTAGAGACATATAGTCGAAACGTCGCTCAGTAATAAGCAGTAATTGTATTCCATAGAAATGGCATTTATTTTCATTAATTAATTTATTATCATGGACTTAATGAAAAGTACACGTTTCTGGTAGCGTCTCCCTACATGTAAAAGAAGCAAAACAAATGTCGAATGCGATAGCGTTCTTTGTTTTAGTATAACGTCTATAACTTTGAGCTACTGCACAAGATTGGTTACTAACCAACATTGGCTTAATCCATAGACGTAAACTCTTATTGTAGTTATCTTCTCTCAAAAACGTAATACATTATATTAACACATCGAAATTAATCCACCTGACACATTCATTTGTCTTCCAGGTCAATTTTTAAAAAAAATACACAGTACAGGAGATTGGCCATTTGATAATGTTCATCGGTAGGGTGTGTCGTTCTCGGCTCAGTTGGAATGTGGTATGACTATACTGTAGCAGCTATAACTTTATGATATCAAAATCAATGATTAAAATATTGAAGCGGATATAACGTCTTATTTGAAATGTGCCTTATTTGCCTTCAGACTGCTGTAAATCAATCAATTTCTGGAAAGCTCTTCTCTCGGATAATCAGGTCCCCGTGTTTACTATAATTCTGGTGGAGTCCATCTAGTTGGAGGACGCAAGGTCAATACTTCAGCTTTATTAGTTATGAGACGGTTATTAACAGACAAAAATAAATTGCACTTCAAAGTATTTGTCCGGACCACCAAGTCCTCATTTATCTCGGTCTACTATCGACCTTGTTTGTTTGGGTGGCTAGAAAATGATGGGTGAATTGCGACTAGTTAACGGCTCCGGTCCCCACAATTGTAAATCGAATTGTGAAATCAGATTGAAGGTTTGGTTCTGGAAAAATATTGATGACCTCGGTCCATTTTTAACTTTCGAGTCTCAGATATTGAAGATGATCACAAAGTTTAGCAAAGTGTCATTGTCGGCATTAAAACCAATTTTACCATTCAGTGACAATATTCTTCTTGCGTCATATTTTAAATAGAATAAGTTAATGCTTATTTTAAAGAGATGGTTTAAACATATTTGTAATTGACCCCTGTGGCGGAGTAAGACAGATGGAATACAATTTGATAACAAAAATGTCTGTTATGATGCGTATAACAATTACTAAATTTGCTGCACATGTGGACATTTTCAGACTCTATTCCACAAGTTTTCCCATTTCAATAGATAAATGACAAACTATGCTGGCAATATTCTATTTTTGATACTGTAAGAAATAAGCAGCGGGTTTTGATTGGTGGGATTTATTGTGTCAGATACGTATGGATGCCATTATGTTTGATGAAATATAGTGTTGATGGATTTCACTATGATTTCTATAAGACACCTCTCAAGGGAGATGATCTTCTCGATAAAAATAGACACAATATAGGAGGCAGACCACCATTAAATTTCACACTCTCGGTACCCACAAATTGTAGTTCGTCTATTTATAGCAATTCTCTCTCATTCTCTTTTCTCCCCCTTTGCATGGACATTTTTGTTGATTTTGTGGTCTAGAATGGAAGAAGAGGGTTTGAATTAATATTTTCTGCCAGGTTTTGGTAAATATTCCGGATTTTGAGGCGGAAGGATAACTGAGTTATCAGGTTGGCTACGGTGATATGTACGGCAACTAGGTACATGTTTTGGGTATACTTCTTCAACTTGGTGTATCTCAAGATTTTGGTGGTCAACGTCATACAAATTTTAGTGCAAACACATGGTCATTTGTTCCTCTGTCTATAGTGAAAAGCATTCAGCCCAACGAAAATTTGGGAAAAAGTTGGAGGTAGGCAAAGAGGCTAGAATTAACATTGAAGTCAATGGGGAAATTAATGGTGGTCTGCCTCCTATATGTAAACAACCTGAAAGTAGACGAAAGGCCTGAATTTGATGATATGATCTCTAAATTGCCAGAAAATGTGATATATGGCATTTTGAGTGTAAAAAAAGTGAAATGGTAAAATTTCAAAAATATTTGACAGATTTGTGGGGAACATTTTTGATTTTAGTCCAAATTTGGTGATTTTCAGTGTTTATTTACTTTTCAAAATTAGTGAAAAATATTTTAATGTATAATTTTTACTTTTTATGCATCAAAAATGTTAGAATGGAAGAAAGTACAATAATTTCACTCAATTTTGCCTAAAAATCATGAAAATTTGCCTGAAATTCTTCAGATTACCCCCAATACTGCGGTCAAAATTTTAATTATTCATCTGTTGTAAAATGCAACAAATTGTGTTGCATGTTTTTATTTCCTTTGTTAAATAAATTGGAAATGATTCATGTGTTTGTCAGATATTGAAAAAATATCCATGTGTTTGTCAGAAATATAAAAATTAAGAAATTTGGTCTAATTATGTACTGCTGAGGTATGTTAGAATTTCCAAATCATGAGTGAACTGCATTTTGCTGCAGTGTTCCTCTGACTTAACACAATTTTAATCTTTTAAAACCTGAAATTGTTGCATTTCCCTTCTCGGGGAAATAAAATCTATGTGTTTGCAGGGAAATTTCTCTGTCTTCATTTCATTCAGACTGGCTCACCCTCCCCACCCCACCCCTTTTCTTGCACATGATATTTGGACATCCAATTGAACATATATTGACTCCAAATTTACAGTAATTGGATTTTGTGCTTGAATTGTAACCGGGCATTTTATTTTGCACAAACAAATAGTTACATATAAGATTTCAAGGATTTCTAAGACTTTTTGTTTATGGCCAAACATGTAATCCTATGACAGTTTTTCCAAATGAGTCCACACCCCAAAATTGATGTGTTGTAGATTTGTCTTTTGAAGCTTAATGTTTTACATTTTGGGTGTAAATCTATTATTTGTGGTGATTTTTTAAAATGTGGCATTTACAGAACAATAAAATATTAATTAATAGCTTTTTCATACTCCTTTTATGCTATGAATTATGTCAAAACTCACTTTTTCCACCTCATTTTGTCAGGAATTTGATTTGAAAATTAAAACAACATGATTCCACAAAATTTTTACACTATGTAATTTCAAGGATACCTCTGATTGTTAAAATGTTTTAAATTCTGAAATATTCCCATTTTTTTAAAAAAAAGAGTGTTTTGTGACCCTTTTATTAGAGTGGCTGGTTATCACCTGAATACAGCATTTCTTTTACATTTATGAATCCATATTTTTATAAATTATTCATACTTCTTACAAGTACATGTGTTTATGTGTATGTATATAAGCCAGGGATAGAAGAACATGGCTTTTAGCCATATTCCATCAACAGTAGTACTTATGTGGACACAAGTTGGATTTGGTACCACAGAAACATTTTTCAGGGGTGGGCTTACAAGTTTCATTATAGTTCCATACAGTTACCTTCAATGCAACCAATTTGCAGCTTGTCTTCTTGTATATTGGCCAAGGTTTCTTGAAATAAATGCCTTTTACCTCAGATTTTCCAAGAAATTGGGAAATATTGGCATTTTGAGACATACAAAGTGTAAAAAATGGGCCATTTTGTAGAAAAGGTAAAAAAAAATACAATTTTTGAAAAATATCCCAATATTTTGAATATTGTTGATGAGACTTGTTTGAAACTCTTTAAATCTTTTTGCAGAACTTACATTTTGACAAAATTAAGAAAGAATCTTCAATTCTTGAACAAAAGGCCCATAGACTTGGGCTGCAACCTGGTATACAAAACAGTACATAACTTTAAAGGGTCACCATTTTTTCTGTAATTTTTTTTTTTTAATTCTGTATTATAATAATTTTTCAAAAATAAATGTGAAGCTATAAAGAAAAGAATTTTGATGATATATCAACTTTTAAAACCATATAGGAGGCAGACCACCATTAAATTTCACACTCTCGGTACCCACAAATTGTAGTTCGTCTATTTATAGCAATTCTCTCTCATTCTCTTTTCTCCCCCTTTGCATGGACATTTTTGTTGATTTTGTGGTCTAGAATGGAAGAAGAGGGTTTGAATTAATATTTTCTGCCAGGTTTTGGTAAATATTCCGGATTTTGAGGCGGAAGGATAACTGAGTTATCAGGTTGGCTACGGTGATATGTACGGCAACTAGGTACATGTTTTGGGTATACTTCTTCAACTTGGTGTATCTCAAGATTTTGGTGGTCAACGTCATACAAATTTTAGTGCAAACACATGGTCATTTGTTCCTCTGTCTATAGTGAAAAGCATTCAGCCCAACGAAAATTTGGGAAAAAGTTGGAGGTAGGCAAAGAGGCTAGAATTAACATTGAAGTCAATGGGGAAATTAATGGTGGTCTGCCTCCTATATGTAAACAACCTGAAAGTAGACGAAAGGCCTGAATTTGATGATATGATCTCTAAATTGCCAGAAAATGTGATATATGGCATTTTGAGTGTAAAAAAAGTGAAATGGTAAAATTTCAAAAATATTTGACAGATTTGTGGGGAACATTTTTGATTTTAGTCCAAATTTGGTGATTTTCAGTGTTTATTTACTTTTCAAAATTAGTGAAAAATATTTTAATGTATAATTTTTACTTTTTATGCATCAAAAATGTTAGAATGGAAGAAAGTACAATAATTTCACTCAATTTTGCCTAAAAATCATGAAAATTTGCCTGAAATTCTTCAGATTACCCCCAATACTGCGGTCAAAATTTTAATTATTCATCTGTTGTAAAATGCAACAAATTGTGTTGCATGTTTTTATTTCCTTTGTTAAATAAATTGGAAATGATTCATGTGTTTGTCAGATATTGAAAAAATATCCATGTGTTTGTCAGAAATATAAAAATTAAGAAATTTGGTCTAATTATGTACTGCTGAGGTATGTTAGAATTTCCAAATCATGAGTGAACTGCATTTTGCTGCAGTGTTCCTCTGACTTAACACAATTTTAATCTTTTAAAACCTGAAATTGTTGCATTTCCCTTCTCGGGGAAATAAAATCTATGTGTTTGCAGGGAAATTTCTCTGTCTTCATTTCATTCAGACTGGCTCACCCTCCCCACCCCACCCCTTTTCTTGCACATGATATTTGGACATCCAATTGAACATATATTGACTCCAAATTTACAGTAATTGGATTTTGTGCTTGAATTGTAACCGGGCATTTTATTTTGCACAAACAAATAGTTACATATAAGATTTCAAGGATTTCTAAGACTTTTTGTTTATGGCCAAACATGTAATCCTATGACAGTTTTTCCAAATGAGTCCACACCCCAAAATTGATGTGTTGTAGATTTGTCTTTTGAAGCTTAATGTTTTACATTTTGGGTGTAAATCTATTATTTGTGGTGATTTTTTAAAATGTGGCATTTACAGAACAATAAAATATTAATTAATAGCTTTTTCATACTCCTTTTATGCTATGAATTATGTCAAAACTCACTTTTTCCACCTCATTTTGTCAGGAATTTGATTTGAAAATTAAAACAACATGATTCCACAAAATTTTTACACTATGTAATTTCAAGGATACCTCTGATTGTTAAAATGTTTTAAATTCTGAAATATTCCCATTTTTTTAAAAAAAAGAGTGTTTTGTGACCCTTTTATTAGAGTGGCTGGTTATCACCTGAATACAGCATTTCTTTTACATTTATGAATCCATATTTTTATAAATTATTCATACTTCTTACAAGTACATGTGTTTATGTGTATGTATATAAGCCAGGGATAGAAGAACATGGCTTTTAGCCATATTCCATCAACAGTAGTACTTATGTGGACACAAGTTGGATTTGGTACCACAGAAACATTTTTCAGGGGTGGGCTTACAAGTTTCATTATAGTTCCATACAGTTACCTTCAATGCAACCAATTTGCAGCTTGTCTTCTTGTATATTGGCCAAGGTTTCTTGAAATAAATGCCTTTTACCTCAGATTTTCCAAGAAATTGGGAAATATTGGCATTTTGAGACATACAAAGTGTAAAAAATGGGCCATTTTGTAGAAAAGGTAAAAAAAAATACAATTTTTGAAAAATATCCCAATATTTTGAATATTGTTGATGAGACTTGTTTGAAACTCTTTAAATCTTTTTGCAGAACTTACATTTTGACAAAATTAAGAAAGAATCTTCAATTCTTGAACAAAAGGCCCATAGACTTGGGCTGCAACCTGGTATACAAAACAGTACATAACTTTAAAGGGTCACCATTTTTTCTGTAATTTTTTTTTTTTAATTCTGTATTATAATAATTTTTCAAAAATAAATGTGAAGCTATAAAGAAAAGAATTTTGATGATATATCAACTTTTAAAACCATATAGGAGGCAGACCACCATTAAATTTCACACTCTCGGTACCCACAAATTGTAGTTCGTCTATTTATAGCAATTCTCTCTCATTCTCTTTTCTCCCCCTTTGCATGGACATTTTTGTTGATTTTGTGGTCTAGAATGGAAGAAGAGGGTTTGAATTAATATTTTCTGCCAGGTTTTGGTAAATATTCCGGATTTTGAGGCGGAAGGATAACTGAGTTATCAGGTTGGCTACGGTGATATGTACGGCAACTAGGTACATGTTTTGGGTATACTTCTTCAACTTGGTGTATCTCAAGATTTTGGTGGTCAACGTCATACAAATTTTAGTGCAAACACATGGTCATTTGTTCCTCTGTCTATAGTGAAAAGCATTCAGCCCAACGAAAATTTGGGAAAAAGTTGGAGGTAGGCAAAGAGGCTAGAATTAACATTGAAGTCAATGGGGAAATTAATGGTGGTCTGCCTCCATTAAGACGTTATGGTCAAGGAAGTTGCTTTCCCTTTCTAGATTAAATATTCTACTATAATAAAGACTGCTGGAGAAAAAGTAACTAAGTATTAAGAACCAGGCATTCGTTCCCATCAATCAACAGATGACGTTCATATCAACAGATTGGTAAATGACGTCAATTTTTCATCCACACTCTCTCAAAATCCGAAACCTGACAAAATACTAGTGTCCGTTAAATAGTGTTTATTTCCAAGGTGCAGATTTCATTAAATATAATTTTATTTAGTCTGATAATGTAAATCATTTGAGCAATTTAATTCTTCACTATACGTTCTGCAGGTATATATTATACAATACCTTAGCATGACCTTAAATAAAACACGTTTACAGACCTGTGTGCTGCTGTCATAAACATATTACTATTATCGACAACAACAGATTGACAACCAGAAACATTTTAAACCCATTCTTAGATACCAATTAGAATGCATTTTAAAGTAAACATATTTGTTGACATCCACATTTTAACTTCATCAACACATTCTTCAAATTTAAATTACAGACCCCATAATAACTAGAATTTGGTGATATTTGGGCAATTGCATGTGCAAAATAAAAGCTTTAATTTTTCGAAAAAGTATGACAGGATTCTCTAAAAATGCATAGGGTTGTGGAAATGTATCTCTAAAAATATGTCTTGAAGTTTTCTTTTAAAGTTTTGATGGACTGTGCTCTAAACTAATAATTAAGAGCACTGAATAACGAGCCTTTTGGTGTTCCATAATGTTCAGGTTGTATTCATCTCTCTTATGACCTAATCACTTGATCATTTGACATAAATGCTTTGTTTTATGGCTTGGGTTAACCAGATCAATAAATTTCTTATTTTTTCGTAAACGTGAGTTATTTAGCTCGTGATCTTCAACCGTTAATTAACTTTGTTATTTTACTTTCAAACCATTTACAACTGTACCATATTTCTACCTTTCTTCTGCTCTTCTCTTTAACTTCTACTCCATAGCTTCTACTTAGATACATTGTGATCAATAATTTTAATTCCAAGTGATATGCTATAGGTGACTTGCATTTCTATGGCGTCTTCTACTACTCTTTGTTGAAAAAGATAAAATATAATTTACTTGATGGTCAAAATTATACGAAACTACGTGAACTATTGGATTGGTTTGAAAAACATTGAAATTTTACTTATTGTGTTGACTAGGAGAAATTGATATAATGTAATAGTATACTTGACTGTTGACTTTTAAGAAACTACAGAAACTAGTGATTTGGTTGGTAAAGAAAGAACTGAAATGTTACTTGATGTTTTGAATAAGAGATTGGTTTGAAATTTTTGGAAAATTTACTTATTATTTTTACACAGTTACGTATGGGTGCAATAACGGTAAGTTTATAAAAAAAAGTGTAATAATGACGACATAAGTTAGAAATATTCGTCATATAAAAATGATAGCAGACTAATATTTCATGTGGATTTCTATAGATTATTTAAAGTCAGACTTGACAGATCAATACAATAATAAACCACTAGACTCTCATTTCCAGAATAAAAGTTTTGTTAGAAGTCTAGCGGTTCATAATTAGGTTTGTAAAATCGTTAGCCAATATTTAAAAACAAATCATACTGTATTATTAACGGATGATAATATTGATTATGCAATACTGTCAAATACATTATTAATATATATTTCATTCACTTATCTTACTGACAAGGTGATTAATTAACCCTTTATAAACACATCGGTTAACATTAGCCAAATGGAATCTGTAAAATGTATAACACTCTTGTTATTATAATTAATTTAGTAGCACTGATTCGAAAACCTCTTTGTTTAATACAAAACCAGCTTATAAATAAATTAGAGACCTGACTTTAGAAGTCGCCCTTTTAAGAACAGAAAAACATGCACAATGATATGCGTGCAACTACAGTGCAACAGCTGTTTAGGTATGCATAACGTTATAATTTACAGCTAGACCAATTAGCTATAGTGTATTGTGAAAAAGGGAAAATCGTTCCTCTATAGTTAGCCGCGATAGTACGATGGTTATATAAATCATTCTTATCGGATATTGCCATATCAATTGCATAGATAGATGAAACACAATGCTATGAGAGAGTACAAATATCAGATCGAATATCTACCCACTCCTGGTAGTTCCAGGCTACCGTGTGATTCACTCCTCCAATCCAGTATTGTAAAGTATGAAGTGAGTCTTACCCGGTGGTAATTAGTCGCGCCGTTTATCCCAATTATCGAGTGAGACCTCGAACGGATGCTATGCTTTTCATATAATGAACAAAATGATAAACGCATTGTGTGAAAGTGGTTAAATAAAGAACAAATGAAGGAATTACTAATGACCGTGAGTCCAGATGAGTACGTATACTGTAGAAAGGGGTAAGTATCAGAACACAGTAACTTTAGGTACAGTTAAATGTCTAACACATGTCTACACTCCAATTATTAGTTGGTGGTTCATATTGCCTAACTTGGTCCAGAAATGACCTGATATGTGTCGAGTGGACTTTAAACCCTACTTTCCCCAATCTCTCTCTACTGCCGAACTCAGAAGACTTAATACTGTTATTTGGTTTACTGTTTTCGTTATACTTTTTGTCAAACATAGTTGGTCATATCGAGTTAATTAGGATAGTTAAGCAATTATTAGTCAAATAGTCCTAGCTGAGAATTATTCAAAGTACATGTTCGTTTGTGCAGTAAATTTGATTACAAAAAAAGTGAAGAACAACTTTGGCATCTGTGAGGTTAAATTTTATTTTAGCTCTGTAATGTACATACAATATTTGAACTTATACAACGAAGAGTACGAAGGTATCGTTCAAAAGAACTGTACTATAAATTTCCAGTCTATATTAAATATTTCCTCGGCAAATTATTTAGGAAAATGGTTTCTGAAGTCACAAAAACCCTGTTGTCAGCGCTCTCGTTTTAGAAACATGCCCTGAGATTTCTATAAGAACATTCCCAATAATTTTTTAATTTAAGCTTTATCGTAGGAAACCATTTTCTGTGGTTATCTATAGTATTACGAACGTATATCTGTATCTGGTTAAATGTCACAAATAGACAATACAGATAAATGAAATAGCATGGAGTTTAGCATCCTGCTATTCTGCACTGACTGTATACTATGAGGAACATTTTGCCCAGACAGTGGAGCTACGGACCTACCCCTGTTCCAGCCGCAATGGTTCTTTTACCAGCTAGTCAATGTGTACAAGGGGCCTAGGGTTTTTTCAAAACCCGAACGACTACATAGACAGATATGAATTGTATATAAATGTCAAGGAAAGAGTTACGACTAACATGATTGTGTTAATACATTTGAATTCATTTGTACTTCCAAGACGGAGATTTAATATAATTACTCAATGCAACCATATTATTGGAATTTCAGATAAAATTATTGTTTTCTAATTAGATTTTTTATCAGCATCGGACGAATCGTCAAAGAATTGTAGGAATGTGGTTGCATTGTTTTCGTTAAAGGTTTATCTTATCACGTTAACATATTTTATACTGATTCCAAAATCATCAAATCTATTTGAAATGTGTACTCATTTCCTACTGATCTTCATCTTCAAAGACACGTAAATGATGTCTTCTTTTTCAAAGGGGGCGGGGGCTAAATGTTTAACGTGTGTGATTTAGATCACAAGGTCTGTCATTGAGTCAAATGGCATAGTTTCGCTTCCCAGTTTGTACGTGACAGGGAGTAGAGTTGTCCGCCTAGCATCATGTGTTACTCCGGATTCTCCGTTTCCCCCGACTGCTAAAGAAACCTGCGAATTATTAAAATAATATTGTACATTATTATGTTAGTTGAGAAATGATATTAAATCACCCCCTCAATCCCAAGTTTATTTCCACCAAATATGTCCAACCGCAAAAACACTCCAAAAGACTTCCTCGATTTATGTTCTCAAATTTTTTTTTTGTAAACAATATTTTTATTCATTAAATCTGAATTCGGATTGGGGAACAGGCTATGCCTATGTGTAACCCCTTTCTCTAATAGAGATACATGTACACATTATAAATATTTACATACATACATACATATTTACATAAATATAGAGCATATATTTTGATACATCATGAATAAAATAGAGACTTAGATAATTATACAGAGTTCAGGGCTTCGAATAACTTAATAGATGTTTATGAGGATTTAAATCTTTTTGAAAGGAAAATAAATTGTTGTACCTCTTTGAAAATAAGTATGTTTATCTCAGGACTAAATTTTGTTGACCCGTACAGAAGACAACTGGTTGTTTTATGGTTGTGTTGGAGGTTGTCGATTGTCTGTTTTCTTGCATCTGAATGTAAGGGGCATATGAGTAAATAGTGTTCGGTATCTTCAAATTTGTGACCACAGAGGCCAACAGGGCTGTCATCGACGTGTCTGAGAAATTTGTGGCCTTGTAAGTTCGAGCAGCATAATCTTAGTTTACTGTGGATTATTTGTAATTTTCGTATTCCTTGATAGTAGTATGATGGGACGATGGGGTCTAATTTATTAAGTGAGTTTCCAAAGATAGCAACTGATCGAGAGTTTCTAATTTCAACTTTAAGTTTGTTCCATTCTCGTATACCGGAAGGGATGAAGGACTCGGAGAAAATTTCTGTTCTGCATCTTGCTTCCTTTAGTTTATCTTTGTTTCTAAGGTTATAATTGATAGGGATAGGGGACAGTTCTAATAGGTCAGAAAGATATGATGGCACGAGGTTGTTTATAATTTTATACATTAGTTTTAATTTATGACGTCGACGTCTTTCCGAGAGTGGAACAAACCCAGTTTCTTTATAGAGTAAGGCATGGCTGGTACCTCTTACTGCCCCACAGATAGTGCGCAGTGCATCTAATTGTAGGGATTCTAGTTTGTTAGCTAAATAATCACTGCACCCATCCCAAATAATATCGGCATAATCAAAGTGTGGAAGGATAAAAGAACAATATATTGTATTTAAAGATTTTATATTCAGTCTATATTTTAGAGATCGAAGGCAATTTACTAGTTTGGATACTTTGCTTATAATGCTATCTATATGGTTATTCCATTTACAGTTAGTTTGGAAGATTAGGCCTAGATGTTTGTGTTCACTTACTTCTTTGATTTGTACCTGGTTCATAAATAATGGTGGGTTAACTATGTGGGGTTTAGTAGTAATAGTCAGTGTCTCTGTTTTTAGGGGGTTAAAAGTTACCAGCCATGTCTCAGCCCAAGTTTTGATTCGGTTTAAGTCATCGTTAAGTCTGGGTCTTCAATTTTTAAGTATAAAGATGTATCGTCAGCAAATAATCTAATGTTTGAATTGTTCACAATATCATTTATGTATATTAAGAATAAGAGAGGGCCTAGTACAGATCCCTGTGGAACACCAGCAGGGATGCTTCTGGGGTCCGAAGAGGTGCCACTGATGGTTACACATTGTTGTCTATTATTTGAATAATCTACGAACCAGAGTAGTAGATCTCCTCGAATCCCCGCAGCATCCAGCTTGTGACAGAGTCCGGCATGCCAAACCCTGTCAAAAGCCTTGCTGATATCACAGAAGACTATTCTAGTATATTGATGTTGATCGATGGCTCGACAGAAGAAGTGTGATAAATCGATTAGTTGAAAAATGGTAGAATCACCAGGAAGAAAGCCACTCTGGAAAGGTGTTAGTATTGAGTTATCTCTAAGGAAGTTAAAGACATATTTGTGAATGATTTTTTCGAAAATTTTGACTATTATACTTAAAAGGGAGATAGGTCTATAATTACTACAATCGTTTGGGGAACCTTTTTTGAATATAGCGACCACGTTTGCAAATTTCCAAATTTTTGGTACAATGTGTAGATCTAATGACAATTTAAAAAGTTGGCAAAGTGGATGGCTGATTTCTTTTGCGATGTATTTTGGGATTCTCGTGTTTATTTCGTCGGGTCCTGAGGCTTTTGTTATATCAAGTCTGTCTATTATGTCTTTAACTTCCTCTGGATTTGGTACAATCTTATCAATGCTGTTGGGGTTCATATCAAGCAGTGGTAGAGATTTATTAGTGCTATCTAGTTGTGATTGTTTAATAAAGAATGAGTTTAAGGCATTTGCTTTTTCTGATTGAGTAAACAACGTATTACCATTGACTGTTAATGGAGGGGGTTCGTTTGTAGAAGCAGCGTGTGTTTTACTATATGAATTAATAAGTTTCCACCATGTTTTTGTTCCAAAGTTTTCTGTGTCACTAATTTGTTTGTCTATTTTGTCAAAGTAATCATTTTTGCTTTTTCTAATTAAGTCTATATATTCATTTCTAATTTTTCCGGAAATTTTGCCAATCAGAGTCTGAATTTCTATTTACCGCTTTTTTGTGCCATCTATTTTTTTTTCTTTTTCATGCGTCTTATTGCGCCGTTCATCCAGGGTTTATCATGTTGCCTAATTGTCACTATTTTGCAAGGTATGTTTGTTTTTGCTATGTTGATCAGGGAGCTTGTAAATTGGACACACGATGCTTCTATGTCTGAACTATTGATAAGATTGTACCATTTAGTAGCTATGACGTCACGTTTTATGCTCTCGAGATCAGTGTTTTCGTAATTCCATACCGTTCGCTTGAAGCTGTGTTGTTTTTGTACGGTGAAAGCCAGTTTGCAATATACCGGACAGTGGTCGCTACAGAAATTATCAAGTACACCGTTTTCAGTTGTTCGCAAGGTAGAGCTGGTTAATATCAAGTCTATTAAAGAAGTATGGTTTTTGCTGGAATAATGAGTAGGTTTATTTATCAACTGAGTAAGATCGAATATATTTATCGCATCGTGAATAAAACTTTTAGATTTTTTTAACATATCAATATTGAAGTCGCCTAAAATTATGCATTTGTCCAAGGGTTCGGTTACAGCGTTTTGAAGAGAGTTAAATATTTGTTGGTTTGTACTAGATGTTGATGAAGGTGGTCTATAATAATTGCCAAGTAAAAATTTATGGCTGTTACAATTTATTTCTATCCATATAGACTCTATTTCACTGTTTTCTAGATCAGCCCTGCGTTTGAACGATATGGAATTACGAACGTAAATAATAAGTCCTCCCCCATGATTATTTCTATCTTTCCTAATAGGTGGGTAGTAAGACGGTAAAGAGATAGATTCTGATGTGATGTTTCTGTCGAGTCATGTTTCACTTATTGTTATAATGTCAAAATGACTTAGCTCTACAGCTATTAAATCTATTTTATTTTTGAGGCTCCTTACATTCAGATGGACAATTAAAAGTTGATTATGTATTTTTGTACCGGGTCCTGGATTTAGTTCGATGTCTCCTGACAAGAGTAACAACGTGTTTATTATAGCTGCAATTGAGAACAAAACATTTGCACTAGGTGTTACATGTGTGAGATTCCTTTTAGGTAAATTATTCAACTTGTGATGATTACATGGTGTTTTGAATGACGGATCTTCAAAAAAAAGTCCTGAGATTTGAAAGTATTGTAGGTGTTTGTTTAGACGTACGTTGTATTGGTTGCTTGTCGTAAAAGAAGTTGTTTCCAAGGGTGTTGTATATAGAGAATTGGCAGTTTTCTTAATTTCAAATACTGTAATGTTTCAATTCTTATCGAGTTGATTTATGAAATGCGAAAAAAACCCCAAGAATTGCCTGTATAAGCTAGGTTATTAATGGGATAGTGAGGTAGTATCAGGATTATCTTCTCTGTTATATTTGCTTCGTTCTGAATTCGTAATGAGAATTTGTAAATACAGTTAGATGTATTCTGTGTCACGATATGCGGATATTGGTGTGCTATCAGACCCAGTACACCGTCAATTGAGAGATTTCCCAGAAGTTAACGTCTGCTGTTGATCTCGTTCATGAATATGCGTATAGCTTTAGTTTGAAACTTTTTAACGGGGTATTAATGGTGCCGAACATGGTTGTTGAGCTCGAATCTGTTTTCCATTTTACTGATTGTGTTGTTTCGTAGCTAACAAATTGTTTGTTATCCTTTTGTATAGCCACTATTTCTAATCCCGTGGGGATATTGATTGGGTAACGGTATGTAAATAGATTATTTATTAATCAAACATAATTTGCATCAATTCAGAAAAATACGTCTACTCAAAATATTGTGGGGGAATTGTTTCTATTGGTTTTATAAACCAATATAAACTGTGAATACAGTATATGTACGAAACTACATACACAGTATGTACGACATTACATAATAATGATGCATGATACAACGGGATACAGTTTTCAGCACAAAGCAACAAGAATTGTTTCCCGATCAAAACCGTTCACCAGTATTACACCTGTACTCAAAGAACTGCACTTGTTGCCCTTAGAGTATCGCATATAATTCAAAATCTTATGCCTGCAGGGTAAGCTTACTCTTCCGGATACCTGTTACCACTGTTTGTCGTGTATTTTCGTACACGGTGGACAGTCCATTTGTTGATAACACTATTTTACCTGATTACACTATTTTGTCTATACCGGTTGTAAATTGGAATACTACCGGTGTAGGTTGTCATTGATAGTCCATTGGCCAATCACGCTATTTTACCGAGATTTCGTCTTAATAGTTGGATGCAGCCATGGCGGGTGTGGCATGCCAGCAGGGTAAGCTTACTCTTCCGGACACCTGTTAACACTGTTTGTCGTGTATTGTATACACGGTGAACAGTCCATATGCTGATTACACTATTTTGCCAGATTACACTATTTTGCCTTTTCCGTTTTTGGGGACTTCGAATTTTGTCTAATGGTTTTGGATTGTTCGTACTTGGTTTTATTCCATGTTTCACATACTGTTCCCTCTACTCTACTGAATTCCCTGAATACATATCGACACTGCTACATCAATACCAACTAGAAGTCTTAGCTCGGGGAACCAGAACCTATTAAATTTACCAAAGTAAAAAGTAATCTTGGTCTCCGAAACTTCAAAGTGTCTGCTCTGAATGAGCTTCCAGTTGAATTGAAAAGTGTAGATAACATAAACATTTTCAGAAAAAACCCTAAAAACTCATTTTTGTTAACGAAGCCTTCGTGATTCCCCGGTGCGATTTATAATCTTATATTTCCACGACATTTTGAAAATTGTAACAGTGCACCAGAGCAACTAATCTAGCTGGATGTTGGCGCTCTATAAATGTCCATTATTATTATTATTATTATGTATAAAAACAAGACAATACAGTATATGATACAACATAATATTGTATTATGTATAATACAATGGATGATGTATGATACTACAGAACATGTGTTATGTGGTTAATTTTTATTTCGGTATTTATGTCATTGGGGACCAGCATAATTTCGATTTTAACATAATATATCATTAGTTATCATTTTATGTCCTAGTGGGGTGGGGGGGTGGGTAGATCACAAGGTATGGTATCACAAGGAGCTGGTTCATTAACCTCGGGATTTTTGTCGGCTTAGATGCATGCGTTATCTCATGTTCCCAACATCCTAAAGACCCTTTGCACCAGCGAATTATTGAAATTACTTGGTAGTGTCACGTTGAGGTTAAAAACCTTTCTCTCTATATGCTTATATCAATCTCTCACTTTCTGCAAACTCTTCTCTTCTAGTTCTAGTATTATAAACAACAAAACAATACACGTATAAAAGGTGGGGATTTACAACCTCCATATCTTCGAACCACGATCGATGGTACATACCAGATTGAGTTCTCCGGTCACACGGCTGTAATTTTCCCTCCTATAACTGAAGATCTGTAATATCGGGTTGTAGTGTATGACAATAGATTACTTGGAGTAATATCAGTATTTACAAGCCTGATAGATGGCCTTATCCTATTGATTGGATCAAACGAGGGTTAGTCGCTTTATATAGAGACATTTGATACATCCTCAAAACAACCAACTTTAAACATGGCTTTATTATATGTAGGGTTCAACCTGTACATTAACTTTGTTTATATTGGAGTTCGGCTTGATCAAAGATGCCATCTTAAAATTAAAAGCTGTGTTGTTTTATTTTAATTGTTATTTTTTTAGGGTGGGGTGTGATCAAGAGGCTTAAGCAGGCCAATTGGCAAGTTGGCAATACTTTTCTATTAGACGTGATTTGATTATATAGTTACATTTAATAATCAGATTGCAGTGCAAGCTAAATTTGACTTAAATTTGACTTAAACGTGGCATATTTTTAGGATCGGTTGCTCGTGAGCAATACCTTATTCTCAGACGGCCAGAGTATGGATTACATTAATGTTCTTGGTATGGGCGCTAATGGCTCCTTAATAGATGTGAATTTAAAGATGTATTATGGAAGATTTGTATAGAGAGTTAGCCATTCTTGCTATAACAGTTCAAAAGTAGATGATGAAAGAAGCATATCTTGAAAATTTCAGTCAAATTACTTTATTCTGTACAAAGTTTTAAGGGTTGTAATATTTGACTAGAAATGTGTGCCAAATTGGTTCACCTTGTCCTATCCTTTGATTGACAATGCCGTCGGAATATCGCTCAACAGTACACTCTATTATTTAGCCTCGATCTAACTGATGACGTTAACATAACAGTTAATAATCTCATCACAATGCGCCATATTTGATTTAATAAATCAGTGAAATCCTATTTAAGTCCAAGCTGTAGCCGAGCCATCCGTTGGTCTAAAGAGTTAATTTGGGGCTTGTTGTTTAAATAAAGATCTAATTTATAATTTATATAAAATCTGAAGCCAAAATTAAGACTTGCAATAATGAGAATAATCAGATTTGGCTCTTGCATAATGTATCTTTTATGGTTTGGTGGAAAGCTATGGAGGTGGGGGCGTTTTTAGATTTTATTGCATACAGATTAGACTTTACAACAAACAGTCGACGAGTTCAAAACACAAACGTCTCCTTAAACCCGATTGTTGTTGAAATGTTAATGTTAAACCTCATTTCTTGCATTCATGTCGGACACAAACTTTATGGGTTAATCGATTCTTTTTTGTCCAGACTCCTTTCGATAAACATTATTTAAACTCCACTGTAAAGCAATGGGAATAACTTGAGTTGTGCTGTTTGAACCAGCAGACTCGACGGTCTAGTGAGTTGTGATGTTATATTAAACCTAATAGGGTAATAAAACGAACGTTTGCATAATAACACGAAATAAAAATATAATGTGAGAGAGAGTATTTTCAACGGAGGTCTAAAAATGTAATCTTGAAACCGGTTTGAACAACCCATGCCTTGACGAATTACTTCCCCTAAAAGCATGTGGAACACTAGAAAATCAAAATTGCTAAGTATGTGCAATAGAAAGTCGGAACCAAATTTGTCCGGGTCAAATTAATACATGACTGTAACTTAAAGATGTGTCTATATATCTAGCGTATATGGAAACCTACAGATCCACCCTAGGCGACCTTCGGTTATCTTAATTTTCCTTAACTAGTGTTGAACTAACTGAATCTGAAACTCATTTAGTCTAGACCGTAGTCCAAAAATACTATTATGGCATGGACAGAGTAGTTCCAAGATGACGGATGTCCAAGAAACCTAAGCGTAGAAAGTTTTGAAAGAATCTTTTTTTGTTTAATAATGAATTGAGGAAAGCTTTCAAAAAAAAAATCTTCTATCAGCAGATATTATTTGCCTCGTATGTTTTGTCTGTATCTAAAAGATTGCGCACTATTTCAATATTTGAGCTATGAAAAAAGTAAATACAAATTATTAACTATATAACATCATAGAGCATAGCGATTCGTCATCCTCCACGGAGAGAGGTATAGACCTACCTTGAGCTTAATGGGGGTTTCAGGGTAATGGTCGAGGTCTAAAGCAGAACAAACAAACATCATCGTATCCATGGGGGCAGTCATCTTTGAACAAACGATGCTCCGGGCCACCCGCGTGCGGTTTCGACTAATATAACTAAAGGTGACCCAATATGGACCGGTAATTCTTACATTCTTGCGCAGAAAACGAGGACGTTAAACCACATTTCAATGATTCGTTCTTAAAATCTCTAAAGGAATAGCACGGATTCCACAATACAGCTTAAATAAATGTGGGGATAAGCATGTAAATCACACACTGAAATGCCTTTGTACCCTGAAGACCACCCGACTGGGAAAACTATCACAAAGCTTCAGTTAAATAGAGTTGTCCACCCCATAATAACTAGTTTATTCACTACAGTTTGTCTGGAATTAACCCTTAACTGCGAACAAATTCTCTTGGTTTTCCTTAATCTGGCGATTGCTACCGTATTCTTGATTTCTGGTTGGGAGTATCAATCAGTACTCATCGTTAGTACTGTATCATACAGGGGAAATAACTCGACTTGGTTTATTTAGTTCTGAACAACTATAAATGTCATTGAAACACTGACGTGATCCAATCGGTATCACTGTTGTAGAATGTTTGTTGGGTACTTCTTATCGCATCTACTTACACAGGCTGAATTAGTTATTTCCATGGTGGGTCCATTCTTTAATAGCCACACCACTCAGCTCCCGCCAAAAAAAAAACCAACAATAATATTGTTTATGGAATTTTTGTGATAAAAAGATTATACTGAGTGGATATGGCATGTTTGGAAAGAAAGATATTGAACTTATAATTTAAGCAGTTTTATTTAAAGGTGGGATGATTTTAAATTTAAAATGGTTGAACACACAAATATTATTTTTTAAGGTCGTTTTGATGCTCGTGTGAATTGATCTCACCATACTTGTAGCGAGACTGGGCGAGATATTATTCTTCCACCTGATCAATATTCTAGAACAACTTACCTTTATTAAACAGAGCTAGACGCAAATAGATAGGTGCCAGACGTAGTTTCGCACTTTAAATTATATTTATGCCAGATTAGTTGTAAATAAAGCACGTCACAACGTATATATAGCGTAAACCTATAGCATGTACATTTTAAGAATTTATCATTATTAATAATTTATACGCTTTTAGATTAGCTATTGTCGATTTTGTTGTAATGGGTTTGATACGTTTCCTTTGTCGTCTGCTGAATACAGTTTTAGACGCACGTGTGCTAGTGTCAGCTGTGTACTCACTGCCCGGCTGGGAATCAACCGTCAAGTTCATTGAAATGTGGAGTGAGATCGAAGATGATAGAATCACAAGAGCGGGTGGTGGTTGACTGGCTTCAGGTTAGAAGAACCCAGATAAGAATTAGGCATTTTAGTTTGATTTGGTGGAAGCGAACCTCAAATAAAGCTGTCGCACATACGGTCAACGAATAGCCTTTAATTCGCCCTGAAAACCTAATGAAATTGCATCACACATTAAAGAGCTAATCCCGATATTTGTTTTGGGAATAAAACTGCTTAATTTTGTTTTAAAATCCCTTAAAATTTTCGAGCCAAGGGCCGAGCAACTACTTCAGTATTCAAACGAATTAAATCCGTCAGTCTTCATCTGGAATTTGAGACCGGTGCCTCAAGGTGTATTTTGTGGTATCTGGATAAAACCAAACATTTTTTTAATAAAAATAATATGTAGTTGAAATTTTCCTTTCTTTATCAAATACTGCACATGGTTTATTTACTGCATAACCCTCTCGAGTAACCGTAATCGGTTATAAGGTCACCCAACGAAAATATTGACCCGAAATCTTAAAAGGGTTACGTGTCCGGATAAGGAGTTTTGGCGTTCACGTCCAAACGATTTAATATTTTGAGTTGAAATGTTGAGACAAGGTAAATACACCATTCCCCTATATTTTGACGTTTATTTTCATACATTCTCAGACTTTTAATTTTGAGCCTGTGTTTAATTCGGGATTGTCCCTTTAAATGAGATGCATTTAACTTACGTTTTATTTTCAAAACAGAGTACAAAAACGTTCAAATTTTGAATCCCTTTGGACTACTCACCACTTGATCACCGAATAATAGAGTGATGAATAGGATTAGTTCATGTCTGCCAATTTGGGCATTATGACATACATGTATTGGAATATAAGATCATTTGGGAGTAGGGGGGGGGGGGTCAAATTCTATGGAAATTTGTTTCTTTATATTATTAACTTATATTATCATCATATTGATAAGCGGTTGGGAGAGAGTGGAGTTATGGATTTTTTTGCAGACATTCTTAAAAATATTACGATATTATGAATATGAATATAGTAACCTGATAGTCCGTTATATTATTCCATATACATAGTACCAATTCTACAAACGTCCTTATATCCATGTACACAACTATACACAAAAGTTCACCAGCATTGAGTTTTTTTTAATTTTTGTAATGAATTCTGAAAAGATACGATTTTAGTTAAAATCTGAAGAATGTAAACAGTTTGATAGATTCATAGATAGAATTGTTGTTGTAAACATGATTACTGAACACTATATTATATGTATATAGATAGATATATATAATTGTTGGTATACATCACTAAAACCTATACAGGGTGGTGGCTGGATAGAAATAGCACGCTAGACAAGTTACAACTAGCATTCGATCAATATTTTGTGATTTCAATGTAATGTTTAAGCTAAAGCTAAATAAGATAGGAACATCGCCATATTTGGCTATATAAAATGTCGACCCTTCAGCAATGATAATTATAGTAGTCCTATGATTACATACACACGTTTCTTCAGACGTTTGATTTATTTGAAGGACTTTGTGTGGTTTAATATTTATATATATTTAAGCGACTCTTCTCGATTTTTTTAGCACAAAATAATAAAGGGTTTGTCAGTTGCTCTCTGTTTCTTTACAAGTGACCCCCGGGGAGTTATTAGATACCATCTGTATGTTACTTAGTTTTAAAATATGTCACCCACTGATTTGCCTGGTGACCTGAATTATTACATCATCTTAGCGATCATCTCACGTAATGTTCTCCGTCTGTAGTGACGTATGAACTACTCTGGTATTGTTCAAAGCAGATTAGTTCTGTCGCAAACCCAATATTTCGAGTGAACCTTGAAATTGTATACAACATATTTTTTGTGACTGATTTTAGTAGCCTAGGATGTACTCTTTCAGAATCTGTTGATTGAACCTCGGTCACCCTTGAGCGTTTTGAAATATTCAAGATGGCGTCCAAGACAACCGGCACATCAAATAATCCCCTATAGCTCCCATAGTATTTTTTCTAGGATGATAATTTTGCGCCAAACAGTATGTTTTTTGAGATGCACTGAAATAATGTATTATGTTGTGGGATGATTAGGTGAAAGTTAAATCAAACGTGCCAGACAATATGGCACTTTAACTCGTTAGCGGCGATTGGGTGCGATTATTTCACCGAAGCAAACTATATCTACAGACACACTTGATATTTCTGGACATAGGAGCGTAGGAGTGATAGGATAACATTACACAAATCCCCATCAGTCGCTCCGGGGCCACATCGGTCGGCCCTGAAAAGGGAGAAACAAGCTGTCTGCTGAAAATTTAAAAAAACACATTCTACCCGCAAAATAGGAACATGGCCTCCACAAAACTAGGTAATTTCCATTTTTATCCTTTAGTCGTGTTTCTGGCTGCAACCTGTGACAGCACAAGCACAAAATATTGTATATTCTAAGCTATCCCTAGTGCAGCTACGCGTACTACATTAGCTGTCACTCTTGCGCCCACATCAGACTCCGGAGCAAGTCGGCCGGTTGTTATGTTCTCAATTCTGTATCCTTCTCCCAGCAACACTGTTCCAGATCCAGTCCCGGTCTTCCAGTGAACGCCATACAATAGCTTGGTGATTAGCTCGTTTTACGTTCTCTGCAAATGTATCATTCATTGAGCAAGACTACATGGTTTGGGTGGGAATGATGAAGATACATTTCTAGTTTTACAATGGTTTCCGTTTTCCCCCCAATTTCAAAGTTATGTTTGGCGAAATAAGCCATGCAGTCTCAATCTAGTGCAAATTTCTATAGCGTCTGGTTATTATAGTCAACATACGCCGTATGGTATGGTGCAATATGGCTAACCTCGCTCCTCAAGTCTCTTATTAAATCTGGGGCTGAAGCGCATTATGGTACACGACTCGTGTACCAATGTTGTAAAAATTATTTTATCTAAAATATCGGATATCAGAAGCTCATCAATTCCCGGCAAGTTTACATCATCAATGTTGGTTTATATTGGCCTATAATTCGTGTTTTCGATGTTAAAGATTTTGGAGGATTTTGAGTTACGGACTTAGGTCCTTTAAATCAATGTTTAACATGGCAAATGTCGGTAGCGGTTCGAGAACAAATTCTGACAGACCGCTAATGATATTTTATTCACGTTTGACATGTTCGTCTTTCGCCTTCCATCAACTGAAATCACATGTCCCAATAGGTCATGTTGGTTTCTAGGGTTAATCCGGTGAAAATTTCAAATCGTAACAGCACTGAAACTTTTATCACTCGGCTTTGGGAAATCAGTAAGATAGTTGAATAAATTAAGGCCAATTGTTATGGTCCTTGGAAGACTTTGTGGAAAAAAAAGCATTGCATCTGGTAAAACACGCATGTCCTAAGATGGAGAGAATACATTGCTGACTAATAACCAAAGTTACATGAAATAGTAGAAGGAATATATATTTAAGTGTGCAACAACTTAACATTTCGTATGAGATGTAGACTTTACTTTGTAGAAGGTTTTTCAGTTTCATAAAATGTTATTGTGCTTGATAACGATACTTATCGAAACGTCGTGCCTGTGTATAATAAACAAATGATTATTGTCTCATTTAACTGTGTTAGATATAAGTTAAATTGGTTTGAACGTCTCGGTAAAAAAAATAATATCAGTTTTTCGGAGACAAACATATGACAAGTTTTATGTCTGTGTTTAGGTGTGCATTTCCAATTGGCGTGCATGCCACTGTGTACACGGTTTGACCTCGGATTTTCTATTTCTTCCCTTCTCCTCCTCCTCACGAGGTTCCAACCCTGAAACCCCGAGGAGTAAAGATCGAGATAGTTACAACTCCCCAAATACTTAAGAGTCTAAGTTAGACCACGCAGGGATCTGAATTCTCAGGACAATCTAGTGTCCCAGTCGCTTTGCTATCGGGGTCCCTTCATGAACTAGTTAGAAGTATCAGAATGTGTTTATCAGAACGGGCAAAGCGTTGATTCTCGTGAATCTTCTATTCCGACTATTAAAGCATGTATCTAGCTGGTGAATTAATTATTAATTTAGCAATTCTACAAGTCTTAAACAGTGTCACATTAATATATATTTCATTTTTTTTAAAGTGGTTACTTGCATGTTAGCGAATCTCTTTGATGTCCTTGTATGTAATACATGGTGTTTAGTGATGTCGTGCCAATCAATGAATTCTTTGTTTTTGAACTTGAAAAATGCCGTGGTTATAGTTTCAATATTGTTGCTGCAACGTGTATAAAGCATTGTTTTGCTTTGTATATTTTTTGTCTTTGTACATCATAAGAATCGATTGATAGTTTGGCGAACACTGTTGTTGTTTGAATTGTAGTTCTTTCTGTAGCGAACTTACGCTATGAGATCGCTAAACACTTTATGAGATTAAGTTCTACCTCCACAGGACAATAATCCCACATTCAATGGGCCAGTCAAGAGTTTAACCACAGACTGGTTGACCGCCAGAAGAAAACATAATAAATAGAACTGTAGCCATCTATCATAACACAACATCTGAAGTACATAGTAAACGGCAATCGGAACCGCCACTTAGGAAATGGCACGATTCATTACTCCAAAGTGAGCAAGTCTAAACCCGTGCACAACATCCCGTTCTGTACTTGTATTTTGAATAATTAAAGAGATCGGCATTGCTGAAGCTTTTGGATCAAATAATTGGTACTACTGAAAATAAATAATAAGATCCTGATTATCATATTCATAGTCTTTGTCCGGCAACGAGTCGGTGACCCCAATAAGTGAACAGATGATATATGATTCTGAATTGTAATAGGTTTTTGTGTCGAACAATCTTCGAAAGTTTCCAATTGCCAGAAACAGTGGCAAAGGTGACCATCTCGGAGAAATCTACCCACATGTGCCTTGGATTTTCAAGTTTGTTTTCAGGGTTGGCCAAAAAACCCTAGCATGTATAACAAATGTCAAATACCCTGACCATATAGAACATTTTGTTATATTTTTCGGGATTTATGAAACCGGGTTGCCAGTCCAATCGTGCACGTAAAAGAACCTTCGGTAGTTAGAATTAGGTGGAGATTAGACGGAAACGCCACGTGACCTTAGAAACCAATATAACCATGTTAATCTCTAACCGCCTTTCATTTCCCTTAGTCATGTTTTTGTAACAACTTTATTTGAGTCCACTCCATTGTCTAATAAAATATCAATCTAGGTTTATAAACATTAATATTGGTATTGTCATTTAATTAAAAACAGATGATCGTCATTGTGAAAAATATGTTACATTCACTCCCACAATGTCATCCTGGAGACGATGTAACTACAGTACAAACCGCTCGTTATTTGTTGTATTCAATTATTGTATTGTGAATGATTGTCGAGTGAATAAATAAAGTGGTGATTGATAGGTCTGCGTGTTTATATTTGGTACCAGTCCCTTACCATTGTGTAAAAATTACGAGTCCCCTGGTGTTGAAGGACAGTCTGTGGTATTCCTGTAAGTTTGTTTGAATAGATTTATATAAAAATCGAACTGAAGTTTTATATCGTTAAATGGCGTCACGCACTGGTTGACGTAGAGCTATCCAGTATATTGGTTTCGAGGAATAAATGAAAAAGCTTCAAATATTGATCTCTCTCTCTCGATGTTTTTATGTCAATATTTTTGCGGCAATGTTAGCATTGGGATGAACTAGAACCAAACACATAGACGATAAGCAAGCGTTGGGAGATAGAAAAAGCTAGAGTAATTAATTAAAAGATTGGATGCTGTAATTTTTGTAGGAATCGTGTAAAACAGGGATATTCAGTGTCATTCATACATCTCCATCTTGTCTTAACATTCAGTTTCTATACTAAATGGTCTAGTAGTTTGCACCGTTACCAAAATTTGAGAGAAAAGTAATTTACATAGATTGTACAAATTGTATCAAGTTTCAAAATATTTTCTTATGTACTGATCATGTAGTTTTGTCTTGTTCCATCATAGAGCCGAAGCTAGTGCGAAATATGAATTTATAATCAACCTATAGTGTCTTTCGACTGACGCCTTTGGTGCTTGTCGCGTTTTAATGCATTGATGAATTTTGATGATAATTAGTCCCTTATCCAGACGTTTCAGCCCATGAAACCAAACTAAACACTGTTCCACTTAGTGACGCGTGTAGTACATGGCGTTGATGATGCCTCTCTTTCTATTTCTAATTTTTTATTTTGTTATCCTGGCAATTTCTTTTATATAAAAATGTAATCATTTTACAAAAACAAGTTGCCCGGGGCCGAAGGAGACTTCTGCAATTCAGTCTGCTTATATATTGTTTTGCACATAGTTTATAATAGGATGACAATTTCTAATATCAGATTGATAAATAATGACAGGATATTGTTGGTTATTGAATTATATAATCACAGATAATTGATCTAATCAACTAAATTAAAAGCTGCTTAACCCAAGAGGTTCGATTAGTACATTGTCAAGATACGCTTTGTTGTAGGCCCACTACTCCAATAATGGCAACTATAAAACAATCATTCTAGTTGGCCTGCATTTATGTTATATTTTTGTATTGATGTTTTATTAATTCATTATTTAATGCCTTATAACACCTTCACAAGAAATCATAATTAGTAGACATTTTAATAGGACTGACTCTGAAAATTGTTAAGGGGCCTCTGATCTAGCTAAGATTTAATCTTGGGGATAGTTGCCAAGAAGTGCGAATGAAAGTCAGATTTCAAAGTTCTTCCCTCTCTCTGCCTGTAAATCACAATTAAAGGAGCTAAAAAACTAATATTTGGGACCTTAAAATTGACACAAATGGATCACAACGCATATAAAAATGTAATATGGTTTACATTCAACCATACCCGTCTTTAATCTCATTTCAAATCAGTTATGTTCTGCGAAATATGCCTGATGTCTCAGTCGAAAGTACATCTCCAACGTCTGCTTATTCCAGTCTACATAGTATTTATTGCGTATGCTTGCAGATAAGAATATAAGGTGTCACCGTCTCACCCCGTTCTTCATTTCCTTTGTTAAAAATGTGTCTAAAACGCATAATGGTACACGATTCGTGTAACAATAGTATTTTTGTCCCCCGCCTTTCGAAGAAAGCAGGGGACTATTAAAATGGGTCCGTCCGTCTGTCTGTCTGTCTGTCCGTCCGTCTGTCACACTTTTTGGGACACAATAACTCTCCTTCTAATTGAGCTAGAATGTTCAAACTTGGTGTAGGTGTTTATTAGGTCAATGCTTAGACGGAGTTCGAAGATGAGCATTTTCTGCTTAGGGTAAGCAGAGATAAGCAATTTGATTGGTTGATGCTTTGGGACACGATAACTTTAGTTGTAATTAAGTGAGAGTGATGAAACTTGGTGTATTGTTTCATTACATCAATACCTTGACTAAGTTCGATAATGAGCAATTTCTGCTCAGGGTAAGCAGAGCGATAAGCAATTTGATTGGTCGAGACTTCGGAACTGAATAACTCTCATTCTAATTGAGTTAGAATGTTCAAACTTAGTGTGAGTGTTTATTAGGTCAATGTCTTGATGGAATTTGAAGATGGGCATTTTCTGCTTAGGGTTAGCAGAGGCAAGCAATTTTATTGGTTGATGCTTTGGGGCACGATAACTTAAATTCTAATTAAGCGAGAGTAATGTAACTTGGTGTGTAGTTTCATTACATCGATACCTTGACTGAGTTCGATAATGAGCATGTTCTGCTCATGGTAAGCAGGGCAATAAGCAATTTGATTGGTCGAGACTTTGGAACACAATAACTCTCACTCTAATTGAGTTAGAATGTTTACACTTGGTGTAGGTGTTTATTATGTCAATACCTTGATGGAGTTCGAAGGTGAGCATATTCTGCTTAGGGTAAGAAGAGATAAGCAATTTGATTGGTTGATGCTTATTAAGTTCTGATTAAGTGAGAGTGAGGACACTTGGTGTATAGCTTTAGCTTTATTACAGCGATACATTGACCAAGTTCGATAATCAACATTTTCTGCTGAGGGTAAGCAGAACGATAAGCAATCTGATTGGTTGATGCTTTGGGGCACGATAACTTAAGTTGTAATGAAGTGATGTGAGTGATGAATATAGATTCATTTTATCATTACCTTGTTGACTAAGTTCGATGGTGCAAATTTTCTGCTTAGGCTAAGGAGCGATTAGCAATTTTATTGGTCAAGACTTTGGAACATAACTCTGCCTTTAATTGAGGTAGAATTTTGAACCCAATGTAGAGGATCATTAGGCGAATGTCTTGACTAAGTTCAATTATAAACATTTTGAGCTAAAGCTAATATTTTGAAAAAATTAATGTTTGATTAATTTATATGTGTCATCTTATTATTTTGGGATTTCGGCGGGGGACATCAGCCTCACTGTTGGCTTGTTTTATTTTGTCTTAAATATTGGATATCAGAAGCCCATCTTTTTCCTGGAAGATCGCAAAATCAATGTTGATTTAAATTGACATATAAATCGTGTTTTTATTTTCGAAGTCTGGTCTATGTTGAAATTATCAAAGATCATAGATAGTGTGAACTGATTCCTACATAACTAAATTAAGGTTAGTTTTACATGAATACCATTTTATGTGCATATGATTTGTGTTTTTAGCGTGTACAATACAACTGTTTGAGCAAATTATCGATTTTCAAAAAATACGGTTTTACATCAAAATAGATGTAAAATCGATAAATTATTATTTTGTCTTCATTGGTTGTGTATGTTTGTGGGCATATACATCTATTTTAAAATTTATTGAAATCATTTATAGTAGCACGAGTATACTGTCTTACCTAAATATAAGTAAAAACTAATTAGTTGAGGTCATTATCATGATCGCAATCAGGATGGTTGTTTGTTACAATCAGAAGAAATAAGACTTCCATGGCGACCTTGGCATATTGATCACAGTCATTCTACTCCGGAATTCATCATTGTATCTTTTGTATATGGCTTTAGTGTCGTCTACATAAACTTGTAGAGTGATGCTATATAGATCCCTCGAGTTATATATATTTATGGATTCCGAATGGATGTTCCGGCTTACCTCCTTAGTTGTTTTTTTTAAATTTTACTATTTGATATGGTATATTAGATGTGAACTACCAACGCATCAATAATAAAATCTCTTGTATCGCGTCTCTATCACTATTTCCCATGTAATGGACTTTTTAACGTTATATTACAATTTAGATATTTAACAAACCAGTTGATTTATTTTATCCATGGATCACGGGTTGCCATAAACACAAACAACTATTCTGTTTCATATAATTGTATTTTTTATATATTTATTTTTGTGGTCGCATATATTAGTGTTCCTGGACGAATATTGGTTATCGATTTACATTAACTAATAATGGTTGGAGGAATTTTGCCCCCTTTTTCGATTGATGAAAACTCGATTCCGTACCACGAAAGCTTGAAACATACCTGTTCATTTAGGGACTGGTAAAGAAATTTCATTATCTAGTGTAAGGTGGCGGGCGACAGGAGGGGGGGGGGGGTGTTCTAAGCGTGCGCTTTAGGTTATAAGGTCTGTCTTTGAGTCAAGTGACGTGGCGTAGTTTCTATCCCACTTTAGTGTCTGTATGTGACAAGTAGGGTTGACTGCCCAACCTTGAGGGTCTCTCTGGGTCCCCCGCTAACCTCCAGAGTCCATCCGCTAAAGACTCCTAAGTACATGCTAATTATTGAAATGAAATTGAACCATATTATATTCCCGAAATGACCTTTGTGTCAAATGGACGTTGCCCCCCCCCCCTCCCTCATCCGGTGGCAGTGAATAATATTTAGTTTTAACCTAAAAGTTGAACAATGGGTCAGAGGAATGGGTACTGTGGTGCTCTGTTGACTAATTATTAGCAGGTTTATATACACCAGTACTGATTTTAAAATAATGTATATAAATGACCCTAGCTTATTGTTATCCGTGCCATCATTTTATATCTACCCATTATTCCTTACACGTTGAATCTAGTAAACTTATCGATCGCTGGATTCACATACTATTGCCTGGATGACGTTACCTAGGTAGCCAATGTAAACTGATTACACTTATCTGCTTGACGAAGCACTGAATTATATCAATGATGGTCACGATAAGCTTGGGTGAGATGGAGGTAATATGTGATGAAAGACACAAAATGCGTGTATTTAGATATAAATACACTTTCACATGTTATCTCAATGAATAGAAAACGAGTTGTCTATGACGAACGACGTTTTTTTTAGGTCTCTAATTCGTTCGATCTATAATACTAATTTTATTTACAACAAACAAAATTAATGTGAAGACAGGTGAGGAAGAAGAACTTGAAATTGTAGATAAACGTACGTCAGCTGAGAATATAAAAGACATAGTGTGGTTTTAAAATCAAATTACGATTGTACTGCTTACACGGCATGTTTGGAATACTAGATCGGTCAACAGTAACAGACTGCCCAGCTAAAATTAAACCCCGTTTGTATTCTGATATTTACCTGAGGTCCCCAATCCCATTTTGTCAAGCCGCAGTTTATGGGCACAAAAGGTTACATTCGTGAAAAAACTGTACAATATTTGACAGCTATCTTTGCAAATTACAGTCATTAAAGACCAACCCCAAGCCGTTCTGGTGGTGGGGGACGAAATACTGAGATCTCGCGCCCCACATTCACGTTGACATACACATGAATGTTTGAATTCGACAAAGAATGAATGAAATGGGGTTTAACGTCCTACGCTTAAGCACCGTACCTGGGCTAATTGAAGACGGGCATACGCCACAGTGTGCAATGAGGGAAATTTTGCCCGGGCAGCGGCGCTACGGCCTACTCTTATATCGAATTCCAACTGCCAAGGGATCTTTTACGTGCACTCCAATTTGTACACAGGACCTCGGTTTTTCGTCCCATCCGAACGACTAGGCAGCTGTCCTTGTCAGGCCCTCCTTCTGCATCACTGACAAGGGGAAATCACGTCGGAAAATCGAGATGAACTTTCTCGGCCAATGCAGGGATCGAACACTCAACCTCCAGGCTAGCGAACCAGCGCCTTATCCACTTAGCCACCGTGATCCCCTGAATTCGACAAAGAGTGGGTAGGATCCGTGCACTCCTGGCAAAATTTCACGCAAAAGCACAATTTTTATGACGTATGCTGCTCTTCAATAATTTTGGTGCAAACAAACAGGATGTTAATCCCATATCATTTCCTGACACCATAGTTTCTCAATTGAAAAAGATTAGAAATCTTCCAAGACTTTCATTTGATATAACATGGAACGAAAATGTTTGTGTGATTTTGTATTTGGGTTTTTCTTTACATGGAGCGAAAGAAAATATCTGTGCTAATATTATGGGTACAAACCTTCAATTTATATTCTTTTACCACTGCCACTTTAATTGAAGTACACGACCCCGCTTAGCAAGAAATATCTTACATATAGATGGATGGAGATAAGTTTGGTATATGAGAGACTTGAAATAATTAATTGGGATGAAAGGAGATGGTCTAGTTGATCAGGTTATGTAATACGTTAACGGTGCCGACCGACAGCGGAGATTTATTCAATAAATACAGCCTAATCCCCGCGGACAACAATTACCCGACTAACTCAGATTGCAAGCCGTTGATTAAATGAAAACCACGTCTGGCGTGATAGGAAAATGTAAAATTTCTGCCAAAAATGGTCTTGTATTTATCATCATCGTTTCAATCGACGTAGAAGTCGAGTTGGTATTGTAGTAAACAAGTAAAACATCTTCAGTCGTTGAGTACTGGATTTATATTGGTCTATCGTTTCGGGGTTGGTTGAGGGTGGGGATATTAAACTCATTACTAGAATCACAAGGATTCGAATCTCGGCCTGAGCCATGCAGAGCATTCGGATTTTACAAACAAGGTTCCCACTTATCAGGGGTAACTCATGGCAAGTTGTTTAGTGTTTTGGTGGAAACAAAAACTAAGGGTTACTTTACAAATTAATAGTGCACGTAAACAAGTCGTTGGGCTGAAATAAACACCAGGTCTAGTATACACATTGGCGTGCACGTAAAAGAACCTTTGACTTTGGCCGTATCGTCGCTGTCTGGACAAGATTTCCGTCATAACACACCGTCCGCTTTCATTTGTCTGGATAAAGCAGTAGAGTAGGGCGTCAAACCCAATATTATCTTATTTCCAAACGACTGCTGTACGTCCAAGATGCATTAATATTTATTTTCTTTTTGTCTTCGTCGTATTTCTTTACTGTGAAGTGTTGGTATACGCTGTTGTACGACTTTTCTATTCAGTGTGATTATTGTTTTTTGTGACATTGACCATTAACAAAGGTTGGGATCAATTGTCAATTATTTTGTAACCCTATACGAAGAACCTGGTGACATTTATGGTTGCTAGGTTTTAAATATAACAATAACCATAAGATAATCTAGTGACACCCGAGAAGTTAATTAACAACGATCTGTTAACGAGATAGAAGCACCCAACTCAGACAATGTTGCTGGAAAAGTCTTCCGCATAGTTATTTTAAAGAGGCGTCAAAGATATATATTAATGAATAATATTACGAGTTAATTATGTGTGGAGACAAGAGGAAGGTTTCATTTTAATCATATTATACTGCTGACCAAACCATCTATTATATATTTTTTAAAGAAATTATGAAACTTCCAGTTTCCATGGAGGTGAGCGATACGTTCGCAAATTCCATGCTATTTTAAAGTACCTGTTTGCCATGTCAAGATGATGGTGGTCAATTTTCTTCACAATTGCGAAATCCGTCACACGACTTTCGCCGTTCTAGTAATCACCATATGTTCCTTGTTTTGAAAACCGTGTTCATATCTTGCTACTTGTGACGAATCTTACACACATTTTTTTTATTTAGGCCGACTAAATTTTTAATTGTTTTGACATTGTGTGCATATATATCTGACTAGTGTTTGTGAATCTTAAAGACAATAATTGTAGTTTAGGCCGATATAATGTTCAGTGTTCTGGACAGCGTGTTAGAAGTCACTTATGGATGAAAACTGACAACTTATACTTTTGTATCCCTGAAAATTATGACTGATTTAGATCATATAAAAACATGATATGCGTTCAGTTCACAAAATATTGCCCGAACCAAACGAAAACGATTGAACGACTTTGGGAAGGGATTTTACATAGAGCTTTGTGATAGTGTGTCGTAGATATATTTCGTCTTTGACACATCCTCTTTATTACTCGATGGTTATTCTTAACAGTTCGAACAAATTTAATGTGAGGGATTTGGTGGCACAGTGGTCTGTAATGGTTTAAATTTTTAAAATCGTGGTTCCATTTGAGATTTGTAGTTGCAAGGCGTGGGATGCCTGTCCAAACTTTATGTAAGTCTCTAACCAAACACAAGTCTTGATTAGTCACACCGAGATTACCAACTTCAAACCTGGAATAATTATTATACCTGAATTGTCTTGACCCCCTTTACACTTTCACCTTTATCTTCTAATGGTAGGTTCTCACTGTCGTGCAATGCTTTAGGATATGATTGTCCCTATTGCACCCACGATCTGGCTTGTGCAGATACGTTCAGACACATTTCGATACGATCAACACGACTGCTACGACTGACCTCAATATATGATAAGACCTGATAGGATCATCACGATTACTCAATTACTAAAACCACGATTTCAATCGTATTGCGCATCGTGAGGCCCCAATTCCACCCTTGTTGTAACTGAATAATATGCCCCAATCATTATTCTGGTCAACAATATTCCAATTAATTGATGGTAAAAATTTCACCTTACCACACCGAATTTAAAAAATTTGAAAAATTTAACAACATGGTTTGAAAAGTTTTACGTAAATACTTTCAAATGCAACTTGGATTTAAACATATTTTGGAACCTTCTGGACAAGTAAAATAGGATGTAATGGATAATTTACACAACAGATAAGACACTTTAACATATCGTAGTAAGAATAAGGCTATTTTTTTATGGACCTGTCAAGCCAGCAAGAGAGGTATTGTCCCTTTAATGAATTTGAGACCACGATGTTCACGAAAGAAACAAAACCATCATATCTTGTTGTTTAACCATGAAACAGAAAAGTGATCAGTGATCCGCGTGATTCGATTAATGGTGATTTTAAGCAACATCAATAAATCTATAAAACGTCTTGATAAATTACTTGAAATGCACTGAATAGTAATATAAAAGATCGCCCTAGATAAATGATATTTGTATAGTTTGAAGGGTTGGTGTTCCGTTGATAAGTAAATTATATAGTGTATGCCATTTTCCTCCTACATTAGTTTACACGAGAATAAGCACAATGTATTGTTTGAGAAATGAAATGGGGTTTAACGTCATACTGTTCTGTTCCTAAACTGGGCTTATGAAGACGGAAATTTTACCTTGTCATATCTCCGTCCTGTATCACTAACAAGTGGAAAATCTGGATGAACTTTCTCGGTCAATGCAGGGATCGAACACCTGACCTCCAGTAGTGTCTAAGATCAACAAGCTTGTAGTAGTTGTATAGGAGACTACCCACTTCCCACGGTTGTTTACACGGGGGAGGGGGGAGTCTAATGTATCGTAGATTAAATAGTTAGTGAGGTATGGGAGGCCACCGATTTCCTACATCAGGTACACGGGGAGAAGTTAATGGGGTATCTTAGATGTTGTATAGTAGACTTCTCCTTTCCTACAACAGTTTACAAGTGTAAGCCCAATGTAGTACCTTAGATAACAAAAACCTTGTAGTAGTTGTTGTACAGGAGACTGCCCACTCCTTGCACCATTTTACCCGGGGAGATGTTCAATGTGGAATCTTAGATCAAAATGCTTGTAATATTTGTTGCATAGGAGACCACCGACTTCCTACAATAGAGAAGTTCATTATAATTATAGTATCTTAGATCAAAATAAGTTTAGTAATTGTTGTATAGCATAATGTAGTAAATCAGTTCCCTTATTTCTCATGTTCATTTATAATGTCTGAGACCAAGCCATGGCTGTAACATCATCGTGTAGATAAAGCTGAGGTTGTTTTCTATCGATTTGTCACATCATATGATGATGATAGACTCTTTAAACTATAGCAGTCTGGCCGGACAAGCTATCCAAACATTATATCTAATATACAATGTGGGTGTTTACTATGAATATCGACATTTTATTTATAGATTTTATATTTACAAATATCCACTCAGATGCCATACTGGATAGGTTTAGTTATTTCGATAAAAGATCGGGGGGGGGGTGCTTTTTGTAAATATTTGATATATTTCGCCATTTAAGCATACAATATATCAATTTTTAACATCCAACGCTAATATGTAACATTAATATTCATTATACAGGGTTTAAGAAATACAGTATATAGGTTTTTGAAGTCACGTGGTACCAACAATGGAATTTGTGACACATATAGGCAACGGTAAAATATTTTAATATGAAATCAATGCTTTATAATTTCGGATATTGTATGTAAACAAGTCATTGTTTCGTATTAACGTAGAATGGAGGAACGTGTAGTTAACTTTCACGACTATCTCGCTCATTTTCTACCGTGGTTTTTCAGTACACGCGCTACAGAAGCACGAGCGCGAGATGAGATCAATACCTCTGACATGTGAGATTTTCACTATGGCTGAATAAAAACAGTTCAAGCTTTTCACTAACTCCCGAGATGGGTAAAAGCTTAATTCATTTTTCCATTTAATATGTCATCTTTTTAAATATCATCTCTGTCATTTGCTATAATTCTTGATGTGAAGTGTATAATTAGTAGTCACGTGACTTATCATTCATTATGTAGCGATTCCGTGTTCGCTGTGACTTGTACATTCGAGTAAGCAGAGAGAGAAAGAGAGATAGTGATATTGGAAGAATTTGTGGTCGTGTTCTTATGACACTAAGCTGTATATCTTAAAAGTGTTCAATCGATTTACTGTTTGTTGGGAGGAGCAAGTCTTTTCCTTTATATATCTCCTCGGTTGGACGTGTATTATTTTAGTACCTCAATTTAATTTTTTTTAGGGACATATATGGACAACACAGTGTGTAGGCTTTACAGTGTGTGCAGTGATTTTACCTGAACTACTAGTTGTTACCTATATCTGATAATATGTCGAGATTGTGCTGGTTGTATCTTCAAATGGTGTCTTTTTCGGATGGATTGTTGGTTTCTGATGCTTCGTTTATTGGTGTTTAGCGACGGTCTGCGGCTAGGTGCTTTGCCATCTTTGCTAGCATTTCTTGTCGGCTAGCACAAATGGATTATGGAATTCTAGGAGGTAGATGTAACCGTGTTCTCTCCGGTAAAATTTGATATCGGTATTTTTTGATTTCCGAATTCTGGATAATATAAATTTAAAAGAATTAGGCTTTTTTTGCCGTCCACCTTCTGTCTTCAATGCTTCAGGTGGGAACTTGCGCGGTTGCGAACGAGTAAGTGAAACCAACAGAAGATGTAATGTTTTAACAAATGTTCCATTCTCATGTGATGCAGTCTGTATTTTCCTCTTTCGTATTTTGATACTATATTTTTTTATTGGTATTGTCAATCTCAGTCCTGTTCATTCTGGAATCTTATATTTCAAGAAATATAGAAACTCTTTAGTAGTCTTTTTAAGTGTAATGCATATCCAAATTTCTGACAAAGCTAGGTTTTGTTATGTACAAAATTAAAGAAAAATATTTTCAGCCGATGTTGATTCCAGATTTATTAAATATGTCGCTTTACTCTCACTAAAATATAATTAGGATATTGTTGTTAATTTGACAGAGAATGTCCATAAAGCAGTACATCAATCGTACATTGGCATTAATAATAGGAAATGCCGTCGATTTGAACCCCTCCCTGCTTTTTCTCAAATTATGATAATGTTTAATAATAGCCAAGGTGTTCAGCCTGGTTATTTTCTATGTCTTTTGATTGGTATTAATGATTTATTAATGTAAGGATTGGTTATAAGCCTCGAAAAAGTGCGAGAAAATAATTTTACATCAATTACCCAGTAGGCATTATAATATATCATCGATTTCCATAAAAAGTATTGCTCAGATATTCTTGTTTTGAACTTAAGGTTAACAATATGTTCGCCATGTTTCACTCTTAACAGCAATCGTGTTGTGATTCGATATGAAATGTTAACGAAACTATTATAACCTTTATCTCCTTAGTAAATCTAATTATTCCGCCATATTGTATTATGCGGCAGTATTTATGTACATAAGAGACATAAAACATAAATTTATTGTTGATCTCAAGGCGGAACATTTAGTGCTGGTAGCCATCGATTGACTACTCTACTCTAGGAATATTTCCAATTGCTCTTGAAACTGCCGCTAGCATAATTGTTAATCGTGATATTTTATAATATTATTGTTATAAGGACATGTTCTGTCTCGGGCTAGAAACATAGCAGATGTCATATATGTATTAAACTGGTGACTTTCAGATGTGTAAATCTCTAATATAGCATTACTATTATAGTTGATGGGCCCTAATGTTGTATCTGCAGAGTGTGTTGATGTTCCCGTTCGTTCGTGTTGTTATTGTGTGAGGTTCCTCATCCTGGTGTAATAAACCTGCTTCTATCCTTTCTCCTATCTTCGTCAGACGTCTCTGATGGTCGCTGTTGCTGCTTTGTTCTAGCTCTTTCTAATTCTTCCTATAATATATCTTTTGCTTCTTCTGAACTAAGATGAATCTTTAATGATGACTCTTTCCATAGCTTAGCTAGGCTGTAAGTTCTCGTAACTAGAAATATAAGACTCCAAAAAATACCCAAAACTCCTTTAGCTGTGACTCTTTGTCTATCGCTGTGTAAACTCTCCTTTGGGTTTTATGGGGGTTTCTCTAGCTAGACTTGGTTAACCACCTTGTGTGCTTTGTGTGGTATGTGCGATGTAGAATAACCCAGTCAGTGATCATATTTTCCAGCTGTTTATTGTAAAACTAGAATGCGAGTAACTTCTCCTGACTGTTGTGTATAATGTTGGTATTGACAGTAGCCTAGCTGTTTATGTGATTAAATATTTGATTGATTATATTTGTGAACATATATCTATATATGATGTCGTCTGGTACTGTTTCACTGTTTACTAATAATAATACTTATCATATAATAATAATGTTTATATGTAGACTCTAAAATCGTGACAATGTTCATTCACAGTTCAGGCTCCAGTTCGGGTCGGGACGGCGACGGATTGGGTCGACACCTCAGCTCCAGAGCATCATCTCTACGACACCAGGGAGGCTATCGCAAGAAGGACTCATCTGCCTCATTCATCGACCCAACTTTAGCGACTGTCAGAGACTTGTACACCACCAGAAGATACCGCGATATTGGCAAGGAGGTAAAGATAGCTCCGAATCCTGTCAACGTTGCCGAAACGGTGTCGGGCTTAGCGGCAGCCCCCGCCATCAGTATGGGGGTTCCAGGGGAAGCTGCAGTGACCAGACACTTCGCTGCACTAGAGGAAGCTCCTCCCGACCCCCATCTCATCATCAGAAGTAAACAGAGCACGAAGCGTGTGATTTTAAATGTTGGGGGTGTGCGCCATGAAGTGTTATGGCGAACTCTAGATAGAATGCCGCACACCCGTCTTGGAAAACTACGGGACTGTATAACTCATGAATCAATTATGGAGCTATGTGATGATTATAATTTATCTGAAAATGAATACTTCTTTGATCGACATCCCCGATCGTTTGCTTCAATATTAAATTTTTATCGTTCTGGAAAGTTACATCTTGTGGAAGAAATGTGTGTGCTATCTTTTAGTGAGGATTTAGAATACTGGGGTATAGACGAATTATATTTGGAATCGTGTTGTCAGCATAAATATCACCAGAAAAAAGAACATGTGTTTGAGGAAATTCGAAAAGAGGCGGAGTCAATAAGACAGAGAGATGAGGACGACTTTGGGACGGGAAGGTGCGCCAAGACAAGGCAAAGAGTGTGGGATTTATTGGAGAAGCCAACGACTTCAATGGCAGCTCGGGTAAGTTCACCTTTTTTTCTGATTTGAAATCTTTAAATTGTTGTAGTATTTGAAAGAAGGTGGTCAAGTTTGTAATGCGTCCAATAAGTAATACAATGCAGTGTTCTAGCTTCTTGAACATTGCAGCTCTTACCCAATCATTGGACTATGAATGAATCTTTTTTTTCAGATTGGTTTTGTGGTTATTTCATTTAAGCAATGAGTGTCATGACTAGACCCGCGATTCTAGGCTTGTTCTGATCGTCTTCAGTTCTTGTTTATTGGAGATGGTTGTTTTCATGTCTTCCATTGTCAATTCTTCCCTTGGAAGTGATACCTTTCTCTATTGAAAACCAGGGATACCATAAACTGCACGCTATAACAAACCATGAACGAACAACCTTCTTTCAAATACAATTGATTATTTAAATTAGTGACAAAGAATGTCTTTTTTCTATGCCAGCCTTTAATTATTGTACTATTGGCTATGATCATAAAATGAAATCTTCCGGGTTGTAGTAAAGTGATACTTCACTGATGATCAAATTAATAATAACCTCTTTGACATTTAGATATCTATCTTAAACTGGCAATGTATAAAATTAATAGAGATAGGATTATAGATTTAATTAGAATGTCTTATAAAACAACATGATATTGTCTCCTTCAATAAATATTATTAAAGTTTTATTGAAATAACACCCCAGCCCTTACATGAGAAACGACTGCATCAGGTTTAAACGATTTATCTTTGTTCATGTTACGACATAACGATTTTAATTTTCAATATTATAGAGTAAACATGCATACATAACTGACGCACTAAACAATGAAAACAATTCAATGTATAAGAAACCCACCATACTCGTCGGTTCAATAAAAACTGATACAATTATACGTCAACAACATATTGACAACTGGGGCAAAAACATTCAAGAATGATTGCGATGACGTAAAATGTGTAGGAGTATGTGTAAATACGAGCGAAACCTTATGTATGTCATAAGCTGTGTAACATACTAAATGAAAGGGGTACATATTGCGGTGTATCTAATAATGTGTGCAGACTTTGGACGTCTAGCATACATGACCATTAGATGCATAACATAATACAATTAATAATGTTGTGGTTGGAACATAGTGCAGATTATTTACTATTAATTATTTCAGTAATATTACATTAGATATAGATACCACGGTCATTAAAATAACGCCCAAATAGCATTGGCATCATGTCACGATTAGAGGGGTGGTCTGGGCTATGCATATTGCCTGATCCCTTATCATCAATTTGAAATAAAATATTGTTTATATAAAATTGTTATACCACATACCGGAAAAGGCAAATAACTTGGGCGTAATTTTAAGATGCTCTAGTATAAGAATAAGCATGACACGATTCGTACACAATACCCAAGCCTGATCATAAGATGCCAATTATCTAAAATCTTATGAATTGGTGTTGGTACTATAGCATAGTGGGTCTTCTAATACAATGTAAAATAGAGAAGAAGAATTTTAATGACCTGATTTTTAAAGAAAGTGTAAGCATGACACGATTCGTTCTTATAAGATGTAAAATTGTTTCTGTAAAGTATCATGCAAAATAAAGAAAGAAAATGTCATTGGCCCGATTAAAGAATATTATGACGGAATTTTTGTCGGGCTACACCTAATATTGTTTAATATTATGTTGGCTAGGCTACCGAGTTTCATCTCATCATACCACGTTTTATTATATTATTATTTATATTAATAGATTTAATCTGTTGATTTTAACACCCTCGCTTAAACACATGTTTCCATAAACGATAATCAAATTGCTTGCAATCGAGCTGAGATAATTATACGTTTATATTAACATCGAATGTCACATTGTCGTAGGAATACAATAGACCTTTCCCCATATATAAAAACGTATGAAAGAAAGACAATAATAATTTAGATTATAGTCTTAACGCGCGAAAACAGGAATAATTTCTACATTTTGTGGATCATAGGCCGTCATTGTTATTGTATATTTACAATCGATAATTCGTCGACTAAAACAAAATACATAAAATACTACGGCCATGTATTGATTATTTTAGAACCATATGGTCGGGTTTTGTTGGCGATACAATACGTAGACGTGATGTTTCTAATATTATATTTTAGTTTTGACTTCAAATATTCATGTCCGTCTATCAAATTATGCTTTAGCCTTTTGCGCCACAACCAATTAATTTGAAAAGGACATTTGTGTGTCGTCAGAATTGTTATGAAAGAAAACTAAACTAGTGTCCAAAAGAGAGTATACACTGTGTTTTGAAAAACAAACGCATATTTAAAATTAATATGTCGTGTAGCCTATATTTCATTAGAGTAGACTCTCGAAATCATGGGGTGTCAACTTTTGAAAGTTCATGTTATTCTACAAGACTGTAAAATGTAATCAATTAATGACGAATTCATAATAAATACTTCGAAGCACTGATGACGTAAGACGCAGAGTGACGTTAGGCGTGATCAGTTGACATTCCTGAAGGAGACATTGTTCCAATTGCTGAATTGTGACTGGTGACACTGGTAGTCTTGAAAGCTACCGACCCAAGTAGTCCTATAAGTGTTCAATCGAGCATTCAGGTTGCCGAGAATAACGAGTCCCGTTTTCAAATCACCACAAATTCCATCCCAAACCATTACTTTACCCCCCCCCCCCCCGAGTGATTAGACTTGTTGAACAAAATTTGGCGCTAAAATTATGTTCACCTAATCGTCTGTACTCTCGCGCCTGGCCCATATCAATCGACTATGTCGATACACTGTCTGCCGAATAAAAACATGTGTCCCAGTGCCGTCGCTGTCGCTGCCGCTGACGTCGTTGTAACGAAGCGGTTGCTCAGATGAATTTCCCTGATGTGACAATCATCTCCAGCCGTGGTCACTCGTGTTCCAGCGCTCCTCGGCCTGTGGTCTGTCTAATGTATGGCCGGTTTGTCGTAGACGTTGCATCAATCTACTGACTGTGACTTCTAGCAATGGCGGTGTTGTCGACTCCTTCCTGGGCCATTCCACATTGGTGTGTCTTTGATTGCTGTGTTCCTGACATCTCGCGTAGACTGTTTTATACCGACAGACTGCACGTACATTTCGTCCTACATCAACCAAAGACGTTTTTGGAACATCCCGAGGAACTTTTTCAGCCATCGAATGTGGCATCTCCTAATTAATAGGCCAGTGCCTTTCTCACTAATCAGCTGTGACCTCTGTTTGTTTTGGGACAAATACAGAGTCGTGTATGCGGTAACTTTCGATGCTGATATGGTTGGTTGGGAATATATCTACTACCAATAAATATCACTAGCCGAAAAGGGGGTAACTGGGGGGAAAAGTGCTCGATCCGATAAAAGTCTCTGGGCGGGTGGGGGGTGGATGGGATACGTGCACACGTTGGCCGGCACGTAAAAGAACCATTGCCAGTTAGATTTTGAAATAAGAACAGATCGTAGTGCAATTGTCCGGACAAAATTACCATCAAAGTACACTAGCCCAGAGGGTGCCGGAAAGTAAGACGTAAAACCCCGTTTAATTTCTAGATTTGGGGAAAAGTAGTATCAGGTCTCGTAGAAAGTAAGCATAATCGTAAACCTTACAGGTTTACATACAAAAGTATAACGGGACATAACATGCTATGTAGGGATAATAAAAATGTATGAAGGACATCCAAACTGATCCGCCTTTGCTGCTAAATGGGGTGATAGTTTTGATCGTAGAAGCTGCGACTACTGGGAAGATGGTAAATCCGAGGCATGATTGTTTAAATACAATGAAATTGTATTAACTGTGTTATAGCAAGTGATCCAGAAAGATTAATATGTTGTCACTCACTCGGTCTACCAGAAGAATAAAAACTATCGAAGTAGGATTATTTGCGTGACAAACGGTAATGTCGTGCGTAACGGTCGTACTGGCTGGAACCAAGAAAAGGAAGTAGAACAATAGAAGTAAACAGAAATGTGCGTCTTATGTTAGTATAAACGTAATGAATATTTAATGAATGGAGCTTTTCTCGCCTGGCTTAGCTCACTTCTTGGCGATTCTTTGGCTCCACAATACCCCATCGATTTATATTATCTATATTAATTTCTGTGCCATTTGCAGAATCGCTCGATGATGTGGTTCTCATAAAACATCTATTCGAAGCCAAGTTTAATCTTTCACCTTTGATTATAGTCATTAGTTCCTTCCAGGATGTCTGTTATATTAGAAATGGCGATAAATTCTACAACAAACTATGCTCTCTTTCAAGTATTGTGCACATTACTAACAAATCTAATGGTGCTGATGATCTGCGGAAATGCAGAAGCAGTGCAAGTCGGCCTTCCAAGATGTATGTGCAGTTATAACTAGCGAGGAACTCTGCAACCAATTATGTTCGCTTACAAGAATTATGCAAATCTATAAAGGTAATGACGCTGATAATCTAAGAACATTAAGAATCAGTTCAAGCCGGCCTTCAACAACGTTTTAATGTTAATACGTATTCTATCTCATTATCTTGTTCTTTATCTACTGCTTGGATCGGGCTAACAACTTCGGCACATCATTGGTGTTTGATATTTGACACCTGTTTAATACTGAGTTATTCCCAACCTGAGAAGATAGTGTTTTGGTGGTGTGGGTGTTTCTGACTCCACAACCATGTTGCAACAAAAATAATTATACATTGGTTAATGCATAATTTAGCGTTTTCTAATTCAATTTCTTATTAATATGGCCCATGTTAGTGGTTTTCCAAGACTGTGAAAAAGTGTTGATACGCGCTGATTTTCACATAACGTTACGTCATTTATTACGCCCAAAAAAACAGTGCATAGCAGAATATTGCAGAAAAAGAAATTGCGTGACAAACGAATATTGCAGAAAAACTAATTGCGTGACAAACGATCAAAATGGCAAATAACGTAAACAATACTGCTTGGAGACGAACAATACCTTAAATCACTGTCAAAACTTTCAGGGAAGCTACCAGATTAATCAAAGGGCTGTCATGTTGCTGTTCTTAGAAGAGATTCGATTGAACGGGAAGAACAACACACTCCCTCAAAAGCTATAGTATCAGAAGTCAATCCAGCAATGTCCAGAGAGGGATTCTCGGCCATTGCTTCGGGAATATGGAAAACTCTGACAGAAACGTCAACCCCCTTCATGACCCCCGCACGCTAGTGAATTAGTGACATGTTGCTGTACTTAGAAGAGATTCGATTGAACGGGAAGAACACCACACTCCCTCAAAAGCTATAGTATCAGAAGTCAATCCAGCAATGTCCAGAGAGGGATTTCTCGGCCATTGCTTCGGGAATATGGAAAACTCTGACAGAAACGTCAACCCCCTTCATGACACGTCAATTGGCTAATCTCATGTAATTATTTATGACGGTAATTAAGCTCAGTTCGTTTTACCAAATAAATCCATTGATCAGATAGAATTGGACCGCTTGGTTATATCAGATGCTCACGCACATCTCTTCATTTATAAGCATCATTAACGGACGATATGTTTGCTCTGGTCACTTCAGTCCACAACCAAAGGCTCGCAGACGCGTTTTATTTCAACGTCGTTCGTCTGCTTAATTAGTTTCAATCCCAGCATTCACTTCAACTGCTAAACTTACAGATTGCGTGATGCTGTCGCCATATTTCCTGGCAAATCAGTTGCTCGGATTTCATTATCGGCTGTATCATTCACTGTTTTCTCAGAATGCTGCTTTTTAGTAGCAGTAATTGGTAGAACAGAAAGAAGCTGATATATTGGCGTCTTTAAGCCGCATTATTGGCTTCTTCTGTTTGTCAACTATGGTCCTTGTATAAGTATTTGATTAGAAAACAATACACATACACATGTATGTAACAGGTCAAAAATGGCTATGCCGATAGTGCTTAAATTTTTAAAACACCAGATACTAGCTTTGATCTTACGTTGGTGACAGTACGTTTAAAGAAGTTGGTACTCATTTTAGGTACTTTAAATCCCTTACAGAGTGCAATCGTGTTGTTAAGTCTTAAAAGGAACATCACTCCAAAATGATTCCGCTCCGTTCAGGATTTACAAAGATATGATAAATTAAATTTTTTGCGCAAAGTTCGTCTTCCTCTACATACGATATAAACAAACCAGTGCCACTAATGTGTTTGGGTAAAACCTTTTGTTTGGCCTCTTTATAGTTTTTTTTTTGAATAATTCAAGTATTGTATACATGAACTAAATTTCAATTGATTTATGTAATACACAAAATGGTTTACGTCTTGGTACAGAATTATCGTGCTTTCACAGTATCGCCTTATAAAATGTACTATACAAGCCACCGCCATATTTGTTGTGTGAAACTCTCATTGAAGTTTGTTTGTATGACGATGGCGTGCTGATCTTAGCAGACCTAAAACCCAATTAGGCAATGTTATTGATCGCCGAGGCGAACTAGTGTCGATAATGGTTATTCGACGTGATTTCCAATCTGACTTTGATTGGGTACAAATCTTAACCTAAAGCTCTATGTTTAGTTGACACGTTTTTGCCTTGTCAGTCAACGACGAACTTGGCCGAACATTTCTGTCTACTCGGCCTCGCGTGAAATATGGTTCTAAATCTACGAGGAGCTCAACTTAGTCCATTAGGACATCAAAAGCTGATGAAATATTAAATCGGGGTTTTAACAAAACTGTGTCGTCATGTTGTCTATATGGATATAACCCAGCATAATTTAAAGACCGTATTGATGGAATTGAGAAAATAACATGCCCAGACGTTGGTATTTTTAGTTACATAGAATAGTATTCCCAAAACGTTGTCCGGACCAGTTAACGCAAAACTCCATTTGCACGATTTCTTTGAAAACAGTTTTCTTTGTAGAAATTATCTGACAAAGTTTCTGTGAAATGCCATCTTTGAACAAATATGAAATTGCGTTTGTAAGTCTTTTGAGGAACATGGCAAATTGACTGATTTTTAGTATCCCACGGCAATTAACATTTTCTTCCTCTGCTTTTATTGTTCGGAGGGGGGGGGTATGACAGGCGGTGTTGACTCAGATTAAACCTAAAGGGTTATAACCAAACTTTAAGTTACGAAGTCCATGCGAACAAACGGAATATGAATGAATGGGATTTAATGTCTTATTGTACTACTCCGACTTGGCTAATAAACAGGGGCATGCTCCATACAGTGTGCAATGTGGCTTACTCTATATCGAATTCCAACTACCCAGGGATCTTTTATGTGCACGCCAATGTATGGTGATCTCTAACACCTTTACATAATCCTTTATGATCAAGTGGTCTAACGAGAGAACTTTATGCCATTGAGTATGGTCTGGAATCCATGTTTGTACGTCGCCTGCCTACCCTCGTGGATATTCGCTGGCTTGTCCGGTTTTACCCCACAGCTAGAGACCCCTGCACGCTAGTGAATTAGTGAATATAAATTTACCGTATGTTAAATCCAAAATGACCTAAGTTAAACGTTAAGCCCCCCCCCCCCGCCCCCGCACACACACACTTCTGTCTGATATACCATTTGGTGCTTAATACTTATTGTAGTGAATTATAATGCTTTATAATACTCTTTCAGATAGTTCTACTGATCTTTTTATTACTGTAATGGTTTTTTTCAACAACATGTGTTACCCTTTCAATTATCACATAGACCTACATTATCTTAATTTCAAAACGACAAACTTGTCGATATAATCCCATTATAATACGAAGGTGTTCACTATTAATAATAAAATATCACCTATAAATATATTTATAATATTATGTTTAAACTATGTAACACCTAAAACACATTGAGTCGCTGTGGTTCGGCGAGTAGGTGCTGTCTCACTAAGCAGGTTCTAGACAGTTCAACGGGACTTCCCAGCTTAATTTTCTCTTATCTAGTAGTTCGGATGGGGCCAAAACCCATTGGCGAGCATATAAAATAACCCTTGATAGTTGGAATACATTTTCTATCAGGGCAAAATGTACAGGGAAATAGGACGTTAAACCCCATTTCATTCATTCATTTGAAAACATAATCCGCACACAGTAGTTTCTTATACTAAAGGGATAGGGGTTTAATATAGGCTATGTCTGTTCCTAGATCCCTATACAGATACAAATCTGAAAAAAAATATTGCTTATAAAAAAAATATACTAAATTGACGTTCATGCATAGCTTGAAATGTTGAATACAACATAAAACCTAAAATAGTTTGCTATTAAATATGCTAAGGGTAGAAATTATTTTGTGTCTGGGGCTATAAAGACATGTCGGAAATCGTAAGTATCATTGTTCATTTTAGAAAGAATACATACAATTTTGGAATCTGTTCCAGCACCTGGGAATGATTGATTTTTTATCTTTATTTTATACTGCCTATTATTACACATTCTATTTTTACACATTCTATTTTTGCACATTTTATTTTAATTTATAGTGAAGTCTATATTAGGAATTTATGTTAATTAAAGATCGTATCTATTTTAGCGATGTAACCGTATCGGTATACGTAGCGGGTGGTAGCTATTAGTGATAACAATTATTAAACGATATCTCAGCTTTATTTGCTTATTTCAATTTGGTCATATGATTAACTAATTAATAAAATTGTCAAGGAATGTTTAACACCAGCCCCAGGAAATCGTCTCGCACTCATATTCAGCAGGATTCCGAATTCCGGTCCGCACCCAGCACACGTTACCCACCCCAGAAAGTCTATTATGCCAGTCTATACCAGCCCATTCAAGACGCCAGTGATGGCGTGGCGGCCCATTAAAGCCACCGACCACATATAACATGATCATCATCGCTCCATGGCCGGTCCAATCCCCCCCCCCCCCTAAATAATGTTCAGCCGAAAAGGGATTCTTAGACGAATTTTTTGGTCCGACCGGCCCTTCGGACGATATGGCAATATTAAATTGTGTTTAGTATATAACTGACCTTGTACCCAAAGAAAATATCTGAAATGTGATTGCATGACTTTGTTGATAAAACAATTCTTATTAAACATTATATCTAGCCCATTTATCTATTAAATATTATCTATTATATATAATAAACAATCATATTTACATCGAACTTATACGTTATGTCTTCTTGACACGCCATGATATCAGTTGTATGCTCATTTATCAAGATATATAGATGTAGGTATGTTTAATAATGACACGACAGTGCCAATTCAAGAGTCCAGAGCCGTGGTTTCGATTCCCAACTTGTACGTGACAAGGAGTAGGGTCACTTGCCCAACCTCATGGGCTCCCTCTAGGTCCTCCGGCTTGCGTCCACTGCTAAATATCCCTACGCGCAGGCAAATTATTGAAATTAAATTGAACCATATGTTAGTCTCCTTCACAAAGCACGCGTGAAACGGCCAAATTGTAATGTTACAATACACCGTGCAATGAAGTATGCCAGGGACAAACCTCTGGTCTTTATAATAGAAATGAAATTGATTCTGTGTCTTGTTGAAAAAAAACCTCAACCTTTACCGAATTCCAGCCGCAGTCCATAAAAATGGTACCCCCCCCCCCCCCCCCGTGCGAGACTGTTAAACTCTATACCGTAACAGATGATATTCATATTTATATATGCAACCCAGTCAGTCCCCCACCCCAATACATTCGGTCTTGTTTCTAGGGGAAAGACCTTTTATGCATATCCGTGTATGTATATAGTCATGTATGTGGTTGGAGTCTCAGTGTAGGGAGGGGGATGTCCATAGATTGACTTATGCAAATAGTTTTTCAAAATTAATATTAAGGCTTCAGAATATTAAAAATTATCTACAAGTTGACTATATGCAGAATATTAAATATTGTTGTTGGATTCAGTGTTAAGAATTCTTTGTTCTACATCAAGATTTGTAATAAATGTATGTCTGTTAACCTCCACCAATATCAATCTCTTCTTTAAGGCTAGGGTATTGCTTGACTTGTAAAGCTACCATTTGTTTCCATAAAGTGATGAAAACCAGAAAATAAAATAACTCGACGAATCTGATGGGAATTTATCGACCAGTGCCTATTTTTAAAATGGAAACGGTTTCTTTCAGAGGAAAATTTGCTCGAATGCCCTTTGGCATTTCAGACAGAGTTAGTTAGATTTTACTCGCGGCAACTGAGATATATTCAAGATATTCACATACAAGTCAATGGTAGCACCAAGGTATTTTATTTTCTCCCAACAAATATTATAAGTAAGCGGTTTATGTTATAATTAAAACCACAATCAGTTACGTAATTAATTTGTAATAAATAAAATCTGATTCATTGTGTATTTACAAAATAAAGAAGCATTTCTAATTTTAAATTGTGTTTGGTGTGGGGTAGATTGCAAATATTACATTTTTGGCGTAATGTATTGCGATCATTATTAAATGCTAATTTTAGTTAAGATCTTAGAGATTGTAACGTATCTTAGACGGAAATCGACAACGGGATGGGTTTGAATTCCTTTGTTTATATGTCAGACCTTCCCGAATTATACCATAATGGTGTGTTGGCGTGCTATATTCCGTTGAAATACATCATCTCTGATAAAGGTTAGCAAAGGTGATTTTTTGTATAATTTGACCGGTAATAATTATTTGTATACGATTGAGATCTGGAGAAGTATGAATAATAGAGTAAAACGCTTTAACTTATCGATAGTATGGACATTGCTCAGATTTCTTTTCTGTAATGACTGATGATCTTTATGATGTTCATACAACGCATGTCGCTTACAAATTAAATCCATTGACGCTTAATTGGGACAACTCAAATCATATCGGGTTCGTAATCTGACTAGTACTACCCTTTCTACCGGTATCCGCAGTGGGCTCAAAAAAATATTTGCCTAAGAACGAGCTTGCAAAATGTATGAAACTTACAACGTCTTCGATTTACTAATAAGATTAAAGATGGCGACCAAGGAATCTCACGTCTGTAACAATTGCTCCTCAAAGATAAATGATAATTCAAATGGTATATGTCAGTTGTTATCTTCGATTCAATAATCAATTCGTCATCGTGAATGACCGAGTAGAAATAGAAAATGTATATGTAATAAGAAACCGCGACTGTATTAGAAAGAGAATTCGTTGTATGTTTACGAAAGGAAAGAACTAGTAATTAGTCTAGCGCTCAATGAGTAATTATTAGGTAGGCCTAATAAAGCAATTTATTTCGATTTGAGCCTCATATCTTGCCAGGCCAGTCAACGGGAGAATCTATGTGGGAATAATTCCTGGCTTTGGAATACAATTTCCTGAACACTTCCTACCTGAACAACGCGCTGGTAGAAGGTTACAAAAACCAAAACGAAACGAAATTAGAATCTAATTTATATTAAATTGAAATAACATAGCTCTCATTGTAAATCTATAGTATGCGTTTTACATATTAAATTGTTAATTTGTTCTTTCAAACATCCGTATAAGTTGCACATCTGCGAAATATATTTTTTAAAAATTATTTTCTAATTACTTTCAAATTCTACACATGCCGTTTCCATTATTGCTACACAGTCGCATAGGGACACACTATATCGAAAATCGAAAAAATCGAATTCACAAAGGTTGACTAATTATGTCGTCAATTCAATTACCGATGGCCAAGGTCATTTCTACTGGGAAAGAAGTGGCAGGACAGAATTTACATGTTGCCTTTGTAAAGCAACCCAAAATCTGTAAATGAGGAAATTTCCAATGGAATTAACATAATTATTCCTGAATGCAGTTCTATTCGTAACTCGTTTCTTTTATTTTACAAATACGGCGATTAACCGGGCCCAGGTTCCCAATAGGTCATCATCAAGCAAAGGTCATGGTCCCTCTGGACTTACAGATTGTAGGCAGACTCAATTATCAGGTTTCTTATTGGTTGTGATAATGAGACTGACGTGCGAGTGGATAATAAAGGCTACATTATAGCATCTGAATGATGGCTTGTCAATTAAGACGGATACTAAAGGCTTTGTGTGTCATTCGTTTAACTGGGGAAATGTTAAGGTTCTCTGAGATGCCTTAAATCATGAACGTTAAAGGGGAAGTAGCCTGGAAGTAAATATCGGAAGATACATTTCTATCTTTGAAAAAGACAGTTATTGTAAAAAAAATATTGAATTAAATACCCCCCCCCCCCTTTCAGGTTTTTGTTTACAAAATGATGTTTTCTGTATAACCTAACATTAAAGATATAGTGAAAAAAATGTAAACATTTTGCCGACAATTAAAAAAATGTAAACATTTTACAACAACATTTATACTTCAAATGTTATTGCTATATCATATAACATATGAATTAATTATCATATGGCAATCACATTAAAACCATTAGGAAATAACAATCAATGTATTCTACCCACAAAGTAGCAATGATGCTGTAAAAGCAATATGGTGTGGCAATGATTCTGTAAAATCATTATGGTATATCAATGATGCTGTAAAATCATTATGGTATTGAACCTTAGCCCTTTTGACACAACAGTGATCAATTATAAAAGTCGGCGTGTCATGAACACGCCCCGTGGACGACAGTTTCTATTTCATGACCGGTAACGGTTGAAAGTAACATGTTATGCGAGAGGGAACCCTGAAGTTAACCGATAACTGATTAGAGAGTCCAATTCTTTGGGATCTATTTAAGTTACAGGAAATCTTGGCAAGGGAAGTCTTTAGTGAGAATTCGATAGAAGCAAAATGTAATCTTTTTCTGCAGACAATCGATAATTGTAGAGAAGAGTCTAGCTTGGAAGATGAATGCGGGTATTGGAGGCGAGTGTAAAGTACTTGGATAACAGTTATTAAAGCAAACAGTACTGCGTCACTAAAAGCCAATGGCGATTACTTTTGCTAACCGTTACCGCGGTCTCTGTTTTCAGCCTCCATCACTTTATAAAATGATTGCTGTGGTTTGTTTTTGTCAACATCTGAGATAATATAACTACTTGGTAAATATGATTCTAGCAAAGCCCATTCGCTGTACAAATACAACGATTTTTGCTCAAATTACTGGAATAGTTGCTCTTTAAGAATTCAATAGAAGTATAACGAATTCAATAGAAGTATAACGAATTCAATGAAAAGCCACATATAAATAGGAAATTGCTTTATTCATAAATATAAAGTAGATTGATTTAACTAGGAATTATTTTGCGACTTTTAGATTACAACTGACAAAATTATCAAATGATCGTCATAAATCGGTTGGATTTTATCGACACAAATTTTGCACTACTTTCTTGGTCGATCGACATCTTCATTTTCCTTTGAATCTCGGCAATATTATTGTTAAAGGGAATCTTTTCTTGTTCAACATCTCCGTATTGAATTTCAGGAATATTACTGTTAATGTGAATCTGTTGTTGGTCAACATCATCATTTTCTTGAGAATTTCGGGGTCTTCATTTTTATCTGTATCTCGAGAGTATTACAGTTTTAACAACCGAGATGCAAAGAGAAATGAAGAGGGAATCGTTTTGATGTTTTGAAACGCGTGCTTGAATATTGTGTCCTTGGGTTAATATGCTTTTTTTCTATTTCTGGAGTTTTAAAATTCCAGTAAAGGCACTGCCCTGGACGGACACAATCATTGTCAGAAGTATATTAAATTAAATTAATAGACAACCCTCTAGCCTCTTTAATATTGTATTGAGCATTATCTAATATACTTTCATGGTCCTGTTTTCATTTCTTGTGGGACAGAGATGAATTCTGACAGAAGATCTCTAGATACCAAGAGTTGCTTTGCCGATTCAAAAACGCATCCATTGAATAAAATGAAGTTGCAGGAGAGAATATCAGATACATTAGCAGTGCTTTAACATTAAAAAAATAGTTTACAGTCATGAGAGTAAAAGGCTTTTTCGATAAATAATATAGCAGAAGGTGAAAAGGCCAAAAATTCCGTATCAGACGTTATATAATTTTTTCAAATAAATGACTTTGATCATCATAGCATGAGCAATTTCTCGCTAGCAGTAGTTCATTTCTTTTTTCTTCGGTCACGAAGGAAAAGATCATATATCCCCAAAAGACGATCGCATCGATTCCTGCTATGAAAAAGTAATCAAGTAAATGAAGACGTATCATAAGTTATCGAGTAATGGGCTTGTACCATATCTGAAGGTTCTTTATCGAGAGAAAGGGGGTAATTGCATCGAGTTATCTTCCTACGAAAGTTCAGTGAAGCTTTACTTATTATTCATAGATTGCTAAAATCTAAACCTTTTTCTATCGAACTCAGATTTAATTGCTGCTTGATTCATCTACTATATCTTAGTGTTTAACCGAGTACGTATAATTTTGCGAACTCAGCAATTTACTGAAACTGTATAGGCTATCCTGGAAGGATTGTTAAGACCAAGAAATGTTTAAAAAACAAAACACTAGTTCAGATAAACTACTTATTGCAGTAATTGGTCGTGACTCTGTCTTCAGTCACTAAAATCTAATGGAGATGCAACCTAGATTTAAATTAAGAAGCACGAAACTTGGGTTGGCTGTAGCATTTTTAAAAGACGTGCCGCCTTTATCAGATTTGGATCATCAAGAACAAGAATAAACTGATAGATTGAACTATTTTAATATGCAAAAGAGATTAGCGTCACCTGTGTCTACGACCTCAATAATAACTTCTCGTGTTTCCAAAATGATAAAAGCTTGTAAAATGTTCTTGACATCTGATAGGCCAGAACGTTTAAGTTGATCAAATGCATTGTTTACCATGGATTATTTGTGGGGTTTTTTGTGTTATGGGGAAATACAGAACGTTCTATAGCATTCATGAGATGGACAGCAGGACCATATTTTTTGTTTGTACATGTAGTAACAAAATTGGATCGCATAGAACTGGTAAAGCTATCGACTTTAATGTGACCAAACACAGCCGTTAGAATCAAATTAGCTATTTTCTTTGTGTCGTCATTCTAGTTGTTTTCTAGGTAATGGCATCTAAATAATTCTTGTGTTGACTTATTAGAACAGTAAACGCGTTAATTTTGGGTGAAAAATGTCGAAAGAGACGTCAGAGGTTACTATATATGAAACGCTAACAGTGAATCGCCATTGATTTTGGACGACATTTTACGTCTTCTCTTGACACTACAGCTACTAGACATGTCTTCCTGGCTTCTCTCAGACACATTTGATGGGTAATGGGATTGCAAGTTTAGCAGTCAATATGTATTACGACTTAGTGATTCCATGTCGATCGATACCCACATTTTTCTCTCTTTTTTTTCTATCTTGTGTAGCTTTAACTACCAGACGGGATCACGATCGGAGAGATGCAATTTGAATTTGAACCCAGCAAGTTGGATAAGGTGTATTTATACGTTTATTTTGGTAATTATTATGGTGAACGGTATCCAAAGAGTCAACTCCAGTCTGGAACCTTCAAGGTTACAGCTATATATTGGCTCTTGAAGAACTGCCGACCCTTAGTAATAAGACCCGATCCATTAACTTTTATTGCCGTGTTCGTCTAATGTTCATATGTAGAAAGTAGCATGTAAAGACATCATCGATATTAGAAAATGTCACGAACACTGACAACTGCCGTGCAGCAAATCGAATTACACGAGAACCAAGTAGATAAAAAGCTAAAATACGCTTAAACGATTTAAAAAATGGGATTATATTATTCTCGTTAAGGGGCTATTTAAGCGTGATTTCATCTCTAATAAACCATCTAAAATATTAAGATACATTTAAATGCACTTTGTTGAATATTTATACTTGCTAAGGCATTAAAAATTTCTTCCTTGTGTGACAATCCAAACAAAGTTGTTTTATATATAAATTACCAATTCTAGAAATTTATTTTATTTTTTAGCATGTTTATCTGGAAAACGCTTAATATAATTTCTTGGTTCAGGAGACTAGCCTATATGTAAACCTAGTTATTTCATTTATAACTGACTTACAATCACCATCCCAACATTTAATGTAAAAGCTTCGTTACCGTTTGCAAATAGAAGTTACTCTGACTTCATGACTTAAAAGGACTTTTACAACACGTAGTGACGCGAAAACCGACTGCGTTATTTATCATGGTTATCACATGTATTTGGTTTTGAATTAAATACGATTTGGTCACTTTTACATGGTAGATTCAGAATCAAAATCACACACGATTCGGTTCTTGTTCAAAATAATGGTATTACACAGTCAAAAAACCCAAGTCAATTTAACGCTCGCTAGACTGGCATTTGTTTGTATATTTGGTTTATTCATTTATGTAGGTCATTGTAATTAATAATGCCTTATTCAGATATAATGCACGGAGTTATTTTGGAACAAGTGTAAATACGTTAAAAATAAATACCTCAGGTGTTAATGAGGTTACAGATGCAATATATGTAAGATTTAGATAAAGAGCCTGTCGTTCTGGCTATAATAGTTCCAAAATAGATAAGTCAAACTTAATAAATTGAAAATTGCATACAAATTACTTTATTCTGGGCGATATTATCACTGTTTGAAGTTCTGGCAGTTTATTATCGTAGCAACATTACGCAGTCTCGGTCATACATTTTAAATGAATCATTAAATTGCGAGCGTATTTTAATATCTGTTTAAATCTGCGCCACCGGGTGGTCTAGCGAGTTGATTATATAGCTTGTAACGTGAATAATTGTGTAAATAATAATTTATATCACATTTAAAGCTAATCTGAAATAGGCAGATTCAGCTCTAACATAATGTATCTTTATCCAAACACCATTACACCGATTCAGGTATTCATTGGCCAGGTAACACTGTTGGTCCCGTCTTCAATTAGCCCAGTTTAGGTGCAGAAGAGTAGGACGTTAAACCCCGTTTCATTTCAACACTGTTTGTTGGTAATGGGAGAACCCAGAGTCCAGTTTCACAAATTTTGTCAAATCGCAATGTTGTCCCCCGGCATTGAACAAGTGGGAGATTTTGAGACGTGTACCCAGTAGCGGATCCAGAGAGGACCCCCCCCCCCCTATCTTATTCGATAGAAATCTGGTTCGGGACAAAACAAACGATCCAAGCAAATATGATGGCACTCGAAATACCTAAGTTCAAAATGTATATAAGGTTGCAACTCAGCGGGTTTGTGTCTAAATTCTGAATATTGGCTAAGTAAAAATCCAGGCGAATCTGAAAAAAAAACTTGAGTCAAGAACGCCCTCGCGACGCAGGTGGCGCCAATTTAAATTTACCTTTACATTAAAATAAAACAAATGTGGCCGCAATCTAATGAAATCACATTTAGATGCATTATACCACTACAGAACCCCTATGTTTCAACTACAGGCGAATATTGTCTGCACTGTAGATACTGCTAAGACCCTCTTTTTGAAGTGGTAATGCATAATAAATGTAATGATAATAGCATTACGGAATACAAAATGTGGTCATTAAAGTAACATGTTTCAAATTGCCTATTTAAAATATAGTTATGGCTGACAATATATGTATAAATATAGAATATGTATTAGACAGAAATGATCAATATATCACATTACGGCTGATGAAATTAATGAATTTAGAATGCTTCTAAAGTTCTTTTTTACAATAATTTCATTTTACATGATATAGTTAAGGAATGGGATGAAATCTTCTGAAATAATTTCATCTAACATGATGTGGATAGGGAGTAAGATTAGTAGTAGACTACCACTTCACAGCTGATGATATTATTGTAAGCAGGGCGGGGTGTATGTGTAGGCATTCTCCCTATGTCATCCAAATTAGAACACATTAAATATCAAAGTGTAATGCAATCATCACGATGATACGGACACGTGCATTTATTTATTTACTTCTCGTATTCTAGGGTTAGTGTATTTTCTCACTACCCCGCATCGCCACCTGCTTTTTATTTATTCAGGGGTCTGTAGAACGCTCACCTTTCCACTGTAGATTCCTGGAGGTATTGGGGTTCTTTTTGTAGCGTATGAAAGTACGTTATGTTTATGTATTATAAATGTAGTTACTATATTAAATACGGCTTGGGGAATTGATATGATAGTACTCTTTAGCCCATCCATATATAATATAGCTATTATTATTAGCCGACCACAAAAGGTTTGGGTCGGCTCATATATATTTCCGATGGACTAACTTTAATTTTAAGGTTTGGGTCGGCTCATATATATTTCCGATGGACTAACTTTAATTTTAAGATTCATTATTATAAGACTTCCTTTTAAATTTAGGTTAGAGCTAAGTCTGCGTATTGTATTTTTTTCTAGCTTTAAATGTTACAGAAGTTGTTATGTTATTTACACATTGTATCCACATGACAAACCTATTATACTGACTAATGACTATAGACTATCGGATGGCTGAGATATTGAATCGTTACAATGAGACTTAACAATCGAGACTATTTAAGCTATTTCTTGTCAAAACGTCAACCATTCATAACTTCGCTTACAATACAGTAATTGTTTAATATATTCATTTTGTGTTATCAATTATTAAGCTATTGTAACAAGAACGGTCAACTCTTCATCTAAATTTACATGATGCATCTTTCAGATTATTTATAATGTGGCAAACACTAGTAAATCAATGATAGAGTTCGCCTTAGGTATAACTTAATAGGCGGTTTCCACGAACCTTGCGCCATTTTGATACTCCAATTCTCGTTGTTTGTGATCTCTGTAACTTTTATACCATGCATAATACATCACTCCTTGAAGACATGACTTACCGGAATTTTAAATCATCTTTTTTTTTCTTTAAAAGAAATGTTGTCTTGTGTACACATAGATCGTATCAGGGAATCACGTGATTCACCACGCCAATGGATTGCTGTAGACTATTGAATGAATGAGTTTAATTCGCTGATGGAATTTAAATTGCGAACGCTTTCTTGAAGTCTTAAAGCTAGTAATTTTCTGAAACATATTTGACATATTTGTTAACAATAAAACGAAATGAAATGGGTTCTAACGTCCTACTGTTTTGCTCCGACTGGGCTAATGAAGACGGGTCGTTAACAATGGTCATGAATAAATCAACAAAATTATCGATATTATGACAAGATATACAATATTACTTAATATCGGCCATTGTAATATAGGTAGGTGTTTGTTGGGGGGGGGGGGGGGGGGGCGTTGGGCTTATGGAGATGTGTTACTGCATATTTAACCAACCCTTGTTTTTCATTCAGCCCTTTGCATGACTACTCTTGTTACCATGATTATGTTAGAAAAAAACAGTCATTATGACAAAACTTGAATAAATCAATATTCACTCTACATCTGTCTACTGGGTTCTATTATGATCCAATAAACCATGTTCTCTTTTACTAAACAATCAGAGTCAGATTTAAAGAGGGGTTAGGGGCTGTGGGGTTCTGATATTAAAGCGGCCCCCAAATTAGTTTTACTTTTTATGTTGTATATGTTTATGGCAATAGATAAATCTGTGTATCAACCATACTTGTATTTGTGTGAATGTGACGGACAATGACCAGAATATGCCCCCTTTTCACTGTTGATGTAGGGGTCTCGGTGATAATTTAAGCCAGGGGCCCCATGTTTAATCTTTTGCTGTTTGGTAGAACTTTGTTGGTTTTTGCAGGAGAAGTGACGTTTTTAGTTATCTCACAATTACGTAACACCGGAAATGATATTTTAAAATTGTGGAATCCCGGTGGTGTTTTAAAAAAAAGCGATCCCGGGGAAGAAACATATGAGAATAACTTAATATAAAATGAGGCCCCCATTTAACTTCTTAACGATGTATCCAATGTATACACTTATATCTAACATCGAAAATCGCTTTTACCTCTTATTATTATCATCAGTAACTAATATATGGTGCACAATTCAAATCGATGATGGATTGATTCATTTCATTGCATCAATTGGTGGGCTAAGTATACGAGATTTATCTGTAGCTCTGTGACGAAATAGAGTTTTAAACTGTTATTTTTGGTACAGGTATATACATTTTGATCTATTTAAAGGATTGGTTCACATTGTGTCTCAGTGTTAGAATATTTTGTTCAAATAGGTACTAGATTGCATTGATCTGCACAGGGTAATTTATACCAAAGAATGATAGAGGAAGAAAATAAATTGAGGTCTCCCCTCGCGGTGCCAATACAGTTTGTGTTGTTTGGAACATGGATGGGTCGATTAATAGCACATCTGAGTAACCGTCACTGAACTGAAAAAGTGTTTTCACATCTGCAGTAAATTTAGAACCGATATTGCACGTCACCGTGTGTTTTATTCCGCTTTGGTAGGAAGGCGGGATAACGCTAGATCGAAGACAGTCCTTAGCATTTTATGACGTCATATGTGGATTATGGGTTAGGGTAAGGGTTAGGATTGGCACAGAGTTAGGGTTGGGGCTAGCCATGTCTACATTTCGAGAATCTGACGAAATCTGCAGGTCATAGCCCTTACCCAAACATTATTCTAACCACAATCCACATATGATTTCATAAAATGTTAAGGGTCGTCTTCGATCTAGCGTTCTCCAGGAAGGCGCCATTGCTTCTCCTTTAGTTCTACCTATTTATGATTGACTGGCATAATTTAGTATAATTTGTGGGTCTTTTTCTGTCCACAAGATTTCACTAACCTAGTTTTAAATGTCAAGGAACTGAAAATTATCCCTTATTAATTCTACTTACCATTGAAAATCACTATGGCAATCTGTAATCGGTGAACAAACTAATATTCCTCGACTTATCTTGCTGAAAAGAATGTTGAAGTAATTATGTTTGAAAACCCAGTGAGATGACTTGAAGCGTTATCAAAATCAGCGTAAAAGACGATAATGCAGATATTCAGTTATTTACTTTATTTATTTGTGTGTTCTAAAAATCGGAGCAAGTTAATAACGAAGCAATTTATTCTGACCCTATTGCATTTTTGTTCAGCGTCTCGTGGGTTGGCTCGCTTAGAACCACTTCCTTATGAGTTATATATAAGGGATCACAAATTGGACATATCTTCATGCTAGGCATACAAAATGTACAATTTCTTAGTATACCCAGTACTAAGTAAGAAAGGGATGAATAAATATCTTGGCTGGTGGTGGTTGGGAGGGGGGTGTAACTATACACATAACCGAAGCGGTTTATCTCATGTCTCATGCACTAGGAACCAAACCAAACGGGTTGACCCACTAAGTAAAACCGAGAAACGGGTAGGAAAAAAAATCATTATTTGGGACTAAAGACTTATAATGACAGTAATGGAGGGGTGGTATATCATGTCACAGTTCCACAGTGACATATCTGAGTTTTCGGATAACATTTTTGCGACAAGAAACGCGTGTCACGCGGTAGTTTGGGTTATTGATTAGAACTGGTGGCGGGGTCTGGCGAAAGAAGGCAGGATATAATGATGGAAATTAGGAAAGGCAGATACATTATAGAGGCGTCAATACACATCAATACTATAACGCGTTTTCTCACCCTTTCTAATGAGAATTGAACGACCAAGATTCTGGCAAATAAGGGATTAACTCAGCCAATACTACACAAAATCCGAGTGCTACGTGATTACACAAAAACCTTTTAAATACACCAGGATGAGGATGAGATGAAATATAATTATGCGTGACGTCGAGCAAACACTTAAAGGGTCAATGTATATTATAGTACATTATATATGTTGCGTTAAAGGGATGTGATAATAAAAAAATAATAAAAATGTCATTTATATAGCGCTGGTCCACACAGAGTATGCTCATGGCGCTTGTGATACAGTTCTGTACAATAAAAGTTCAATATCAAGGCACCACTAAATATAACGTCTTCAATAAGGTTTTTAATGTCGCTAAGGAAGGGAATTTGTTGAGGTGTATAGGAAGATTGTTCCAATATACTGCAGCAGTGTATTTAAAAGCTCGCGCACCAAAAGATTTCAAGTTGTAATTGGGAATTGTTAGAAGAAGTTTATCTTGATCGGAGGTTTCTAGACGAGGAATGGTGATGGACAAGCTTCTCTATTAATAATAGAGTAATAGCACGCCATCGTCATATGATTTATTACTATTTAATTTATTATCTTTCTTTGGTATTGCGTTTACACCTTAAATTGATTTCAATTTGTTGAACATACATGGCGATTGTGCGGCGTACATAAAGGCAGGCCACACCCAACTCCAGTATATGCCTTGTCAACCAAACTGTCCACATCCGGCTAGCAATATTTCAACTACCAATTACCTCCTGACTGATTGGCGTTTTTTCACGGTGGTCTTTTGCCTTACCCCAAACAATAACAAAGCTACAACCTTTTTTTTCTTGTTTCGTTAAAGTCTTTTCAAACGCTCCTAGAAAACAAACAAATTATAGTATTATCGTCCCAAGATATATCCAAAGCAGCAATGAAACTTTTGTTCTATCCGGCAAAGAATTATGTTTTCACTTCAAAATATTCACAATCTTGTTGTTATTTATGACAATCCCTTGATGTTATATCAACAACATAGCATTGGTTGGTGTTCGTAGATTTGTTATTATTCGGGGTAAGGCAGTTTTCTTTTATTTTCAGAGAAAAAGTACATCGTGGTTGACTTATTTCGTCTCATTAGTAAAATAATATGTATCTGATCAGACATAACAATTGTGTACCAATAATATTTCAGTAAAGAGATAGTGAAAAACGTCAGTCAGGGGGTTATTGATAATTGAAATACTGCTAACCGGATGTGGGCAGTGTGGTTGACAAGGTATACACCGTTTATGTACGCCGCACAATTTGTATGTTCTACAAATTGACGTTAACTTTTTTTTGTGTAATTATTTCTGTAGTTTTGTAATCGGAGTTTATCTTTAAACACATTATCAATAAAAATACGTATATTTTGATTATTGCTTGACCGATTTTTTTTTATTCCAAACTCAAACAAGTAATCAGAAGTAGCTTGGTCCTGATAAACAATTCCCTTGGTTGAAATTGATTAAGTATACACATATATTTACAAGAAATTTTGACAGACAACAAAATATATATGCTTATGCCTCAGCCATGGTGATTTGATACAAGTTGACTGGCAGACCATCTGTTCTCATTTGGAAGATATATTTTTAGAGATAAATTAAAAGAGGGGTGCGGTGAGGAGTATAGGACGCGCCATTCGGCTCTGTAATAAGCGTGTGACACTCGGCAAATGTCGACAGATTCCGGTACCCTACATCTAGACTCGGCTGTATGACAGTAAGTGATGTGTACCTACGCCTATACATTTGCTATGCGTCTACCAATTTACTTTTAACAGGAAAACGTGTCGCTTTTACAAAAAGTCCCAATTTGCGTCTTTTGTAGAGTGTGTATACTAAAATGAGCAGATATATTGTGTCAAGGTTGCTGGTTTGATCCAAAATTGCGTCTTTTGTAGAGTGTGTATACTTAAATCAGCAGAGATAGTGTCTCAAGGCTGCTGGTTTTATAAAATTCCCTGGTAATTCCACAACCAATGCCAAGCGTAACGTTTGATGATCTAATACACTCTCCACAGAAATCTGCATGGAGGCAGCCATTTATTGCATTCGGAACCATTAAAATAGATCAAATATGGCGGTAATAGTCCTACAGCCGAGATTAAGATGCGTAGAATCTGTCGAGGTTTGCCGAATGAAGCGTGTGAGTGTTTAAATTGATGGCATTAAAGGGAGATAAATCTAACCAGAAAAAATAACCTTTTCAACATACCGACTCTGACTAGTATCTCACCCCGCCGCCTCCCCATTGCCATTTATTGGCCTTTAATTGAAAGATATCATGTTGTTTTATTTTATATTATGATACAATTTATTTTAACGACCAGCTTCATGTTGTCAAAACATGTTCACAGACATTTTATCTGGTTGAACATTAAAAAATGAACAACAGGAATTTGGTTGCTGAAATGCTAAATTATGTTCAAAATTTAAATATTAACTCATGTAATCATAACTTTATTTTCAGGTATGAAATTTTCATTATCAACCCGTACATTCGCTGAATTGCGTTCAGGGTGTGTTTGTTTAGCACACATGTCTGTTTAATCGTCTTGTCGACACTGGAAAAAATGTTCATAAATTATTGTTTTCATTCTCCAAACGTGAAATAATTCGTTTTCTATAAATTATATATATATATAGTCTAAAAGTTTGTTGATCTATTATTATTACTAGACGTTGTGATAACTTGAGTTTCTAGTTTGCAGCATCGAATTATATCACCAATATAAATTACTAGGAAGCCAATATCGACCCATGACGCATACCCTATTTTAACTTTTATAAATCTATTGAACTCATTTTGTTTCGATTCAAGATGCCCCACCCCCCGGCTTCCTATTAATTTGATTCAGCATTTTAATACGTGTCTAGAATACTTACTTAGAAAAATTTGCAATTTTAAAGCTTCACTTTAGAAATAATCAAGCTTGACTCTTAGTCATTTATACCAAAAAAATATATATTTTCTCTCGTTTATTTGCCAATCTGATTTTATTGTCATTATTACAGTTACTAAGAAGAAAGTGCATTATCTTCCACAAGTTACTTAACTTTTCGAATGAAGAATTTTAATATGTCTGTCTTGAAGCTTACAGCTTACTGCAGACATTATTAACAAAAATATTTTCATAGCATATAATAGCCCAATTATATAGTATATTTTATTCATTTGCTAGCTTATGTTGATCAAACACACAGTGTTCTTTGGACGTCTATTTTATAAAATAATTTGATTTACTGTAAACAAAAAAACCAAAAAAAAAACCCAACAAAGCAAAACCTTCCTTGAAAATTTCAAAATTACGCAATTGTCGAAAAGTAGAAAATTCTGCCATTTTTAGAACATCTGGTGTATGATCTTGTACTTAAGTGTATTTAGTTTATCGCACGTTTAAATGCAAAGCTTTTTTCCTTATTTTTGCAGCACGTTACAACATAGTAGGCCTATAATTATTATCTTGCACGTAGTGTTGTGTCATTGTTGTAACTTTTATGTGTTCTTCCCGTTAACATGTAACAAAATTGTCTTTAAAAATATTCTAGAACAAAATACTATAAAATCACTCACGATACACTGCAAAATAGCGTGTAAATTATATTGTATGAAAAGTTTGAGCATTTTGGTGGTGGTCGGTCACATATTTCTCCTAAGCCCTGGTTTTCTTCCTATCTGGAAATTGGATATATCTCACGGGGGCGTACCCCTCCCTTTCTAGTTCAATTAAATTTGACACAGGCAACACTAAATTTAAGTGCTGATTTGTAAATAATTGTCATGATCTGGAAAAGTTAAAAAAAAAATGTAAAAAATCCCCAGTGACGCCACAACACCTGCCGAAAACAGAAATACATGTATCTCATTGAGAGGAAATTAGGGCTTAAAATGACGACCCACTACAAAACCTGATCAAAGCAGTTCTAATGTTTAGGACAGTTTTTTTATGGAAATGTATTTGAAATTTGTTTCTTGACCACTGTGTAGCATTAAAAATGTTATCGCGTACTATATTTCCGAATTTCGGATTGTTTATTTACACTTTATTTTTGAAGAGTGATTTGAAGTTTTAAGTTGTGAAACGTAAAATTCAAAAAAGCTAAATTTTAATACTCACTTATTTCATTTCCTGTTTGTGAAATTTTGCATGTTGATACCATTCCTATATTATAAGCAGTTTGGCTTCATGTTAAGATCTAATCTTTGGTCAGCACTTTTTCTTTCAGCTATTTCTTTCTACGACTGGCTATGCTCGGCATCGGTTGGGTAACAACTATACTCCACCCCCATTTACAACACACATTACTGGCGCTTTCCTTTTGTTTCCTATCGCCGTTGTAAAACTCCTATTATATACCTCCTTTCTCTCAGAAACAGCCTTCCCAGATTCCTGTGCTGCACGTCGTGTTGTCACCAACTCTAAGTGACGTCAACGTGGGGTGCACGTCAAGGAGCAGCACAAGCTTGTGTCCGTTTCCTACTTTCTCGTTGTATCTTTTGTGTTGTTTGGTGTCGTAAACGGAGTGCCTGGATTAATTACCAGTTACCACACACACACACACACGCATACTCATACTGTACTAGCTTCAGGATAACATTTTCAACACCATTATCTTAACATCTCCTTTTTCATCCGCTCAAATTATATGAACTAAATTTTAGGACCCCCAGTATTGTTTGAGGGGACAATGCACTTTATTCTTAGTAGATGTAAACATTTTCTCATTTTTACACGCTTAAAATTAAACCTTCCCCATTCAATTTAGAACAATGATTAGCTACCTATATACATATATGGAAATTATAATTGGTGATCTGCCCTTAGCTTGTATATATGGAAATTAAAATGTTGGGGGAAAACACAGTATTATGCGGCTAGCGCCTTCAGTTACACAAGAACAATTCTAGGTCTTTTATTCTTATTCTCCATTGATAATCATATTAAAGGATAACATCTTCAGGCCGTAAATACATATTCTCCTTTAAAGGGCAATGTTGGTGTCAGCCATTATCACATGTGATAGAACTGGTTAAACACATTACAAATATAATTATAACACGGGGATCATTGCTACGATAGATGAGTAATACAGGTGTAATGATTTGGAAGTAACGAACGCAAAGGAAAACACAAATTATCCCTCTATGTCTGCCTAAAGTGACGAGTGATACACGGCCGAATTTCTGCTCACAAATAAAACTTTCAAAGATCTACACCTTATAAAAACATGGCAATGCACTGACTTTTCTGGGGGGGGGGGGGGGGTCGTGTTCTCTTATTTAGTGGCAGTCAATTTTTTTTATGATTTTTCAGATATCCTCTCACACAACAACTTTTGGTCTTCGAAGTAATTATTATCGACCAGAAATTCGGCCGTGTATCTGTTATCGCTCGTCAATTCAGGCAGTTATATAGAGGGGCAACTCGTGTTTTTCTTTGGCTTTCGTCACTTCCGATTCATGACACCTGTATTACTCATTTATCGTAGCAATGAGCTCTGTATTAACATTATTTTATGTTTAACCAGTTCTATCACATAATTATGTGATAATTACTGACACCATTATTGTACTTTAATAGATAGGGGTTGGATGGCCGAATGGTAAGCACGTGCGCATTGTATCATAAGGTCTGTAATTGAGTCAACCGGGGGGATGGCCGAATGGTAAGCACGTGCGCATTGTATCATAAGGTCTGGTTGGATGGCCGAATGGTAAGCACGTGCGCATTGTATCATAAGGTCTGTAATTGAGTCAACCGGTATTGTTTCGATTCCCCGGTTGTACTTGACAAGGAGTAGGGTCGCCTGTCCAACCTCGTGGTATTTCTCTGGTTTCCTTCCACTGCTAAAGACTCCTAGTCGCAAGCGAATTATTGAAATAAAATTGAACCATGTGTTAGTCCCGAAATTACCTAGTTTGTGTCGAGCGGATGTTAAACCCCATTTCTCTTTCCCCCCCCCCCCCCCCTAATACATATTCTTCATTAATAAATATATAATTATTAATGGAGAATATATATTTAAGGCCTGAAGATGCTCCGATCGAACTGAAAGCGCTAGCCGCATAATACTGTGTTTTTCCCCTCAACATTTTTATTTTCATAAATAATATATATATTATATACATGTAACATCATCGTTTAGGCAATATGTTTGTATACGGCGATGAACAAGATTTGCGCTAACCCCATGAAGATAGGTCTACGTCAACAATATCTAAATGGACGTCGGTTATTTGATTTGTGTTTCATAATATACAAAATTTTACACTTTTTCATTGCACTGCATTTCATTAGGACTACTGGTCCTTTGTTATATTTCTTTTCCTATTGAAAAAGGTCTATATTATATTTGTTGGTGATGGAGACAGTTTGCTTTGATTGTGTGGGTTTGTTTAGATATTGTGTATAATTGGTAGAACAGTCCTATGTTTTGTTACGGTTGATAAAGGAATGTTGTACCAATTATATCTAAGACGTGCATCCTCATTATATAATTAATACATTATTTTTTTTTATAACAAAGCACCTCTCTGTGAAATAATAACAATAATAAATAATCATAATAAAACTTATTTAGTTTTGAAAAATAAGGCTATTATGATTAAATAATGCTGGAGATAAACGAGAGAAACCACCGAAATGATAGGCAGAGGAACATGATATCGCGATAACGAGACTTGAACATGGGGTGTGATTTGATCGAGACAAGACGAGAACAGAATAGAGTGTAACAATGACAATATGCTTCATTTCAGGTGGTGGCCATTATTTCTGTCCTGTTCATCGTCTTGTCAACTATAGCCTTAACACTTAACACCATACCAGCACTCCAAGACCGATCCAAACCAAAAGAAGCAGCCGATAATCCACAACTTGCAGTAGTCGAAGCTGTTTGTATAGGCTGGTTTACGTTGGAATACCTAGCTAGATTTTGGGCATCACCAAATAAGTGGAAATTTTTCAAGGGTCCCCTTAATGTTATAGACCTTCTTGCTATAATGCCTTACTTTATATCTTTAGGACTAACTGAATCAAATCGAGATACTACAGAACAATTTCAAAATGTTCGAAGGGTTGTACAGATATTCCGTATTATGAGAATTCTTAGGATTTTAAAATTAGCTAGACATTCTACGGGCTTGCAATCCTTAGGTTACACGTTACAGAGAAGTTATAAGGAACTAGGACTCCTCCTTATGTTTCTTGCCATTTCTATATTACTATTTTCTAGTTTAGCATATTTCGCAGAAAAAGACGAACCGGAAACAAAATATAAGTCAATACCCGAGACATTTTGGTGGGCCGCCATCACTATGACCACTGTAGGTTATGGTGATATATATCCCACCACTGTTTTGGGGAAGGTAGTTGGTAGTGTGTGTTGTATCTGCGGAGTGTTGGTTATTGCTCTACCGATTCCCATCATAGTTAATAATTTTGCCGAGTTCTATAAGGATCAAATGAGGCGCGAGAAGGCATTTAAAAGGCGCGAAGCTCTCGAAAAAGCTAAAAGAACCGGAAGCATCGTCTCGTTCCATTCTATCAACCTGAGAGATGCTTTTGCTAGAGATGTCGACCTGATGGAGGTAAATTCTCCCGGTTCTAAGGGAGACCAGGACGCGAGCAGCTCTGACAGCAAAGGTACGAGTCCCCCACCATGTGTCATCAAGTTCAACAACCAATCCACGTTCCCTCATAACGGTTCTGAAGGGTGTAACGCCAAATCACTAAATGTAGACAACGATAGTACGAACAATCTTCTAGATGCAGATGAAGAGTCGCTAAAACGAATGACGTCATCACAACCACTGCTTAATTCGCAACCTCAGGTATGTTTATGGTTTTCTAAATTTTGCCTTTGTTCACGTTTGATTTTATGAGTTTCATATAACACATTCATTGCATGTTTTATTTAGGTTAACGAACTAATTTTCAAACTTTTTTTCTGCCAAGTTCTGTAGCATTTGGCATGATTTACTGCATGATGCGCTTCAAAATTTGTTTTAGCTTTTTCTAATTCACATTTTCAATTGTCTCTTTGAAATATCAATTTTGATTTATATCAATTCTATTATGTATGTGTTTCATTATTTATTATACAATCTGGGATTGTCCTTTTGTGAAATGTCCATAAAGGGATGCATACTCAAATATTATATTTATTTCAATGAGTTACTAAATTTTCATGTTAAACCTCCCCACAACCACCCACTAACTCTCTACATGTATCTCTAGCAGCTTAAAGCCCCAACCTTTAACCAAGCTTGCTACCATTGCTAACTATTTGTTTTTGCTGAACTCGCCATATTTGGTTTTACAGGGACTTCTGGGATACTCACAGGACAGTGAAAGTTCAGACCGTATCGAGATGAAACAACTTCACCGACAGAACAGTACCACTAGTACGGATACATATAATAGTTGTATGACCCACCCGCACAATAGCCCCTCCCTCGTAGGGCTGGGCAGCCAGGGTAGCCAAGACCCCCCTCAAAATATTTACGTTAACCCGCTTGATGATCCCCCCGGCGGAATTAACAACGATGTGCAATGTAATGAGTCTTATGACTCGTTTTATAACGATCTTCAAGGCAATAGAAATCAAGAAACTGGTTTTAACAAACCGGATGTGACGTTTTCTCATAATCAAATTGTGCAGCCGTTGAACTCTGGTTTGTCCACCACGTGGGAACGTAGTCGTCTCAACCAACCACCACATGCATATAGTCTACCACCTGATACAGTTTATGCTGTTGGTAAAGAAGGCGGTCTTTGTCCTCATTATCATAAACCACAAAAATCAAGCTTTAAAAGATACAAATCATTATCTGTTGAAAAACAAGCCCGTTTTTCTGAAGTGAAAGAAAAGAACTATTCTTCAACAGATAATTTACATTCGCACAGCATGGGCAAATCCAAAATCAAATTTAGGAAAGCGGTGTCGTTAGCTAACCGTCTGCACGCTAGTCCTTCCACTGGGCGAAAATTGGCTAATTATCACCTAATAGCTAACACGGACTCAGGTGAGTTCAAGCTTAACCACTCCAGCTTCGAATAAATAAATGTAACTAAAATATCCTCAAAATATCGGTACTTTTAAATTTAATCGTGAAATATCTATCTGTAAAATTATATCCAAAAGCTCATTTTCAATAACTTTAATACACTCAAAATAGATCTTCTAGCTACTGATTTTGTTGGATTTTTAGGGTTGATATTTTAGGGATATTTTATTTGAAACAAGAAACATTCTTTCGTGTCTTGATAACACTTGAATTGAGTTATAAACTATTTATTCAGAAACACCCTAAAACACAAAAGAAGGTTTCTTGTTGTGTATCCAATTAGTGTATATTATGACGTATTTAACAATCATACATGTATAATAATACAAAAAGCATTCACATCCCACATTAATTCAAAACCATGGGCTGAATATAGTGGAACTTAATTTGGAATAACAGACTAAACTATTTTTATCTCAATTTTTGTTACTGTTGGTGATGTGCATGTTTTTAAAGAATTTGACTGTTTTGGTACTTTATGGTTGCGCCGCTGACAGACCAGGGTAAACTATTTGGGTAGCCACGGTATGTGTACTGAACAACTCAAGAAACCGGGAAAGAACATTTTAGAATGAGAAAGTGGCATTCATTACACATTACAAATACGGCATTTGCTGAGTATAAACACCATTGCCGTGATGCTTGTACTAGTATCTAGTGTTAATAATGAACAACCAGTTAACATTTGAATAACTGCAATTTAAAGGTATTTCCATCTCAGAAATTTAAGATTTCATTATCAAGCTAAACACATTCTTGGTATTTCGTTGTCCAAATTAGGGTCAGATGCTGTAAATACCACGTTCCTTTAGCTGTTTAGTGTATTATTAGCTATATGATAGGCAGACTGCACTGCAGCTTTGTTCCAAGAACTGTTCTTTTAATGGGTCTTGAGAGCTAAAAGATTCCACAATCCGTAAGAATGCTTTACCTACACACGCCTAAACAAAGTTTTATTCAAATCTTCTATCTTGGTTATGGGTAACTATCTTGTGGGAAGTCTAATGTAGAAACAGCTTCAGTGTGTCCGTGATACTTCCATTCATTCTGCATTGTTTATAAAAAAAAACCATTAGTGTACTTTGTATTAATATGTTCTCAATATTAATAGTAATGATATAATAATAATAATAATAATAATTAGGACACTCAAATTATACCATCAAAATTTCGAAAATATGGCCAAAAAAAAAAACAAGTGTATAAAAATATTGTTTAGAAATAAATCATGAAGTGAAGCACACATTTTCTTACAGATGAAAAGTTTCTTCTGAACTGACGAGGTGAGTGGAATAATTTACCCACCAGGGGCATTGTTCTGGTGTGACCTTCACGAGCAAGTATGACCCCTGTAGAACTATTGTTGCTTAAAGTCGTCCTCCCTACCTGACAGAAGTTTGGATCGAGTAAAAAATACAACCATACAACATCACAATCATTAAATGAATTTCTACACTCGTTTTGGAAAAGAATATAAAATGTACGCCGCTTCTTACCGTGCGGTTCTATTTGATTTTCATGATAAACGAACTCCTGTCAGGATACGTTGCGCTTTGTGTTTGTTTCCTGTCCTGTCTGGTGATGCACTGTTTCCATTTATAAACTCAACCCCAGCCCATGAAAAGGACCTGTTGCTTGCTCGAAATGTTGTATGTGTGTGGTAGACAGCTTAGACTTCTGTGTGCCGCGGCTTCTCGTGTTATGCCGCCTAGCACATTATATCTTTTGTGACGTTCTCTGCCGCATCCTTCGCTTTTGTGTTGGTCACACCGGGTAATGCGCCCCTCCCTCGTCTTATTGGTTCTGTCACGTTGCTTCGTATATTATGCTCTCGGTGCTAATGTAGATATATTAAATATCTATACACATATTATTTCTCATTGCGGCACATGGTTCTTCGGGAAGTTCCCGTGGCGCCTGTCAGTGGTGCATGTCTAGAAATTATTGTTATTATTTGATGTGTCGTCATATTATTATTATTATATTATATATCGATGTATATAAATCTATATATATGCTATTGGGTTGTCTTTATATAGGCCTATATATTCACCCGCCTCAAGGGGGGTTGGATGGCCGAATGGTTAGCACGTCATTGAATCCCCGGTTGTACGTGATAAGGAGCAGGGTCGCCAGTCCTATCTCGTGGGTTTTCTCCGGGCTCTCCGGTTTCTTCCCACTGCTAAAAGACCCCTACGCGCAAGCGAATTATTGAAATGAAACTAAAACCATATGTTAGTCCCGAAATGACCTGGTTTGTGTCGAATGGACGTTAAACCCCATTTCCCCCTCTCACTCTCTCTCTCGTCTGCCTCATTAGCCAATTATCAGAAAGTGACTAAATATATAGTTTGTCCGCTGAGCTCATCTGTATAAATTGAGCCTCACGCTTACCTGTCCACCGACAACTTCTTTACTTTGTCATGGTGACTTCTAACTCTGTGTGATCACTATCAATTACCAAGCATCGCTTTGATATTAAAATTTATTTAGAAATAAATTTGGATCAAAATGAACCCAATCATAATTTAGGCGTCTTCAAACAATTTTTCATGTGGCCTGAAGAGACTTTAAAGATAACAGTACAGAATTAAGTTCACACCGATTCATCCGGTATTTTAATGCCAATATTTAAACCTCTGCAATAGTTGGCTTTAATATATTTTTGAAAATCAAATAATAGTCACGATGTAGTGAGGTTTGTGACTACATCTGGGGAATAAAATATGCTTTTCAAATTAGTAATTTCTGTAGCTCATCCCTTTTCTTTGAATTAATCTGTGGGGCTTACAGTTTCGTAGATGGTAATGTACATTGAACCGTCACAAAAATAACATTATATTTTAGATTTTAAAAGCTTTGTTTTTATAACTTAAGGATATATCGTTAATTTCACAATTCAATTTTTTTTAACTTTTAAACTTACGCAAAAAAGAACAGTTGGTGTTTCCTCTTACATGTTGTTTCATTTTGTATCTGCTTGTTTTTGACAGGACCCGGAAAATGGAGCGACCAAGATTTGCGAGAAGAAAGTGGTAAACAATCGCCACAGCAGCGATCCAGTCCTTCATTATTCAAACCTTCCCCACCGAGGAAACGAACCTTAGTAAAATCAGATGCTGTGCATCTAGATGATAACTATTTAGTGTCTTTGTGTACGGACGGAGACTGTGATAAGTTGTCGAATTTGACAATCTTACAGCAGCCCGATATGTGTGATAATACTAAAAAATATTTTGGGCAGAATCTGCCACCTGTGCAAACTAATAGTTCTTTTCAAAATAATCGGACGTCCAAAGTGCCACAATCAATTAAATGTGTAAATATTGAAACGGTAGGTGATGCTAATCAACGATTAACTCCAGAAACACCCGATCGTTTGGAAGATGATTTAGAATTCAGTGACAGCATAGCTATCCCTAATAAAATTAATGCACCAAAAAGTACCGGTGTGTTGCATGGGAATATTCCAGTTCAAAGTGATACCAGTCCTTCTGATAATTTAGAAAATGATGAAAGTTATCTAGGTTCCTTTAATTCTGCTGATTATTCCTTCTCTGATGCTAGCTTTTCCGACCCTAATTTTCGAAAACCTTCGCCTTCCAGTGACGTGTTCGCGCGTACCGAGGATAGTGAGGAACATACTACAGTCAGTATTTATGAAACAGCAGATTCCATGGCAACTGATAGTGAAACTAATATGGATAATATTGTTAACTTAAGTCCAGAAACTGACCAGCATGATAAACCCAGTAACCATGGCAATTTTGGATTACCGGATGCCAGTGGATAAAAATGTTTCGTTTTTGTGTTTTTATGACATAAGAAAAAAGTAAGTACCTTCGTTGTGTGCGGATTATTTCCCTTGAATAATGACGACATATCTCATTATTCTATCAACAACACTTTTCGACTCCTCTTCAAAATTCTCAATTTTAAACCTGTTCCCATCCTTGTCCCAACATAAACTGGCTGCCCAGCCCTTACGACCACACCCTTTTCTTGCATTTTTATCCCATTTTTCTTAATTTTGTTATTTTTCTACGACTATTTTATTGCAAACTGTTTATCTAAGTTTTTTCTTCAAGATAAAGGAATCACGAACTTATTTCCTTATTTCACATTGGACTAAAGGTAAGATAGAACACATTTAGTTGATGTGCAAATCACAAAATCTTCATACGTTCTAGGACAAATGTATTACAGGAATTCAAATTCATCGAGGAATTTATGAAGATTTTGACGCTTCCCTTGCTAACTTGGTAGCCTCCAAATTAAGTAATAGTATCATTCTTCAATTTGTTCTGTTATTCACTCACCTAAGACTAATTATTTTGTTTAATTGATTTTTAATTATCAGAAAGTACAAACCATTGTACGAGCATGTGCATTAGGTACATTATATATTTGATAATCTTGTAAATTATCAGAAAGAACAATTCCCTTTCCCAATTATGTATTTAATACTATGGTAGATTATCAGAACGTACAATACATTATATATTTGGCATGTATTTGTAAAAAAAAATATAATACACAAAATAAGATTGTTTCGTCAACTAAAAAGGACAAAACCTTTTGGTGCAGACTAATCGTTTTAAATATAATTGGAGGCTGCCATTTGCCAAAAATATGCAAAGAAATAAAAAGATACAATTTCGCATGCTGGCCACAAAACTTTAACACGGTTCGTGCTTCCTTTATTTATAAGCACACTCCTAACCCATGTATAATATTCATACTAATATATCAGCCTTACAGCCTGCTTAAAATCCCAAATGCACAGCTGCTTATAAATAATTACGTATTCTGTTTTCACATTAATGTTCTTAACTTATATATCCACCATGCAATTGTCTACAGAGGTGCACGTACGATTTAGATACGTTTATCAAAGTACAAATTATCGATCTGTCGTTGTTCGAATGAGCACACAGTTTTTAAGCTTTTACTAAAGACGAGACAAAGTTATTACATTAAAGATGCATTATGTAAGAGCTAAATCTTCCTATTGTAGGTCTTATTTTTTGATAGCTTTTATTCATATGACAAGCCTATCATCATATGGTTGTGATATTGAATGGATGAAATAACCATCGTTATTAAATAATTTAACATTAAAATGGATAACGGGGACTTTGTTTTTTTCATCATTGCAATGATACTTAACAATCGAAACTATAACTTTACTCAGAATAAAGTAATTTGACTGGAATATTCATTATATTCACTTTTCTTTATCTCTCTTTGAACTATTGTAACACGAACGTCCAGCTCTCTTTCTTATTCACACATAATGCATCTTTAAAATAGATAATATAACGTGTGAATTGAACGTGTTTGTCGAGGGTAATATCATGTTTGGGAAAAATCTGATTAACATAAAGATTATATTTCGTTTCGTTTTTCATACTTTCGATGGCCCACACTTGAAGATCCGACCAGTTGTACTATGATGACGTCAGCCATTGAATAATCAATCAGCGTTGACATTTCTAGGGGTTTGCCCCAAGAACACGCCGTAGCAGATCGTTTCATTGGCTTATTCCTCACATCAACTAGAACGCCTGTTCTATAACAACTCTTCCAAATCCTAGTGTTGTGAAGACAAACTATTTACTATAACAAACGAAACGAAATAGGATATGTGTTTTAATAAAATTGGTTTGGGATATTTAATTATTTGAAAATGAAAATGAATCTATTTATTATTTATACATGGACCTCTAGTAGTAGAGAAAACTATATTAACTTTCACCCTAAGGCAAGTTTAAGTTCCTTGCATGAGTTTAGACTACTTATGTGCATCAACATAATTATGTAATATTATATCCTATAAAATATATAACAATGTAGAATGTTCGAAAGAAGAAGTAAACAGTTTTTATTGCAGTAATATATCTCGTTTGATATTCTGTCTTGATATACACTAATACGTATTCGCTCGTGTTTCTAAATGACTAATTAAGAAGTCCTGGATATTTTTGTTTCTCCCATGAAAACGTTTCAATCCATTTATGCGCATTTTGAATTTTAATTTCAGGGCGGTTCGGATTAAGGCGGCAAGCAGATGACCTGTTTTAAAGATTTGGTAGTTGGCGTAAATCTAAGAAAAGTTTTCCATGCTTCCAGTAAATCACGTGACTTATTACGTGATGATGACGTATCTGAGCAGCTTCCACGTTCAAGTTAGTGGTGTCAGGGCCAACTAATAAGACAATGGTCTCAATATACCCGGTTAGGGTTTATGCAATCGATAAAAAAAACAGAAAACAAATACTGATATTAGGGTTTCTACTGTATGGACATTTTTCATTTGGGAATTAACTATATCAACTGTGATTTTTATTATGTCGTGTAAAGAAACCAACGTTTTATAACACCTTTCCTTCTTTACCTGGTGCACCCCTTTTCTCATTAAAACATCATAGTGTGAACAGATTGCTGTAATTTAACCCTGTGTACTTTAATAGTGTCGTTTAGATCAGAACTGTTTATGTGATTTTTTTTTCACTTGTAATTAACGGACGACACATTTTCACGAACATACATTCGGCTTTCTTGGCGGATTCAGATTCTCAGGAACAAGTTGTGCGAATATGTGTTCAAAGTGTGCTAAATTTAAACAGATATGACATACGTGGTGTGAAGTTAGCCACACGATGGTGTCAATGTGTATTGTCTGTATTTTCCCTTAATTCAACAGAAACTAATGTATCTCTGCTCAACAGAGACGTTTGTATTATAAACTAATGGATTATATTATATTATACAAAGACTTCGCCATACGAAATTGTTAATATGGTTATTAAGATTTTTGTCATGATTTTCTGTGATTAATTTTAATTGTAGCTTAATTTTTTTGACAATTCATTTGATTTTTATTCACACAACCAACATGAGTGAAGATACATTATAAGTGGAATTATTACATGACATTGTGCTAAATCTTTATGGTTTTCTGCGTTTAGTAAGTAAAATCATTTGCAAGTAATTGTATGCAGAAAACAAGTACAGCTAAAAGCCATCCTTGTGAAATCACTAGTCGAGAATAATGTACTAACACGTTTACAAAATGTCTTAACTTAAAACCGGTTAATGCCAGTAAGATTTTTTTATACCTAGCTATTGTTAGTTTTTGTAAGCATTATCTTTTTCAAGTTTGCCTGAAGTAAATGTATTTTTAAATTAGAATTTTTGTGGGCATTTATGATGATAGAAACTAATTATTCGTTCTTTACTTTCTTTCATTTATCGAAATATAATATGCTACTCCTTCAGTCATTCCAAGTGTGAAGATAACCGAGTCTAGGATTTTGTTATTTTCATTTATGTCTGTGATCATCGATCTATAATTACATCTACCGATACAAAAACATTGACTGGGGTCGAAGTTAGACCATTTGGTCTACCACGTTCGATTATAAACTGTTTTATATGCAATTTCTTGTCTAGGAAAAGCTCTAATAAAATCTTTTCTCATGGGTTTATTTCATTAGCCCCACATTTTATACGCGTATATTTAAGTTTAAAGCATAATGTCGTAAGCATGTTGCACTTATTGTTTTACCCTTCAAACTTGCAGAATTGATCGTTGCACTAGAAATGCACTAATGAAATTAAGAATTTCCTCAGCAAAACGCTGGCAGAACGCACTACAAGGTAAAGCCGGTGACCTAAATGTTAACAATACAGTATAAAGTTTGAGGTTGGGAAATTTTGCAAACCGCGATTTACCTGTTACGTTTTTTAGATCAGCGTTCTGTGACTTGACATTCCATACCCTGTTTTATTATACGCCCACATTGAAATGTGGTCGTATATTGCCGTCGCCCCCGTCCGTCCGTCCGTCGGTCCGTCCGTCCGTCCGTCCGTCCGTCCGTCCGTCCGTCGGTCCGGCGTCCACAATTGCTTGTGGACGCTCTAGAGGCCAAAGTTAATATTCGATTGACTTTAAATTTATACACAGTGTTTAAGGTCATGAGACGAAGAAGCCTATTGATAACTGTCAGAGTTATGGCCCTTGATCACTTAAAATAATCTTGAGGACGCTCTAGAGGCCAAAGTTAATATTCGATTGACTTTAAATTTATACACAGTGTTTAAGGTCATGAGGCGAAGGAGACTCTCGATTTTCATCGAATTCCGATAATAACTGTAAGAGTTATGGCCCTTTATCACTTAAAAAAATCTTGTGGACGCTCTAGAGGCCAAAGTTATTAACCGATTGACTTTAAATTTATACACAGTGTTTAAGGTCATGAGACGAAAAAGCCTATTGATTTTCAGCTATTTCGGATAATTACAATCAGAGTTATGGCCCTTGATCTCTTTAAAAAATCTTGTTGACGCTCCAGAGGCTAAAGTTAATAACCGATTGACTTTAAATTTATACACAGTGTTTATGGTCATGAGATGAAGAAGCCTATTGATTTTAAGCGATTTCTAATAATTGCTGTCAGAGTTATGGCCCTTGATCACTTCAAAGAATTATACACAGTGTTTAAGGTCATTAAATGAAGAAGCCTATTGATTTTCAGCAATTTCTGATAATTACTGTCAGAGTTATGGCCCTTTATCGCTTATACAAATCTTGTGGACGCTCTAGAATCTAAAGTTAATAACCGATTGACTTTAAATTTATACACAGTGTTTAAGGTCATGAGACGAAGAAGCCTTATGATTTTCAGCAATTTTAGATAATTACTGACTGAGTTATGGCCCTTGATCACTTTTGTGGACGCTCTAGAGGCTAAAGTTAATATCCGATTGACTTTAAATTTATATAAATTGTTGAAGGTCATGAGACGAACAAGTATATTGAGTTTCAATGAATTTAGATAACTTGAACAGCATGGAGGAGAACTTTATCAAAGCCAAACAAATTCCAATGATTTTCTGATAATTACATAATGAGTAGTTACTTTTAATCAGATTTTAGTGTATTATAAATGTTTCATTACCGAAAAAAGTAAAATATGCGACAACTCTTGTTGACTGCCCGGACGATTTAGCTGCTGTGGGCGTATGTTTCGTTGCCTGGCAACCTATGTTTTTATGATTTAAGAATAGCGTGTTTCTTACTTTTCCCTGTTTTGAAATACTCGCATAATCAATGATCTTTTTAATCCAGTCAATGTTTTATTGGTACGAGGGAATGATTAAAGCTCAAATTTTGCTATCACCGTGTAATCGTGTTTAAAGCTTGCCGTTCGTTAAAAAAAGATAGTTGCATAAAAAAATGTAAAGAAGAAATGTTCATTCATTAGTTGCGTTAGGGTTTGTTACTTTTAAAGGAGCTAAACGTTTTAAATTTTGTTACAAAAAATAGAGCAATGAATTGGATGGGTTTTGGGTGAGTCAATTTTCCTTACGATTTAATTTTAGAAGCATTAGGCGGGAGTCAGTTTTATTACTTATCGTTGTGCACTTGGCTTATACCTATTTAGTACTTTGTAAGGGATAAAATGCAAATGAAAAGTAAGCCGTTGGAAGTTAAAAGGTCGGAAGAAAAGGGTTGCGTGACTATTAGAATTAAATAACGGTATTGTTAGCAATTCCTCTTTTTCAACCACACATCTCAGATCAGAAACTCTTCTGAAATACTACATGGACCTATGAGCAATAGATCAAGACAAATTGTACGTTACACTAGCTTTAAGAAGTTCCACGTGTTTCTATATCAATCTGATCAATCTCTGCTATTCTCTTGTCTTCCAATCCATGTAGAACTCTGCTATACCCTTGTCTTCTGAGTAGACTATACCAAAATAACAAAAAAATAAATTACCTCCCCCGATCGAACTGAGTACTGAAACATTTTGATTCACCCAGTAGTGTCAAATGTCTTTGAACAAACTATTGAATAATTTATATATCTATTAGAACAAATCTCCTTTAAGCATAACTTTTTTCTTTAATTCTCCGTATTGATTATTCTCATCTTCTGGTCTAATTTTTTAAAATTTTTATCTTATTTTTTAGTAACGGACAATCCTAGCAGTGGCGTATACAAAAATTCCAAAATAATTTATGCGTATGCTTTACTAAATAATGATATTGAAGGTAGATTTGTGCTAAATATGTATAAACGTTGGAATTCAATATTACATGTATGTTAAATTTAAGAGCTAAAACTATCTATTGTAGGTGGTCAAACGTAAAATATACTTATTCACACGACAAGCCCATGTTGCAGGTCTTCTTTTCTGGCCTCAAACGTTATATTATATTATTAAGCAGACATTACAACCAAGTCACTAGATCGTCGGATGACTGTGATATTGAATGGATTAGAACACTCGCACCATTTAATACTGTAACGTTAAAGTGCATAATCAAGATATTTACGGTCGTATATAAATTTTAATGGTACTTGTCAACACTTCCACCACTCATAATTCTGCTTAGAATTAAGTAATTGACTGAATTTTGAATGAATTTATTATCTATTTTTCAATTCTCTATCTAATACATCTATAAAAACCTAAAGGGTTTAGTGGGAATAAGGCCTTCCTAGATACGCCACTGTCAAGATGCTGATTATATTTCGTTTCTTCTTGTTAAAGCTGAACTCCGATTACAAAACTTCAGAAATAATTCAATTAAAAAAAATAACTTATTTCGTCTAATTAGTAAAATGATATATACCTGATCAGAGATAATAATTGCGTAGCAATAGTATTTTCAGTAAACCGATAGTGAATAACTCTCAATCAGTCGGGAGGTTGAAATATTTCTAGCCGGGTGTTGATAGTGTGGTTGACAAAGTATACACTGAATGTGGGCGTGGCCTATCTCTGTTTTTATAATACGTCGTACAATCGCCATACTTGTTCTATCGAACTAAAACAAGTATGGCGGTTATTTTTTTTTATCTAATTATTTCTGAAGTTTTGTAATCGGAGTTCAGCTTTAATGATAAGTCTACACTATTTTGAAGGGATACGTAAAATGTCTTGAATAGTAAAACGTTTACATTTTTTCTCCCCACTGGGGACTATTAATTTGGGTTCGTTCGTCTTTCCGTTCTGTCTTTCGGTCACACTTCTTGGGCCACAATAATAATATTAATATAACACTGCTTCTAAACGTGATGAGCGTTTTCTGGGTAGGCTAAGCAGCCCACACTCATCGAATTATAAAATGGTGGAAGCGACCTCCCCCCCCCACACACACACACACACGCCCCCCCCCCTCCGCCTATCAAGCAGTTTTCTCTCTGTTCGTCACACCGTTTCGGCATTAAATTCTGTTTGTAATTGGTGTAGAATATTCATCCTTGGTGTAGATATATGATGAAACATGGTGTAAATATCATTACATCAATACCGTAACTTCTATATTCGATAATCAGCAGTCATAAATAGTTTATTTGCTAGATGCTGTATAAAATAATAAACGTGTAAGTTATGAATGAGTGCCATCTCATTTGGGGGGGGGGGGGTGACTATAGCACAACACCAGCCTCGCCGTTGGCTTGTTTTTCTTGTCTTAAAAATCTACTGCAAAGGTGTATTGACGTTGCCGATGTCAAAGATTTTCGACAAAACAAATGCCTTGTGTGCGCATGCCGACCACTTGGCACAAGTTCATATGTTTCAAATGAAATGAAATAGGGAGTTTAGGGGGTTTACGTCCTACTTTTCCGTACAAACCTTGATAATGAAGCCGGGCAAATATTATAAAGGTCCTGTGTGCGCTACACTTAAGTCAACGTTTGAGAATATGACTTTATTGTGTATTAATTAATGTGGTCGTAGATTGTCGTCTTTCCAATCTGTCCGTTAAACTGAATGGGGTACATCCCCGAAGCCGATGAAGTTATCTATTTTTATCCACGGGATGTAGGAGCCGACAATATCTACTTGTGTATACGCTGTACTAACGACAAGCATTATGCAATAAACTTAAAATTATTACACAGTGTTTGGGCCCGTAAGCAGGGCCCTGGGACAAAAACTCTCCTCCCGGACTCGAAAATGTTTACAGATACAAGGTCTCTATCGTCAATTTGGCGTATATCTGGGGTAACGGGGGCCGCGAAAACACAGCAGCTGAGATTGGCAAAAATTTCGCCTTCAGTTTCATTTTTTAATGGTCGGTCTAGGGCGATCGATAACCTCGTACATGAACACTCACCATGATAATTATTGTAGGGTTCTACGAGTCCAGATTTGGCCACGATTACCGGCCTTGGCCTGGCGGATATCATGAAGGGTGACGAGAGCCTGAAACGTTACGAGGACAAACCGGTGCTCCACGTCGCGTAGTCCTACCCACACCACCAGGTAACTACATTCAGAAAGTCTTTTTTATATAAATTTACATTATGTGTCCTAGCCCCCTCCCCCTCACGGATACTTGTTTTAGTTACAGCCTTTGAAAAATATTGTATATGCATAAACTTGGAAAGTTATAACTCGATTGACCGGAATTGTATTCATGTTGTTTCCTGGTGCGTCATGCCTTAATGGCTGTAAGGGCGCCTTAGCTGTCGGGGCGTATGGTCTTCTGCCTAGATACCTATCTGATGATTTTAGATACATAATGAATTATATTCTCTACTTAACCCACCATCATATGTGATTTTGTTATTATAAATATCGAGACACTTTGTACATTTTTTTTTTTATAAAAATAGATATAAATAATAGTTTGAAATGGTATACAGTGTTTAACATGTTCAGCCGAGTCTAATGATTCTGTGTATTACAAAATGATATTATTTATACATATCTTCCATGTCATGCTTTTCCTATTGTATGTGTAATTTTTAATTATTTTTGAGTGAAATTAGTGAGTGAAGAATAAATCCTACATAATTTGTAATTTCTTATAATATAATGAATTGTGTTTATAAAATAATTCATATAGATTAATGAAATAATTAGGTCAATTATTTATTAATTTGAATAAACTAGGCTATACGTCATGGTTATTTTATGACGATATTATTTTAGATTATTATGTTTAACCAATGAAAATACCCGAAAAAAAAATCCCACGTGATTTATTCTAGATATATATTATATAAGACAATTTTTGTATTTATTGCTGTTGGATTGCCAATATGAAATGACAAACTACACCTTTTTATTGGCTAATTGCATGGTTCGACTGACCTTAGATTGTTATGAAGTGTTTTTAACAGAGTCTTTTTTAAAAGTATATACATGTGATTATTCTTATTATACCGCACACATCATTTTATTGTTTATTTTTTTCGCTCGCAACACCGTGTCACCTGTTTGACCCTTCCTGTCTCGGTGTCCAACACAGTAAACGCTGACCGTTGTCACTTTGCAGGGGTCAATTTCTGTGATAGGGCATTTCAAGCATTGTTGAATTGTAATAAAATGTTTGTTACTCTTAATTCAATTTTTTTATTTTATTGGAGAAAATCTACCCCTATTTAACACAGCTTGGGCCGTTTGGGTGAATACATGGAGATTCTTTATTTCTTTTTTTACAGTATTCGAATGGGACGGAAAACCGAGGGTCGCTGTCTTGTTATAATTTCACTCATAGCACACGACATAATTATATGGTGTATGTAGATCTGCGCTAGCCCAGTCAGTGCATAAAAGCAGAACTTTAAACCCCATTTCATTCCATTCCCCTTCATTTCCGTCATTGAATAAAGCGTCGTGGGCGTGTGTTGTCGCCAGCTTATATTTTGTCCGGGTAATGTGAATTATAACCCATTTCCAAGAGACCAGAAGATATTGGCATGCTAAATGGGACGCGTGGGTAATAGAATACGGGTATACCAAAAGGCGTTCGAATAATATTCACCGTCAGCTGGAACGATTCTCCGTTTTGTACGGAACTATGGAATTTAAAAAGTGACATTTTCAAGCAGAAATCATGTCAACTTATCCGCCACTTGCCAGGTTAATATATTAATGACTACATACTTTCTACAAAGACCAGCTACTTTAGCATGACGTGACTATCAGGTTATTTCTTAATTAAACCCGTGATCGTCGGCAGGCAGACGGGAATACATGTGTAACAACATTATGGATGTTGTAATTTAAGCGATTTTTATTTTTTACACGACGGGCCTCTTGACAACTGCGTAGGTCAACATTCGTCGCCAAAATGGCTGTTGTCTGGTGATCACTAAACATTTCAAGAGGAGAGAAGCTATTTTTATTGGCATTAATCCATAAACCAATCAAAATATTTATAAATAAAATAATAGATTTATGTTTTTATTTAATTGTGAATTGTCTGCTGAAGCGAAAGGTCTGGATTCCTCTTCCAGAAGCGATTCCTTTAGCGAATTTTAGCTAGTTGACTAGTTGAATTCCATGCAAGTAGCCTAGTGCCTATAACCAAAATACAAGTGTGACCTAGCAACATATACCACAGATGGTCATTCCAAGCATGGATCATGAACATAGACGCAAGAAAGGTTAGATGCGTGCTTGCGGGGTAAGCAGCCGCATCATGAACGCAAAACAAAAGAAACTGGAAATGGTTGTTGATAACGCTCGAATCCGACTTCAAAAAATACAAACTTTAGCTGCAAGAATTGTTTCACGAACAAAAGTTCGTGGTCACATGTCACATGTTTTGCCCATTCTGCACATATTGGATTCAAATTACTGTGTTTAATATATCAGGCAGTTCAAAAAATAGCACCTACATGTATCTACCTCCAGAAATTTGTTCAGGAACATTTATCTCCTAGGGTAAAAAAAAAAGTTAAGCTACAGTTACCAACTTACAATTTCATATCTGGCAGGTTCACATTGGAATAATCTACCTACTTATTTCAAACAGTGTCCACCCCCATCAACTTTCAAGTCATCACTGAAGTATACGGTTGGGACAATAATGCACTTTTAACTGCCATTGTTCTGCAGGAGTGTTTCTTCGGCCAGATTGACTGAAAAATACAAAAATTGAAGAATATTGGACATCAAAATGGGTCAAAAATTTGCAAAAATCTTAATTTTAAGCTATTATTACTTCTAATTAATGCAATTTATTTTCATAAGTGTAGATCATTAATGGGATTTTCAATATTATCAAAATTCAAGATGGCGGTCAGCGATTAACGGATGTTTACTGAATAACGACAAATGAGCTTCAATGACGGCATCTATCCACAATACCCAGAAAAAGGTTGTCTAGAGCAAATTTTCCTATTTGAATTATCTGTATTACTTTATATATTCTTTATTTTATTTCACTTGCGCACATTTTCATTCAGCACATTCTATTTGATATATCATTGACCCAAATCACATTCAGTGAAACACATTGTATGAAGCCCACTGTCATTCACTATCAGTAACAAATTATCAATATATAAATCAAATATATGCTCAGAACTCTAGCTAATAATAGGTCTTTGCTTAACCAAACCAATATATCACTCCCAAAGCCAAAAGCCAAAATCCATATATAAGCTTACTGTTTTTTGTTCTAGCAAACGATACTTATCCTAATCCAGGCCCCAATCTATCACGAAAACCAACAGATTTCCACAACCTTTCTAACTTCCATCTAAATACTCGCAGTATAAGAGATAAACTAACCGAGGTACAAAACCTTCTAATGACTTCCACATTATCACCTTTTCTGAAACCCATCTTGACGAATCTATTAGTAATGAGACCATTTCTTGGCCTGGATTTCATCCACCAATTCGTAGCGACAGGAACTGCTTTGGGGGTTGGGTTTCAGAAAATAAAATGATGGGTTGATGAATGGAAACAAATAAAATGATCAAATCTGAGAAATTCAAAATAAGTGCCAAAAAGATATCTTGAAAGATTTATGAGATATGACCCGTAAACAAAATTGTACACCAAAAACTAAGTCAAATTTGTTTCCATGAAACACAAAAAATATAAATCCAAGAAATTCCTACATAGCAAAAGGCACAACTAATGTAATGAGTAGATGTCTGTGCAAAGTTTCAAAAATGTATCGGTTAATGAGATATGCCCAGTAAACAAAATTGTACACTGAAAACTAAGTCAAATTTGTTTCCATGGATACACAAAGAAATATAAAACCCAGAAATTCCTAAAAAGCAAAAGGCACAACTACTGTAATACGTTGATGTGTGTGCAAAGTTTCATAAAGATATCTTGAACGGTTTATGAGATATGCTCCGGAAACAATATTGTACACCAAAAACTAAGTCAAATTTATTTCCACGGAAATACAAGATATATAAATCCCAGAAATTCCTAAATAGCAAAAGGCACAAGTACTGTAATATGTGATGTGTGTGCAAAGTTTCGGAAAGATATCTTTAACGGTTTATGAGATATGCTCTGGAAACGAAATCGGACGGGCGGACGGACGGACGAACCCCGTTTCAATATCCCTCCCTAACTTCGTTCGGCGCGGAATAATAAGAGTATGTCGTACTCGTAGCACTGTTGTCCGGGCAAATTTCCCTCATAGCACATTGTATGGCGTATGCCCGTCTTCACCATTTAATTTCATTACATTTATACTAACTTTGCTTGACCTGTTCGGACACTGATTTGTCAATTTATTATATTATATAAAATTTGATAAAATCTCAAAACGCACAATCACTATGTCCTTTATTTGATAAAATCGTATATTAATTTGTACATACATGTAGTATCACGATTCAAAGACAAATAAATAATATATTGGACTGGGTCCACTCAAGATTCTTTCTTTTCTTATATCTCATTGCCGGGAATGTTTACACATGAAAACTGCGCTATAAAAGTGTCACGAACTGTTAGCATGCAACAAATTTCATTTTTTAAATCACCTTTACCATTGTTTTTTCCCTGAAAAATAGTAAGAAAGGGCCCCAGGGGTTTTGTCAATTACCTTACTCGTGATTTGTCATTCTATTATAAAATGTTATAAAATCTGAAAAGGACACAACCAACATATAAACGTAAAAAGTAGATTTGTATATATCAAGCTTCAAAGATCGTTGTTTTATTTCTTATATCTCTTGATGTCACAAACTGTTTAAATGTAACAAATTGCACTGTTTGGTGCACTTGCCTTACATTTATTCCGGGGAAAATGTTAAGAAAAGGGCCCACACTGCCTCCCACTTTGAACAATTCCTGTATCCACCCCTGACCTTGATTATTAGATATAGAAGCAGGAAATGTGGTCGTTCAGATTGGAGGAACAAGTAGAACTGTCAGTTAGTGTAGTTATAAAGTGAGCCTAGGTCCCAGCATGCCTCTGTGGGGGGGGGGGGGGTCGAGAGTTAACAAAACTGTCATATCTCCTTTATTCTGTATCAGGTCGCAATAGTAATATAAGCAGGGATATGTAAACTCATCGCAAACTGAGCTATTCCCACAAAACCAAATCTAAAAGCTGAAAGAAAACATTTGAGTCAGCATTGTCATTTAGTACAAAACACATCATGTGTTAAATATTATATAAAATGAGAAGTGGTATCAAATAATCTGTTTGGTTATATTTTGAAATGTGACCGTATATTGCGATCCCCTTTTCCATCCATCGGTCCATCCCCACTTAAAAATTTATCCGTAGAAGACAGGTACCCAGCCCCCCCCCCCAAAAAAAAATCTCAGTTGCGTCCAGCTCCCTTCTTAGATCAGCAGCCCAGAGCACTTTGGTCAAACGAACAAGGTACCAATATCTGAGTACTGGAATGCTTACTGTGTAAACTTGCTGCGTGTGGCCTTGTGGGCCCCAAAGAGGTCACCCAAAAATGAGCTCGATCAAACATTGTGGATACCACTCAGAAACAAGTTGAAATGAACAGATACATTTCCTGGGGTACAAAACAGGCCCTGCCAGACAAATTCTCCTCCGCATAGGGTCCGCCAGACGCCCCCGAAGGGTCCCAAATTTTGAGCCAGATTAAACATTGGAGGTACCATACGAAACAAAGTTAAAACGAACAATTGGACTCTACTAAGTATAAAAATCCCAATGCCAGACAAATTTTTTGCTGTAAAAGCCTCGCCAGACACCCCCAAAAGTTGGGTCCCGTGTTGAAAATGAGCTGGATCAAACATTTGTGAAACCACTAGGGATGGAATAATAATTTAATTTTTTTCAAATTCTTTAAAAGTAAAGTGGTTTTATGGGCGAAATATACCAAAAATAACGAATTTCACAAATGTTTTGTCAAAAAAATAAATTTTTCACTTGAAGCTGGCCAATTTTCAAAATGGCCGCCAAATTTAGTTTTAAAAAATGACATTTTCGCTTATAACTAATAAGTATTTCGTAAGATTTGTCTTCTAATATGTCTTTTGTATGGTTTTCGAGGTATCTATATTTAATTCTTGTCTCAAAAATGAGTTTTGATAATTCAAGATGGCGTAAATTCAAAATGGCGGTCAAAATGGCGGTTTTTCAATTAACCAACATTTTTTTCTGTCGGGTACAGCTTCTAATATGACTTCTAATATGGTTTTCGAGGTCTCTAAATTCAATCCTGTTCTCCAGAATTAATTTCGAAAATCCGAGATGGCAGAAATTCAAAATGGCGGCCAAAATGGTGTATTTTTAATTAATCACGATTTTTTTCTGCTGTATACAGCTGGATATGTATTTTATATTTCTTTCAGCGTCTTTGGATTCAATTCTGGTTTCAAAAATTCATTTCGCAAATCCAAGATGGCGCAAATCCAAGATGGCGGCCAAAATGGCGGATTTTTCTTGTAAGATGTATCAATTTATGGGTAAGAAATAATTTGAGGAATTCAATACCATCTGATCAACGTCCTTTTTGTCTTACTCATGCTTTTGCAGCATTTCACCTGAGTGAAAACCGTTCAGAAATGGTAAAGTGGTTTACATAGACCGTGTTGAAGACTCTATATCCGGCATCATTTGTGGTATCATCTAGACCTATGGTAACCACAGATTCCTTTTTGTCAGTTATCTATTTCGCAACATGTTATAAGTTTAAAAAAAGAAGCGTCGCGAAGGTAATTTGAAATGCATTTACGGCTAGTAATCATGTTGCACCATTCCTTCTTTCGCCTTTGTCAGTCATCGGATTAAATGTCTTAGTCATCATCATTGTCGCTACTGGGGTCTTCTTCTGTATCATGCTGTAGTTTTATACTCTTCAAAAAATGAAACGCAAAGCCCATTTTTCATTAATTTTTTTTTTGAACGAGGGTGCTGTTTCCATAAATGTTACTTGTTTTTAATTTCATTATGTAAGGATAAAAGAAATTCATTATTGGTTTTAAATATAGTGTCACTAATTATGACTGGTCATCCCTTTTGCCGAAATTTGTTTTCGCTTGATTGCACCAAGACACGCTAATTTAACAACTTCGCGAGCTTTTCGCATGGAACCTAAATCTAAGGCTTTTAAAATTCCGGCGTTCTCGGTTTCCAAATCAGTTGCACATGTACACATTCGACGAACAAAGTGATGCCACATCTGCAAGAAGACCAACGCAACAACGTTATTGGTCAATTACAAGCAGGTGAATCTAAGACAGATGTAACCAGGCTGCTGAATGTTTCCCCGAGTTCCATTTCTCACCTTTGGGATAGGTACCGACATTGAAGTTCTACACGTGACCGCACAATCTCAGGCCAAACAAGAGTGAACCCAACTGCCCTGGGTCGTTACTTCCGGTTACGACATTGGCGGAAACGGTTCTCAACGTCAAACTCTACTGTAGCAGCATTTGTCAGACGGCGTAGAATTCAGATTAGTCCGCCTGTAAACGCCTACGTGAAACCGGGTTAGGAGCCAGAAGTCCCCGTTAGAGCTGCTGTTTTGAAATATACGGACAACGTGAAATTCAACTTAAGTGGGTTAAGACCCCGAGGGTATGGCTACAGCAACACAGAGAACAGTTTGGTTCAGCAATGGTAGAGCGAGTATATACCGACGACGAAATATTGCATTGTGGGTTTTTTTTGGAGAGTATACTTTGGCTCGTGTTAATTGCTGGTGAAATACGTTATTCGCGATTACCACAGTAATTCCAGCAGGACTTTCTAATCTACCAGGCTCTGTACAGTAGCATCAAACAAGTGGCAATATAGTCTCCATGGCAGTTATACTGATAAAATGCCTCATCATCAGAAGCCATACGGACACAGTATTGTGTCCAAGGCTTTTTCGATAGCTGTTTTTTTTCTTGCTATGATATCGAATGCTTGTTCAGTCCTTCTTTGAATATATCCATCTACTTCACGAATAAGGCCTCTCATTAGTATGTGTCCGTATGACATCTGATGACGACGCATTTTATGCGAGTAACTGCCACGGAGATATTATGTTGACACTGGTACAAAACCCGTACCATGAAATTGAGCAAAACAACAAAAATGAAATGAAGAAATAGACTATGCACAACACATAAAACGATTGGCAGAGATGGAACCAGAACATATGAAACACGAACTGATATCTACAGAAGAAATTACTCCGCTTAAGAAGATCAGGTCTAGACCAACTGTGAATGGATATATGAAATTGATGCTGACCTGTCCACCGATTTTCCACAAATCAAAATAGGAAATGGCCACAGAACAATGACTGGATCTCTAATGCGTTACTGGTGCAATTACAAATACTATACTGTGGATAGTAGACAAAGCAGAAGAAGAAACAGACGAAGACCTCAGTAGCGACTAAGACATTTAATCTGTGACTACCTAATCAAATGACTACCTAAAGCGAAAGAGAGAATAGTGCTACATGACTTCAATAATTACAAGTCGTAAATGCATTTTAAATTACCTTCGCAATGTGGGAGTATTTGCAAAGTTTTTCTAGTTCTGGCAGTTAGTATCAATAAAATAAAACCAAGTACGAACAATCCAAACCATTAGACAAAATTTGCAAAATAGGCAAAATAGTGTAATCAGGCAAAATAGTGTAATCAGCATATGGACTTCCTTCAAAAAATGATATTAGAGCATGGCCACCGCCTTTTGAAAAAGACTGAAACCGTTGGAGTGAGAACTATGGTATTATTATTCTAAGGTGACAACGAAAACCCTAGAACTGACATATTATTACAAGCCATATCCAAGCCATATCTAAGAAAAATAAATGACGAATATCTAAAAAAAATCGTCCATTTTGGGGGTCCATTTTGGAGAATTTAAAGTCAATCAGATAATAACTTGCTGAAAATCAATAGGTTTCTTTGTCTCATGAACATATACACTGCGAACAAGTCAGTTGTATATTAACTGTAGCCACTAGAGCGACCACAAGGATTTTTGAAGTGACCAAGGGCCATAATTATCGGAACTCGCTGAAAGTCAATAGGCTTCTTTGTCTCATGAACTTCAACATTGCGAACAAGTCAATCGGATATTAACTTTAGCAACTAGAGCGTCTACAAGGATTTTTGAAGTGATCAAGAGCCATAACTCTGACAGTAATTATCGGAAATCAATAGGATTCTTTGTCTTATGACCTTAAACCCAGTGTATAAATTTAAAGTCAATCGGATATTAACTTTAGCCTCTAGAGAGGCCACAAGTAATTGTGGAACACGGGGGCGACGACAATATAGACCACATTTTAATGTGGGACTATAAAAAGGACGCTGCGTAGATGGTATTGTAAAATTGAATTTAGGAAGACTGAAACCTTATTTGGTTAATCTTACAAGCAATATCCACAAGAAAAGTGGCGGTTTTCCTGAAAATTCGCCATTTTGGAACCCATTTTGGAACCCATTTTGGCCGCCATCTTGGATTTCCGCCATCTTGGATTTACAAAATTAATTTTTGAGACCAGAATTGAATCCAAAGACGTTGAAAGAGATATAAAATACATATTACAAGTCATATCCAGCAGAAAAAAATGGTGATTAATTGAAAATCCACCATTTTGGCCGCCATTTTGAATTTCCGCCATCTTGGATTTTCGAAATTAATTTTGGAGAACAGGATTGAATTTAGAGACCTCGAAAACCATATAAAAGACATATTAGAAGCCGTACCCGACAAAAAAAAAAGATGGTTAATTGAAAATCCGCCATTTTGAATTAACGCCATCTTGAATTATCGAAAGTCATTTTTGAGACAAGAATTAAATTCAGATACCTCGAAAACCATACAAAAGACATATTAGAAGACAAATTTTACGAGATACTGATTAGTTATAAACGAAAATGTCATATTTTATAACTAATTTGGCGGCCATTTTGAAAATTGGCCAGCTCTAAGTGAGAAAAAAAAATTTTGGGCAAAACATTTGTGAAATTCGTTATTTTTGGTATATTTTGCCCATAAAACCACTTTACTTTTAAAGAATTTGAAAAAAAATTAAATTATTATTCCATCCCTAGTGGTTTCACAAATGTTTGATCCAGCTCATTTTCAACACGGGACCCAACTTTTGGGGGTGTCTGGCGAGGCTTTTACAGCAAAAAATTTGTCTGGCATTGAGATTTTTATACTTAGTAGAGTCTAATTTTTCATTTTAACTTTGTTTCGTATGGTACCTCCAATGTTTAATCTAGCTCAAAATTTGGGACCCTTCGGGGGCGTCTGGCGGACCCTATGCGGAGGAGAATTTGTCTGTCAGGGCCTGTTTTGTACTCCAGGAAATGTATCTGTTCATTTCAACTTGTTTCTGAGTGGTATCCACAATGTTTGATCGAGCACATTTTTTGGTGCCCTCTTTGGGGCCCACAAGGCCACACGCAGCAACTGAGCCCCGGCAGACATCCATATCTGAATATGCTAGTTTACACAGTAAGCATTCCAGTACTCAGATATTGGTACCTTGTTCGTTTGACCAAAGTGCTCTGGGCTGCCGGTCTATCTCTAGAAATGCCATCATTTCATAGCACTCGCATGGATTGGTCCACTGAAATAACGCCAGAAAGCGCTAATTTTGTGGCAGCATTTATTTTCTCGTAGAGGTACTTCTAAATGGCTCCGCCTTCTCAACCTCGTTGCTTTCCTCCGGGCTTCTTCCCACTGCTAAAGACTCCTACGCGCAAGCGATTTATTGGAATAAATAAAAAACTAAATCATGTTAGTCCCAAAATGACCTAGTTGTGTTGAGTGGACGTTAAACCCCATTTCTCTCTCTCTCTCTCTTTCTAAATGGCTTCACACTAGTGCCAGAAATGCCAGGGAATCACGTTTCCGGCCTCCAATTTCTGAAAATTTCCAGGAGGAAGAACACTATTAGGGCCCTCTCCAAGAATTTGACAACCTTTCAATTATAAAATCATACACTTGATTATGATCACAGTGATACTCTTAAGGCACCGATGAGTCGGTCGGTTTTCATGGCGACTGCACCTGATCCAAACTTTCTTATATCTGTTATGTGGAGGCTATCGGGCGCCCCCACAGGCGGCGCGGTGCCAAGGTGCAGGCACCAGGAGAAAATACCTGTCCCAAAAAATCTGGCGCTATATAAAATACAAAATTGCCACTCAGATATCACCCGCGTAGTAGAAAAATGGGTTTCCTGCAGCGTTAGTTTTCAAAATTTTCTGAGGGAGAACCCCAGACATGGGTCATTACCTCTTTCTGTGCGCCTGACCCTTATTCACATTTGACAGGGCCTTGTCGGTCTTTGGGGGCGCCGCTACCAAATGATATGATTAGGGATTCTCGTTCTGGTCGCCCTATCCACATGGCCTTATGGTGTTTCGGACTAGTTTTAGTTTAGAGGATAAGGAGTTTCTCATTTTGGTGTTCTGAACATCAAAATGAGAAATAGCGCTGCCGAAATTGACACACTGGAGCGACGTTGATTGGGTGGAAAACGCGTTTGTGACATCAACATTTTCAGGGAAGGGGCTTCCACGCATCGCTCTACACTCAGTAACCCAGGCATTATATTGGCGCCTCCGACATTCTAGCGCACCTCCGCTTTAAAAATCCTACATACGGCCCTCTAGACCCCTCTTGCGGGGCTTCGCGCCTTCGACGCTTGCGGTCGGTGATCAGGGGCCCCCACATGTTCCAGGCCCCAGGCCCCCACCATGGTTAATCCGAATTCAAGAAGTTGCGGTCCGATGCGCATCAAAATTGCACTCAACAAATACAAAGGCCTGTTTTAAGTTACATCAAACTCGGATACAAATTCTGACGCCTAGACACTCCGCAAACAAGTTAACGGCTGTCTAGTCGTTCGGATCGGATGAAAAACAGAGGTCCCGTGTACACATTGGTATGCACGTAAAAGTCGCCATGGCTGTTGGAATTCGATATGAGTAGCGCCGCTGCCCGGGCGAAGTTTCCCTCATGACACACTGTATAGTGTATGCAGTTCTGCGGTAGCCGAGTCAGTGCATAAAAGCAGAACATTAAACCTTATTTCATTCCATTTCTGTCATGCCCGTCTTCATTAGCCCTGGTTAGGAGCAGAACGGTAGGACGGACGTTAAACCCAATTTCATTTCATTACACTTAAATATGCTTCCCTATATTGCTAGAATGATACAGATCGTAGTTTTCATGGGAGTTTTCTCAACCTTCCACTTATATTTATTAATTATTATTTGCGGCCACGGCAACCGCTCACGGAACGCCAAGCTGACCGAATGGATTGGAATGTAGACGTAATTTAAAGGACCTAAGTCCGGAACTCAAAATCTTCGACATGGAAAACACGAATTATTGGTCAATTTAAATCAACATTGACGATGGTTGACTCAAAAGAGCGTCTTTCTAATGCGTTTGACGATACACCGTCCTGCTCTGCTATCTGTTGCACTCAACGGAATTACCAGAGGCGGATTTAAGGGGGGGGGGCGCATGGGGCGCGCACCCCCCTAATTTTCGACAGTGCCCTTTTTTACTTCTGAAAGTGCCTTTTTTACTTCTGAAAGTGCCTTTTCTCAGACCCAAATATGTCCGAAAATATCAGCCAAATAGATCTTGGAATTGCTACAGATGCGAGGAACAGGGATGTAGCCACCCCAGGCGGCACTATTTTCTGCCGCCAAGCACAAAGAAAAAATCGAAAAAAGCCGCCCAGTCGTATTTACCCCCCCCCCCCCTCGACTTCGTCCTTCTCTGCACACACACTCAGCGCCCGAAATTTACCACGGCAAATGATAAAGCCATGATAAAAGACTACACAAAGCATGTCTGCCACAGCATTATTTATTTGTGTATGCCGTAGTATAGACCCCGTTGTAACGATCCTGGCAACCCGCCCATTCTGTAACACTATATATATATTGTTGTACTTAATTTGCCTGTTATTATTTGCTATAAATTATTGTTATCATAACGTGCTTTTCTCTTTTATTGGGACCATTGGTTTGTTTACCTTTTACGAACCTGTTCTCCCGCGCGTCACAAATGGACTGTGCCATTTTGTAGCCTACCACGTTGTTTTTCTTTGCCGGCTGCGAGTAGCCGAAAAACCCCTCGTAGCTCCGTAATCATAGAATGTCGTGAACCAACGAGTCGATGGGTGACAGTAGTAAACCCAAGTACTAAAACCTGCGCACCAATAAATATATTTAAGCCTTCAATTCCCCCGCATGGTCGATCGGAACATCAGCGAACTGGTAGTCTGTCAAATTGACTAGCGATGACTGTTGATCACGTGATACAACGTTGGGGGTAATATGACGTCAAAATTTAGTGACGTAATATGGCGCGCTGTACAAACCATTCTAGTTAGTTGGCCCATATACGGTCCATGGTTGGCCTTCGCAACTCATTCTGTAAGGACGTGATCTAATTTATTGAATAGCCATGGTTCAAGCCGCCTGTGACGCCCCTTCTCTGGTAAGAGATTAATTTTATTATAGTAGGTTGTTTAACGCCCTGTTGGGGAGCCTAATCCAGCTTCTTGTTATTTATTATATAACAATTTCGTTGTTTACCGACATTATTATTACCGTGCCTTTGACTTTGTTGTCCTTTGAGTTTGACCTCCAAGTCTATATGAGTTGACGTTTGACTTTGACTCTAGGCCTATACATTTATTAACATATATTTTATATAGAACATTGAGATATCAATGATTAACCAGCTTTGCCTGTAGAACCTAAAGTGGTATTACAACCAGTCATTGGTGCTACAGAATCTGGTGCTTAGAGTTTGAACCGTATCTGGTGCGTGCCTGGAACCGAATCTGGTGCTTCGAACCGAATCCGGTGCATAAGATATAAACCTGATTATTAATGCTGCATAAGATTACTAATATTGTGATTATTAATATTAGCAGCAAAGTATCCAGTGGGAAATGCTGCAGGGAGTTGAGGGAGCGTAAATAAGGTGCCTGGGACCGAATCCGGTGTTTTGAACCGAATCCGGTGCACAAGATATAAACCTGATGATTATTATTACTGCTACATAAGATATTGCGATTATTATTAGCAGCAAGGTTTCTAGTTGCATACATAAGGTGGTCTGGAACCGAATTTGTGCACTAAAGGGGGGTAACTCCGCTTGGGCTTGATATTTTTATTTACAGGAAAACCGTACCAATCCAGAAGTAGACCGGGAGCCCAGAGGGTCGAACCTAGACGACCGAGGTACCAATATCTAACCATAAAGTCATCTATATACTAACCTGGGATATACAGAAATGGGCGTCTGCCGGGGTCCAGTTCATGGGTGTGGCCTTGGCGTCCCCTAGAATGACCCCCAAAATGGGTTAAACTCATACATTCGAGGTACCGATCGAAACCAATTTTAAATGAAAGAGTACATCTCACGGAGTACTAAATTGCTCATAACAGACGATTTTGACCCTGGGATGGCCCAAACTGACACCCTAAGTATGGACCCAGGGGCTTTAAAAAAAGGGCTGTATTCATACATTCGAGGTACCAGTTGAAAATAATTTTAAAAGAAAGTGTATATCCCATAGAGTACGAAATTGTCCATAACAGACGATTGGGCCCCTGGGATGGCCCAGACTGACACCCCAAAGCCGAGGTTGGGTGGGGTGGGGGAAAATCAGTTATACTCATACATTCTAGGTACCGGTCAAAACCAATTTTAAATGAAAGAGTACATCTTACTGAGTACGAAAATGCACATAACAGACGATTAGGCCCCTGGGATGGCCCAGACTGACACCCCAAAAGCCGAGGTTGGGTGGGATGGGGGGAAATGAGTTATACTCATACATTCGAGGTACCGGTCAAAACCAATTTTAAATGAAAGTGTACATCTCACTGAGTACGAAAATGCCCATAACAGACGATTTCGGCCCTGGGTCGGCTCAGACTGACACCCTAAATATGAACCTCTGGGCTTAAAAAGGGTTATATTCATACATTCGAGGTATCAGTTGAAATTAATTTTAAATGTAAGAGTACATCTCACTGAGTACGAAAATGCCAGCAACAGACGATTAGGCCCCTGGGATGGCCCAGACTGACACCCCAAAGCCGGGGTTGGGTTGGGTGGGAGGAAAATGAGTTATACTCAAAACATTCGAGGTACCGGTCAAAACTAATTTGAAATGAAAGAGTACATCTCACTGAGTACGAAATTGCCCATAACAGACGATTTCAACCCTGGGGCGGCCCAAACTGACACCCTAAATATGAACCCCGGGGCTTAAAAAAGGGTTATATTCATACATCATTAAATTGTCCAAAACAGACGATTATGCCTTGGAATAGCTCAACTGATACATCGAAGCCGAGGGGGGCAAACATGGGTTAAACTCATATATTCTAGGTACCGGTCAAAACAAATTTTAAATGAAAGACTACACCCCACGGAGTACGAAATTGCCCATAGCAGACGGTTTTGTCCATGGGACGGCGCAAACTGACACCCTAATATGCCCCCTCCTCTCCCTAGGTTTGAAAAAGGTTAAACTGGCAATTTTTGAAACATTTTTTTCCCGTCATTCGCCTTGAATGTGAATGTAGGTGCAGTGTATATCGTATTTGGCTAGAGTAACCATTGTAAGACTATTGGTATAATTTTTGCTCTTTCAATCTTTGACTAATTATTGGATTCACACATTCTATCGAAATCATGTCTCATGCACTCAAATAATGAGTGACGGATTTACAGATACATTATACAGGTCGACATGGTCTTCAATTTGGAGGATGATGCCCACATAGCGACCGGCGCCACCGCTAGAGGGCTCAGACAGTGTTGCTCACAGCTATGGACGATTTTCAACCCCACTCCGTCTGTTTTGGGGTCATATTTTCGCCGAGCTAGTACAGACTTGTCTGAAGGAATTTGGATCGGAAAATGAGTGATTCTCATAGAGGGTATCCAAACGGGTCTGAAAAAAATGTTACCGGCGGTTGACATGCGGTAAATTAGCTTTTAATAAATTGTTGAAGTTTTCGTTTTTATTAAAATTGTCTGATACGCGATGATACGCTCACAATTTTACTTACAACTATGAAAATAAACACTAAATTAGTGATCTAAAATGTTGCTGAGGACGGAAACCCCCGTGGAAAGTGGCAAATCTTGAAAATCGGCACCGTGTCGGATTCCAAAGGGACGCAACTCCATCAAAATATGGGTACAGACCACAATCAATACCTCAACTATTTTATTGAAATTGTCTGATATGCGCTGATAAGCTCAAAGTTTTACTTACAATTATAACAATAAACACCAAATTAGTGATCTAACATGTTTCTGAGGACGGAAACCCCTGTGGGAAGTGGCAAATACTGGAAATCGGCACCAAGTCGAATTTCTAAGGGGACGCAACTCCATCACAATACGGGCACAGACCACAGTTAATATCAACTAACTTTGACAAAAGAAAATGTTGCTTGTCGTTCAGTGTGTATTATTAGATGTAAGCTTAAAAATAAGTGTAATTTAAAATGCAAATGCAATTTTGAAAATGGAATCAATACAGTGCATTCAAGTTTTCAGCATTTATTGTTCCATAATTCATGGGAAGAAAATATAGTTTGTACCTGTTACATAAAGGTATTAATTTTATTTTACAGGATTGTGTATGATGAGTGTGCGATTAAAATAATTTTAATATATAGATAATAAATCATAAATACATGGCAATAAAGTTTGGTATGCATAATAGTAAATAATAATTAAAACGGTTAGCTTCATAAATAAATATGATCCTGATTAATAATTTTTTTTTTAAATTCTTTGGGGGGGGGGGGGGCGTAATATTTTAATTTTATTTTTAAAGTAGTTTATTCTTATTCTCTTCTGAATACTCTTCGACGAAGTTTTGTTTTTAAATATTTTGATTATATTGTATTATTATTGATTATGATATGTTCTGTTAAAGTAACTATTTAATTTTCTGTACCGCTATTTCAAACCTCAGAAAATAAATTATTCAAGGTATGTGTCATGTGCGTATATCGGTGTGTTGATACATAAATAAGCTTAATTTTGGCTAAACAATTATGTCTCTAGCTTATTTCCTTTCTCATATATGGAGTGGGACTGAAAATTGAAGCAAACTGACTGATCTCGCGAAAAGGAGGGTCTGCCAGTTGGCGTTACTAAACGGACAATAACTCCGTCAATTCTGCTCTGAATTAAAAAAAAATAAGTGTTGTTACAATGCAGAGATTTTCAGCTTTTGGGAAATAACAAGGTTATCGACAACAAGTTAATGTTTTAAAAGAGCTGCTTGTAACTAGTTCAAGTTTACATAATTATTTAATCTTCTGTTCGGTAAATTTAATCTTCTGTATGGTTAATGCTAACATTAAAAAATAAACTAATCGACCTATGGGTAATGTATTTGCATGATGGTATTAGTGCGTAAATAAGCTTTATTTTGGTGAAATAATTATGTCTCTAGGACTTTTGGTTTCAGAGATATGAAGTGGGGTTGAAAATTGAAGCAAAATGGCTAATTTTGCGAACAAGGTGTCTGCCAGTTCGCGTTAACAAATGGACCATAACTCCGTCAATTCTGCTCCGATTTTCATAAACTTGGTGTTGTTACAATACTGAGATGTACAGCTTTCGGGAAATAACAAGTTTCTGGAGAAAATAATAATATTTCAAAATAGCTGCCGGCACATATAAGAGTTGGATAGAGAACAAGCTAAAAAGAATGTGGGCATCATTCCCTAAATTGAAGACCATGTCAGCCTGTATACTGTATCTGTGTTGGAGTTAGTCCTTTCAGTTGCAGGTACTTGATGACTGCCCTATAGACAGTTTTGTTCTTTTTTGGTGATTTTAATGAGTGGGTTCACAAGACACTACAGTTGCAGTTCTTATGTCTATGATGATTGTACATGTTGGTGGCAACATGATGCAGACACTGTTTTTTTGAACCGAGAGCATTGTGAGGCCTTTTGCATACCGAAATTTCATTGGCCAATCACGCTATTTTACCGACATTTCGCCTAATAAGTAATAGTTTGAATGCAGCAATTGCGGGTGTGGCACAAGGCAGGGTAAGCTTACTCTTCCGGACACCTGTTGCCACTGTTTGTCGTGTATTTTGTACACGAGGGGCAGTCCATTTGCTGATTACACTATTTTGCCTATGCCGTTTTTAATGACTTGAATTGTGTCTTTTGGTTTGGATTGTTCGTACTTGGTTTTTATTTTAGCCTACTTCGGAAATACTTCCACAAATGGAGATGGTGTAGCACCATGGGTCGTTGTCAGACGTGGAAAGCCGGTCATCAAGCCCGATCGCCGCATCCTACGTATGGCCCATGCACTCTCTTCTTACTACATATTTTAACTATTTTAACAGCCTTTCGATCGCCTAGCTCTCTTTCCATGCTGTGTATTTTCTTCTTACTACTATCTCAGTGGTTAGGACGGTTATCTTCTCATTAGTTAAGACTTTGTCTTACCACGAATAACAAAGCATCAGTTCGTTTTTACATTTTATATATCAAGCACTGGTTACATATTAAAATACAAGCATAGATTACAATAAAGTCATTCTTTCAATTCAATTCCAGCGAGTCTGCTGATAGACATTGCTACATCTTCTTCCTTCGGAATCCAGCGGCTGTCTGACTTATACCCAGAGATATGATAGCTTTGTAGCTTTGGGCTTGGACCTTCAATTATCTAATTGGTCAAATATGACCTTTTAATGGTTGGTTAATTATCTTAATGGGGTCGAAAACCACCCTTATATAGGCAGTGGAAACTTTAACACCAGAAGTGTCACGCGTGTTATTTTGTTATTAACCCAGAATTAAATGTTTACCAAATTATAACTCTTTTTATATGAAATCCGTCACTCATTATTTGAGTGCATGAGATCTGACTTCGGTAGAATGTGTGAATCCAATAATTAGTCAAAGATACGATATAATGCTATTAATAATTTAAAGAGCAAAAATTATACCAATAGTCTTACAATGGTTAATCAAGCCAAATACGATATATACTGCACCTACATTCATATTCAAGGCGGGAAATTGTTTCAAAACTTGCCTTTTGAACCTTTTTGAAAACCTAATGAGCGGGACCAGAATCATCTGTTACGGACCATTTCGTACTAAGTGGGGTGTACTCTTTCATTTAAAATTAATATCAACTGGTACCTTGGAAGTATAAATATAACCTTTTTTCTCAAGCCTATGGGCAATTTCTCACTCAGTGAGGCGTAGTCTTTCATTTAAAATTTGTTTTGACCGTTACCTAGAATATATGTGTTAAACCCATGTTTGGCCCCTTGGGGTGTCAGTTTGAGCCATTCCAGGGACCTAATCGTCTGTTTTGGACAATTTCGTACTCAGCGGGATATACTCTTTCATCTAAAATTAATTTCAACTGGTACCTCGAATGTATGAATATAACTCTTTTTTAAGCCCCGGGGTTCATATTTAGGGTGTCAGTCTGAGCTGACCCAGGGTTGAAATCGTCTGTTATGGGCATTTTCGTACTCAGTGAGATGTACTCTTTCATTTAAAATTGGTTTTGACCGGTACCTCGAATGTATGAGTATAACCCATTTCCCCCCACCCCACCCAACCTCGGCTTTGGGGTGTCAGTCTGGGCCATCCCAGGGGCCTAATCGTCTGTTATGGACATTTTCGTACTCAGTAAGATGTACTCTTTCATTTAAAATTAGTTTTGACCGGTACCTCGAATGTATGAGTATAACTCATTTTTCCCCACCCCACCCAACCTCGGCTTTGGGGTGTCAGTCTGGGCCATCCCAGGGGCCTAATCGTCTGTTATGGACAATTTCGTACTCAATGGGATATACACTTTCATTTAAAATTATTTTCAACTGGTACCTCGAATGTATGAATACAGCACTTTTTTAAGGCCCCTGGGTCCATACTTAGGGTGTCAGTTTGGGCCATCCCAGGGCCAAAATCGTTAGTTATGAGCAATTTAGTACTCCGTGAGATGTACTCTTTCATTTAAAATTGGTTTCGATCGGTACCTCGAATGTACGAGTTAAACCCATTTTGGGGGTCATTCTAGGGGACGCCAAGGCCACACCCATGAACTGGACCCCGGCAGACGCCCATTTCTGTATATCCCAGGTTAGTATGCAGATGCCTATATGGTCAGATATTGGTACCTCGTTCGTCTAGGTTCGACCCTCTGGGCTCCTGGTCTAAAGTTCCGGAATCGTGTATCGTGTACACCAGGTATCCTGATATATTCAAAAACTAAGTACCGGTACTAATATTAAATCATTAACTATTACATTTAAAACCATTAACTTCGATGTACATTTTATAAATATTAAATATTAACTATTCAATATTGTATTAATTATCATATATATTTATGTAATAAAGTTTGTGTTGTTCTTAATTGAAGTACTCTGTTATCTGTTCGTGTCTGGGTTATTGCAGGGGGTCTTCACGCACAGCTACAGAACGCCCACATATTCGTTGGTTGCCAGCCGGAGGGTTGGTCGCGCAACACCGTCCTCTAAATTTACGGCACTCCAATGTTAAAGGTTTAGATGTCGTTAATGGTGTCGTACGTTCGGTTTTACGACCAATTTTGAAGGTACTGTTTAAATCTACGGTTAATCCAAGCCTATTCACAATGTCAATGTTTCTTATTTTATTTCTTGCCTGTGTTGATCATGGATTTGCTACGGACCGGTAGTAGGGCTAGGAGGACGATGAGAGCTTTCTCAACTTCTGTTTGAACTGATTATCATTCCAGCGGAATAATTAATAAAATTTGTGAGACACAAGTCATACAAAACAGCGTGTTTAATTATCAATATCTACCTGTAGGCATAATTCGTTGAACTCAAATAAAACACAAACACCGTTTTAAGAATAGGCCTATATAAATTTGAATATATAAATAGAAATTGATTTGCAATGAAGCACATAAAAGACAGCAAATGCCCTTAAAATACACCAATAAGGATTGAATTTTCATAAAAGACCACGCCCACCTCCCCAAATTTTTTTGGCTCGCTACGCTCGCAAAAGATTGTTTCCACCACTCAACTCAGCGACGTGCCCTCATTTTGCCGCGCCCCCCCTTTCAGAAATTCCTAGATCCGCCCCTGATTACATTTCATTCGTATCCATTATTAACACAACCATTAGAAAAAAAATAGACTGTTAGATATAAACTCTATTGAGACACAAGATTTAAATAATAATAGTAATAGTTTATTCTTATATAGCGCATTACATAACAGCATAAAAAGGTCAAAAAATCATTATGCGCTTTACAATAATAATAATAAAAATATAATCATTATTAAAACAAAAATTCCATTAAATACAATTACATTGTATAAATTAAATTCAATGAACCACAAATTAATGTATGGATGAAATTTTCATTGCACGTTAAAGATACTAATAAATGTAACATAACGAATAAATTAGTAGCCTACGTGGATGAAAGAACAAAATGTCATTTAAAAAGGGTTGTTTTAATTGTTGATTTAAAAACATTAATATTAGTTTCAGAACGTATTTCAGGAGGAAGAGAGTTCCATAGAGTAGGGACATATTGACCAAATATTATTCTATCACCATAAAATTTGTTTTTAGATTTTTTTTGGAGGGCAAACTAGAGACAGCGCTTGTGTAAACCTAGTTGATACAAGTGGGCGTTTCATCGATAAAAGTTTAGAAAATATGGTTTGCACCTGAGGAGAAGAACTATGAAAATGTCAGAAATTTCAATTTGCGATATTGGCGTAGACCTATTATGATATTTTGATATGAACACTATAAAAACTTGAAGGAAGGAATACGACTTCAGCGTACCTATAATAATTTATGGTAAGACGAAAAGTTTGGAATCGGGTTAGAGTGCGACTGCAGCGAATTGTTTGGATTTTGAAGATTAACACTCATGGCGCGGGCTTGAATCAATCTCATCACCCTCGGGTATTTAACTTGAAAATTTCCTACATTCTCCAGTTGGCTTTCTTTTGGTAGATTTCTTCGGGCGTCGGTATGCGGTCGGTTTCTTGGTTGACTTGTAATAAAGCCAGACCGTTGAGTCGCGTTTCCGTGTATATCTGCCATGTCTTCAGTCGCCGCAAACAAGAAAATGATCTCTCGCACGCCACACTGCCCGGCCTCTTTTACGGGAGCATCTCTTCACACTGGAATCTGATACAAGGTTTAGTATCGCAATATCGATGATATGTGTATCGGGAACCGTTTTTGAAATGGGATTTAACGTCCTACTATTATACACCTATACCTGGGCTAATGGAAGATCGGGAACCGTTATATACTTGACAGTAATAAAATACACTTCACAACAGATTCTTGGAAGAAAAATAAACGCGAATTCTAAAAATTCCCTAAAATATCGACGGGAACGGATAAGGACTCATTGGGTTCTGGTCTAAAATAAGTCTACTAAGTTTTATAATATCTGAAATACGAAAGGGATGCTTCAAATCCGGTACGCAACAAATACGGTATGTATCTTGAACGAGTTCAATATCTAGAATAATTTTTGTAATAAAATCACTATTTTTATGGAGAGGACGTTGTAGTGAATCTAAATACGAAGGATGCCAGTGCAATATTAATAACTGGTGAGATTCACTAATAATTCGGGTGGCAGACCTTAAACAGCCTCTGCTTACCTATGATACTGAGTCATACGAAGCGAGTTCAAGTCCATAAACACAAGATAAAATAAATTGCCTGACCATGATCATGCGGGGGCGCGCTGTGTAACGGGTGACCCAAGCCCTTCAAGGGGCGCCCAAACATGCTGTATTGGGCGACCCATTTTACAAGTCGTAAACGCACCCCCCCCCCCCGGGATAAGCCACCCTACAGATGAAACAGTTTTTGACGCCCCCTTAAGTTAGGTGTTAATCATGTGATTCATTTTGAGGCGCCTCACCATTTTGGGGACGGGGCGCCTCGTATATAACGACATGAATATGAGTGGCATTGGTTAGGCGCCCCATCAATCTCGTAGTGGGCGCCTAACTTTATAGAGCGACCTTACTTATATGGACACGTTACTTCGTATTGCGTCCAATGGAAAGGGGAGCAGAATTTTCCCGCAATGGTTCAAGGCATTGTGCATTGGTTCAATGGAAAGGGCGTCGAATTTTTCCAGGTGGGGCGCCGAATTTTTCAAGCCCCCCCCCCCTGAAAAAATTCGGCGCCGCACCTAGAAAAATTAGTACGGGCCTGTATGAAATATGCTATGTGTATTGAAACTTTGCATTAATCTCTATACTCTGCTGTAGGGCCTACTCTATTTGAGGTGATATTTTTTTCTCTAACCATACTGGGAAATTGCATGATTTATTATAATCTAATAATTTGTTTTTTTTATCTGTATGCTGTCTTTGACTTGTTAAACAAATTTCCTTTGGGATAATTCTGTTTCTCGTTTAAAAAAACCCCAAGAGTTTCATTTACTCTATACATAAGTACAACCAGCTAGTGCGCTTCTTGGGTCAACCAATATGGCGTCACTTGCTTCAATCGTCATAATGGTAAAATGACGTCATGCCGTCTCCAGTTCATTAAAGCTCCTTGGTTGCGACCCACTTCGTCACCCAAGAGTTATATTGTTCTATGTCCATTTTTTCAAGTTTTGAGGAAAATGCGATTGAAAATGTGATGTTTTAATGCCGAGAAATTTACATGCGTATTTATGACAAATTTTGCTTAATGACAGGCAATACTAACAAAACAATTATTTATGGTGTAATTTGAATCTATCATCTTTTTTCAACAAGGGGGGTCACATTCAATTTTTGGTAAAGTGGAGATAGAACAATTGTTTTTTGAAATTTTAACAAAGAATTAGTTCAGATGAGAAAAATTGTTCTATGTCCAAGAGAAATTTTACATTTAACACTGGAATAGAATCGTATGTTCTTTTATAACGCATACCAGTATAAATAAAGTACTTTCATGAACCTGACAATGTTCAAACCAAATATGCTCTCATATAAGAGCATGGTAACACACCCATATTGGCAGATTTGGTCTAATAAGCAAAACCAAACAGTATGAAAATAAGCACAACTTATATTTTTCTACCCTTTTCAAGTTAACGTCCACACAAAACAAACTATGACATTTTTGAACTAACATGTAATACACTTTTATTCTAATAATTCACTTACACGTAGGGATATTTATCAATGTGACAAAACCGGAGGACCTGGAGGAATGAAATAAAATGGGGTTTAACGTCCTACTGTTTTGCTCCTAGACTGGGCTACTGAAGACGGGCATACGCCATACAGTGTGTTATAAAGAAACTTTTGCGTGGGCAGCGGCGCTATGGCATACTCTTATATCGAATTGCAACTGCCAGGGGATCTTTTACGTGCACGCCAATTTGTACACAGGACCTCGGTTTTTATCCCATCCGAACGACTAGATAGTGTCCCTGTCAGGCTCTTCGTCCTGCATCACTGACTAGGAGAACCACGCCAGAAATTCCGGATGTAATTACTCGGCCATTGCAGGGATAGAACACCCAACCTCCAGGCTAGTGAGCCATCGTCTTACCCAGTTTGCCAAGTGATCCCCGACCCGGAGAAAACCCAAGAGGTTGTCTTATAAAAGCTTGAGTCACTTGACTCAATGCCAGACCGTATGATGTAAAGCAAATGCATTAGACCACTCCACCGCCCCAGCCCCTCATGTTTGAAAGAGAATTGGTCAAAACCCTGATGTCAATGACTTTCTGACTAAAGTTGTTAAAACAACTCACTCGTATCTTTTCGTTTCCATGGTAATAAATTTAATTTGTGATAATGAACAGACAAGATGAAGTAACACCAAAAAAAATAAAGTCTTTATTATTGATAACATACAACTCGAAATATTCATAATCTAGAGAGAGAGAAACGTGTTTAACGTCCACTCAACACAAACTAGTTTATCATCAATGTCCGAATTTGTCAATCCTGAAACCAGAAAAATTGTTGGAGAAATTTCTCTGATGACTCGGGGTAGCCATTTTCAAGATTCACATGACTGTCACGTGACATGTATTTTTTTTTAACGTGTCTGGATGACCGAATCACTTAAAAATAGACCAACGTGTAGAAAAATAGATCTCTACAAAAACTTGAATTTGTACGTTTAGGATCCAATTTTTTGTGTCAGCGAGTTGAGACTCAAGATTCATTTTAAAAACAAGCGAAAGGACGAAAGTGGCCGGTATAATGGCTTTAGTCCAGAGGCCTCTGGCCCAGCGACTGACTCTGGGAACGAGATAGCGAATTTGTATCAGATGAACTATCGGACAATACCATTTATTGGGGTGTAAGTTTAATTCCAACTGGAATAATTCTAACATTTGCAGACCTAAAATGAAACAAAGTATAAAAGTTGACATACATTCATGAATGATAAATGAAAGAAGAATTAAAAACCAATGTCTACGCGCCAAATTCAAAATAAGATGAAATTATATTTAGATTGTTCTATCTCCAAGGCCACACTAATCAGAGTGGTTTGGGTATATTTTAATGTTTTAATTGTTTCTACTTTTACAATTTTACTTAATTTTAGTGACATAGTTTGTAGTTTTCAAATGTACTCACTTTTTCTTGTTCATAACATCATCTTCTTCATCAATCCTAAGACAAGTTAAGCCTAGCAGACGCCATTTTGGAAAATGATCACGTGACTGTTATTGGGCAGTTTCATTGGATATCGGACATAGAACATTATAATTATAAATTTTTCTTTTATTAATGAGATAGGACAATTAAATTTTGCGATTTACTTGTAAAATTCTTTAATATCAGTCCTGATAATTTGTTTTCTGTAAAATATTGAAGTTATTTTAATTACTGGTTATAATAACTCCATTTCTTCTAAAAGTGGAGATAGGACACTTTAATTCTGAGGTGACGACTTCTGTAAATCTTGGTCCCAAATGTTAACGATTTAGCTCCTTTAAATTAGACTGGCTTGATGTGGTTGATTTTCGATATTCTTCTTGAACCAGTTAAATTGTTCCAATAAAACTCAGTATGTTGCGTTATTCAGATTGTGGGTTTTTTTGTTGACATTTTGTCCTGTAGGGCCTACTTTACAGGCAGGCTAGCATTAGCTGTTTCAAATTTAGTTGCAATAACGGAGTTCCGTAGAAACGAATTCGTTGTCCATGGGGAATAACTCCTGTTTGACTATTGTCACATGACACGGAAGTGGAGAGGTGGAAATAAAAACACCTCTTATTTCTTTTATTTTGACTTGAGAAAACATTGTTATTTAATTTGTCATAAACTATTGAACATAATAATATGTCTGTTTATTGCATTATATAGACTACATTGCGAGAATTCAAACCATTTGCTGGCGACAGATATATTTTAAATTGACAGTTCTTTGTTATTTTCTTATGCAAAAAAAGTTCTTGTTGGCAGTGCCAAACCTCAAAATAAATTCGTCTGCAAATTTCTATACAACTGACAAGAGAAGCGGCCGGGGGTGAAGTTAATGACACATTATCGCATGACCAACTCGTTGGAACTTATACAACTTTAGAAATGGCAGACTTTTTGGCTGAAAACAACCAATGTGGTCAAAACATTCTTCGCTTAGTATCTCGAGGGAATGCCATTATTGCAGAGTTACTAAGACTGGCAGATTTTATACCAACAGTTTTTCGACTGGATAATAAAATTGATCAGATGCGATATGGAGAAATCATTGCCGATTTTAGCTACTTTAAAAGTGCCGAGTATTTTGACCATAATATAGAATCAAGAGTTGTAAGTATAGAGCTACATGTAGACAATCAGTACCAGTATAGTATATAATTTCTTCAATTAAATATCAATGCAGGACTGTTTAACCTTATATATCGTCGCTGTGCTATCCAAACCTCGTATCTCAATTTTTTGCCAAATTTACTTTTTTGTTTGATCAGAATTAAATTCCTGCCGCGCATCATCTATCAAAAGTTCGTACCTCTACTCCAATTAGAAATATGATTTTCGAGCATGTGACAATTTCTCGGAATCTGATTCGCCAACAATAATTTCCCCAAAACATTGTATCTCTGATAAAATATCGTATCTCGGTATCAAGTGGCAAAAGCAGACGACATGAATGTTTTGTGTACTTTAAAGTCACTTTTAAATGCTGTATGAGGTAAACCATATCTAATCCTGAAAGAAAACATTAATTTCTTAAAACAGTAAGTCACTATTTTGCATATATATCGAATTACAATAACAAATACTTTGATTAACGTATTTTCAGTGGCTTTGGTGTTATTTATTTACAATTTGTATGAAATTGCTAAATATAAAATAGATTACAGTTCATACTATTATTATATAACCAATATACGTGTATATTTTACTGATAACACACTAATAAGTAAGATATTAGTGGGAAATTCTGATGTACGATAATTTGACATAAACGATACAGATAAATTTTATACCCCATCAGTGAATAACACACAGAGATACGACATTTTGACATATTTTTATTTTCAGTACGGTTTATTCTGTCTTTTAAATCTACATTAGTATGTCTACTAGTCTACCAAAAGCCTTATCAAGGGGTCAGATACTTGTTAATATGGCCCGGGCTAAACAAGCACCAACAACTACGAAAAAGGATGACTTTTCAGATGATTCCCTTTATCCTACAACTATCCACACAAATAAAAGAAAACACTTACACTTACACTCTGAAATAGAAAATGTTATGGATAAAGCTCCTCTACCACTACTGGCACTAGAGCCTGAAATAGAGGTGTTGCTTCAAACATTACAGCCCGAAATGTATTCAGGTGATAGTGATTCCAGTGATGGAGTATGTTTAAATGTATCCACCTTAGATAAGCTTTTCGATAGTGAACATGAAAATATAGAAAATATTAACATAGAAGATAAAATAAACGAATTGAATGACATACTTTCGGACTCTGATGACATTGTCAAGGATCCGGATTGGGATGCAGGTGTATGGATAGAGCACACGCAAGTTAATGAAACAACTACTGAAGATATTGCAACAACTGAAGATAATGAAATAACTGAAGATAATGAAACAATTGAAGATAATTAAGATAATGAAACAACTGAAGATAATGAAACAACTCAAGATAATGAAACAACTGAAGATAATGAAATAACTGAAATAACTGGAGATAATGAAATAAATGAAGATAACGAAATAATTAAAGATTTTGAAATAATTGAAGATATTGAAATAAATGAAGATTTTGAAATAAATGAAGATGATGAAATAAATGAAAATAATGAAATACATGAAGATAATGAAATAATAGAAAATCGTGTCGTCAGAAAAAAGCGGAAATCAAAGATTATGCAGTGGCAAAGAACTCAAAATAAAAAATGTAGGATGGAAGGAGTCCAATACAAAGGTTCGGTGAAGCTTGGAGGTCACTACAGTTATTCTTGCGACAGACCAGAAAGGAAATTAGAAGAAAGAAAATGTACCAGATGTGACAGAACTAAAAGGGCCTGTAACACCTTTACTGAAGAAGACCGGCATATTATATTTACTGCTTTCTGGAAAACTATGGATTGGAAAGAAAAAAGGGTATATAAGTAGTCTAGTAGAAAGAGAAGGTGTTAAGGAAAGGAAAACGCCAGAATGTGATGGAGAACATAGAAGGAAAAACTCATTTCGGTATTTCCTTAAGAAGGGTGACCAACGATTTCAAGTGTGTAAATCAATGTTCCTAACTACACTTTCCATTGGTGAAAAATCTGTGTACGACTGGTTAAATAAAAGTACACATGGCATTCCAATTAAATCACCGGAACCCAAAAGACACACAGAAAATGATGCCAAAATAAACCATGCTGAGGCGTTCCTTAAAGATCTCCCAAAACTACCATCTCACTACTGTCGATCCTCCAGCACAAAGAGTTACCTAGAACCCGTGTTTTCTTCATTTGCTGAGCTGTATAGAGTCTATGAGGCCGACTGTAAAACAAATAACTACCCTGCTGCTGGTCGGAAACTGTTTAACAGGCTTTTCGACGAACTAAATCTTTCATTATTTTCTCCCAAGAAAGACTAGTGTGACATCTGCTGTGCATTCGAGATTGGCAACATAGAAGAAGAAAAGTATAATGCTCACATTAAAAAAAAAAAGACGCCCGCAAACAAAAAACATCGGATAAAGAAAGGGCATTAAATGACCCAACAGTTCTTCTCGTAACACTTGATTTACAGTCTTTGTTGTTGTGCCCCATGTTACAAGCGAGTGCATTATACTATAAATCTAAACTTGGTTGTCACAATTTTACCATCTATAATTTGGTCAGTCGAGATGTCATGTGTTATTTTTGGCAGGAATCAGAAGGCGATCTGACATCCAACTCATTTACATCTTGTGTTGTCGATTATTTAGAGAACACAATTGATGAAAGTATATCAGAGGTTATTATATACTGTGACGGTTGTGGCTACCAAAACCGAAACGTTACCTTGTCGAATGCACTACTTCTCCTGTCTCACAAAAAGAACATCGTCATCCCCCAGAAGTATTTGGAGCGTGGACACACCCAAATGGAGTGTGACAGTATTCACAGCGCAATTGAGAGAAAGTTAAGGAAAAAGCCAATTTACCACCCTCAGAACTATGTTGACAAGATACGCGAGGCGAGGCTTGAAAATCCATATAAAGTGAAGTTTGTATCACATAATTTTTTCAAGAATTATTCGTCTCTGAAATACTTTTCTTCCATTTGACCTGGTTTCAAAATTGGTGATTCATTTGTTACTGATTTGCACCTCCTCAAATATAATCCAAATGGTGAAATTCAATATAAATTGAACTATAACGACCAATTTGTTGATCTACCCCGCAGAGCTAAAATGTCAAATCCGCGCATAGGTGACGAGGTGCGTAATTTGCATCACTGCACCATTAAGATCAAGAGCTGAAAAGTGTTATTCCCCAGGAATATCATAGATTCTATGATGATTTACCACATGAGTAAAAACGGAATGACTTTCGAATATTCATCTAGTTTCATAGACATTCCTTATGCATTTACATGAGCTCAAACTGTTCCACCACATTGTGTTAATATGTTTACTGTTATTCTACATGTAATGTTCGAATATTTAAAATAAAATCACGTCATAAATGTATTGTATTTTGATATTGAATTTAGATATTGATGAAGATTATGAAATGGCGTGAAGTGGACTGATAAAGACGGACTACCCTGCATTGTGCAATGAGGAAAATTGTGCCAAAATAGACCTTGTGTTTTCTTCCCACCCGAACGGCTAGGCTGACAAATGGAGAGCACATGGGAAAATCCCTATGAACTTTTTATGCCTTTCTCACTGAGCCACTGTTGCTCATTTTTCTTCTTCATTAGTCCGGATGGTACAGAGAAGTTGGACGTTAAATACCATTTCACTTCATTTATCTTAAATAAAACTGTCTCAAAAATCAAATGAATGACCAACGAGATAATCAAGCTAGAATAAGGATTTAACCACGTAATGGTATACGACCACGCACGGTTTGCTATCGACAAATTATCGTACCTCGGTTTAGGGGACATATGCATCATATCCAAACTTTGTATGTCCAATTTTGGAAAAAATAAAATGCGTCAAATTATCGTATGTCGGGTTTATGACGTCATGGGTGTCGCACCCCCACCCCACTATATTCAATAATTTAAGTTTAGTTAAAAGTCATGTGTGAAAATATCGTTGAATTTGGTGTAGTAGTAACATTTTTATAATGTTTTTTGTTTCCCCTGAAAAGTTGCGAAAATCGACATACTAGATTTGGATAGCACAGCGACAATATATTAATTAGCCTTTGTCCTACCTATAAGTTACATGTAGTTCCTTTAGAATGGTGTCTGAACGGACTATGTCTCTCTCCCTATTAGAAGGCTATTATAATTATTAATATAACATACTAGGTATTCTTTTCAATGTACAGTTTTATTTGACAGGAGTTGCAGGATTTAGATGAAGAATTTAGTGAAAATAATATAGAGATACTTACCAGATTTTACCAAGCATTTTCAAGTGTTCATAAATATGTTTCTGACTTAAATAGGTATGCTACAAAAATTCTTTGTGCTGTATGCATGTTCACTCCTTTTACGTATAGTGGTGTTTTTTTATGTATTGTGTATCATACAGTTCTTAAGCATACTCCATTTAACATTTTGGAAATGAATTCTCTCATTCCCCCAATGGTGACAATGAGATGAAAAGTGGGAGTTCTGGCTACAACCAATTGATGCGTCCACTACATTAGAAAAAATCATCTCAATCAGGACTTTTATTCAGTGTAGATTAACATTTCTCTTTTGTGGCTTGTACTGGTTTGTCCCAGTAACACATTAAATTAAAGATATGTTAAATAGCAAATTTAGTGTCACGACTCACATGTACATGGAAGAGAGACAGGGAGGGAGGGGGGAAAGAGGGTTTATCGTCCACTTGAGACAAACTAGGTCATTTTGGAACTAACATGGTTCAACTTCAATTTTATTGCAATAATTCGCTTGTGCATTGGGGTCTTTAGCATTGGGAGGAAACCGGAGGAAAACAACAACGTTGGACAGGTACCGTACTCCTTGTCATGTACAGCAGGAAATCAAAACCATGCCAGTTAACTCAACAATGACAGACCTTATGATACAACATGCATGCTCTAATCATTCAGCCATCCCCCCTTAACCCCACATGGAAGACAACACCAATTGTAAAGGATGGATAAAGTGTGTTGGTTATAACCTCCCCACAATACACTGTATATAAGATCATCTAGAGCTTAAACAATACCTGATGATACTATTTTATTGTGCACTTTATTTTGAACACTATCCCAACAAGCTGGTGTTATGCTGACACCTAAAATACATACAAGTTGAATTGTATCAGAACATATTGTGATAAGTATACTATACTGAACTACTTTAATCTGCTATTTCTGAAGACTATTGAGTTTTGCAGATCCATTTGTATTTACCACCATCTCATCCCCGAAAAAGATAGACGATTTATTTGAATCTCTCTAGATAATGCAAATTATGATATGCTGTGTTTTATTTTTTCTAAATTAGATATTTAGAAGATTTGGAAGAAGGTGTCTATATACAACAAACAATGGAATCAGTTTTATTAAATGAGGATGGTAAACAATTGATGGTAGGTCTTCTATTTATTCAGTGAATTTGGGTTTTGGGGGAGAAAAAGTTAACTAAATTTATCAATACTTAAACTTCTCCTTCCAACACTGTGAGGAAAGTGTATAGAAGTAATTTAGGTATTGTGATGTTCTCCAACTTTTTTGATATCAATTAAACAATGCAGTAGACGAGACAGAGACGAATCAAATGATACCCGAACATATTACAATTTAATACAGTTTCCCTGGGAAGAAATACAATATGTATATGAAGGAATTAGATTTTTGTGCAGGAGTAGACTACCGGTATATAAATGTTATTATATATGAAAATGAATGATATAGCAGAAGGAGTATTATTCAAGGATTGATATATAATGTTTGTTGCTATATTTCAGTGTGAAGCTTTATTTCTGTATGGTGTAATGTTATTATTAATTGATATTAAGATAGAAGGTATTGTAAGAGAGAGAATACTGGTTTCTTATTATAGATACAGGTACAAATTCAGTCTTATGGAAATTCATTGAATGATTTAGTCACAAATTGTGTAGTTATTTCCCCATGTATGCTCAAACTGATGAAGCCTCTGATATATGCAGTACTGAGTTGTTGCTAAAATGTTTTGAAACCTGTTGAAATTGTTCATCAGCAGATAAAAAGAGCCCAATTTAATTTTCAGGTTTTGGTACTAATTTTGCCCAGTACTGTTCATTTAGGCATAAGTTAGAACCATATGGAAGTTCCAGATTTTAAGTCACAGTCGCTGAGTTTGTCCCATAAAATCTTGTGAATTAGGGGTGACAGCTAGCATGGTCATGAATGAAATTTGTGCAGATTGTGTGTAAAATAGGACCTGACATGCCCCTGTCTAGATGTTATCTGGTTCTTAGTTTTGGTTCAATAAAGTTCACTAAATCTCGTATATGGTGTAATAATATAAGATATGACCGACTGGGCATCTTGCTTTATAAGAATAGTCATTTGAACATAACATTATGTAATATAGTTGCATATTAATCTATAATTCTTTTCTTCTTTACTTTCAGTGCTCAGAAAACAGCAGCAACAGATTCTAGCATAGATGATGTATGTAAGTTACTGCGTAGTACAGGTTTCTCTAATCTACCTGGTGCAAAACGACCACCTAATTATCCAGAATCTTTCTTCAGGTATGTCAAATTCAAGATAATTTGTAGTGTTAAATAGATAAAGTGAGTTATCCCCTTTGGTGTGCAAATATTACTATAGTCTAAAGAGCGACTATATATAAAATGTAGTGTAACAGGTCATTTCTTTACATTAAGATACCACATTTTGAATTTGTTAGGCTATATATAGTAATGCACAGTTACATGTATGTCTAATACCGCTTGTGTATGAATCATTAAGGAGCGTTCATCTGGGCCAATTTGATCAGAGTGGAGTAAAAGATTTTGTGTGACATCCATTTCTTAATTTCTAATAATATTGTTTTATACCATTTTGTTCAGCCGGGTTCCTATTAATGGTGATTATATAAACATGGTGATTGGACGATTAAGATCAGATGATATATATAATCAGATATCAGCCTATCCACTACCAGAACATCGTTCTACAGCTTTAGCTACACAAGCTAGTATGTTGTATGTTATATTATACTTTGAACCAGATATATTGTATAATCAACAAGCTAAGATGAGAGAAATAGTTGATAAACATTTCCCTGATAACTGGGTAAGCATGATATTACGTTTTTATGAGATCTCTATATAATTTAAAGTAGGTAAGGTACAAGTTTTTTTGTTTATGTAAGATAAATGTATAACATTTTTTTAAAAAGTCAACCACCTTTACTTCTTCTCAGCTCTAAGTTAAGAATTTACTCAACTTTCAATTACTGTCTATGAGAAATATCTTTTATATCATGTTTTTAAAAAACGAATCACATGTCCTAGGATTTTTAATTTCTAACAAATCTCTTAAAAATGCTGCACTGTAAACACACTGACCTGAACACCAGCTGGCTTTAAAGAAACTTTGTAGATTAATGGAGAACAACATAAAAAAGATAAAACAAAATGGAACTAGCATCTGATATCATTGCTAGATGTGTCTATTTCAGTATTTTACTTTGTAATTTGAAAATCCATATAATGCAATATGTTTATGATTGTGTTGAAATTGATTTTTCAGGTAATAAGTGTATATATGGGTATAGTTGTTAATCTAATGGATGCCTGGGTACCATATAAAGCTTCTATAACAGCTTTAAATAATACTCTTGATACATCTAATGTTAGAGAACAGGTAATTATAATGTAATTCATATGTATAATGTTACGAAACTGTGGCTGGTTGCTCAAAGCTCCGTTATCTTCTAATGATCGGTTAACTTTAACGGAGAGAAAGATTGTTGCTGGAAATAAAGGCCCAGAACATTCTGTTTTGCAAATTTTTCCTACAGATTAATGCTAATATAAAAAATAAAGTATTCTATAGTGTTTTCTGTAGTAAATTTAACGGAAAGTTAACAAACAACACGTTACTAAGATATGTCAGTTAGAGTTCAACGGATCGTTAAAATAAATTAGTTTTAAGCAACCGACCCCAGGTAATTATAATCTTGTTCTTTATGTATGTAACGTGTTTATAAATGTGTTGTTTTATTTCAGTCTATTCGTTATGCTAGAAAGTTAGAGAGATTAAAGCCAGTGTTAGAAAAATATTTAAAGGAAGGAGTATTAATGGAAGAATTTATATTAGATAATATACCTAAACTAATGAATGTTATGAGAGATAGTAATGTCACTTTAAGATGGTTGATGTTACACACTGCAGCTTTACCACCAAGTAAGATTGTCACTTAATCTTCTCTTCATAAAATCTTGATGTTATTTTTTAGTTAAAATACATGGATACACATGGATACTTTTGTGTTTTGTTGCAGTAAATCCTGGAATTGAATTCCAAAGTAGGCCCAAAAGAACATTCAGAATTTTTCGAACCAGGTTTCAGTGTGTCATGTCATCATTTGGATGGGATGCAAAACCAAGGTTCCCTGTACAAGCTGGTAGTGCACCTAAAAGAAACCTTGAGAGTTGGAATTCAAATAATAATTTGCGGAAACACTGTTTTCAGAGCAAACTCGTCTCCCTCGCATTGCAAGTGTGTTAGTCTCTAACTGACCTATTTTGATGGGTTTCACTTCTCCAAGGATTCATCTAAAATAGAGCCTATTAATCTGATATTTTCTTATATGTAAATTCTGATTAATTATTATATTTTCAGCTGCTGAATTAAATAAGAGATGTAAAATGATTAGAGATCAAGTACTAACAGACAGCAGATATAATGCTCTGTCAGTATTTCAACATCTACTTAATATTGGACAGTTTGAATTTAAACTTAAAGAGGTATTTCATTGCTAACTTTATATATAATAATGAGGGATGTGAGTATTAATTGTGCTCATCATAGCTTTCCTCGTGAGCAATGTATGAATTGTACTTGATAATAATTTTGTTTAAAACATGTATCCAATTAAAAGATTTTATGGTCAACTCGATCCATTTTTACATTATTACCCTCATTTACTGTGTGAGAAGCTGAGAAATCAATACCTGAAACATAGACATGTTAACGTAAGTAATTCACAGTTGTCAAGTTATATCAATCAGACGTTTGATTAACATATCATATATTTTAAAGATATCAGTTTCACACATAACAGGTGAAAATTTTGTTTTGTGGTGCAAAATTGCTACATTTATATTTTAGATGTTTCAACAAATGTTGACAGAAAAACAGACCAAATGGGAAGCATATAAAAAAGAGGGACAGGAAAGAATGCAGGAATTAGGAGATGTGTTTTCTGGCACAAAACCCTTGACAAGAGTGGAGAAGAGTGGTTAGTTTTTATTCTAAATAAAACATTTTTGGAGTGCAAATCTCTCTACTGCTATTTATGAAGGGTTATCATAATGTTTACAGAACATCCTGCTGGTAGCCAATGCCATTCTGTTGAAAAGATTATGTATTAATTTTTTCAAAGAGAATAACCCTAATTTTCTTCTGGTATATCTGAATAATTTAATCCAGTATTTGTGTGATTTTAGAAAGTCTGCAGAATTGGTTTGGAGATATGGCAAAACAAATTGCCTCCCTTGATTATGAAGATTCTACATCTGCTGGTAGGAAAATAATACAACTAATTCAAGCTATGGAGGAGGTAGGTGTGATAAACGTATTTTATTTTTGATATCAAAAATATATAGATAAATGAATGATATTATGATGTGGAAACAGTACACTTGTGGTTATCATCCCTACCATTACATTTATACAACCATCTTTCAATGAAAGCAGGGCGCCTGAGTTCAATGATGATCAGTTGTCTGTTGAGGCTGAGCAGTTTGATTTGTGATGCTTTGAAATAGATAACTCTGATTCTAATTCAGTGAGAGTGATGAAACTTAGTTTATAGTTTCATAACATCAATACATTCGATAATGGGTATTTTCTGCTTTGGATAAGCAAAGTGATAAGTAATTTGATTTGCTCAATGCTTTAATGATGGTTGAATATGTTGGATTTGAGGTGTGGGACATATGAAAATCAGTTCAAGATTATCTCTACAAAAGTAACAGATAATTTGTAGGCTTATACTTGATTTTGTAGAACATCTGATACCACTTCTATAATAGGTCTATTTATTTATATATTGTATGTAGGTTCAAGAGTTTCATCAATTAGAAAGTAATTTACAAGTAAAACAATTTTTAGCTGATACTAGAAAATATTTACATCAAATGTTACGAACTATAAATATAAAAGAGGAAGTGTTAATACAGACAGAGATTGTAGCAGATCTGTCTTATGCTTGGCAAATAATCGACAGGTATATAAATATGTATCATTTCTACAATCATGAATAGTTTGTTGAATCAAAAACAGTCTTCAATACATCCTTTAGGATTCATGGCCGAATATATTTTTTTAATCACTGATTGAACAGCAAGCATTGAACACATATATATGTCACATTGGATGTTTGATATCCATAGAGCATGATGTACACAGGCCAGTGGTTCCTATCTTATTTGAGATATCTCCCACTAGGTTCCTATGGTAATTGTCACCCACTGTAATTTAAAAAAACTACTAGAAAATCTCAATATTCATTTTATTTAATGTTGTTTAATTTTCAGTTACACGTTCTACATGCAGCAGGGCATTAAAAAAGATCCATCACTTGTCATTAAATTACGAGCCACATTTCTGAAGGTATTTACTATTAAAGCCACTGTGATTGAATGTTTTCACCAGGGATATGTTAATCAAAAAATGTGTGGAAAGATTTAGTAAAATTATTATTTATACTTCTGAAATCAATAAATAACTTACATTGTATGTTACGTTGATATCACTGACTAAGCAACATATAACTGTTATAAATGAAAATTTAAGACACTAAGTAATAGATCAAAGTCATCAATTATATACATAATGTGTATTAGTTAGTTAAAATTGTTAGTAATCAGGCAGTAGTCATTAAGTAGGTGTTTTGTCACCAAGGTGTTAAAACTGTGACTATTGAATGATATACACCACTATTGGTTAGGTTTGTGTATTCAATACTGATGGGTGTTGCACAGCTAGTTACACACTTGCTAATTAATGACAACTGTACATTTTCTAACCAGTTTCTATACATAATAAACATTAGTTTAGCATACTGACCACTTATATGATTTAATGACACAAATTGTCATTACTAAAAGGCCTAGCTTCATTAGTCATCGGTATCAGCTTAAACATGATTGTATGTCACATAACATTTAGTAATACCATATTGAACTGTTGATTATACATAACTATTATTATCTTATTCTTTATAGATGGCGTCTGCTTTAGATCTACCATTATTACGTGTAAATCAAGCTGGTAGTAAAGATTTAATGTCTGTATCACAGTATTATTCGGGTGAATTAGTAGCTTATGTTAGAAAAGTTCTACAGGTAGGTACAACAACATGAGAATATAATTAAACCATGTTTCATCCTTTCATGTTGCTGTTCCAGTCATGTATTATTTATATAAGACAGTGGAAAATTTTGGACTAAAGTGAAGATTTTATAGAAATTGCACTTTGTGATACAGTATCAATATAATATAGTTTTTAATATCTCGCTAATATCATACTAAGGGCATATACAGAAAATCAACTAAACAATATATCTTAACATATAAGCCTAAAGTACTAGTATAAAAATCTGTCTGAAGCTCTAGATCTGTCACAGGTTTATTACTCGCAGGTATCTGGATCTACACCTTTTTTTTTAATTAAACCCTTTTTTAAATTTCTTTCATGTTCTGAAAAGGCAAAGATATGCCATTGTTCAATGGAAATATATTTGGCTCCAGAAATTATTTAACAACTGTTGCTTTCATGTTTGTTGTAGATTTTTGGTAATTTTGTCTGGGAATTAGGTAACTGTATATACTTGTGTAAGATTTAGGTGTTTTTTTCAGATTATTCCACAAACCATGTTTAGTTTATTGGCTAGTATTATACGATCATTAACTAATAGGATACAAGAAGTACCAACACGACTGGAGAAAGAAAAGATGAAAGAATATGCACAGTTAGATGATAGATACGAGGTATATGTATATAAGTACCATACTGTTTCACATAATAATCTGTAGTTTATTCTGTCCAATACTTGATCATTCAATACCATGGATGCTATTGATAGTATCACTGTATTTTTCAGTGTATTTAATCTACTTTATTTGAGTTGACTAACTGATAACTGCTGCATAGAGGGGCTTCATTTTATTTTTGAATTTGCAAGGATGATGAAGGATTAACCCTAATGAAATTTCGAATTTGTTGATTTCAGAGAGTGTGTTGCACAAAGGCTTTGAAATAATGTTTGGGAATCTAATTACAGTATATATTTTGTTAAATTGCATGCTGAAGAAATAGTTGTTTATATACATCATGTAGACTACCTACAGATATAGATTGAAATATACAATATACAACATTAAATAATCATTCGAATGTTTACAGGTAGCTAAATTAACCCATTCTATATCAGTATTTACAGAGGGTATATTGATGATGAAAACAACACTTGTTGGTATTATAAAGGTAAACAGATAAATATTATTCAGTCTCAACTTCAAGCAAAATATGTTAGTTTGCATTTCGCAACAAAGTTAAACATACATTATGTATGGGATAAATGTTTCTATTGAGGTCTTTTTTGAGGCCTGAAGTGTTGTCTAAATTATTAATTAGATATTAATTAACTTATCCAGACCATAATCAATTCTCGATGCCATCACTAGCCTGCAATATTTAGCAGATTGTGATACATTTTTTGAAAAATAATTAAATCTACAAATGGATAATCAACACTTTGTTTTTTATTGTACCAACTTAAATTAGTAATGATGATCGGGGCTAGCCAAAAATTCAAAAGCTAATATCTCAGTTCAGAGTGAAAAAACAATTCGACAGATATTTTCAGCATATTCTAGTTACGTTACCTATTTATCTAATCTCCCATAATTCCCCTTTAAGTAGGTTATGTTGTGGTTATAAAATATATATATATATACCATGTATTTATATAATTACATTTTTAACATCCTATAGATGATACTCAAACTTGTTATATATGTACTTCAGATTGATCCTAAACGTTTATTAGAAGATGGTATAAGGAAAGAGTTAGTACAACAAGTAGCTTATGCTTTACATAAAGGTCTTATGTTTAACCCTAAAGCTAAGGTAAGATATGAATATTTCATTAAATAATATATCTTTTTGGATAAATAAGAAGATTTTCTCAATTATGTGTGATATGAGATTTTAGCAATTCATTGTCTTAGTTACAAACAGGAAGACTTATCTCATACTTAAAATTCTGGTGAAAGTATGATAATGCTATATTGCACCTTTAAACCAGTTAGTCGTAAATAAAATCTGATTTCCATACAATTTACAGCTATAAAATTGTGATAAAATAATAAGATAATTGAATGTTTTCAGGTCAGTGAGTTAATGCCTAAATTAGGTATTCTTGGTGAACAAATGGATGGATTTCGTCGATCGTTTGAGTATATACAAGATTATGTTAATATTTATGGATTGAAGATATGGCAAGAAGAAATATCACGTATTATAAACTATAACGTAGAACAAGAATGCAATAGTTTCCTTAGAACAAAGGTAAATTATTTTATATTTAGAAATTTGCATCAGTTATAAGTCTTAAGTTGGTATTCATTCTTTTTAGGCCATGTTTGTCTACCAAATAACAAAATTGTCTACCAAATAACAAAATTGTCAGTTTGTTTTATTATTATTTTGTCTCAAGAAATGGTTGTTGATAGGTGTATACATTATCGATAAATTTTTAAAGACTAGGCAGCTGTTTGTTATTATTACTGTTTAAGCATTTGATTTGGTGTTACATAAGACAAATAATTTACATGCAAAATTGTTATCATGGTTGGTCATATTGTAAGTAAAATAGTTAAACCATGATACTGTGTTATTATTTATATTATGGTATTAGGTACAAGATTGGCAGAGTGTATATCAATCAACAGCTATACCTATACCGAGATTTACACCTGTAGATGAAAGTGTTAATTTTATTGGTAGATTAGCTAGAGAAATACTACGTATAACTGATCCTAGGTAAAATTCAAGTAAATCTTTAGTATAAACATGATAAAAAATTAACCATTCTCTCATCTGACAATACTCTGTTTATTTTAATATTTTGGCCTTAATCCCAAACAACAGGTTTAGTTTTAAATATGGCCACATTCATATATTGTTCTTGACATCAGATGTGGTTAACAAATGACAATGCTAGTCTTGTAGAAATTCAGCTGAAATATTCAGTGTTAAGGGATAATGAGAATGAATTTTACAATTGATGTTCAACTGTAATATCATCTTTATGTTTGAATAGAGTTACAACTTACATAGATCAGATGAAGGCTTGGTATGATGCTAAAACTAAACAAGAGGTGGCTAATAGAACACTCTTTCAACAGATACATGTAAGTTTATCTGACAAGTCGTTTTTTCATCCCTATATTGTAATAATGCAAGAATTTGTATTAGAATTACCTTTTGGTGTTTTTCGTGTATTGAAAGTGAAATAAACCTGTTTAGCTAATTAACATGTACATGTTAATTATCACCTGCCTGGCTACTGCAATGGTTTTGTCTGTCCACCCGACTGATAAGCAATTTTTTTAAAAATATTATTATTGACAGAGAGTGATGAAACATAGTGTGTAGTGTAGTTCTATTGCATCAATACCTTGACTAAGTTTGATAAGCATTTTCTAGTCCTATTAAACAGAGTGATATGAAATTTGATTGTTCTTTTCTTTATAAAAAGATAAATATCTTATAATTACGTTGTGATAGAGGTGGGGGACATCAGCCTCACTGTTGAACAGTTTTCTACAACTTGGTATAAAGTGATATGAGAAGATAACTCCCCTTGATTCGGAATTTCCACCAATGACATACATGATCAAGATATTAGTATTTTATGTGCATTATTTCAGTGTGAGTGAAATATGGAAGAAGTAGACTCAATTCACATTAATATTTGAAGATTGTATATATAACGTATCCATTATGTCATATATATGTATTTCAGAGAGCTGTAGGAAGTTTTGGATTAACAGGATTAGATAGATTACTGTGTTTTATGATTGTTAAAGAGTTACAGACATTTAAAATGTATTTACAAAGAGGAGTTGCCAGGGATAAAACGTGGTTAGAGTTGTTATCTTATTATACCAAGATTTTACAACCACTGGCTGGTACAGTTAGTAAGTTGATTATTTTCACTTAACAAATCAACCCCACAGTAGTTATCACATTTTAATGCACTTCCCAAGTCAATTTCACTTAAGGTATCAATTGTAGTACACCACTTATTTTATTTTCTAAGTCTATTCCACTGAAATTACAGCTTTACGCCCACTTGCTGTGTCAAATACACTATTGTTATCGCTTCTGATGTGCCTCCTGAGTTAATCCCACTGAAGTTATCACTTCTGATGTGCTTCATTCAACTTTAGTTATCACTTCTGATGTTCCTTCTAAGTCAATTTCATTGAAGTTATAACTTATTTGTTCTTTCTGAAGCAAATCTACAGATGTCACTTTTTTCTTAAATGTTATTTTAAAAAAGGATATATTTTGTGCTCTTCTATAATTACTTCTATTATACTTCTATAATTACCCCCACTGCATGTAATTTAAAAGGTGTTTCACTCACTTTCAATCAATCAATTATAAGTTCTAGATTTCCCTACTAGATGGTCAAGAATAAAGAAGTGTATTTTTTAAAACTGATTTGGTTACTTAGTAACAACTGAATATGATTAATTTATTTAAATTATTTTATAAGTTAATAAAGGTTTGGCACTTGATTAGTTTTATGTTCAATTACACAAATTTAATTTCTTCAGGCCAACCACAGAAAGTGTATTCACAAGCCATCTCAAAAACAGCCAAACTGTGGCCTATGTATCTGGACATAATAAATAAGGTAAATAAAAATCACATTGCCATATTATTTACAAAATAATGAATAATCACTTTTCTGCTGAAGCTATAGAAGGTCTCGAAAGTTGGGCTAAGAGAAAGTGTAAGAAGGTTATAGATACTGGAGATGTAATGAAAATACACTATTTAAAGCTCATCTGGTGCAGGGGCGGCGCCAAGGGGGGGCATGGGGGGCATTTGCCCCCCCAATAATCTGGTATGCCCTCTGTTTGCCCCCCCAATAATTTTTAAATAATTTATAGTAGGTTTACAGCAGGACGGGCTTGTAAAAAATTCACACTCTGACAGAGTAGGGATATGAGATTTAATCAACGTAGAAGGTATTGATTACCGAAACGTATCACAAACTCTAAACAATAACATGTGAATGACTTAAAAAGTTATTTTTACGATCCTCAAAGCTTTTTGGGTATAGGTTCAACGCGGCGTGAATATGCATTCACTTGATACACTCAATCAGTTCGTTTGACACCTCCCTCTTTTTTCGGATATGCTGGTGATTTGGCGACGAACAGTATCTGGGCAGCTCTATTTATCTCGAAGGCAGTTTATTTAATAAAATATTGTGGCGAAAATATTCACTCACTCCGTCGGTTTGCCAGTTTCCTATCTGGTCGGATAAACTAGTGATTTGGCGACAGGCGGTATCGGGTAAGCTTGTTTTATCCCGACGATCAGTGCCTGAAATACTGACAGATACTGCGTTTCGGGCAGTCTACTTTTCAAATTTCATTTGAAATTTTATTTGTTCATTTGACACTTTCCTCTCTGGGGTCGGATAGACTAGTGATCAGGCGACAAACAGTATCTGATCAGCTCTATATATCTCTACAATCGGTGCCTTAATACTCCAAGACAGCATTTCCGACAGTCTATTTTTCAAAAATTTCTTGGGGAGGTCCCAATATCCCCCACAAGGACTCCCTACTGTGGCACTTATGAGTGGATTTTGTCGAGGTTCGCAAGTCCGTTTGTTTGACACTTTATCTCAACGATCAGTGCCTGAAATACTGCCAGGCTGCATTTACGGCAGCCTGTTTTTTCAAAAAATTTCTGGGGGAGACCCCCCTACCCCTATTTGAAACGCGTGCCTTTGCCCCCTTTACCTTGGACTTTGCCCCAGCCTTGCCCCTCCAACCACCGGCGGCTAGCGCCGCCACTGATCTGGTGAAAGGTGATATTTGGCCTGATTATTTGCGAGACACAAGAAAATCAACAACAACCAGCAGAAGCCATAGCAACACTTTACTTTACAGTGAAACGTAGACACAAGAGGAAAAAACAAACCAGTAACATGTACTGTCTCCACCGCTATAAGCGCTCCTGCATACCAGAGATAAGGTTCTGATTAAATCACTGCTTGTGGCATCGTCTCCACTCGCATTGCAAGGCTGCTTCTATTTGGCTCTGGTAGACAATCCATGTTGAGTTCTCACTGTTAAGGTGTCAACCTTTAGATGTCATTGTTTTGTAGACAGAACTGTAGTAGTTATACTGACAACTGACCCTAGCTTTTTAAAAATCCACATTCTATGTCCCATAGTTGAATTGATTTATGGTTTGTTTACACGATTGTAAAAACACCATTCTCACATGTTATCGTTCAGGATCTCAAAATGTTACTATTAGAATTGCAAATTAGTTTTACATTATCCATTTATAAATACTTTTTTTGTAGGTGGGTCAGATGCAATTATTACGCCGACAGATAGCTTATGAACTCAATACATCTTGTAAATTTGATTCCAAGTTTTTGGCCAGTTCTCTTCAAACACTGAACAGGTACATTTCTTAAGATAATTTTAAAGTTTTCAGGCCGCTACTGGCACCCACTCGGTTCCTAAGCAACTGCCCGGTAAAACATCGACCTGGTTTCATCACGCTTCAACCTGCACGCTCGTGTTTACCAGACGTGTAGTATTTTCTCAGTCAATCAGCGACTTTGTTTCATCAGGGTTTTGGCGTTTTCTATCAACGGAAGTCAATCTTTTGTTTACAGAAAATTATTGTTATTGGGCTCGCATTTACTTGATTTTGATCAAATAAACGATAAATCTGGCCAAACGAAAGATGTCTACTCATTAATATTATTAAATATTGATTGTATACTTGTTTGTTTGTGAATTAAAAGACATAGAACAAATATATTACAAACAATTTTTTTTACCAAGTGGGGGGGGGGGGGTGTAGTACGAAGTACAGTACTGGTGATAAATCCAGAAATCGTGATACACACGGGGGGCATGACTATGAAAAGTTTCTGATATCGACCCCAAAAATCTTCATATCTGACGGGAGACACCACCCACCCCTAAATTTGTTATATGAAAAGTTTGACTACCTTTGGGGGGTACCCACCCACCCCGGGGTACCCACCCACCCCTTAATTTGTAATATGACAAGTATCTGCGGCCAAATTACAACATTTGGAGGCCATGGCTGCCGAAGCCGATGGCAGTGTCGAGCCATGTACACCAGAGTTATTGATTTTCAATGAATTTTGATAACTCAAACAGTTAAATCCATGATATTAAATTTTTGTATACTGAACATTAGCATGAAGGACAACGTTATTATAATACATGTAGTAGGTGGAAAAGGTGATTTTGAAATTATTAGATTTCCAGATGGACCTCATCATTCTTCTCACAAAACGTTTTACAAATTCAAAAGCGGATGAAAATTAAAATTTTTATTGAGGCTCAAAGGTGCGATTTTTGTGATGACATATTTCATTTCCTATCAAAATTATCAAAAATGTATATGTAAATTCATGAAATACAACTTTAAGACTAATTATGTTTTAATTTTCACATTTGAGTAACAATTACTCTGGTTTCCAAAGCAACTCCAAAATAGGTAGGTTTTCTCAAAAATTCCATTTTTTCAACGTGATTTTGGTCCATTTACTTCATCAAAATTGGTCTTGTCCATGTTACATCCGAAATACTGAACCTGGTGGTTATGCATTTTAAAACAAGTAGCTATCAAGAAAGGTTAACAGAAAATAAAAATAGGAAAAAATATCAATATGCCTTCTCTCAAGAGCTGGATATGTGTTCACTTCTTAACCATTGTACGCGGCACATTGCCTACTTTTCGGGCGCTTTTGGGACATTTATAAAATTAGACGGAATGGAGATACGGAAGTAAAATTATGGAAATATTTCAAAAAGTTTGTGCAATTTTTGATCATTTCCAACGGTATTTACCAGAACCCAAAAGGTGATACCACATTTTAAAGTAAGCAGTTTAAAAAAATTGAAACCCATGGGATATCAAATGATTTGGATTGTGTAAGTTTGAAAAAAATCTGAAGGTGTTTGGCCTTGGGCCCTTAGAGATGGGAAAGTGGTTCACTTTCGAAAAACATTCGGCTGTTAATAAGACATAAATAAACTATGAAGGAATTAAGATCTTGAAGGGACATTTCGTTTATAACTTATAAGTAAATTAAATATGTCTATGAATTATTAAAATTACTTACATTTACTCTTGCATATTACTAAATATTTAGTTGTTATAGCAACCAACAATGATAAAAAAACCACTCTCAAAAGGGCAATGTTGTACCATTTTCAATGGTGTTTACCATGACGAACCAAATGATCACCAGTAACATTATAAGTACGGTAAAAGTAAGCATTTTATGAATTGTATAATTTTAGTGAAATATTATGGACTTTGGGTGATTGCTATAGCAACTACATAATTTTAAAATAAGACAACAGTTGTTTCACTATCACTGTTCTCAGCATTGGTAGCTTACATCATTGTAATGTTACAAGAAGAATTCTGCTTTGACATATTATTTCTACTCAGAAGATTGGCCAAAAAATTATTCTCTAAAGTAAGCTACAGTAAAAAGTAGTTACTGATAGGTTATGATTAAGATGTAGACCTACCGGTAGTCATGTTATATTATAGAGGCCTATGCCTCTAGAGGCCTGGAATCTGCATTTTAACTCATTTGAATACTTTTATTATTCCTTTGAATTGGTAGGTTATAGCCTATTGAGCAACTTCCATTTTATTTTGTAGTCCTAATAAGTGGGCCTTACGTTTTTCGGTCCTTGCAACAAAATCTCGAGAGTCTAGGTGTTAAATATATTTCCCTAAAAAAAACAAAGAATTAAAATTATAATAATTAGTATTATCATTCACATGAAATACTATACTTATCATACCTAAACCGGCCTAAACCAGTAGTTGTGTACGTTTCTCAGAAACACTGACACCCATCTGTATGACTTGTACCGCACCTTTACAACCCATATTATTAATTTCTTTGTTATACGTGATGTCTTTAGTGGTGATTTGCTCATTTGGGCCTATTTTAATGTTCTAGTAGTACACTGTGGCATGTAAATTGCATATTATGAAAAGTTTTAAGCCCCCTGATACACAGACTATTTTATTCATTGATATTGATTGTTTACTTGTTTGTAGTTAATACAAAGACATAAAACAAAAATATTACAAAAATATATTTTTTTAAATTTTTACTCACAACTTAATGACGTTCAGGGCGTCAGTGTCCAAAGGGTTAAATGTTCTAACATTTTGAATTTACGTAGATGTATTTTTTGACTCCATAGATGAATGAGGGTTTAACATAGTGTGGTTAATCTTTATATTCATAAGTTGCTTGTATACAGAGGTGTTGTGTAAATAAACAAGGCTAGGAATGTTACTCTTTTCCTTGTCACATACAATCTTGAGATCATAAAACACGACACTTTTCTCACTGATAGACATTATGATCTAAAGAATTATGTTAGACCCGCTGTACCACCCAAATAGAATTATGATCCATTGTTTCAGACCTTCTAGAGTGGATTAAATTACAGAAAGTCATTACCATTAGTCGCTACTAGCAAAAATGTGTGATGTTGGGTAATGGTTTTATTTCTTATCAATATACATGATGGCATGTCCATAAAATGAATAAAATAAAATTCATTCAGTATTCTATACTATGAGTATGTATATTTTTAGTGCTTTATTAGCGGATATAGAGAAACATTATCAGGATCCTAGTCAACCTTATCCTAAAGAAGAAAATCCATTGATGTATGAATTAACGGCTTATCTAGAATCAGCAGGCTTCCATAATCCATTATCAAAAGTAAGTTCTCATTTAAATACAGAATTCATCTTGTTTGAATGTAAAATGTGATTACTACTCGAATATAATTCAAGATTTAAACATTTTAAATTTGTACGAAGCCACAGTGGCTCAGTGAGTAAGGTGTTGGCTCACTAATCTGGAGGTCCTGTGTTTGATCCTGCTGTTGGCCAAGAAAGTTTGTGTCAAGATTTTCTGATGTGGTTCACTCTTTTCTGATGCAGGTCCCGTTTACACACTGGCATGCATGTGAAAGATCACATAAGAGTTGATATAAGAGTAGGTCGTAGTGCCGCTGTCCGGGTAAAATTTGCCTTGCCTCATAGCAAACACATAAAAGATCCCTTGGTAGTTGGAATTCAATATAAAAGTAGGTCATAATGCCGCTGCCCAGGCAAAATTTTCCTCATAGCAGATTGTATGGCATTAGCCCAGTCAGCCTATTATTAAACCCAACTTCATTTAAATTTGTACTGAATTTGGATCAAATGTGCATGTCTATTGTCTGCTGCTTTCTGTGTGAGTTAATGACCGTGTTTTCATTGTAAATGATATCGTATAATTAAATATATGATTTGGAAGATTTATCAACTTATTTTTTATTTTGTAGATTTATATAACAACAAGTCGAATGCCTTTCTTCCCACTATTTAATTTTCTACTAGTTATATCACAATTACCAAAACTTGTATATAACAAGACTATCAGTAAGTTAACTATATATCTTACAAAACTTGGTCAATTAGTTAAAGTATGTATATGTAATATATAGATGTAGGACTTCAATCAAATTATTTAGATAGAATTATGTCATATGTTAGTCCTGTATTCATCTAGCTATGTTCAGTAGTCAATACAAATGTACACGCCAGACCTAATGGATGAAGGGGGTGGGATGGCCGAATGGTTAGCATGTGGGCGCTGTATAATAAAGCCTGTCATTAAGTCAACTGGCGTAGTTTCGTATCCCCGGATGTACGTGACAAGGAGTAGGGTCACCTGTCCAGCCTCATGGATTTTCTCCGGGTCCTCTGGTTTCCTCCCACTGCTAAAGACCCCTACGTGCAAGCAAATTATTGAAATAAAATTAAACCATATGTTAATCACAAAATGACCTAGTTTGTGTTGAGTGGAGTTAAACCCTATTCTCTCCCTCTCCCTCTCGCTAATGGAAGACATTTATTACTTATTATAATAATTAAATCCTTTTTAACATTTGTTTATTTCAGGTGGGTTAATTAGTAAAAAGTTAACTGAACCATTAGATGCTCCACCATTTGTTATTGGTTGTTTAACATTACTGAAACAATTTCATTCCGATAATACAACATTATTCTTAGCATTCCTGGGACAATATGTCAGATCTTCAGTTGAAGCTATGAGCATGTAAGAAAACATTGTATAAAATTCCTTATGATAAGACATTCACCAAATTAACATCTACACCAAGTTTAAACATTTACTTCAATTAAAAATAGAGTTGTTATGTTCCAAAGTCTTAACCGATCAAATTGCTTTTGCTACTTAGCCTAAGCAGAAAATTCACATCATCAAACTTAGTCAAGCTATACATCAAGTTTCATCACGCTCTCTTAATTAAAACCACCAAAGTTATGGTATCCCAAAGCATGAACCGATCAAATTGCTTATCTTTGCTTAGCCTTAGCAGAAAATGTTCATCTACTAACTCCATCAAAGCATTTACCTGATAACACCTACACCAAGTATGAACAAGGTAGCTCAATTATATATACAAGAGTTATTGTGGTGTCAATTGTTGTGATTAACAGACTGTAATCAATTATTTAAACTATATTTCTATTTTACATGGTTTTTTTTTCAGTGCTAAATCTTCTCCTGAGATGTCTCAAGATGTTTTAAATGTGTTGATATTTTTAGAAGATTATATATTTTACAATAGTTTACCAAGAAAGGTAAAAGATTTTTCAAACTATCAAACAAATATCTGTTGTATGTCAATTCATTCAACTGTGTAGTCGACCCCACAATGTAGTCCCAAAATGACCTAGTTTGTGTCGAGTGGAGGTTAAACCCCATTTCTCTCTCTCATAAACTCAATACATATCACATTTTGATACTGATTATTTGACTTCTAGAATCATATTATGTGTAGTACTAGGAAGGAGAATGTTGACTAACGCAGGATTTTTGTCTACTTTTTAAAAAAATCAAATGGTAACTGTCCGTATATAATTACATGCCAATATAGTTATACTTTGGCTATGCAAGCCACCCCAAAAATTCTACCCCTTACTGTTACACAACAGTAATGTAAAATACTTCTTTTACCACTGTATGGCATGTAATGTCACATCTAGTAAATTTCTACCTGTGACGTCACAACCCAATTTTTACGTACAATTCAAGATTACTTCTGTTGAACTTGTTGTAAAACAAGCCTGAGCATGTCATTTAAATTAGATGTTAAAAATATACAATTTTAAAAAGAATTCAGAGTTAAGTGTAACAAAGGAAAACATGCACAAAACAATCTAAAATACATGAAGGTCAAGGGTTACACTTCTCTAAAATAAGGTATTATTGTGTTTTTTGTTAATTGATACATTGTATGTATTTTCAGTCTGTGGAGTCTTTCATACCGTCATATATATTTGATGAGTTCCGAACCCAGTATAGCCAGTGATGAACTACTATCTACTACACCTGATGTACTTAATAGTTTTCTACTGGTTTTGTTGCATATTGTTGACCCTGTTATTGTTAAAAATCATGAGGACTTATTAAGATATGTAATGTCATGTTACAGTGTTGAGAACATATTTATAATCAAACTAACTTTGTTTTTTTTTATGACAGATCATATATTTACAATTTGTTCACAACCATACTATATATTATACTCAATAAAAAGGATATAGTTTGTTATAGATTTTTCTATTAATATAGAGAATTACTAGACTGTGTCACCAGATACGGTCCTGTTTATAAATGTCTGTAAAGTCAATTTGCTGTTTTATAAATAATCATGAAGACTTATTGTCAATTTTTATCTTAACATCCATACCTAATAATATTCTCTATGAGGTCAAGAACTCAAATTAGTTCATCAATTTAACCCTCTTTTCATTGGCCCTCTGTTACATAAGTTAAAGGACAGTATCTACAATAATATATATATGAAGTCCTACTGTATAAATAAAATTTGGGATTGCAAAATCAGCTATTTTCAGCTGTTCTTTCACAGATTTATACCTACTTTACCAATTCAGAGGATATTTATATGCCAACATTTTCATTTGAACATATTGTATTGTGTTTCCTGTTCGACCAGATGTCCATCCACATTTGTTTGTGGACAGTATAGCTAAACTCTAAGAGGTCATGCATTTGGGTTATGGACTCTGGCCTTTACGCATAATTGTGAAATATGTATTAAGTTTGTTGACCCTGTAACACCCACAATTTTTGGTCCAATCCAGATGAAATTTAGCATATAAAATGTTAAGTAAGAATCAATAAAATAGGACAACGTGGTGTGATTTTCTCTTGAAAAAAACTCAAATTTTGAATTTTCAAATGTAATAGTCTTTTTCATAAGAAAAGAGCGCTTGGAATATCTTTGCCAACATCTTCATTTAAATTTTGTCTACTGGCATACTGCACTATGATAATAGTTCTCAAGTTATTCCCAATTCAGTACAATATTTAATACATAACAATGATTATTTAATTTATATCCATTATTTTATTCTTCCAAATTCATAAATAAAACAGTTTTGTGTTGGGCTTGTCAAGGTTTGTGATGTTTGTTATGACTTTGACAACTAGATATGGTTTTATATCAAGATACAGATTATTCCTTTATATATTCTGCATCGTCAATATAAACAATTCACCCAACCAAATAAACAACCATTATATAATAATTATATAAATCAACATAACAAGTATATTCATGTTGAAATGAGAATTATAATATAAATCAATATACAAGAATAATCATGTTTACGAAATACATAACATTCATCTAAATATACAAATTACATAACAAGTATATTCAAGTTAATAATTATATAAATCAACATAACAAGTATAATCATGTTAAATGCTAGCCATTACAAAATAAATCACTGTAAAATGTTTATCACAGAGATATTAAATCATCTTGTATAAAAATCCATTATAATTTCATAATACTATATTATTGTTCGTTTGGTTTGTTCCTTTGAAAGGAAACATAAACTGTGTTGTTATTTCACTTAAAGCTCCAATTTCTAATGAATGCATTTGTATACAAAGGTGAAATCTGATAGAATGCTCTGCAAATAATTTGCGTCATAGTCTTTGAAGTTACTAGGAAAGTTTAAAAGACTGCTAAGTTATTAAATGTTTCCCCTTTTTTTAATTTCCTTGTTATAGTTATTTGTCAGACACAAAATTATCATACACACCCAGTTATATTATATTCATTTACGAGCAGATTACATGGGTTTTTTTAACAATATTTTCATACAGGTTGTCTGAATGGGTTTGGGGAACAGGCTTAGCCTAAGTGATACCCCTCTCCCTCACATGGTGATTTGAACATTCGGCCTTATGAAAAAAAAATTCTGGCTCTCGGATAATCTGGCATCACCTGAAAAGGTGATGCATGAGCCGTTTTTAATATAAAACATGAAAATAGACTATTTAATTACCGCATATAAATATTTTACCTGTCACAGGAATCCAAAAATGTGCGGTAGGCTTATTTATCAAATATGCATCCCTGACAATCATAATTCATACTGGATAACTATACATTCTTTTAAACAACATGACATAAACTTAGTCCCTTTAAATGTGATGTTTATCAGAAGGCATGTAACAGAAGTGATCCTTTGACAAAACAGCGGTAGTCATGCAAGATGCCCCACATTTTGTCAAAGATGGACAGAGAACAAGCTAAAAAAAATATCAAGGAAGTTAGGGTCCAATACAGGCTAGTATTGTCAGGAACCCAGATCTTTGAGATATCAAAATATATTTTTTAAGTTTCATCAAAAACGGATAAAAATTGTAACCTCTAAAGTGTCCACAAGCTAAATACATAATTTTTCATACAATCAGGGGCCATCATCCATGAAGTTATAGTCGATTTATTTGAAGGATTGTCTTAGAACCAGATAGGAGTTTTTTTATGGCCTAGTTCAAATTTCCATGTTTTATTTAAGTGTATTATGGTTGATTGAGAATTTATTTCCTGCTCACTATGACTAAATGATATTGTATAAGCAAGAATGATTATTATGAAATCAGTGACAGGGTATTGATTCACCTGAATTAAATTCAAATTTCTGGATTAGTGTAGACACCATCTTGGATTAATTTCTTCCAGACAGCACCATTTGGCCATTCATTACTGACTAACGATGATTCTTTCATTTGAGAACTGTATCCTGGGGCCTAGAATAATACACAAGAGCAACATGGTTTCAACAGGTTTCTATCAAGGAAACTCATTTTATTTAACATGTAGATTTGCTTGTCACCAGATTGTCCTGAAAAGCTCAAAAACCTCAGTTTATGGAGCCAAATACAGTTCACATCAGGAGTTTCAGCCATTCAATTGACATAGGCATTCATTCTTGAATCCATGCAAGGTACACCCATATTTTGCAAGAGATGGACAGAGAAAAAGATAATAGTCATTTTTCGTACAATACAATCAGTAGCCATTATCCAGGAAATTAGGGTCTAATATTGAAAGGACCTGAGATCTTTTAAGTTTCTTCAAAATTGGATAAAAACTGTGACCTGTAGAGTCTTAACAAACCAATTGTGGACAGACAGGGGCAACCACAATAGAAGTCCACATGAAAATGTGGGCGTTTAAACAGGAACTTTGTTGAGGGATCTTAAAAATGTTACTTCTTTTAAGATCTTGGGATAAAATATACATACAATTCCCTTAAAATCTGAGAATGACATAAGATTTTTTGATTCACAATGTTTCGTTATTGATAAGGTTATGATTAAACTTTTGAATTAAAAGTATGTGTAACTATATATATCATGTTAAATTACCTGAGGTAACTGGTAACTGCCATTTTTAACCACAGTTGGATGTATAAAGTTTTCATGAAGATGATCTACATACTCAACAATTCTTTATCAAAATATACAAAAAGAAAGGTACTATAACACAAGTGTCATGAAGAAAAACCTGAGGTAACTGGTAACTGCCATTTTTAACCACAGTTGGATGTATAAAGTTTTCATGAAGATGATCTACATACTCAACAATTCTTTATCAAAATATACAAAAAGAAAGGTACTATAACACAAGTGTCATGAAGAAAAACTGACTACAAAAGATATCACATTGCTGATAGTTGCAAGTTACAAGCTCATCATAGTCTATTTCAGTAATAATTGTTACCTGATAAATACACCCCTCCCCCTCCCAATGTCTGAAAGGTATAATAATTACCCAACAGGACAGATCCATATATCCCATACTATTCCAGTCTAAAATATACTTGGTATATCCAGACGTGTGTTAAAATAAATTTCTACTGACCTTTTATCCAGACTACCAGATACAGCTATATAATCAAATATAGACAAATGTTGTATTAATTCACATAATCCCACACCTCCACCATGTGGACAAATAGGCACTAAAATAAATATGGACAATTGTTTTGAAGAAAAAAATAGAAGTTTCTTTATGAGAGAAAGTTTCAAATAATGTGGTCGATAACAAATGTGCACAAACATTTTGCTTCAGCAGATTCTTAGTTATTATGGAACAACAGTGATGACAATGTGTCATGTTTATCCTAATTACGGGGGGTTAGATGGCTGAATGGTTAGCGTGCGCACGCTCTATCATAAAGACTGTCATCGCATCAACTGGCGTGGTTTCGAATCCACGGTTGTACATGGCAAGGAGTAGGGTCGCCTGTCCAATCTTGTGGATTTTCTCCAGCTCCTCCCATTTCTTCCCACTGCTAAAGATCCCTACGCGCAATCGAATTATTGAAATAAAACTAAACCATGTGTTAGTCAAAAAAAATGACCTAGTTTATGTTGAGTAGACATTAAAATCTATTTCTCTCTCTCTGTGTCTCTCTTTTTCTCTATCCTAATTGCAATTTGATTTTTACAGAGTTTGGTATAATTTTTAAAAAATGTCTATAGATCAGTAATAAATATTAGAAAATGAAAACAACCTAACCTCCATATTTACATGCCATAAGTATAACAGCAAGATTTTCATTAACACCGCCTAATCTACAACTATCTATCTGACAGAACTGTAGAGCATTAGCCTGTATAAACTGTTTAAACATTATTCTATTCTGGCATTGTTCACCAGTAGCTACTCCTATACCTAATGGATTCAATTCCTGAAACACAAAAACGTTTGAAAAAAATTCACTGTGACTATGCAAATACAAAAGTAATCTTGGACAGGTTTTGTTTTATTAGTCTATTGGCTTTATATATATATGCCTTTTATATTCTATAAAAAGTTTTGAAATACTTGTTAATCCACAAATCAGGAGCTGAAAGCTGACATCAGCTACACACAAAGCCTGGAATATCTACTTGGAACCAGACTGATTAAGCATAATAGTACCGGTACTATGTAGAAGCCAGCGCTGAGTATTGTCACTGTAGTACTGGTGTCAGGAATATGATTTGAATTGTGACACATATTCTAGTCATAAATTTAACAAGAAACAGCAACATAAAAATGCATATATTGCTGATACGTCTGACATGTGTTTGTTGTTTTATGTTTTTGATTTCCAATTCTCAAGTTAATGAGCAACCTATGAATAAAATCATAATTAGGCCAACCTTTGCTATTTGAGCATGTCCAAGTATATCATCAGGACTTGTTGGTTCCTCAATCCATGTTAGATTAAACTGAGCTAATTCTTTCATCCAATCAATAGCTTCCTGTACCTCCCATCTTTGATTTGCATCAACAAGCTAAAAAAAACAATTAAGCTATACATATAAATATAAGTTACTATTATTATTTACAGATAGATTCTAAAAAAGGTAAACTGCTGCTAATAATTTTTAAAGAATTCTGTGGGCTTGGGTTGCCAAATGGTCTAGAGAGAGAGATGGGGTTTAACGTCCACTCGACATAAACTAGGTCATTTTGGGACTCACATATGATTTAATTTTTTTTCAATAATTCGATTGCACGTTGCGATCTTTAGCAGTGGGAGGAAACCAGAGGACCCAGAGAAAACCCACAAGGTTGGACAGTTGACCCTACTCCTTGTCACGTATATCCAAGGATTCAAAACCATGCCAGTTGACTCAATGACTGGCTTAATGGTACAGCAAGCTCGTGCTAACCAACCCCACTAATACATATATAATAGTTATGTCCGAATTCCGACTATTTATCAATTATTAGAATATGCAGACACTGGTATGGTTATTTATCATGAGGTATTCAAAGAGACAAAATTGGTTAGAAGACCGTTATAAATTTACATTAGATTTACGTCATTTTCTGACATAAAAGTAATCATAACCATTATGACGTAAAAGTAAGGTAAATTTAACCCTAAAATTTTACCATTATTGGACGCTAACCAAAATCTAAACAAAATGACGTAACCTTTACGTAAATCTAACCATCAATGTTAACTGGGACAGGACACAAATCTGTAACAGTAAATTACTGAGGGACTTTTGTTTGTTTTTTTGACATTATGACGTAAAAGTAACGTAAATTTAACCCTAAAACTTTACCATTATTGAACGATAACCAAAATCTAAACATAATGACGTAACCTTTACGTTAATCTAACCATCAATGTTAACTGGGACAGGACACAAATCTGTAACAGTAAATTACTGAGGGACTTTTGTTTGTTTTTTTGACAAGGAAAGAGAAATGGGGTTTAACAACCAACACAAACTAGATAATTTGGGGACTAACATATTGTTCAATTTTATTTCAATAATTTGCAGTGCGAAGAAACCAGGGGAACCAGAGAAAACTAATGAGGTTGGACAGGCAACCCTTGTCGCATACAAAGAGAGAGAGAGAGAAATGGTGTTTAACATCCACTCAAAACAAACTAGGTCATTTCTGGACTAACATATGGTTTAATAATAACTTTAAAATTCGCTTGCGCGTGGGGGTCTTTAACAGTGGGAGGAAAACGGAGTGCTTGGAGGAAACCCAAGGGATTGAGAAGGCGCCCCTATCTCCATGCCACATACGCTCACACCAGGGCTCAAACCACAGCCGCATGCCAGAGGTGGCCGGACAGCTAGAGGTCGAAGCGCGGCACTCTAGACCACTAGGCCATACCTATCCCCCTCTCGCCTACAAACGGGGAATTGATACCAATGACAGATCATCTGATCCAATGCGCATGCCTTAAACTGCTAGACCACACAACCCTCCTTTTTTTCACAGACTTACAGACTAAATATGAAGATATGTTTAACTTCTGGTGTTATAAACTTACTAGCATTTTATCTTGTCCAACTTCTTCTCTGATAATAGTAAGACGTCTTTTATCATCTGCTAAATCAGCTCCGACTTTAGCCTTAAATCTTTAAACATAGCAAATATACTTCGGTGTAATGTAGATATGAATTCCTAATTTCCAGTTATAGGTGCAAATGTGAAACGAGTTTAAGGTGCAGTTGTGAAGAATGTCCATCAATCACTTATTTATAATTTCCAGTAATGTCAACACATTGATTTAGAAAGACCTAATGGTTTAGTTGAAGTCTTCTGTACTTGCCTTTACACAAAGAACATGGTGATGACGTATATAAAATTTCAAATAATTCAAAAAAATTTGTTTGATGAATTCTAATGAATATTTTTTTCTTTAAGAAGATTTCAAGTAGATAAACTAAATGTAAATGGTGTGCACAGATTAGAGTCCTGTATCGCTTGCACTTATTGCAACCTACACCTGTCTCTTAAATATAATATATATATATACCAGTAGCCAACTGCTGTATCATGTAGTTTCAAGATCAACTCAACCCATCATATCTGATTTTGCACAACTGATGGGTTATGTCAATGTACTTTACTAGCAAATGATCAAGTGAGGATCGCACATCACATTTCATGATGTACCTTGAAACAATCATTTCTATTGTCAATGAAATTTACCTGGTAAAACCTTCAGCTAATGCTTCTTTACATAACTACAAATAAAGATTATACACAGACAAAATATACAATTAGCTACATAACCTACAACATTATACAAAGAAAATATACAATTAGTTTGTCCTACACATAACTACATATATTATACAGACAACATAGAATTAGTTTGCCCTATATTTTATTATATAAAGACAAAATATAGAACTAATCAGCTTGTATTTCAGTAATGATTTGTACAATTGTTGATAACTTACCCTGCGCAATTTAACATCATCATAACCTAGCCAACCTACAGATGTAGTATATGCTGGATATCCTGTTGATTTTAGATCATTTTCTACAAATATTAAATAATACATAAAACTTTCTATAGCAGGCCAACATCAAGGCAAGTTACATCCTGTAAATCAGTTTTGTACTCTGCACAATTTCTTTTTTTTCTATTTTCCTGAAGAAATGTATATATTCAAGAAATCTGTCCTTTACAAATAGCAATGTCAAATGAAATATAATTGGGTTTTATGGATCAACTGGGCTAATGAGGACACTAGCAATGTCAGACTTAGTGGTTGACACTTTGTAATAATTAACAAGCGAACAGTGCGGTTGGTTTCCCGCATATATATCTTAAAATAAATAGATGACACTCATTAAATTATTTGCATATTTATCTGTTTACAAAGCATCAAGCAACCAAATAGGATATTATTTTCCTTAGCCTAAACAGAAAATGCTCATCATCGAACTTGGTGAAGGTATTAATGTTATGAAACTATACACCAAGTTTCATCACTCTCACTCAAATTGTTTATCTCTACTTAGCCTTGGTCAAATTTTGAATATTCTAACTCAATTAGAAGCAGATTTATTACCATAATAAATGGGATGGAACGACAACAGACAGATGAACCCATTCTTAATAGTCACTGCTTTTACATCTTCAATAAATAGATAATATTTTACTTTACTTTCATCATACCTCTTTCAGATTTACCAGCCTGCATTTTCTTCAAAATAGCTTTATTAAAAAAAAGAAGAAAAAAATACTTTTAAAAGAAAAAAATACTTTTAAAAGAAAAAAATTTAACATGACAAAACACATTAATTGATAAATATGCAGGTAGCATATTATACATAAATTATATATCACAGAGAAATACTATATGTGACTCCCCACCACAAAACCAATCGCATGTTGTACAGCTCTATTTTTATATACACGGCAAAATCCACTATATGGGTCAGAACTACCCCCAAAAATTTTTTGACACAAAACGCTTGTAGACAAACTATCGTTGAAAAAATAAATTTATGTCGATTTTTTAACATTTTAATAGCCTTAGTTCGATTCGGCGTCCCAGAAAAGATATAAATTGACACCAAAAACATGGAAATCGATCAAGTTGAGGCGTTTTCTCGTACAAAACCTGTTTTGGCGAGATGACGTCATTGTGACGTCACACAGTCGTAATGGCGTCAAGGACGACCATTGAAATCATTGTTATTCAGTGTGTCTGTCCTGTAATACCCCCCAAAACGTAACTGGTGCTCTTGTATTAGAGAAATTCCCTAATGATTGTATTCCAAAAACAGCAAAAAAACAACATGACGGACATCAATGACGTCATCAGCCGTTACGACGTCATGACGTCATCAAAAAAGTCGATCAACCATGCAATATGAAGTGGATGTCAATTTGATTATGTGTTAGAAAATTCAGTTCAATATATGCACCGTGCATAATTCTATCCATACTTCAATTCTAGTAACTTAATTCTGCAACATTTTATAAAAATATGCTATTAATTTGGCCAGTACTGTATATATATAATACACCATATGTTTTTTATGGTTTTATATTGACCAGGTGTTTCTACTCACCTAAAGCTTCATCTTTACTTAAAGCATTTGACCTGTAATATCAATAATATTTTATAATAATCAGATATTGAAAATCTTAAAGTGGTTTTAAGATTGTACAAATTGTGTCTCTTCAATCAAAAATTATAATCAGGAGAATTTTAATCATTGTAAATACATAAATCAACATCACACACTATATATATTATATGGTACTAGCTGTGTAAACACCTGGTTGTGTGAAAACACATTAAGAAATTAGTTGAATGTACAGTTTAGTGATCTTTTTAGAGCTACAGGCTGATTCCCTAATAACGTCAATTAGAGTTGTCTTAATTGCTAAAAAAGATTTGCAAATGGGTTTAAATAAAAATCCAAATGTGGAAATAGGTTGCTATCTGACTTACACAAGTACATAATCTATAAAGATTACTGCCAAGCACCTTACCTTGTGCACATGAAATTCAAAGCATGCGATCATTGGATGATTACCTAAATATCAACCTCTAATGACTTTACAAAAGGTTGATACTGGGAATAACCACATAGAAACATCAATATATAGTTGCTATGGGAGATAAAGTCTGGAGGTGTGTAAGCTAATTAGATAAAAAATATTTTCTTTTTAAGTAGAGCTGCAGGTATCTGGGTATTATTCAATACATTTTGCAACCAGCACCTTCCCCCTTCACACACCCCAAACTATGCCCACAGTGCCCCCCCCCCACACACACACACAATGGAAAAGGTACTATCATCTTTATTTAAATGTAAAGAATCAGTACTTACATATATCTGAAGTCGATTGTAGAAACTAATTTTTCAGGTTCCTAATATAAACACAAAATATTAGTATTAAAGTCATAATAAAATAATATCATACAATAATTATAAAAACATGGGGCTAAGTATGACCACATTCGTCCTTCACTTCCAAAATTATTCAGTTGTGCAAAAGTAAAGAACCATGTTCTAGCTGGATAAACTATCAGTTGTAAAACTTCCAATCTAGTCCCCAATTGATCTTATTCTATGGTTTAGACAGTAGAAGTCATGACTAGGGCGAAGTATCTGTAATTATATAGGATGTGGAGGGGAACCAAATTTTGATAATATTGCTTGTCTCTAGTTCAAACACATTTAAAGGGGCTTAATCGCTAATATTTGGTTATTGGTACCTAGAAATTGACACAAATGGGTCGCAATGCATATAGTACTGTAATATGAATGTATATAAACTGATTTACATTCAATTGTTTCTATTTTACTATAATTTCTATTCATTTATGTAAGCCAGATAAGTCTCACTCGAATGTCCATCTCTAGCGTCTGTTATTCAATGTGCATGCTCTTCAGATAAGAATATGACGTCATCATTTGACATGACTTGTGGAATATGTCTAGCCTCGTTGTTCGAGTCCCTTGTTACAAATGGCACTGAAACGCATTATGGTAGGCTACACGATTTGTGGACTAATGGTAAAAATGTTTATTTTATCTTACATATTGGATATCAGAAGCCTATCTTTTCCCAGTAAAATCACAACATCAATGTTGATTTAAATTGACAAATAATTCTTGTTTTCAATGTCGAAGACTTTGGATGATATTGAGTTAGAGACTTAGCTACTTTAAATAAAGATAAACTATAAAAGTAAAAGATGTAATTCTTATGTGTGGCAGTAAGTCATGTACCTTTTTATTATCATACAGTGTAGTGTAAATAGGGATAGTGCATAGTGTAAATAGGGATAGTGTATAGTGTAAATAGGGATAGTGTATAGTGTAAATAGGGATAGTGTATAGTGTAAATAGGGATAGTGGTTTTACATAGGCATTTTCCTTGTTCCCTGATATCGTATTCATTTATAGTAAATGAAATATCTCTTACAAAAATATGGAGCAGTTTGAATCCCTTCCATTACAACAACTAAAAGATTTTGTCCACTGAACTTTGCATTTGGACTACTTGTAGTGACTGACCATGCTTGACTTTAATTAAATACATTTGTTCAATACAAAGATACTTTAAACTGGAATTATAATATTTTTCTGACTGGAATTATAATATTTTTCTGACTGGAATTATAATATTTTCTAACTAGTTATTATTCTAATTCTCTATTCTTAGAAGTATAAATTACATACCATATCAACTAGAAGTTTCCATAATGGCTAGAAACAGAAAAAAAACATATATACATATATTACTAAATAAAGTTACAAGTTTAATACACCAAAATTCATTTAATCACAGTGTGACTTCAATGCAGGGGTACAATCTTACACTGTTGACCACACTTTGTTTTTGGACAACATTTCAATTTATAGCAATTATCTAACTCAATTAGATGTTTTTAATCCATTTTCTTTTGTTTATATTCTAATATTTTACTAGTGTCACAGTAACGTTCAACCAGGTGTCCACTTTTTGGTTCGGTTCCTTGGCTTGTGCATGGGATTGGAGTTAAAAAAAATGAATTACACAATTATATTTTGGTAACCCTGTTTTCATATGGAACCTAATTTATCATGTTCTTTCTGTGTAAATGGCAAATAAAAAAAGATGTTGTGAACATGTCAAAACAGGTAATTGGTTTTTTAGTCAGGGAGTAGGTTACAAATTTAAGAAATTCAGGATTCAAAGTACCCATAATTCAGTTTTACATTTTATTTCAATCTTGATTATAGTGTGTGTGATAATCTCAGACTATACTAAAATAGATACATAGTTATCCGATGAAATTGTTAGTTTATCACACACTATCATACTTTCAAATTTTAAATAGTGAATTATCACATTTCTCTAATCAGAAGAGATAACAGTTGTTTGAAAAATTGATATGGGTCATTTTTCAGTGTATTTCAGTTATATCACACACATGTAATTAACTAAGGTATTAAAGTATCATGAGCAGACAAAGTTGTGTTTAAAGAAAAAAGTCCTTGATTAAAGTCTCTAATTACAAATTGTCTTTTAGAACACAACTAGTTAACACTGTAATCTTGATATCATTGACTAAGCAACAAATAACAGCTATAAATGAACATATACATGTAAGACACTTAATAGATCAAAGTTCAAAGTCATCAAATATCCATAATGTGTATTAGTTAGTTAAAATTGTTAGTAATCAGGCAGTAGTCATTAAGTAGGTGTTTTGTCACCAAGGTGTTGAAACTGTGACTATTGAATGATATACACCACTATTGGTTAGGTTTGTGTATTCAATACTGATGGGTGTTACACAGCTAGTTACACACTTGCTAATTAATGACAACTGTATAATTTCTAACCAGTTTCTATACATAATAAACATTAGTTTAGCATACTGACCACCTATATGATTTAATGACACAAATTGTCATTACTAAAAGGCCTAGCTTCATTAGTCAACGGTATCAGATTACACCTGTAAGAGCAGGAGTTCTAAGCATGACTCAACAAGATGTCAATAGGATAATTGGGTTTACACTCTTTGCTATTAAATAAAAACAATTTTACCTTGCCCTCAATTTTAGCCCATAAATCCCACAAAGCATTTATTATGGCTCCTACTGCTAAATGCATTACTCCTTTCTCTGGACCCAACTAAATTAATAACAACAAAATATTAATGACACATGTATTATACTGGCTATAAATAAACATTTCTATTGTTTGAACAGTTTAAAAGATTTGAAACTGAAAATCTGATTCATATTTATAATTTCAGGGAGCTTTTTAAAAGCTATGAAAAAAATTCATTGGTTAAAAACAAGACAATTGAACAAACTCCTTGTACATATTCAACTATACATTTTTAATTTTATGCGACTAGCCACTATAAAGATTAAAAGACTGAAAAATTAAAATGATAAAATTCTCACTCACCCATCTTATTTGATCTTCACTCGTCAATGATCTCCAAAATGTACCAAAATTATTATATATATAATCTAATTCTTTATTGACTACAATTTGACTTAAAACACGAACAGCATGACACACTGAAAGTTAAAATCAAATACTGTCACTGTACAATAACACATTTTAATCTCCAACATACCTGAATAAAAGTTAGACAAGATGACTAGTAGACATCCAGCACACGTTTAAAATTTCTAAATTAAATCATTGAATGGCGACCATGTTTAATCCATTTAAATCTCTGCCATTCAATGGTGAAGAGATTTAATTATAGGCTTATCATATGAATAAATGTATAAATATTAGTTTATAACATTTGAAGCCAAAACAAAGACCTACAATAGGCAGATTAAACTCTTACATAATGCAACTTATGTATTTAAACTACAAATTCTAGCTGGTTTCTAACCTTGCAGGGCCTGACAAGGACATCTATCTAGTCGTTCGTATTGGACAAAAAACTGAGGTCCCGTGCAAGTAAAGGATCCTTTGGCAGTTGGAATTCTATATAAGAGTAGGCCATAGCCCTCTGCCCGGGCATAATTTCCCTCATAGCAAACTGCATGGCGTATGCTCGTCTTTATTTACCCAGTTTTGGAGCAGAACAGTAGAACATCAAACCCCATTTCATTTCATTTTTAGCCTTACTTGCGAAAGAGAGAGAAATGGGATTTAACGACCACTGGACACAAACTAGGTTATTTTGGACTAACAATATGGTTTAATTTTATTTCAAAAATTCACTTCTTTCTCGCATTCATTTCTTAATCTCATTATTTTCTTGTTCACTTTTTCTTGTTTTACAGTATATATAAAATTCAAGTTATAAAATGTAAACAATCTGATTTCATGGTTCACCATCTTGAACAGCAGTTGTTTACATGCCCAGAATAAGTAACATCTGACCAAATCGTTTTAATTTATCACAAAGTTATGTCCACAAGAACTGCTAAGCTTATACGATCATCTATCATAGCTTACCTATTTCATTGCCTTTACCAACAGTAAATGTTAAACCATGTCCTTCAAGATCAGAATCTGTCTTTAAAATTATATACGGTGCTGAGTAATCTGGTGCCAAGTTCTGAAATACATATATACAAAAATAAGCCTATTTTTTGCACAAATCTAAAAGCTTGAGGTTTTTTAAGGTACTTTTAACCCAATTAATCCCAGTGAGCTGACATTTTTGAACATATAGACATAACCTGATGGGAAAAGACTCTCAAGAAATATTTTTGTCCCTAAAGATACCAAAATACAATTAATCATATAATCCTACCTCCTGACATTTGAACAAAATAATCAAATCGGGAAACTATCTAGGCAGAATGGACAAAAATGCAAAGCTAAATCACTTCAACAGCCAACCAAGATAGATATGTATTAATACATCTCTGGTTTTAATTAGTCATGTTTTATTAAGGACATGCATGAATTTATAGGCAGAGGTGTCAACTCGAGTCTAACTGTAATCTAAGACCAGACTTGCAACTCAACTTAAAATATTTATCACAACTTCAGACTTTAAACTCAGACTTACGACTTTAAATAGCAAATGACTGGAGTTACAGTGATGGGACATAACTTTTAACCTGCCTTTAAGCCATGAATTGTTAACTCATTTGATCAACTGGACACTTGAACGGCTTGGGGCCTTGTAAAGACTTGAAACTTGAATCCAGTGTATGGTCTAGTTACAACAAGGGCATGGAAAGTTGTTTTTTTTATTTGGGATAGTAGAATTGGGGGATAAATAAGATGTTTATTGCATCAAATTGTACATTGAGGATGGCATGCACACACTCCAGTAAAAAAGATTCATATAATGTGTACTTCAAGAGGCCTTAGTGTGATCATATCCACAAAAGGCACTTTTCCATGCAAGCAACCACACAACCCCCACTGGCCTTGTCAATGACACAGTACTATATTATCTAATACTTGTATTACTTTATTCTTCCACAAGACATGTAAGTATTCATAGTCACGTTTCTTGTGTTATAGTGTATAGCTCATATTACAATTGATCAGATAGACTCAGCTCAATACCACTCTAGTTGTAACTGAATAATATGTCCCAATCTAATCTTTATTCTGCTCAACAAATTGTACTACTTTACAACATTTCAATTATATTAATTGACGATACAAATTTCATCTTAACACACCTAATTTAAAAAATTAGAAAAATTCAATTACCTGATTTGAAAAGCCTAACGTAAACCTTTTCAAATGTGATTTGGATTTTAAAATTATTTCGAACCTTCTGGACAAGTAAAATAGGATGTAATGAATGAATGAAATGGGGTTTAACGTCCTACGCTTAAGCACCTAACCTGGGCCAATTGAAGACGGGCATACGCCATACAGTGTGCTATGAGGGAAATTTTTGCCCGGGCAGCGGCGCTACGGCCTACTCTTATATCGAATTCCAACTGCCAAGGGATCTTTTACGTGCACTCCAATTTGTACACGGGGCCTCGGTTTTTCGTCCCATCCGAACGACTAGGCAGCTGTCCTTGACAAGGAGAAATCACGCCGGAAAATCGAGATGAACTTTCTCGGCCAATGCAGGGATCGAACACTCAACCTCCAGGCTAGCGAACCAGCGCCTTATCCACTTAGCCACCGTGATCCCCAGGATGTAATGGATAGGACACTTAAAAATCTAGTACTTAGAATAAGGCTATTATTTATTTTCTGCAGCTGCCAAGCCAGCAAGAGTTTTAGGCCTATTGTCCCTTTAAATTAATACAATAGTTCATGACTCGTTCTGTTGCCCCGCCCACCTTTATTTGCTGAATGATTTCTCTACTTTATTCTTTTTCCACGTCTTGCAATGCAATCAGGATAAATGTAAATATATCTCCATATATGATATGACGCAACATACTCACCATTGCATCCGATCCATCCTTTTCTAAAGAAGTAGGGAAGCGAATATCTTTGACTTGATACGATATGATTCGTGTCGGAGCCATTGTCATTGATTTGAAATTATCTCCCTTGACGCACTTAAGCGTAGATAACTCAACCTGAGCTTCGTTGACAACACACCCAAAAACCACAGAGCACCGTAGATACACACGCATAGTACTATGGAAAGAGAACAAATAAACAAATTTTAAAAAGTAGGGTTGTCCAATAAATCAATGTGAATTTCTCTTATTTCAAAGTCAGATGTGTTAATTATTCAATGACAACCGAAAAATTAGCTGTTTACAACATGTCCATAAATATATCGAGGCTTTATATCATTCGGTATAGCAGACGTGTATAGCTTTTTGTTAGAAAGAAGAAAACCTTGTTATTGCTGATATAATTCATTATTACCACATGCAGTGATGTATCCACGGAGGAGATGGGTGTACGCGTGTGGGTGGGAGTGACGAAACCCGAAAATTGTTTCCTGTATTTCGTCTAAAAATGAAGAGAAAGCCATAAAGGGAGGAGAGCACCTCCAATATTGTGATACCATTTTTAAACAGAAATTACATCTCTTGAAAATACAAATGTTGAAATTACATATCTTGAAACTATAAAGTTAAGCTGTGTTATTTCAAAATTTGTACTTTGTAGGTTCGACAAATGTATTTTGCATTTTGACAAATTAACAAATGTACTTTCACAAATCGACAAATGTACTTTGTATTTTGATAAATTAACAAATGTACTTTCACAAATCGACAAATGTATTTTCACAAATTGAGAGTTTTGGCGAGGATCCCGCTCCATAATGTTTAGCCCCTAAACTATAAACTATGACTGATTATTTAGTTTGGTGTGTATAATAATATTTGTAATTTCTGTATACACTACATTATTGCGTACGATATTTGGGTCGGCCGTGCAATCAACTCCGGTCGGTTACTATGTCGTAACGAAGTTGGCGGATATGACTACCCCCTCCACACACACACACACGCGCGCTGAGGTTACATTCATGTGTGTAGAATAATACTGGCCACTTGTGTTAGGAGGAGGGTCCCCACATGCTCAAGGTCCCAGGGCCCCCACAATGATTAATCTAACGCTGGCACTACGGCCTATTATTATTTCATATCGAGGTTTCTTTACGTGCACCATGTTGTTTTGTCCCATCGGAACGACTAAATACTATACTGTCGGGCCCTTCGCCCAAAACAAATGACTAAGGGAAAACCATTCCGGAAAATAACGAATTAACCCTAATTGGAAACCCATCGAATGTTCGAGATTTAAATGGATTAGGACACCATCGAGTTTTACAAATTTAATGATAAAATGGATAATCGAGACCTAGTCCAGTACCGTTGATACTATAATAAACAATCTGGACTACATCTCCAAACTTCGCGCATTATGAAGTAATTTGAATGAGATTTTAAATTATATATTCATTTTTCATGATCTATTTTTTTAACTATTATAGCAAAAACGACCAGCGTGTATCTAAAACTTACATATTATAAATGTATCTTTAATTTCTTGTGTAAAGCACAGTAACAATTTCGTTTCCAAAATGATGTATTTTTTAATAAGATGAGACATGTTAATAGATAGGCCTATATACAGGATACGCATTGCTAATCTTGGTCTGTTGTTTTCACGCGCTCACGTGATGTCAAAGGTCACAATTTTATTATAGATCAATCTAATCATATGGATGTTATATGTTAGTTTGGGTGTATTGGGAGGTTTGTGTTCTTCGACCGGGTTTTGTACAGCTGTGATGTCTAGATCAACGAAGGTTAGTAGAGTTCAAAGGTTATATTGAACTGTAATAATGAGGAGTATTCGAGTCATGTTAGTCGGGAAATGTAAAATCAGTTTAATAGCATTTACCCATTATAAACACAGGAGACCGCATAATTAGGCCATAAATTCTCGTCAATGCATGGATAAGGCAAATAGGGGCATAAAATTGACAACAAATACATGAGGCTATATGTATAAATACAAGATTGATATACATACATGTAATTGTAATACATGTACTATGTTCATCAACACTGCTGATCGATAATGATCGATATTATTACAATAAAATCAGTCTTACACCCATAACGACGCCGAGACTGAAAATCACTCATTCGTAAAGCTATGTAGGACTATGTAGTACTCAATAAAATTGTAAATTATTATTTGATACATTGATGTTATCTATTCTATATTGTTGTCGTCCCTCTTCGTCCGCTCACAATATAGGTTTATATCCGAAAGATCTCGGTTCCTTTCGATATTGGGATGTAACGGACCGTAACTTCATGGATTATGTCCCCTCATTGTACAAAAAGTCTCATTTTAGCTTATGGACACATTTTTTTCATCATATTTTGACGAAACTTAAAACATTCGATATTGGGGCACGGACCGGAACTTCTTGGATTATACCAGGGTTGTGGATTTTTATACGACTTTCTTAAAACTTAAAATATATATGGTGGTATTACTTAGAAACATCAATTATCATAAGAGTTTGTATTTTGACTTTAAATTCTGTATATCTGCAACGAATACACTGAGCTTTTAATTTGATAGACGTATTCCACACTTAAATGTCGGATAATTAACTCGCATCAAAAAACGTATGTGACAACATTTTATTACACCGTCGTTACGAATGAACAGATGGGGTGGGCAGGCAGATATCTACTGTATTCGCGTGCCATTCTTTTGAAAGTGTTGATATTTGGCGACGTTCCCGTTACAGTTTTGTTTGGCCGACTCTTATATGGACATGTAGGCTAAGCTTCAGGATACACATTACATATTTATGATATTTTTTTTAATATATAAAATTTCAGTATTTACGTATAAAAGAAGAAGGAAGCCCAAATGATGATAAGTTGCCAGTATGGAGGAAAATATGTTTTGCCGTTGGTGGGGCCCCCTATCAAATAACAACGAATGTTCTAGGTTTCTTTTTGAATATTTTCCTTTTGGAAGTTGCTGAAGTAAGTTGCCAAATTACTCAGTTGTTCACAACACATGCGCATTTTAATTAGTTTAAAATTGGGACATCTTAAAAAGAAATTGAAAGTCATTAAGGCACTATCTTAGCGATGACACTAAAATCACGTCGATTCAAACATGGTTTAGGCGAATGTTGCTTCAAACAATACAGTTTTTTTCACAATTAATTTAGATTTATTTTATCGTACAAAACGCATGTGCTCGTATATCCGTTTTTTGTTCTTCGATTCCTAAATGTAGAGGGATTCCTTATTTTCAGACTTCCGAGAAAACATTAGTTCACATCGCCCTATACATGTACATACATGTACATGTATATTATGACATATTTAGTGTAAAGCTAGAAAATATATCCTTGGAAAAGCTACAGTGCAATAACCTAGCAAGCGTACATTTTTCGTCTCTTGCAGTAAGTATGTGTGTGTGTGTGTGTGTGGTGTGTGTATGGGGGGGGGGGCTAATAGTTAGTACGTGTACAACATTCTATACTAAATCATAGATGCATGTCCTATATGAAATTGTCATTAACGAATTGTAATTGGACATAGATTTAATACATCTACATGGTATTATTAGACCATTGGTAAAATACATGTAAATTCAACTATTGTCATGATGAAATGTTCTTTTTTACAAGCGACATATAACATTATGATTATTTAATATCAGTAGTGTGAAACTGTAAACGTAACTGTAGGGTTATTACCATCTTTACAGCTAAAACCTCTATCTATATCCATGATATTACTCATTGGTAAAGCCTGGGATGCGGTCACTGATCCAGCTTGTGGATATTTTGTTACCAAGACAGAAACCAGATTCGGTAAAATGAAACCTTGGTAATTACATCATGTTTTGTAACGTTGTTAATATACTATTTAGCCTCTAACAACTAATTAGTTTCAATATGATATTAATTAGGGCGAATAGCTAAAAAAAAGACAGACTATAGAGTTCAGATGCCGATTCTTATTAGCCTTATGGCAAATGAAGCTACTAGCTAGAAGAAATAGAACGTAGAAAGAAAAATAATTAGAGATTTCCTATAGCTAGCCTGGATTGAAAAATTTGCCAAAGCAAATGAACCTGTGAAGGGAACAAAAGACGAAGAATTTAAATAAATTTCATACCAGTACCAGTAAGGTATTAGGGCACTGGACCAAAGAGTTCCGGTTCGATTTCCTGCGTTCGGCGAGAGGACCGTCTGGATTTTTCAAGCCGAATCCTTACTTAGGTGTGGGTCTGGCCGTCCCAATCCCATATTATTTTATAAAGTTTATTAACAGCGATTCCATTAAAACAAAATTTGGGCATTTTTTTAGGATTATTTTATCGGCACCGTTTGCATGTACAGCTTATTTTTTCCTGTGGTATGTTCCCGACTTTTCAGACGATGGTAAAACCGTATATTACCTGTTAATGTATTGCGCCTTTCAAGGTCTGTTATCTGTAAGTTAATTTATAATATTTGGTAACTTGCATTTTATTGACACCATAAGCTAGGTTTCATGTAAACTAATGTGCAATTCGCAAGGTATTATCCGTGATGCGTATTCGTCAAACGTCATTGCAAACAGGAATGATTAATTTCATGAAATTAATATTGCGTGTCGCATGCATGAGGGATGGGGATGGCAAATTTGACCCTGCCGGCTAAACATGGACGCAGTGTATATGATAATCAATCTATATTACGGTCGCGCATGAAATAGGTTTCCCAGTTATTCCATTTCCCGCCCCAAATTGTATTCAATAAAGTAAACAATAAATGTGATCTACAATGGCATCCTTTTTATGGAACGTCGAGTTGCAAATATGGGGGGGGGGGGGGTAATCAGTTGGAAAAATGTCCACATGCACAAATATCTCGGGAATTACACTTCTTATAATCTTATAAAGGGGTGACAAAACTATTTTATGAGTGATCATTGTCCAGTCCACCTTGCCTTACTCTCACTCTCACTGTGGATTAATTTTATGCACAATTTAGGTTTTGAATAAATTTCAATGACATGTAATTCTAAAATAATTTGACCAATTCCCACAAATTTGTTCAAAATTGTATTGAAGATACAGTAATTAGAGCGAGTTCCAAATTGTGTGTCCTGAACTAAATTATAGTAGTCTCTATAACAACCCCCTTTCTAGATACATCATTATAGATATCTATATCGTATATAACATAAATATTCACGATATTACAGGGTCTGCATGTGCCATACACATCAATGACTATGTTTATAACAAATGATCAAAAAGAAAGAGATTCAGCTACAGCCTATCGTAAGTTCGTTTTACAGTTGCTATTTAATAGTCAAAATGGACATTATACGTTTTCAAAGCTTAGTTTTACTTTCCAAGCTATAACGAATCAAGTCATATTATTGTTAATTATCATATTTCAAATATATTTTAGACTTTTAAAAATAATCTTAATATATTATGTAGATTTAAATATACGGAATCTCAGTAATTATTAACTATATTTCTTTATTATTTATATAATTATTTTAGATAATCTTAAATGTATGGGTATATAAATCTAGCTACTAATTATAGGACTGGTACTAGATTACATATTGTAAAATGTCTCTTATTGTAAATTATAGAACTGGTACCAAAAAGACGCTATATTTTTATAGATATAGCAATATACATGTAAAGGACTAGCACCATAAGCTATAACAGATACAACAATAGATATATAAATTGTAGGACTGGTACCAAAAGCTATATTATAGATATAGCAATAGATGTAAATTATAGGACTGGTACCAAAAGCTATATTAGATATAGTAATACATGTGTTATTGTAAATTATATAACCAATATATCAGAAACTATACTGATGTAGCAATACATAATATTATGTTATTGTAAATTATATAACCAATACCAGAAACTATACTGATATCAATACATGTGTTATTGTAAATTATATAACCAGTATCAGAAAATATACTGATGTAGCAATACATGTGTTATTATTAATATAGAACTGGTAGCAGAAACCATTTAACAATACATGTGTTATTATAAATTACAGGAATGGTATCTGAAGCTATAGGAGTATTATTAGCTATAGTAGTGCAAGGAAGGTTAGTAGAAGCTTCAAGAACAGCAGGTGATTGTGAAGATGCTAAAACAACAGTTTCTCCCGAATCTTTGTTTGAACAGGTAAAAGAGCTGTCAAGTTTTGATTTCAAACAAAAAATATAATGATATTAATCGAAAGGCAAACGCCTTTATTGTGACTAGAATCTAGCAAATTATACATAAAACTTTGATAAATAGAAACTTAAATTTAGGGAAATGATAATTTTATGAATTTGTACCCGGAACACGCATATTACAAGTGTATACTATTACGTTTTTTATGTTTTTAAAGGTATCACAGGGATCATTAGACAACTGTCTATATTTGAATTACAAATATAATTTTATTAACAGGAGCTATCTTACCGCTATGGTGCTTTAATATTTATTGGTGTTTACATGGCGTGTGCTGTTACAGTGTTCTTAGGTGTTAAAGAAAAGCCAGGTTGGTTGAAAATCGTTAATTTTGTTCAATTAAAATGCACATATTTTAATGGAGATTTGTAACCACTGTTTTAGAACAAAATGATCCATTTGCAAAGAGTTAGCCAATACATAGTTACATATAGAAAACATTTATATTTAAATAATATTAACAAATATTTTGTATATTAGCTGTTGTAGACACATAAGTATGTTTATATATGATACAATATTTTATTTAAACATGATTATAATGTTTTATATATCAGGTGTTGTTGAAGATCATGGTACAGAAGGCTATTTCTCTAGTTTAAAAATTGTCCTGACTTACAAACCTTATGTTAGAGCGGGGTTGACATTTCTCTTTATGTCTTTAGCTGTCGCTGTAAGTTTCAAAACATTGGTTCCTCTAAATATCACAATATTTCGAGAACAGTAAAACACTCAGTTGGTTCTCTGGTATACATATATAATACCCAAGAATAGACATATTTCTGATCTACCCAAAACTTTTGTTATCTTCTGGGAATAACAAGAAGCAAACATCGTAAACTTTCGAATGTAGGAAAAAAAGTATCAGGAAAAAAAGTATCAAGAAAAAAAGTATCGGAAAAAAGTATCAGGAAAAAAAGTAACAGTTTTCATATATAAAGAATTAATTAGAGTATGGGATTGACTTTGAATGATGTAAGGATTAATGTGGATAATCTTGTCATAGAAGAAAAGTATAAAAACAACAGACAACACTTCTTTCCTTTGTTCTTAACAAGGTAACATCGAATTTACAGTCACAAATACATAATACTATAATACTACTATTTAAACTAAAAAAGCACAATAGAGTAAACTTGTTATCTGTAATAACAGATATAAATACATAATACTATAATACTACTATTTAAACTAGTCCCGCTCCGCCTCAGACTGACACCACCCTCCTACCCACCAGCTACGTGGAATGTTCATCAAGCAACACTGCAGGGGGCATCCTTGACAAACAACGCCTGTGAAGGATGGAACAATAAATTCTTCAACTTAGTTGGCCATCAACATCCATCAGTGTGGAAGACCATAAGCTGGTTTCAAAAAGACCAAAACCATGACACAGTAGGCCGCCTATGGGGTTACGCCAAGAACAAGAAGGAAGAAAAACATGGAGGCCCTCCAACGCAGACTGAAGGCACTGTGTACCCAGTACACATAAGGCAACACTTCCATCTCAGACCTTCTGACAAATCGGACAGAATATCCGATAAAATAAAAACATTTGAGAACTGACCAAAAAGAAGGGACAAAAAGAAGGGAAAAAATGTCTTTAACTTGTCCATAACCTCCAAAGGTGACATTGTGTCAAAATGCACAGTGCTTGTATACCATATCATACTTTGTTAAAGTTGTTTAATAAAAAAAACTTGAAAACTGTTTCTTTTTTTCCTGATACTTTTTTTCCTAGCAAAAACTGATACTTTTTTTCTGATACTTTTTTTCCTGATACTTTTTTTCCGATCACCTAAACTTTCTGGTTTTATCAATGAGAACCGTATTGGGAATGGTAAACTAAAAGACCCTAATTACCAATAGACAATGTTTTCAGACTGCTGTATTGGTAAAATGTAGGTAGGCCTACGTCATTCAGTAAATATAGAAAATAAAAAAATACCTTAATATATTAGTTTTAAAATGCCGAAAGTATTTATTTTGTTGACAGGACGTGTTTTAACTCTTTGAATATCTTATTGTAGGTGGTTCAAGGGAATTTAGCATTATACTGCACTCATTCATTAAAAATGGGCGATCAATTCTCTAATTTTGTTCTAGTCTTAATGGTAAGTCACTTTTATATTGTATTTCATGTACTGTTATGTTGGACTGCGGTTTTTTTTTGTATTGTAAATTGTGTATAATATTGTAAATTTGTGTATAATATTGTGTATATTGTAAATTCGTGTATATTGTAAATTTTGATCACTTTAGATTCTGTTAATTTGTATTGCCTTGGTTTATATGTATATTATACTAGAGTATTCTCATGTTATGTAGATAGTTTGTCAGGAAGAATACCAAGGTGTACACTATTTTTAACAATGGCATAAGCCTTTCTTTTCTTATTAACCTATAACGGTAAATCTATCTGATCTTTGGGGTATATTCTGTGCCCGGAAAAAACTTGTGGTATGACAGTCAGGGCGGATTTTAATAAATGAAGGGGAATTTGGGGTTATTCTTCTGAATGTTTTTCTTTAAACCTGGCACCGGCCATTCTTTCAAGGTATGTTTATATTTTCCATAAGAAACGTGATATAAGGTTTTTCTTAATGGAATTCTGGAATATTCTCATTTTACGTACACATGGCGGTTTATAAGGTACGCACACATGCCAGATCGGTTATGCATGGAAAGAAAGGCTCAGAAAAAAAGCACACCTACCAGCCTTGGTTGTTCTTTTTCTCGGGTTATTTTCTTCAGTCTCTCTTTCCCCAGCAAAACCCTAGCCCCGTCCTTTATTCTACACGTAAATCATCCATGGTTATAAATTATAATCATGGTTATATCTGATGGTTAAGTAAGTTGGAAGCCATATTCAATTTTACAATAATGTATGAATAATCAAAACGTGTATTCTAGATTGTAGCTATAGCAGCAATACCTGTGTGGCAACTAGTTTTACAGAAAATTGGTAAAAAAAAAACTTACGCTGCCGGATTAATAGTAAGTATTCTACCACAGATTAAAATCGAATGTAGTGATATTAAAATGTCGTAGAGGAATGTTAAAGGGACAATAACACTCTTGCTGGCTTGACAGGTCCAGAATTTTTTTTTAGCCTTATTCTAACTACAAGATGTTTAAGTGTCCTACCTGTTGTGTAAATTGTCGATTACAACCTATCTTACTTGTCGAGAGGGTTCGAAAATATGTTTAAATCCAAGTTGCATTTGAAAGTGCTTACGTAAGGCTTTTCAAACCATGTTACGGCATGTAGTTGAATTTTTCAAATTTCTAAAATAAGGTGTGTTAAGATAAAATTTGTATTATTTTTTAATTGAAATATTGTAAAATAGTACAATTTGTTGACCAGAATAAAGATTGGAACATATTATTCAGTTACAACAAGAGTGGTATTGGGGCTTTAAAATAAATCATTTTGATCATACGAAACTTACGCTTTATGTCTACAATAAGCTTAGATCCATTGGAGACCAGACACGAAGCTTTCGACATCTGAGTTCTTACATTGATGATAATATTCGAAAACATTAAGTATTTATTCTGCTTCGATTTAAACGGGATAAGAACCGCATAACAAAAAAGTACACCAATTTTTAAATATGGCGGCCATTTAAGGCAGAAATATATTCTCAAAGTAGATAGTTATTTGTTCGACATTCAAAAAACTCAACTTCAATTAGGTTTAAATGTTCCCTTTCTTATACATATTGCAAAGATCATGAATATATTTACCTTTTCAATTGCTTTTCTTTTCTTCAGATTTTTATACCAATCCTTATAACTCAACTTTTTCTACCTACAGAAGAACCAATACCTTATTATTTTGTTGTTGCTTTCGCTGGTTTAAGTGTTTCTGTTTCTCTTTTATTACCCTGGTAAAATTTTAATTAATTCCTAGTTTTTCATGACTTAGCAAAAACCATTTCTTTTTCGGTGGTTTTATTTTGACACACTCCTGCTTTCTTACAATTTCAAAAAAATATCGATTTATTTTGATAGACGGTTTCGTCGGAATATTTTGGTATTCTAAAAGAGGCTATTGATGGGTGAGACACGACGTTTCCAATGAAGACAAGAACCATTAGGTGGGGCATGGTCTCCGTTGTCCAACCTCTTAAATTGCTTGAAATATTAATATATTGTTTTACTAAAAAAACAAAAATTGTAGTATTTTCCAGATAGTCATATAAAAAGTATTATATAACAACTGTTAAATCTTTTTTTTTTCAACAGGTCTTTACTGCCAGATGTGTTAGATTTATTCATGTTAGAGAAACATACTAGAAAAGATGCCATGTTTTACTCATTTTATGTATTTTTTAATAAATTAGCCGTGGGTTTAGCTTCATCACTTTCATTATTAGCTCTCGAGTAAGTATTATTATGTTGGGTTCTATGTAATAACCACAAGAATCCATTCAACATGAACATTCCATTAACTATTTTTTACCACACACTCCTGGTTATGATTTTTTTTTACCTCGTTTTAAAATGCCCTTTTTGGTTCAACGTAGACTATTGTATAGAACGAAAAAAAATGCTGTGGGTCCATGCACAATATTGATAACGCACAAAGAATTAAAAACAATAAAATACAGTTGCAATATACCAAAACATTACGCCATTTAGTTTTAGAATGTTTGCTATAGCTGCCATTTTTATATAACTAAAGTTATATAATGCAGAACATGGATGATGGTTTTAGTTCAAAATTAAAATGTGCAAATACTATCCTAGCCTATTTATGGATGTCGAGATTAACTTTTCGTATTAAATATTGTTTATTGTTTTTATAGTTTAGGAGGATACAAAACTGGTGCATGTACCCAGCCTAAGTCAGTAGACTTAACATTAAGATTATTAGTGGTGCCAGGACCTGTGATATTTGTTCTTATAGCTTTATTGAGCCTGTGGTCTTATCCTATAGATGAAGATAAAAGAAAAGCCATCAAACAAGAGGTATTATCAAGACTGTAAGTAATATAAGTATTTGGGACGACTCCGTAATATTCTCGTAGTAAGTGCATGCAAATAGCACCACATAAAACAGAAACCAATAAGTCTATGGAAGGATAACGTTTGCAATATTATTTCGCGGTGCAAACTACACATGTAAGCAGTTTCAAATACGTATTTTATTTTACAAGTTGCAATTCATATTGCTACACAATACCAATGTCATGGTGTAAAAATACAGAATACACTTTTCCATAATACAAAGTACAGTATAACAGTAATTTGCACATTACACTTGCCATTCAGAATTTTGCATAATAGACAAGCATAATAGATAGAGAGAGAGAGAGAGAGAGAGAGGTGGGGTTTAACGTTCATTCAACACAACTAGGTCATTTCGGGACTAACATATGGTTTGATTTTTATTTCAATAATTCGCTTGCGCGTAGGGGTTTTTAGCAGTGGAAGGAAACCGGAGTGCCCGGAGGGAACACACGAGGTTGAGAAGGCGCACCTATCTCCCTGCCACATACGCTCACACCAGGGCTCGGAACCACAGCCCCAAGCCAGAGGTGGCCGGCCAGCTAGAGGTCGATTCGCGGCACTCAAGACCACTAGCCCCCCCCCCCCCCCCGGCATAATAGAACTGGGCACATTAGAACATAATAATTTACGATATGCGATCTACGACGAAGCTCATTTGCATACAGAAAAATTCCGGACTATGACGGAAATTAATAATTTACGCGATTGATCTTCAAGATCAAGGTCAATACTGCGCACCCATGCCATAAGGAAGTGTATGTCTTTGAAAGTGTGTCACAGAGTTTAGATAGTGGCACAGAACCATGACAAAGGATTCTAGGAGTCGGTGACGCAGCATCAGTTTTATCCCTAAAAAAATATATGGTACGACTTATGCTATATTGGAATATATACGACTTCTTTAGACATCGTTTCTTGTGATGCTGTATCGAATTAGTAATTAATTACCTTTATTCTTTATTTTTTCAGATCGACCAGAGAAAAAAACGCCGAAGATTTTGGAGGGAGCATGAGTTATGAAAGTATAAAAGTTAGCTCAAGTACTGAAATCTAATATTATCTGTTATCCACAGTGCAATTTAGAATAATAGTTTGGGATCATTTCGTAATCATACCATACGCCGTTATTGGACTCCTGACAAATTTTGTTGCAGTGTGTTTTGGTATATTTATAATATATTACATTCATCCAAAATGTATGATGTCCCATTTGTTTTGTTACTTGTATAATAGTTGTTCTTGTTCAATCAAAACGTATTAAGTCTTTCATGAAGTTTTTGCTCAGTGTAATGTTTAATTAAATATAATAAAAAAGCATGACAAAGTTGAAAAAAGAAAATGTGTTGGGTATATGAATGTCGAAGTCAAAGAAGTCAAATCAACTGCCTTTGCCTTTACTTTTATCGGAGGGGGAAGCTGCAAGGGCAAGAAGGAGGGGAGTGTGTTCTCTTCGTTTTCCGATCTCTATATGTCATGCACATTCCAATTGTTCAAGATTCACCCCCCTTGCTATGAGTTAAAAGCGCTAAGGCAAGAAGTACGAAATAAACAACCCGAGCACGTTAGCGCACTATCCGTTCCTAGAATATCGTAAAACGGGTTGTTGTCAGGGTAGAATGTGTATATGTCTTTAATACGACCCTCGTTCGTCCAAAGGTAGTCATCATTAGGTCAATCTCGTCTGCACCCCGTTCACAGTCAGTTCATATCGAGGTCAGATTGGGTAAATTTGCTACTTCCACGCCACCCAGCCCTCTGTAGTTATAATGCAACTAGTTTGTAACCCGACCACCCGGTACAAAGGCAGTTCAATGTGTCTTCATCTCGTTCTAAAGGCTTTCAGACGCACCAATATTGCATGTGCAACCCTGTCCTGACCCGGGAGCTATAAAAACCCGACGCCTTATTTCCATTCTTCATTACCGTGCTAGAAGGACTGCCCGTGGGATTGAAAACCACTAGTTCTGCTTGAAGATCCCCAAGCTCTAGGTCCTCGGAAGGCAAGTCAGATCAGGCCCAATTTGCTAAACCTGTCCCTATATCCTGTAGATCTCTACACTCTGCCTCGGTAGATGATTGAGCCGCAAGAGTCCCCGACGTAAAGCAATACGTACACCCATCTAAAACAAAAAACGGGAATCCTATAAGGACACGAAGAAAAAAAGCTAACTGATGCCCGCCCACGTCATGTTGCAACTTCGTTCATAGTACGGTGATCCCGTTTGTAGTACTCGTAACCCCGTCTAATTGCTGGTGGGGGAAATTTCGAACAGACTAAAAGTTCTAGAGCATCCCACCTTCCATGAATTTCTTAAACAGATCTTAAACCGTTGCTACTACGTTCACGCACAGTTTGAATCCGTTTGGTAACATTTTCCAAAAGTAACTCGACTTTAAACAACGAAAATTGGTTGACTTTGTAGCATCATGAAATAAACGAAAGGTGTGTATCAGGTCTTGCGAGAACCGTCAATACTCATGGCATAAGGAATTTCAAATGTCGAAGACATCTGGAAGAGATGGGGCTATGCCAACCACTATACAGACCAGTCCTGTTACCTAAATACAAAAATAGTCAGACATTGAAAATTTGATAGGTATACAAGGTCCAAAAATAGGTGAGAAAATGGTATTAATATGAAACGCCATGACACGATGTCCTGATGTTTGTCGCTGATAAAAACTTTCTCTCTAAATATAATAATCATGATAAGGGGTAGAAGAAAATTATAACCATTAGTTTGACCTTGGTAAAGCCCGTGCCTACATAACTTAATCATCGCACCGGAATATCGCTTTGTTTGAAATCAACAGTTGTTTTTAAAATGGTGCCATCGTTCAAACAATTTTAGCATGACTTATCGAATCATAAATTAGCACTTATTAAAAAATAAAACAGGAAGTCGAGCTTCTCTCACCAGAGAAAATAGTAACTGTCAATGATATGTTTTTTACATTTTCAACTGGAATTACAAAAAAGAGTAAGAATCTGTGATTATAATTTGAAGCACCATTATACTCCTTCGTTGCTACTTTTATTTATATTCATCCCTCAAGCGGCTACCTTTAATAAATCAGATTACCCTTTATATCGCTATTTTCTTCCGCTTTCCGTAAAATGTAATATTTATGTCGGCTTATTATGTCCAGATTGGTGCCTTGTTATCGCCTGAAAGCTCAGGGGCAGCTCAAGAATAACTTTCATAATGGCGTTCGCCTCTCGTCTGACGTTAGTCAGTTTTAGCGTTACATATGGAGTGAAATTGATCAAAAACAAAAGGTGCTGTTACAATATTTAAAACAGAATCGTAGTATATTGAACTGTGACAGTTTTGTTTTCACACTTCTTTCAAAATTTTGCAAAGATTCGGACACTATTACTTTGTATTTGACTTTGTTTTACAATTTGAGAAGAATGTTATAAATAACAGCTTTGTTTCAGAATATTATAATTTTAAAAGGAACATTATAACCAGCAGTCCGAAAGTGAAGCAACTCATACGCCCTACCGGCCACTGCAGCATATTTTACGATGCATGAATTTAGAAGAGGCTCATTCTGCGAAACGTGTATGAATTCCAAATTCAGATGGATGTAACAAATTATGTTAAATGGCGTTCTAAATTTCAATAAAGTAAAATCAAAGAAATTTCCGTTGACTTTAAAGAAGCCCAGTTTCTAACTCAATATCATCCAAAGTCTTCTGATACCAAATATTACAGATAAAATGATATTTTACCATTGGTTCACGAATCGTGTACCATAATGCGTTTTGTAACAAGGGATTACACTTACTTACTCTACATTATATTCAGATAATTCGTCAGATTTTCTTAATGTGTGAAATAGTCCTATATAACGTCCGCTTCCACCGAAGTGATATCGCAGACAATAATTACATGTTACATAGTGATATTTTTTACAATGTGATTAATAGATTAAAACGGATAATTAGGTTTTTTAGATATATACATGTATGTACAAACAATAGATAAAAAGACGAGACATGACATAGCAATAACAGCTGCAGAAAAAAAGGTGCAAGTTGGGACAGTCATAGTCCCTATATACCCCACCCCGAACACTCCGATCTCAAAATAGCAACCGGCTTACACCTTTTTATCCTTACACCTATTATGGTAAACGCTCCTTTTCCTACGCTTCTCCTTTTCTGTGGAATATACCTTACCTCTTCACATTAAAATATCCGATAGCATTGAAAGTTTTAAACGCAATTGACAAACACACCTTTTTTTGTTGACTACTATGGCTTTGAATGCAGGTATCCGAGTTCATTGTATACTGTTTTAAGCGCTGCTCTGTTCTATTTTATTCTTTATTACTTTTAGCTATTTTGAATTTGTTTATTACATGTCATATTTTATTATAACTTTTACTACCATGGTAGAAAATAATGTTGGTTACGTCTGAACTAAATGGACGATGTCAATCACCATATCTTATGTATGTTTCTTTTTTTTCTGATGGAAATTCTCAGAATATAAGCAAACGAAAAATTCTAATATTTTCCTATTAAAGGTGCATAGGTATTTATTATATTTAAAAGAACGTTGATGGAAAAATAACAGGAGTTCTTAAAGTCAAGAGACGTTGGAAATAAAAAAGATATGTATCAGAAATATTGAAATTGTAGATCTGTTAAAGTTACATTATTAAAGAGCTAAATCTGATTACTGCAAGTCTTATAATGCTTCAGATTACATTAAATAACTTATTCAGACCATAATCAGCTCTCGATGGTAAGCCTAGACTGTGATATTTGTTGGATTTTTGTCCGATTTGCAACTTTTTCTTCGTGATTAACAAATAAATGGATAATCGAGACTATTAGTTTTGTCTACCGACTTCAGTAATGATGATCGAGGCTAAGCGGAACTTTCATTCGAATGGTCCACGGTTCATAGTGGATCAATTTCACTGAAATTTTCAGCAAATGGCCTTTACATTATGTAGTTTTTAACTATAATAGTGAGAACTGCCAACTCGTTATCTCATGTCCCATAATGTATCTTTAAACTTTTAAACTAAATAAGGCAGTGAGTGCTAGCGTGTCATGTTATTATAGCTTGGAGGGTGTCTGGAGAGGAGAAACCATAAATTGATATATTAGAATAGACAATACTTAAATGTGTTTTCTGTCACCAAGGCCAGTTAGTATAGGCTCAAATGTCAGACTTCTATTGGCATTGATGTAGTGCATAAGTATATAAGCATACATAACATAGAGAAATAATAAACTTTTAACCTGGAGTGATTCTTTATATTTTACACACAATAAACTTCTTTATATTGAAATGGTATTTTTTCGCAAATCTCAAAGATAGCTCTAACTGTTGTGATTAATTGATTGATGTCTGAGCACACTGTATGGCGTATTTCGTCTTCATTGGTGCAAGAAAGTAGGGCGTCAAACCCCATTGCATTCATTCATTCTAGATTTAAAACTTTAGACTATATCGCGCAACGCACATCGCGATCGTCTTATCTTTTAATTTAACGTGTTGAGGTATGCCAATTTAATTGTTTGTGAAATGCGATTATATAATTCCACTACGGCAACTTCGTCCTATTTATATTACACATTGTAACAGGTTACCATAATAGTCGATGTGAATGTGATCCGTTTGATTTATAAATTAAATACACCGTAAAGCAGCAGAATTTGACAATGATTGGGGTCATGCGTCCGTAGTGATTTTTTTAATGCTGGCCTTTATTTTGGTAGTGGTTGCACCAACGTGGCTGACAAAGAAAATATGCAAGGGACACAAAACCGATGTTCACCCCTGTACATATTGGAGTGCACGTAAAAGAACCCTGTATAGTTGGAAATCGAAGAAGAGTAGGTGGAACCGGTGCTGTCCAGACAAATTTCTCCTACCTAGCATAATACATGCCACCACAGATACATAGTACCAGGTCACAATTTTGTGCCACAACTCATGGTTGTTTATCATAACGGATACTTTCGAACAGTGTTTCCTTTGATTAGACATAATTCCCCTCAAAGAGAGGGATTTCGCGGGCAAGTGATCCAAGAATATGTTCATAACGTTATATTTTTAACTTAAAAATGTAAACAAACTTTGAATTATGTTTACATAAACATACACTTTGAAAGGTGTTTGGGGGTAGTAAAGATACGTTGTCATTGTCGCATTAATCCGAGACTCTCAAAACACAAAGTTTTAGCTTTATTTTCCATGTTAAGTCCGGAAGCAACACCAACAGGGCCAATAATACAATACGATTCCAATTTCCACTGAAAATACTAAAACCTGGCCAGTATGTACGACACAACACGCTGGCAAAACCAGGGGTACCGGAACCCGAGTACCAGGGTATACAAATGGTACCCTGCCCTTTTCTGGGGTATACATGTATATCCATGCCCTAATGATGAAAGTGTTCAACATTTTTACTAGTCTATTCATTTTTAAATGATAATATGTAATTGCTCCCTGATCGGCCGCGAACCAGCTCTTGCACTCTCAGTATCAGCCATAGCACATGCCTTGGCTGAATATGTGCTCAATCGTGTCTCCAAATCTACTGTCTCGTTCAAAAAGCTTATTCTATTCACTGATGCAGATTAGTGTATTGAATGTTAAATTAAAAAGATTTTTTTATGAGATGAATTGCTCATGATACGAAAATTGTGAATAATCAGGCTTTTGTCGCTTTCATTATCATGTATTTTAAAGGGTTTTATGTTAGAATTCGGAATGCTCGAGGGGTTCTAAACAACGTTCTCGGAATTTCAATATTTTCTAGAGACTTGGAGGAGAGAACCCCCCCCCCCCCCCGTCCACGACTCTATCTTTTGGTACCCTGGCCCTAGCGCCATTCCGGCGCCCCTGCACAAAAAACCGTTACCCGTCTGCCAAGTAGTTTGGACCGCGCCATTGTAGTCGACGATAGAAAGATGAAACGAAATTGAGGTAGCAAGGACAAAAACAATATTATAATCGTTAAACAAGTTATTCTAGTTTAGTCTTAAAAGGTAGGCAAAGCAATAAATAACTGATGATTCTAAATTTTATATTTTTCTTGACTTTAAGGTTTGAAATAACGAAGTTTAAACTATGATATCGTTTTCTGTATATTGATTTACTATTAATAAATCATCTGTTTAACTCTACTGACGATTATTAAGAGTGGCGCTACATGTGGATACATGTACATATCGGATTTTTAACGATATTCGGATTCTACAGACGACAAATTGGCTATGTTGGATCTCTTCAAGAAATCTTGTGAGCCGAGTTACCAAACCACGTTTAGCAATTTTTCCGTTCATTCCAATTAATTTTAGGCCGAAACTTTGACACTTTATTTGCCCATTTAAATTTCCTGATATGAACGCATGGCACCTTTAAGTTACAATGGATAGTTTGTTTATTAGATATTCATGCTTTGGAATATAGGTTACACGGAATAAAGCAATATGTAAAACATATCAGTCACTTTCAGTTATGTTGAACAGATAAATTGCTGATGGGCTATTTCTCCAGTTCTTTATTCGATTTGAAATTTAGATGGTTTTCAATATGTTTCTTGACAGGCACATTAGTTTCTTCATACTCGTTGGACTTCTACACCCAACGTAGGGCTTCTATATAGAGAGAACTGGAATAGAAATATGGCTATTTTATTAAATTTAAAGGGCTTCTATAATGGGTTGTATTATATTTAAAGATAACCTGGTCACTACGGAAATTAGGTGACAGAGAACCCAACAAAGTTATTTATGCTGTTATTTATTTTAATTAAAGGTGCATTATGTAAGAGCCAAATCTGTCTTGTGCAGGTTTTTTGTTTTCTGGCCTTTTCGGGTTCTAATGTAAAATCTCAGGACATGTCTATTGGAAAATGACACCCCTCTAAATGCCAAACAGGGAGTGTTTATCGACATCGTAACATGCTATTTACGATTTTAAAAGAAATTATTAAAACAGAGGGGTGTTACTGTCCAATAGACAGTGTCTAATTGACCAATCAAAACGCGAGGTTCACTCGTAAGCATGTTACAATAGACAATGAACGTTGAAATTGAAAATTGAGACGGCGTTTATATCATTGCAGCAATGGTACTAGTGAGAACTAATCCATGACCAATTTTCAATGGTCGGCGGCCTAGTTATCTCATTCCATAAAATTGTCCCTGGTTAGTGTTTTATTATATCTTTTATTCAATAATTTTGGTTAATTCAGGATGAAACAGTCGTGCAAACCCTTAACATGGTTCTGCGTAACTATCTGTGATATCATTAGTTCCCATTACCCTGTGTAATTAGTGCCTGTAAAATCATGTCTGTTTACTAGCTGAAGTTATAGTGGTAAGTTAGTATCCAGTCCATCATACCAATGAAGAATGAAATTTCTAAAGTTATGTAACCTCGTTAAGCTTATCGGATCAAGAACATTTCCGAACGACTCTATATTCAAACACGGTAAACAGATCGCCCCTTTAAAGATCATCCCCTCTCTCATATAAGTACATTCCGAAATATTGGACATTTCTGCCCCGCTCCTTTCATGTTACCATATTGTTAACGACCGTTTCGTTGCCAGATGATTCAAAAATAGAATCAACAAAGTCTCGTAAATTATTTTAAAATAGCAACAATCATCAAAACCACAAATTTACGAATTACAATCCGATAGGATTGAATTCATGTTACCAAATGAACAATTATGATGCAATTTTTGAGGAGAAAAACAATGACAAAACCTCTATATACAAGAAGAAAAAAAGATTGTGCGAAAGGTGAGTTTTTTTTGGACAGTTAGAAGACTTGAAACATAGCGTTGGCAGGTAACGCATATATGCCCACAAGCAGCCTTTTTGACGTTCAAGTTCTGGGGGGCAGGGGTAAAAACATAAAATTTATGGCAGACCTTGGATTTCAAAAATATTCCCCTATACGATTATATTAAAACAAATCCAAGAAAATAAACTTACAAAATTCTTAGTTTGCACTGTTTTAATCACAGGGGTAATAACTATCTATAAACGTGAATCAATGCACTGACTCCGAGTTAGGATTTACACCTTATCACTAGTCGAACTATTTTGACAAGATTGAATTTCTAAAAAGATAAAACACATCCCTGTGGACCAGTTACAAAGTTTTGGCCACGAGGTGGCATTTCAGCGAAAAATCGTTGCACAACTAGAAAGGACTCCTAGCAGAACATTCCCAGCAGCATGTTTGAAAACCAAATCTAATATTAAATCTTACCTGCAACAAGTCGTTTTCACTAAACTAAGTCTTTGGTTTAAACGATATTTGGTTTAAACAATATTTTATTTCTATTATATCATAATTATTCACAATACTGATATTGTGGATCTGAAAACAAGCCAGATATTGTGGATCTGAAAACAAGCCATAGCTTATATATACGCATCCTCAAAGAAATAACATTGAAAAAATACTGCGGACTCCGAACACATCCATTAGAAAATCCGAAGTCACGTGTACACATTGGCGTGCACGTAAAATATCCCTTGGCAGTTGGAATTCGATATAAGAGTAGGCCGTAGCGCCGCTGCGTGGGCAAGATTTCCCTCGTAAACACTGTATGGCGTATGCCCGTCTTCATTAGCCCAGTTCGATGCAGAACAGTAGAACGTTAAACCCCGTTTCATTTCAATTAGAAAGGAATGCAACTGCCGACTGCTCACAGTTAAGTTATTAATTTAACAACTAACTTCCAAGACATGCCCATCTTCAAGAATAAATAACTTCATTTATTCTTCAACCAAACAATATGGGTAAGAATAGACCGTACTGGCTAAAATCCAGTATGATTATTTCTAATGCTTTCTTAAATACAATAGACACAATCTTCCTACTGAGATAATAATTATTTTGCACTATGGCTGAAAAGGGCAAACTCTGTGTCTCTGATGACCACGAATATTTATCATGGATTATTTTGAGTTTGAACCCGACAAAGACGGTCATTATTTTAATACTTCAGACATAATGATAGTCAATACGCACAGACACCGCCATAATTGCACAATATATTGTTTATAGTTAATACATGTCGTCTGCTCGGATTGTGATTATCTGCCAAACAGAAAACTGTGATTGGTATTTTGTTATTGCCAATGGCACCACGTTGCATTAATTTTGGACAGTATGTACAGCTTCTTGTGTCACATCGCATAAACCTTCCCCTTCATTCGACATTCGACAAAACGCCTTCAACCAAGCCGGAAATAGAACCTTGTTTCGCAGCACAGTTTCACAACGTAGTATGTTTTCTATAGCCTTCAATACACAAACCTGCTTTATCCACTTTGATGTCCAATGGCTATTTCTCTTTTCAGAAATAATGTTCTAACGTATCAATTAAATTTTCGTTTACAAACTTGAAAACTGAAAACAATGACAGATACAGTTAATGTTTCAAACTATTAATGCTCTTCCAATTAAAGCTTGCTGTAATGGGATTCCAAAACTATCAATCTGTTCAGGGGGCGGAGATTGTGTGCCATCGTCTTTATAAATAACCCCATGTTCTCCATGTTTGATTTGGGCTAAGCTGGCTTAATCCAGGAGGTTGCCATTGAATTGTGGTTTGTTGCTTTATAACTATTATTGTCAAGCTAAAAGATCCAGCAACGACTATTTAAAACATAATCTATAGGCTTATAAGTTGAAATACAAGGGTTATATTTTAGTTTTAAAAATTGGTAAGCAACCCTGTCGAGGGCAGAGGTGGGGCCGGGGCAAAGTGCCGCACTACCCCCCAAATCATTGGTCTCCAAACTATTCCACTCTTCGGTCGCAGGAGAGATGGTGTGTGCGCGCAGCCTGGCTCGCGTTGCCACCAAGGATATGATCTCAACAAGGCTGGGACCCCTTGGCCGTAGGTAATTTACAAATAACCAAGGACCGTCGAATCTGCTTTATACCTCTGACATGCAGATTTCGCATATTGTGCGAAATTTTTTTTCGCATATTGTGGATATTAGGACGCCACAATGTTTCACGTAAATCTTGGATGTACTCAAAATTTTAAATGGGTTGCCTTAATCGGAAAAAGTTATGAAACAAAAATATTGCATGAAACAGTATTTTAATACCATCATAATATGGTCCTCTCTCTCTCCACATTTCATACTCACTCTTGTAAAGTAGATTGTTTGATGTTAAGTTTCACATAACCTAGTCTTAAATCAGTGTGTACATTTGCAGATTTGCAGATGCATGATTTTTCAATAGGAATAGAACACATTCACAAATAATTAGTGTTTTCAATGTCAACGACTTTGAATGATATTGAGTGCATGACTGGTTCCACCTATATAAATACATTCTTATAGTTATTTAAAGCTAAACGTGGAGAATGATATATGTGACCCTCCACCACAAAACCAGTCACATGTCGCAATTTTTTATAAACTATGATTTTATGCTTATCTTAAAGGGGATTGAAACAGCTTTCTGTTGATATATAATATGCAAATCACAAAAAATTGGCTGAGTTATGGCCATCTGAAGTTTTCATAGCTGCGGTGCTTTCAAATACAGAATAATGAGAAATTTGCATTTTAAAACAGCCAAAATAAATCCCATAGCAACACATATAACTATTGCATAAATCAAAATGAAAGTTTGTGCATATAATAATATGTGATGTACCAACATTTGTACAAAATTGTATCAACATATTCCTTTAGTAACCTATTTTTATTTTTTTTTATGAAATTTACTAAAAATCCATATTTCTTCGAATTGGCTGTCTTATGGCCAGGGCTACAAAGGCCTGGTTCCACATTTTAATTATGAATTTTGCCACAAAAGATCATTTTGCACCTCTTCATTTGTTTTGTTTTTTATGAGATAATATTTCTTTGGTCAGCGGAAAAAACTATTTTTGCCGTTACCATGGTAACCATTTTACAAATAATTGGTTTTATTTCACATTTGAAGGGGAGAACCAAGCCAACCCCTCTTATTAAAGTAGAAATATTACAACGTGGCTCAATTTCACATAATATTTTACGATGATATTGAATTTAACAATAACTTACACATGATTGAACAATTCATTTTTTAACTTTCTAAAATATTTTGGAATCCTGAGTTTTACGAGAACCAAGCCCCACGTTAACAAAAGTTTGACACTTTAAATAATATGAATTTATTAGTTTTACATATCAAGACAGGTTAGATTAAATCTGTGTTTGATATCTAAAAACTATAAAGTACTGATTATTGCTGGTTACCATGGCAACATTTTTCTAAAAAAATAATTTTAATCATATTCCGAAGTGAAAAAGTAACGAAACCCTCTTTATGTGATTGAAGTCCTGAATAAATAATAACACATATGAACTCCACCTGATTATAGTTTTTATTTTCCACAACAATAATCATTATATTTTATTTTTCTTGAACAAATTTCCTATACACTTATTTGATCATTGTATCAGCGCTAGAGTTCAAGTCATGTTTACTTTTGTTTACCATTAACAACGTGAAAATTGTCAATCAGTGTCAACTAATTTAGATATCTTCTGTGCCAGAGTGACAGTGTTGTCTCATTGGGCTTTGCTCCTGTGGTGCTCACTGCACTTGATTAATTCTATTCGGATTATCTCCCTAGTCATTGCCCCGGAGCCATTCACTTGATTTGGAATTTGTATATGACTGGCAATGTCTGCCTTATTGGTTTTGTTTGAATGTAGTGTGTGATCTAAAATATATAAATAAATAAGCACGTATTAATCTATTGATTTTAAAAAAAGTAAGTATAAAACAATATTAAAAGACCTAATATGAAGGCCTAATTTCTTTTCGGTGCTACGTGGCTAATCTTAAAACGCTGTGGATATTCGGATGTCGATGTCAGTGCAATATTTGTCAGACACCTGATCGGTACATACGTCCACGTCGCTCGACATTGAATGCATGTCATATTATTATTCGGCTAACACTGAGTGTGCATATCAAATTGTTATTCGTTCGACATTGCAGCCTCATAAACATATTAAATTATTAATATCATTTGCACCAGTGGAAGCTAGGTTACAGTTAATTATGCTGTTTTACAATAACTTTTAAAACTAATTTCAGTAAGTTCAACTCTCTAGTTGCAAGGCCTATACAGGTGTCTGGTCTGGAGTATGTCTGCTATATATTATGCCTTATCAATATCACACCAGGTGTAGGCCTACTGCTGTGCAACTGAACAGACTGACTAATGACTTAAAGTACTACTGATCGAATAGGCCTAAGTAGGCTACTCACTGTAGCCTACTACTCCTACTGTGTAAAATTACATATACATCAAAAAGAGAAATAAGAAAAGTCACGGTCGGACAAATGCCATAAGAAGTACTTAAGAAAGAAAATAATTTAACTGATTACTCACCCGAATTTGGAAACTTTTCCTATAACTTTTGTCATTCCCCGGTGATAAAATCTAATAATATAGATAGGCCTTAATAATTCTCAAAACATGAAAACTTCATCTTCATAATAATACTGTTCGACATCCCGGAGCAAATCAAAGTCGCATTTGGTGGGTCTAATTCGCCCTACGACTCATAAGAATCACCATTTCGGTAGTTTTTACCCACGTAGTGTATTTTGCCGTTTTATAGAAATTGAGTTTTGCGACTTTCGACCGATTTTGACGCGGAGGATCACATATTTGTATGTATTAAATTACATACAAATATACCATTCGTAAAAAATACATACAACTTTATCATTATCGCCGTTTTTATTATAAAAGAAATCCTTAAGACATTTTACATAATATGTTGACTCTCAATTCTACGACAAAATCTTATTTCTTGTGGCTCAACAGGTCAATTAATTGTATATTAAAACATTTTCTTGAAACATGATATGGATACATTTAAAAATAAGATACAGAAAGCATATTTCTGGTTATTATATAAAGCGTGAAAGATTAAGTTGTATTTTTCTAAGATATTTTTGAATTTTTGTATGAATCTAATTGAAACACGTCATATTTCGTTTCGAATAATTTTGTCTTATTCGTAGGACATGGAAAGCATAAAAAGCTAATCGAATTTTGGATCTGTATTCTTCTCTTTTCTACATTATTTAATTATAGTTTTCCAAAGACTTGTTAAGCGGTTCTTTGGTTCGTCGATATGTTGACAGTCAAGCGCATTATCTAATCTTGATAGGCATTTTGTTGAGTTTTTTCATGTCATAAATACATTTGTGTGTGGGAAATAGCTTTATTTAACGTCCGCTTCCATCGAGGTGATATCGCAGACAATAATATGTGCATGTGAATGGGCCTTTAAATATACGTAACGTTGTACTTATAGGCTGCGCGCGCATATCTCGCCGCCTGCTAGCGAACCGCCATATTGGTGTATAAGAAAAACGAACCCTTCTTTTAAAATCTACCACACAAGCTTTAACAGTTGGGATTGTCTCCTTGTCGGTTCAATATCAAGAACAGTTTATACCAAACTTTCAATTATATATCGTCAAACAGGGCAGCAATTTAATGGGTGTCGACTTATTCAATCGTCTTGGTTTCCAGATTTTAAGACAACCTCAACCATGCATGTTGAATGATTTTCCCCAGTCTAGTGACCGGTATCGGTAAAGTCACTCCATTGCACCTGTTTAACAAAAACAGCGAAGGTTTCCTCTCACAGTTCGTGCTGAAGTTTCCAAGGAATTGAAACGTCTTGACAACCTCAACCATGCATGTTGAATGATTTTCCCCAGTCTAGTGACCGGTATCGGTAAAGTCACTCCATTGCACCTGTTTAACAAAAACAGCGAAGGTTTCCTCTCACAGTTCGTGCTGAAGTTTCCAAGGAATTGAAACGTCTTGACGGTAAGGATATCATTGAACGCATAGACTCATCGCCTGGGGCTGGTCGGATAGCCGTGGCGATAGAGAGGCGGCTTCTCACCAATGCAACGAGGGTTCAATCCCAGCTCAGGGCATGAACTTTATCGTTGTAAGTGAGAGGGATATTCGGTCTCCCGTCCGATCAGGCAGGTTTCCCCCGAGTTCTTCGGTTTCTTCCTGCAGTAATGATCGAAATCATTCGCACGCTCTGTGCCAAGGGCCAAATTTGAAAAAGGCCTCAGGCCTAATTTGCTACCCTTGTAAAATGACGTGATTATTATTATTATTATTATTAATCTAGTTTGAAAACAAACTAACAGTTTTTACTTTAAATATGGGTTAGACATAACATGCCAAAAGGCTGGATATGTTGATGGTTATAAATGAGAAATTAATCTGAAACGAATTATAAATAATAGCAGACAGCCTTCATAGCAGCTTTTAACCAAACCGGGTATAATGACCAAGTTTTACAAAATGTAATTTAAATCACGACAGAGCTATTACGACAAAGCAGCTCCAATGATAGACTATAGAAAAGGTTTCTGCAACAAGACATCAAACCGGAGAAAGATATATTACAGAAATCAACAATGTCAACCAATTACCATGTATCATAAACATATGGCGGGGTGTCGGGTTCAAAATGCGATCTCGAGTAAAAAGTAGAAAATCAAAAGTCAAAAGAGAAAATTCTTATCCAAAATGGACATTTTCGTGTGGGAAACATATAGGCCTACCGCTCGGGCCTTTCAACCTAATACGTCCACCTTTTCAACTTTAAGTCGTAAATATTCTACTTTCATCAATCAATTTTTGACATTCGACTTTCAACTTCAGATTTTCTTCTCGAGATTTTCTGCTCAAGATTTTCTCCATGGATATTACGGAAATAAATTTGATCACGTGACTATTTCTGCATGTCATTAAAGTACGGTATTTTCCTGGAAAAATAAACGATTGGGCTGGAGTCAGTGGACGATACTCTGAGGGGACGTTTTATGACTTTGACCCTCATCTTCGAAAGCTTCGGTTAACAAAACACAATGTTTAGCCGTTGAAGTGAGCGTACCGTTGCGTACCGAATGAATAACGATTGTCCGCACTACTATAGTACTAATCTATTTAAACCACTGAAGACACACAATAATTGGCACGAAATGGAACAGTCTTTATCCCCCATTGCTGCAGCACCATAGATAATTTCGGAAAGTCAATGAAACACACTGCAAAAGAGGTCGAATTAATTACCGGTTAAACCGCAAAACACTTTAATGTCAATTCTGTTTACCAAACTACCGCTATTTTTTAATTCATTTTCTTGAGCCACTCAATACTTGGCATAGAATGAAAGAGTGGCTATCCGTCTATCATGTGGCACCATAAATTATTCTTGAAAGTCCTCCTTGTCGGTTCAATATCAAGAACAGTTTATACCAAACTTTCTATTATATATCGTCAAACAGGGCAGCAATTTCATTTATCTGCACTGGCCCACAATCTTGGTTATAAAGCACAGCGAGTTCCCATAGTATATATTCACTACCCAAGCATAGCTTTACCTGGACATATTATCACTGTTTTAGACTAAGGTATTTAATTGTATTATTAAATACGAATGCTGTACTAAACTGTACCACTTTCACTTTTTTATCTATTGTAAACAATGTAAATAAACAAATAACTGTTGACATATCAACTTGTTGTTGAGAAGGAACCATTTACGGAGAGGGGATTTCAGTGAAAACATTTGGTCTAGTCAAGCAAAAGCAGATGGGCATCCGGCTAAATGATCATTTAACTTTAGTTTTTGTTTTACTAGGATTTTATAACCTTAATCCCATGCTTTGAATCTCCGTGTGGTAAAATCAATTTAACTGGATTGACGGAAGAAATAATAAGCCGTTAAAAGTTTTAGTTTGTGTGCCGGCAAAAAACTTTTGAGAACAGCTGCTAAGCGGAATGACCTTTGTGAAAAGAATAATAATAAAAAGAAGTTTCATCATCCCGACTCCTGGAGTTTTGATCCGTTCTAGTCCTGACATGTAGATTATTAAGGGGTAATTAGCCAAAAGTCATTACTGGCTGTCATTGAACTAAGAGCATCTAATGACTTTTGACAATTCCGTCACAAGAAACAAGGCACGACCATTCCACCATGATCTAGTAATTGGTTTGAAACATATAAAAACATCATAAGGACTGTACAACGTCACAAGTATCAGCAACTGATTCCCGTACGAGACTAGCTCGTATTTGGCATATTGTGGTAAACGTCTAATTACGTATTATCAGAAAAGCTCCGTGGAAAAGTATTTAAGGTAATTATTTCACATCTTACTTTAAAATAGATTGAATTCCCTGAAAAAAAAAGCCAATTTTGACGCGCACAGGAAATGTAAGGGTATTAGACCGGGAGCCAAGCGGGTAAACCCAGCTGAAAAGTGTACCAATTTTCTCCTATATAGTATCAATGCATGTATATTTGGTTAGTCTGTCGGGTTTCTGGTGGTGGGTATGGTATTCCACATTCAGAATACCCCCGCCCCCCCAACTACTGACTAGTCTAGATTAGCCCAAAACGCGTACCACATAAAATTCTCACAGCATTGTACAATACATCTTCAGGTATCACAAAAACACCCTGACAGACATTTCTAGTGGTGGGTTACACCTGACTGAGCTCTGTAATTACCAGACAATTGTAGTGGTTGAGTATCTCTGACAAGAGTTACCCAATTTACAGTCAACAGCTAGGCTTGATTAACAGAAATCTGTACCACCGAAAAAAGCTTTTGAGTTGTTCAGTACCACGACAGGAATAATGAATGAATGAATGAAATGGGGCTTAACGTCCTACTATTATGCACCTAACCTGGGCTAATGGAAGACGGGCATGCACCATACAGTGTGCTATGAGGGAAAGTTTTGCCCGTGTAGCGGCCACTATAACCTACTCTTATATCGAATTCCAACTGCCAAGGGATCTTTTACGTGTACTCCAATGTGTACACGGGACCTCGAGATTTCGTCCCATCCGAACGACTAGGCAGATGTCCTTGTCAGGCCCTCCTTCTACATCACTGACAAGGGGAAATCACGCAGGGAGGAATAATGAACGACCACTGCCAGACAGTTTTTGCGGTGGGTTAACCCTGACAGACACGTCATAAATGCCCGCCCCCTAACTAGGCTAGATTAGAGGGCACTATTACCGTGTTTTAAATAAATAAAATTTTAGCCACCTAGCATGTATAGAAGAGGCGGTAAACTGATCTTACAAGAAATTGATTTTCTGGACAAAAAACGTTTTATGGTGCTAAAAAGTTCCGGCTAATCTATTCTAGTTGGGGTCCGTGAACCCACCGCACAAACTGTCTGGCAGTGGTCATTCCTTTTTCCCGTGGTGGTACAGATTTCAGCTAATCTAGCCTACAAATGTCTGGTAATTACATAGCTCTGTCAGGGGCACAGAAATGTCTGTCGGGGTGTTTTTGTGATACCTGAAGATGTACGGTACACTGCTGTGCGAATTTCATGTGGTACACTAGTTAGGGGGCATGGCATTTTGGGCGTGGAATACCACACCCACCATCAGAAACTCGACAGTCTTACATTTTGATGAAACCAAATATACATGCTAAGGGGTGCAGGCTGTTTCGTAACCTGGCTGTTTCGTACCTAGTTCTTTCGTACCTCGTTTCGTACCTCAGATTGATTCATACCTTTTCCTATGTGTTGTTGAAATAAAGTTGAAACATGGTTAGCACCCTTTCTAGGGTTGTTCAAAGAAAGTTGAAACACGATTCGTACCTTTTCCTACATGTTGAACTAAAGTTGAAACATGATTCCTACATTTTCCTACATGTTGAACTAAAGTTGAAACATGATTCGCACCTTTTCCTACATGTTGAAATAATGTTGAAACACGACGACTTAATAATATCCAACCACTACGGGAATTTTATACAAATGTCTGCAATATTTAAAAATATAGTTGGCAAAAAAACCCCAAAGCACCGCGATCTTCCTTTGTTGTTTATAATCTGGTGTTGATTACTGAATCCATTAAGCGAGTGAGTTGTGATTCTTGACGATAATTGATTGGCGATTGTTAAGCGATTTAAGTTTGAACCTTTGTATATAAATTTGCATTATCTCAATAACTATGTATATTTAGTTTTGGAGAATAAAGTAGTTGAAGTTGAAGTTAAATAGGGATTTAAATTTTTTAAATCTGGTGTTGATTATTGAGTAGGCCTACATATTCTGCTAGATGGGCTGTGATTATTGACTATGAGTTGAGATTGTTGTCAATAATTTTATTCATCGGCGATTATTAACTTCAAAGGGTCAGGCGGCACAAACTGTTGTATGTTGAATGTGTTCGGCAGCACAAACGGTTGGCAATAAACAATATGTACTAAAGATTATAGTATAGTTTTGATATTTTGTTAAGCGTTTGGGCTGAGTAAGGCATTGAAGCATTCCCGCGTTCTAAGGAATTGTATCGCTCGTAAAAAGGCATCGCCAACTTATAAGGTCCGTGATATTATCATGTCTCCTATAAATACGTGGCTGTTGACAGCTATTTCGCACCAAAAACAACAATTTTACACATTTCGTAGTATAGCCATGCCTAATATGGAAGGCGGCGAATCGACTAGGACTCAATCATGACAACCCAATTCCCAAGCTACCATACTCAAAAATGTTGATATAAACCTTCACACAGACATGATTTTGCATACTTTTAGTCATATTCCTGATAGCTCTAATCAAACGGAACACTGCGAGGAGGATGACTTTTAGTGTACTTCAGTGATACAGCAAGCATTCACTATTTCTATTCTTTATTGATACGAAGGTACGAAACAGCTCATGTGAGGACGCTTAAGTTAAGCACATGTAAAAGTTGAAATTTTCAAAGGTACGGAACAGCTTACGTGAGGTACGAATGAACTAAGTACGAAACAGCCAGGTTACGAAACAGCTGACATTCCATGCTAAGATACTATAACGGAGAACACTTTTACACTTTTCAGCTAGGTTAACCCCATGGGGTCCCGCTCTATATCGGTAACTGACAACTTGTTGTCTGCTCGTCTGATGTAGGGAGCGCTTGGTATGTGTTGATTAAACTGCTACAAAATAAAGCTGCAAGGATAGTTACTAGGTCGAAGCCATCTGAGAATATCAGTCAAATTTTGAAAGAACTTCGCTGGCTCCCAATTAACTACAGAATCGAATTCAAGATTTTATCCATGACCTATGCAACTCTAAACTGTGAATTTGTCCCAGAATACCTAAAAGATCTCCTGATCCCATATGCTCCATCCAGAACCCTGCGATCCTCTTCAAGCAACCTGCTTGTTAAACCTAAAAATAAGACAATTGCAGGAACAAGAGCGTTTAGCTATGCTGCTCCTGAATTATGGAATAGTTTAAGTGAATCCCTAAAAAATGCATCGTCATTAACTAGTTTTCGAAAAAACCTTTAAACCATCCTTTTCCAGAGTGCTTTCAAGTGTTGATGTATATATTGAGTGTTTTATATGTCCTACAATCGCTTGTCTCTGTGTGTAAAATGTATTATGTTGTGTAGTTGATTATTTTTCGATTTTACGATTGTGTTTGTAAAGCGCCACTGAGCAACACTCGTGTTGGATATTCGGCGTTATAAAAATGATTAATTATTATTATTATTAGCGGTTGAGAACACGGAGAGACTTACACGTACCACTCTCTGTGATTAAACAACTAAAACAGAAGTTGACAGACTATAATCTAAGAAATTATTTAGATTTCGATATTAATGGCAAATGGACAGCGAGTAATGACAAATCCACGCTGCATTGGCTCTCTCTTATAAAGTCACGTACACCAAGGCTGCTTAAAATATAACTCTCTGATTAAAATGTTTGAGGGGGATCTGAAACAAACTTTTGACAGATAACTTAATGGTTTTAGTCTAAATATATCATCAAACCACACGGTTTGTACCCGAGAGGGCAAAAACAAAACCTTATGCAATGTTACTTTAATCAGATTTCTTATAAGCTGATTTATTCTTGAAACATAAACATATAACGGAAAAAAAAGACAACAGCTATCCGTCTAATTAGCCTCTTTAAAATCTCTTATAGCAACATGTTATTGCCCTGGATCAGCAGTACTTAGTGTTATTGACCAAATCTGTATCTAATGACGGTTTATAAGTACCGGTATACGCCAAATTTTAACTTCTTGGATTGACAATAAGCAATCCTACATCTTACATGAATATTATAAATATTAAATAAATAAATGATTAATAGTACGATACAAGTAGAAGAAATTTTTATACGGCTCTATTTTAATAGCACCCGTTTACCATGAAAACAAACTGAACCGAGGAGACCGATTGAGTATTTGTTGTTGTTCTTGTTGCCTTAGTCTACCTAAGTACCATCGACATGAAACGTGGCATTCTTGTTCTTTGGACATTGATTGGCTGATATAATTGGCATGACATCACAATTCAAATATGGCGTGCGTCATATTCTGTTGCTGGTCCATAATACGCTCGTCTTTTAAATGTAGACAGGTCTAGGATATTCCACTTACAAGACCCCGTCACAGACCCAACCCTAGAAGAAGATGATGACGCGGAATGTTAAAGCCAACGGTAAGTGTAAGAAAGGTGTAAATACCAGTGTCAAAATATTAACCAATACACGTAGGTCGGATTACCCAAGATATTCAGGCCCAGGGTACAAAAAGATAGGAGGGTCCGGGGTCCCCCCCCCCCGGCCTCTAGAAATTTTGAAATATGTCAATTCCGAGACAGCTGTTTCGAGTGCCTCTAGCATTCCATGTTACAACACAAAACCCTTTAAAATACATGATAATGAAAGAGACAAATGCCTGCTTATTCACAATTTTTGTATCATGAGAAATTCATTTCACAAAAATATCTTTTTAATTTGACATACAATACACCAATCTTTAGGGCATGGGTATACATGTTTGTGCAAGGTACTATTTGTATACCCTGGGCTGGCACCCGGGTTCCGGCGCCCCTGCCAAGTCAATTGGTAAATCGGGCACTGTCCATGGTAAAGGTGGTTAACAATTCAGTAAAATGGTTATCATCATACATGTATTGAGTCACGAATTATTTCTCAAATTCGACTATTTAATGTTGTCATACTATTCTTATCCAAATAGTTAACAATATATCCACTATATATTACTGTAGGATGCGAATGACGTAAGAATTATTAAGCTTAAAGTAGCGAAGTCTCTAACTTTATATCATCCAAAGTTTTCGACATTCAAAACACGAATTATTTGTCAATTTAAATCAACATTGATGTGGTCATCTTACCGGGTAAAGATGGGCTTCTGGTATGACCCTTTCCGCCATAGTTGATCTATTTGATTGGTCCCGAATGCAAAAAGCTGGCTGACACCAATGGAGATTTCTGTGGAGAGTGTATTCTATCAACAAACGTCACGTTTGGCATTGGGTTTGTGGAATTACCAGGGATTTTTTTTCAAATCAGCAGTCTTGAGCCAATATCTCTGTTTATTTAGGTATACACACTCTACAAAAGACGCAATTCTGTAAAAGCGACACGTTTTCCTGGTTAAAGTAAATCGGTAGCCGCATCGCAAATGTATACATCCGAGTCCAGATGTAGGGTACCGGAATCTGTCGAGATTTGCCGAACGAGGCTAGACATATTAAGTTATGACAAACGGTGACATCACTTTGATATATGGAAAACATGCGCAATAAAATTAAATAGTATTTAGACTAGAATAACCAAACGCGAGAGATCGCCATTCGACCCAATTAGAGGTAAAAACGGAAACGATTGAAATCCGACCCAATTGTGTGAATTTCTGGTTCCAAGATATTAGCGATTAAGCCCCTTTCAACAATCTGTTGTCTGTAACATATTCTTAACAACAGAATTTGGCAGGGTTTGGTGTTAATTTTCCTCAGTGTGGATGAAAACCTACAGTGTTAACACTTGTAAAATAAATCATATGGCTATCTATTTCCTATGAAAAGGCGTCAATTCCTCCCACGAAAACATTAACTGGTGGATTTTTGTTAGCCTCTACCAAACATCATTCGTACCACGTCATAAGAATCATATTCATCGTGACTCAAATTAGAAACATAGTTATTTTTTCATCCAACCATTCCCGCTACTTAATTTGACGAACCTTTTAAGCCATCGCTGACGTAAGTGCTTTAGAACTCGTATATGAATGTAATCCATTGAGTGATGCCAATAATTTGAAAGATTTGTACTCCAACCACATTCTGCTAATAAACAGACTGTCAATTAACCGACAAATAATGTCATTGATATCTTTCTTACGAGGTTTTTGGACACAGCTCACCAAATATTTCAACACCGTCACCCACGAAGCAAGAGCCAAAGTTTTTTAGTCTTTCGCTCCCTTTCCCTTTCCAGGCATGGATCCAGGGGGAGGCCCAGGGGGGCCGTGCCCCCACCCCCTCAGCTCCAGCGAGACTGGTGTATCTGCTTCTGCTTTTTTATTAATGATATAAATATGATTTTCGCATTGTCTACGCCCAGGCAATGGTATATTTCTAGAAAGAGTAAGCATACCCTGTCCCGTGTACTTCACTTATTACTTTTAAACATTGAGAACAAGGTCAATCAGTTTAAAATACAGATCTAAGTTTCGTTTCGTTTTTTTATACCTACGAAGTTGTAGTGATTCATAAGATACCATTTGATTATAAATACGGATTTGTACATTTATAATATATTCTAGGTTTCATCCAGTTTTCAGGACAGTTACTCTGTATATATTATGATTAATGTTTTAACACAATCTGATTAAAACAAAGATCCATTTCGTTTCGTATTTTATGGTACAATATTTCGTTGTTGCTTGTGAGGCATTGAAAGTATAAAACACGAAAATAAATATAGATCTATATTTTAATTAGATTGGTTTGAACAGTAATACATAATTTCAAGGATAGTTCCAATGTTTAGCTATTACCTAAGATTGTCACTGCTACATTATTGGTGGAGTGCATTGTGAGGCAAGGTCTCTGAACATCTGGCAAGCGAGTAAGTTAAATGTACACAACATGGAAATGATAGTCAACACAGACAAAGATCTTAAAAAAATGGGTGTGAATACTAAGGCTAACTAATGGAATATTTGACATTACCCCGCAAAGAAAAATTAAAACTTGAAAAAGTCTTTTATTCCCAGATCGACGCAAAAACCGGAAAAGTCCAACTAAAGGTAGAATAGATAGTCCTAGACCACAAGGATAGAATGGGAAGAATGGAATGTGATTGCCATGGAGAACCCAGTATTCGTTAAAATAAATAAAGCACTTGTTACCCCCGTGCAATTATTCCTTTAAGTGATTAAATAAAGTAGCCATACGTTTTTTTTACGAATTTAAAAAAAATCATACTGGTGATAGCATCGGATTAAAACTTAACTCCTGGAGTTTTACCGGTGGGTTCATTTGCCAAATTGCCAACCCGACCAAATGTCATAAATGGATCTTTTTTGATCGAAATTGGAGGCTTCGTTAACAATCTTAACATAACAATGTACATGAACAAAAAGCAGAGCCCACCGAGAAGGGTGAACGACGACGGAAGATCCCGATGAACTTTCTCGACCAATGCAGGGATTGATCACGGAACTTCCAGTTTAGCAAGCTAACGTCTTACTTACTGAGCCACCGTGTCTCCGCATCTTCTAAAAGTATATCTGAAAAAACGTTTGTTTACAGTATGTGACGTTATTAAGAGATAAATAATGCCATTAACCGCATCACTTGGGGATATTGCAAGCACCGAAGTCTAAACTCTTTAAATTCATAATTTAACAATTTAGTATGGTATAAGGCAGATTGAATCCGACAGAATATTATGGCTTGCGTAGACCTTTTGACATTTTACAAAGTTAAATGAGGGATGTTGTCATTAGTGTGCAGTTTACCCACGAGATAAATTATCTTTAGAAATCTGAACTCCAACTGAAATATTTTTTTTTGAAAGGAAAATTGCTTGTATGCTTTCCTAAAAAAGCAGGATTTGGGTTGATTTGTTGTCAGCATTAATGGACTATAGTAGAAAAAATTGTAATATTAATATCGTATTACATACTGTGTTGAATTATTTGTGTTGAAGGGGTAAAAAACTGATAGAAAAAAAATGAAACTAAGACGATTGTATATTATGTTGAATTTACACATGTCACATAATTATTCTGAAATCGATCCACTACTTTCTGTACTTTGTGATCGGTCGTGTCAAAGTTGTAGATTCCATATACAAACGCACACTAATTATCAGGCAGCACTAGACATGTCATCATGAACACAAGTCTCGGGAGAATTGTGTAGCCAAGAGAGAAAGATAAAGCGAGTGAGAGAGAGAGAGGGTTCGCGATGGCAGCGTGCACCGTTATTGATATCTTGTCTTTGGAAAGGTTATACGTAAGAGGCACACGTGATCGATGTCGCTAATGAGCGGAGCTTTGGGTAGAGCTATATATAATATTTGTTATTGAAGAGGAAACCGTCATTTATTGTTATTCAGTGTTAGCAATAAATCTAGGCATTGTTTATTTACAACTTAGTCTACATGTGATATATATAAGACCGTGTAACGATGGCCAACCACAAGGTAAGATTTTACTTTTTGTTTTCAAAAACTTTACGATTTTTTTTAAGAAATATTGGTGTCTTTTGTCCGACAGAAAGTACATAATTATTTTATAAGTCATATAGGATTAGTAACCTTTTGTCCGACAGAAAGAACATTATTATTTTATAAGTCATTTAGGATTAGTAACCTTTTTAAATATTCAATCTGTAGACTTTAGTTCTTATGTTGTCATCAATATTCCTGTGTCACTGGTCGCGATAATATGTTCAATAAAGATTGAACGCGTTTAAGAATCCCAATGTAAGTTAATCACCTTCTAATTAAGATTTAACATTATCGAGTATTTTTTATGACTCTGTCTACAACTAACCGAACAACGGGCTTATTCGAATTTAATAAGTGACATTTATCGAATAGATTCCAATTACAACACGACTGTGGTTAACTTGTTTGATCTTATATTTTTGTGATTGGTAATGTTATAATGTTCTATGTAATTCCACACCCAGTTCATGCTGTGGATAGTGAAGGGTGACGCTAGGTATTGACCGCACAGAGGATGTCATGTTGGTACCCCTAAATGTCTGTTAACTTAATCACATACTTCTCTTTTGAAAACTGTTTTGCAAATCTTTTCTCATGGTAAGGAAATAGTAATTTGAATGAATCTATTAGAGACCCCAAACGGTGCTGGTGCTTGTCCAAATGAAAGAACTTGAATTTAAGAATTTGCCATTGCAGGGGAAACGTTACATTTTCCCTTGACTCTCCAAAATTCTAAGAAGGAAGTAAGTCAGATCCAACTTTGTCATTTAATTGCTTTAGATAATAACAGATTTCAAACCCTGAATACCGTCCATGTTGAAGTGCAAATACTCTTTCGTCTTCGACTAATCACCAACACGGAAGTTAGTACAAAACCCCATGGAACTTTTGAAATGAGCTCATCCATGAACTAATTGTGTAAAACTAAACCTTCCGAATGTTTGCCAATAGCATATTATACGATCAATACGTATTACCGGTGTAAGCAACTGGGTGGACTACTATTATTGGGTTCAGCTGCGTAGTTAGTAGGCCTACCAGTGCGGTCTCTGAAAAAGATGGTGCGATCAGAAATACTTAAAACAAAAAATTGATTGCTCGATCACCCAATAATACCGAATTATATAACGGATGCTATGGGTTAACTTAGGTGATTGCCCTTAATGGATTATAATTGAAAGTAATCGAATTTCATGGCACTGCCAATGTGGGTTAGTAAAACCGATAGAACACTGATTCGTCTTGGCAGAGATCTAATTCGTCTTGGCTGTTCAATTTATCACCAAACATGATTTATCGTCGCTGTTGTTTTAAATCACGACTGTTGCTCTTCAGTTTTGTTGGGTACACACAATGTTTAAATCGAAACATAAAGTCCGTTTTCAAAGAGTTTCTGCGGGTTATATGGAAACTGTCCCATTATATTTGCATTAGACTGACCGTTTAACCGGCGGCGGAAACGTCCTGAAAACGCTTACATGGGAAACGGCCCTTACCATTTTCAATTTATTAAAAAAAAGATAGAAAGCTGGCACTGCCAGGCAGGATACGCCCACATTGTCGAGAGATGGACAGAGAACAAGCAATACCGAAAGTGATTTTTTCTACAATCAAAGGCCATAATTCATTAAGTTACAATTTGATTGCGCAAATATCGGAAAGAATCAAGATCTTTACATGTAGGTTATAATCATGCATTTCAAGTTTCATCAAAATCGAATTGAAATTGTGACCTCTCCAGGATCCACAACTTTGATGTACCATATTTTAACACTTTTCGCGTACAATCGGCGGCCATTTTGTCAGGCAATTATGGTCAGATTTTCTCGAAATTCGAACTCAACCTTCCGTAGGATGTAACGGTGATAGAGTCAAACGATTTTTTTTAAAATCGGATAATAATTGTAACCTCCAGAGGGACCACAAGCTAAACAAAGGCGATTTTGCGTATAATCAGGGGCCATAATTCAGGAAGTAACTATCCGATATGCGCATATATCGAAAGGAACCAAGATCTTTGGGTTATAACCATGCATTTCAAGTTTCATCAAAATCAAATTTAAATTGGGACCTCTACAGGGTCCACAACCTTGATATACCATTTTTTAAAACAATATTCGCGTACAAATGGCGGCCATTTTGTATGGCAAGTTTGGTCCGATTTTTCCGAAATTCGAACTCAACCTTGTTTAGGGTATAACGGTGATATAATCAAACTGTTTTTCAAATCGGATAATAATTGTGACCTCCAAAGGGACTACAGGATTAAAATAGGCGATTCAGGAAATATCGAAAGGAACCAAGATCTTTTGGTTATAAACATGCATGTCAAGTTTCATTAGAATCGGTTCCAAATTGTGACCTCTATAGGGTCCACAAGCTAAAAACGTGATTTTTCGTACAATCAGGGGTCAGTCCATGAAGTTTTAATCCAATACATGCCAATATCGAAAGCAGCCTAGATCTTATCGGGTATAAATTGTGGCCTGTAAAGAGTCCACAAACAATTGTTGATGGACAGGGGCGACGACGTAATACGTCCACATGAAAATGTGGGCGTATAAAAAGTTATCATAAGAGTAGTCCGTATTCTTAATCAGGGAGCATATTCTATTTTCTGAAGGGGGCCGCGATGATACAGCGATTAAGATGATGGTTTCCTAACCTCGAGGACCCGCGTTCGATCCCGGTGTTAACCGCGAAATTCCTCCTTATCAGTGGTGCTGGACGCATGGCTTACCAAGGGACAACGTATAGTCGTTCGAATAGGATGAAAACCATTTAAATGGACCTTGTTTCCGAAACAGCTGCCATGCACAGTCTTTTTTATATCGCCTTTATCTGGATTCTAGAACTAAACTGACAAATGTTGATTAATATACAATTGCACTTTTCTCGAGAGCTCAAATCTTTACTAGAAAAACTAAATGGTTTAATCGTCAATTGATAATTGGTTGTTAAAGTATTGTAGTAATTACCATTCTGTGTATGCCCAATGCAAACTGCGAGATTTTAGTTTAACGTACGTGTGTATGGGTAATAAAATATACCTGATATTCTTCATTAAATCCATGTCTCATACAATGGAAAATCGTGAACGTCCACGGATTTATTTCAGCTTTTCTGCAGAAAAAAAGCATTCAAATTAAACCCATGAGCGGTTTATATCTAGTTTCGAGAATATCAAATAGTATTGTCATGACTACAATCTTCAATTTATTTCTCATTTGATGTTAACGAGATCAATTGTATTGCTCCTTTTCTTTTATTCTATTAGCTAATATTATATGTGCATAAGAAACGGTAGTCCCTGTGGGCCAAGCTAGCATAATGAGTATTGGGGTTGCTCTGGCCAGGGGGTCCCGGGTTCGATTCCAGTATTGTCAAGAAAGTGCAAGTCTGGGTTTCCCTTGTCAGTTGTGCAGAAGTGCCATATTGACGTGCACGTGGATGCTATAATTCCCCCACAAACATAATGTTCTCAACGTGATTTAATCTTATGAACTTGATTGATATTTCGAAATATATCCCACTCCCAACCCTTTTTTGTTTTATATGAGAGTAAAGTTTGATTGGCCTACTGACTAAAAAGCCTTTCGATTATTGAGCTATTTTCGATGGTATTTTTTTTATAATTACGCCCTTTAGAGGCCCAAATAATTATTGGATATTATAAAACAAAGTTGAGTCTAACTTGATCTTCGTGTTAGAAAATATAGTTTAGTATGTATATGTGAACAATACACTATGACAATATTTAAAATTTCAACGCAGACCGACAACCTATGTTTTGTTTAAGACAGTTTTAATGAGTTTACTAGATGGTAATTATCCGTACATTTGGGTAAACAGATTCCTGACGTGGAAGAATATGCTTCTTGATATCCCGCCGTTCTTCTTATTAAGACACAATTACAGTGACAACGCAACCATAGGTCATCTCTGATGTCATTTGTCGTTTCTCTATCCTTAGGTAGATCATTTTCTTTCTATTCTGAGAGCAAAACCCAAGTGGCCTTTCTCCGATATAACAAGGAGTAAATCAAAAATCGATGCAACCCGGAGATTCATTATTTCGCATAGCAAATTGTACGCTGCGTTTCTTTGTAAATATTCTTTTTGCTTAAGAAAAATAACAAGATTGTATTGGGTTAATAGCTATCCATTAAGGGTAGTGATTGCCAAAACAATAACAATCTTAAGGTATTGTTATCCTTCTTGACTTCAAGTTGTTTACTAAGTGTGTGACGCAAACAACGTCATTGACATTTCTTGTAAGTATTCTATGACGACAGTGCTATATCAAACAATAGTGGTTAATCTTCTAAACTTAATCATTACCGACTCCGTCTTTTTAACATGACCAGAAATTAAACGTCTCGGCCAAAGTTGTTAGTACGCGTTAAGAATTAAAGTCATAATTCGAAACTACTTGGACTTTCATGTTTCTAGTAGGCTATTCAATTTTCTTTCAGACGGTTGTGGTTACCAAGGTGGGGTTAAAGAGGATATATTACCGACCATTTTACTAACTCTTAAAGTTCAGTTGTGGTTATTTAAATGTATAATCTATACACTGTTAAAATTATTATGTATTTAGACCCTTTTAAGCTGGCAGAAATGTTGTCATCATTATAACTGTATTTTAACATTGCATGTTATTCACAGCCTGTAATGTATCTTTACCTCTAGCTATTATACATTCCAAGACAAATTTACATGTCTATAAATTTACCATTCTCCTGTGTAGGTTTACGAAATAATGTAATTTGTCGAGGTAGAGTTGCTGAAGGGAATGTGGCTGTCCCGACTTAGCTAAGTAGTCCTATGCTCGATCTTGTCGAATGCAGACATTTTTGGGAACCTCTCTCTGAAGCATGTAGAACAACATTGAGATAATGTAAGGAGTAGGTGGAATGACACTGTCCAAGCAAAAGGTCCCACGCAACATAATATCGCATTCAGATTTTCAATAAAATATTTATCTAAAATATACTAAACTGACACAAGGTACAATTTTATGGATAAACTATTACTGAGGTTGATACTAAGCGACGTTTCGACGAGGATACTAAGCGACGTTTCGACGAGGATACTATCGTCTTTATTAATGATTTGCTTGATAAAGACGAGACGTCGCTTACTATCAAACTCAGTGATTGTTTATCCATAAAATTGTACCTTGTGTTATTATGTTCAATTACGAAATGCCAATCAAAGAAGATAGACTAAACTGACTGACATAATAGTAAATATGTTGCAAAAGGGGGAATAACCGATGTGACAACTTTTTGACAGTAAATTAACGATTTGCTGTAAAATACTAATAATATTCTAAATGGCATTTCTGTTAATATACAGCTGACATATTGTAAACTGTCACATGGTTGTAATTCTACATTACGTTTGATGTAATCTTACATAAGCCTTGTATTCATATACATTTACTATGTTTTAAATGTTAGTTGATAAACCATGCGATCTGAAATATCGAGCACTGTATTTTTACCATACATATAACTGTAAATATACATATAGTTTGATCAAAAAGATTGGTCTAAACATAGACACAACAACAAAGCATGGAAAGAGAGGTGGTACGAGAAAAATATCAGTCTGTTAATCATTTTAAAACTAACTCACTTCACTGTGACCCAAGTCCTATTAAACAGATTTCACTTCTGCTGAAGTTCTGATTATGGAATGCCCAATCAGCCAAAAATAAAACCGCAGATATCATTGAACTTTTTTTTTTGGAAAATGAATATGATGTCCTCTTTCTTACCGAAATATGGTTAAGACCAAATGCAAACGTTAGGGATATGATCCCATTAGGCTATCACATTAAGCACATCCCCAGTACCAGTTGAATTAGAAGGGGCATAGCAATTATTTTTAAAGACAGTTTTATCACTACAATTTTTTAAGCCAGACCAGACTTTCTTATCATTCGAATTATTTTGTTTTTGATGTTTTTATGTATTTACAAACCACCACCCTCAAAGAAAAAGAAATTAACAGATACATTATTTATTGGTGAATTTTCGGCTCTATCTGTTATCCTCGACCAGAAACAAGAAACAACAGATATTCTAAAAGACATAAATGTATATTTTGATGTTCCTAACAACGACCTTACCAAGAAAATATGCACGATCTTGGACAATCAACAAGAAACAACAGATATTCTAAGAGACATAAATGTATATTTTGATGTTCCTAACAACGATCTTACCAAGAAAATATGCACGATATTGGACAATCATGACCTAAAACAACTTGTCTCACTACCCACCCATAAATCAGACCATATCATTGACTGGGTTGTCACTAAGGACGACTCAAATATTCAGCAAATTGAAGTTGAAGACAAACAATTTTCAGATCATTTTATAATATCATTTCACCTTAACTTTGCTAAACCGCTACCAAGTAAAAGGATCATCCAGATCCGCAATATCAAAAAGATTAACATTGATGAATTTCAAAATGATATTATTCAATCAAATCTCATCGTAATTCTCTTGATGACTTGGGTGAAATTGTGGATTTATATAATACTACACTGTCAGTACTACTAGACAAACATGCACCACCTAAAACCAAGTCTGTTCGATCAACAAACAAGCACCTTGGATAACTCCTTCTATACTTGAACCCCGAAAGCGTAGACGCAAGACTGAGCGAAAGTGGAGAAACACAAGGCTAGTTGTATAATGAGTGACCAAAGAAGATGATGTTAATAACGCTACAATTTTTAACACCTATTTCATTGATAGGATTGCTAGTTTTAACATGGATAATGTAGTATCTAATACTCGTGTTCAACTTTGTGAAAGCTTTCACTTTGTTGATCATGTCAGTAAAGATGAAATATTATTATGCAATCAAATCCGACATGATGTACATTAGATCTTATCCCAACCAGCCTTTTCGTTCAAGTCTTAGATATTTCCCTTCCAGTATTAACCAAAATAGTCAATACCAGCATGAAGCATGGAATTGTCCCCTCGTCGTTAAAACATGCAATTATAAAACCTCTTCTCAAAAAGCCATCATTGGACCCCGAGCTATTAAAAAAACTATCGTCCAGTTTCAAGCCCACCTTTCATTCCAAATATTCTTGAATAGGTCACCAAAATGCAATTGATTAGCTATTTGGTTAGAAGTTATGTGTGGGACAAATTTCAATCTGCATATCGGCCTGCACACAGTACAAAAATTGCCTTAAATTGTGTTTTAAATGCAGCTAAGGAATCTGTCAACAAAGGGTGTGTGTCAATTTTGGTACTACAAGATATATCAGCTGCCTTGATACGATAGACCACGGAGAACTTCTACAGCGTCTCGAGTTTGAATATGGAATTAGTTCCACTGTTTTAAACTGGTGCTCATCATACTCGTCTTAAAATTCACAAGCTGTTGTTGTTAGACAATCTGTGTCAACTCCCGTAACTCTAACATGTGGTTACGCCGGAGATCTGTTCTTGGATCAATCCCATGATGTCTTTACACCAAACCTCCCATAGACTTATTAAATCGGTACTTGATCACACATCACTGTTACACTGATGATACCCAGCTGTTTAACAGCTTTCCTTCCATCACATACAAGTAAAATTTCTGCCTGTCACCAATTGGAAATTTGTATAAATGATGTCCAGAAATGGACCGGCTTGAAAAATGTAAAGTACAGTCTCTAAATATAAATTAAATCTCATTATCCCCTTTGAAATATTGGATCCATTAGACATCTTTGATCTTATCACTAGGGACGCAGCTGTATTAATGATGTCCAGAAATGGATCGACTTAAAAAATGTTAAGTACAGTCCCTAAATATAAATAAATCTAACATTCCTTTCGCTTCATCTGTTAACAATGGAAACACATGCCAGTTACTTGTGTAAAATATCTCATTATCACCTTCGAAATTTTGGATCCATTAGACATCTTATCACTAGGGATGCAGCTAATAGACGTGTTCGGTGTATGGTGATTTATAGACTGGAATACGGCAACAGTCTTTTTATAGGATTTCAGAAAGAATCGATTTCAAAATCATGTGCCTAACCTACCAATCAGTGTCCAAAATGGCCCCAACCTATCTACAAGAACGTGTAAACCCATATGTTTCCTTCACGGTGTTTGCGCTCTTCTGATCAATTTCTACCTGAGACTCCGTGCTACAATTTAAAGAAGTTTGGTGCTCGGTCATATTCCTACGCCTTTGCAAAACTTTGGAATAATTTGCCATTAAAACATTAAGTTCGTTTAAATCAAACCCCAAGACCTATCTCTTCAAATGTTATAATTAGTGAACATGTGTTGTTGTGTGATAGTGTGTTTTCGTTGTGTGGTCGGCGCTTTGAGCATACCCCTTTTGTGGTGCGGATTTTAGCACAATATAAGACTCCGTATTAACAGTATACCTTTATTACTTTATAAACTTACTAATACCCACTCAATAACCAACCTAAATTTTCGAATAGATTACGAAAGATTAACAGTAGAGATAATATATATGAAAAAATCACATAATGAGCAAATATGCAGACTGTAGGGTGTGCTTACCTCTGGTAGACCACGAGATATTATTGGATAACATCCTCAAACACCCAACCAAAAAGTTTAGCGATCGGTGTCAACTATCCTTGGTATACCTTGATCTGTTTGGCCCCCGACATCATGCCTCGGCACTGCACCATAGTGATTATTAGTCGTATTTTCATAAATATACCACGCCAAACACACATTAGTAAATATAAACGATCTTAATTCATGAATCATTTCTCTATACCTACATGCACTTTTAATGAGTTTCCGAGAAAGTCTCGTGAGTTAGGCGCCGCCTCACTATAACAATAAGTTGGGGAAAATTCCTCGAGATTTTTCGTCGCCCGTGTTTTTTGTCAGTGATGCAGATCGCTTGTGGGAGGCTGGCAAGGAAAACGTCTTTAGGATTGTACAAAAAAATATTGGCAGCAATGTTTAACACCCTGTGCTCACTAGCCCAATTGGCTGAGAAAAGCTAAATGTTAATCCTCATTTCATTGCGTTTCGTAGGGACGACGTGACACAACATTATTTTGTACATTTAGACCCGCTCTTATTGTGGTTTTACAGGATGAACAAATCAAACTGACAAGACCAGACAAAATCCAATAACTTGTTATTTAATGTCACTAGGCGTTTGGTCTATAGTGTTTCAACCTTTTCACAGAGTTATAAATTTAAAGTTGATTTTAGGATTTTTAGTTTGGTGCCGTTTAGTGTCTGGAAAAGTTTGACGCTGTGATTGTGAATCTGGTTTAATGTGTCAATGACATAGGCACTGGGTGGTAAATTAAATTCTAGCTATATATAGTGTGCTGCTCAGAACTTCCCTTGTCCTGTACAGATTCTGGTTTGCTGTAACCCAATTTTATCGCTATGTTTATGTAAGATGTACCAAAATGAATGTCAAGAACTGTTTCCATTTAAAAGAATTCATCTTAGTTGGAGTTAGTGTATGGTCTGTAGTGGTATACAACACTTGCCACTACGACTTTCTTCTAATTATAGTATCCAATTTAAACTAGTTCAATAGTGGGTTCTTAAAAGAGCACATGAGCGGATGCTACAAGATTACCTATTTCCAGGGATTCTTTTAAATCGACACATGTAGGTCAGAGCTAGCTTTTCATGTTGATTATCTATTCAGCTAATTTTGTCCCGAAATAAAATACGGATCCTAATAAGTAAGATTTATAAGATGTCTTAAAGAGCACATAAGATCATAATTTTCTATTACATATTATAATAAACAATGATTACTAAATCCATATTACGGAAAGTTCAAATCAATCTGATTAAAATTAACTGGGCTATTTACGTTTTAGTATGGGACAGCCAAAAACGGTTTTCAAAATTTCATGAACGACCTTAATCCGGTTGATTGGCTGATGACGTCACAGGCACTACACATACTATACACATTATCTATCCAATATATCACTGCCTGTATAATATATCACTGTATCAACATACCAACAGTTAACAAGTGTGTATTGTCGGTAATCATTAGCTCGTAATTATGTAAGCTACACATCACTATATAATTCAAAGCATTTTCAAACGCAGACCTTTCTCGTCTTGAATTGTAATAGATTTTATTTGTTACTATAATATTTCCGAGTGTATTTCAAGATGCCGAATTATCGTTGTATTATTGAGAGTTGTGGATATTCCAGCAGAGAAAAGGGGAATAATATACCGACGTTTCATAAATTTCCCAAAGACGAAATATTACGGAAAGAGTGGATTGCGTTTGTCAACAATTGAATTACGGATGCGGGTCGTTTCATCCCACGACCGGTTCACCCCGGGCTGTTTCATCCCACACCTGATTTTCTATCGGGCTGTTTCATCCCACTTGTTATTATAGAAGCAGTTAATTAACCGAGTTGTACTTATTGTCGAATAAACTTCATTGTTTATTATTAAAAAAACACACCATTAATTGTTATGGAGTAGTAAAAAAACATGACGCGAGAGTTGATATCTGTCGTTTGGGTCTCGGATATACGAAGTTTGGGACTCTGGTATACGACGTTTCGGAAATATATATATATTCAAAACACGAAAGAAAAAATCAAGAACCACGTGGTTAGTAAAAGGCTCAACCAAACGATAAAACATTAGTTGCACTTACGGTTCTTTGATAACCATCGTTTCTCATGAAATTATATAATATCTATTTAAAACGAATAATATGCTGATGACCTACACAAAAACAAAATAAATATTTACACGGCATGCAATCTTTTTTTTACAAGCCCCTACAAATTGTTAATAATCAGTGAGCTGCATCTTGACGACATGCTTGTCGTAGATGTCAATACCAATCGATAAATTGGTGCGAACAAGCCACTGGTAAGTGTTAGGTCAATCAAGTTCGTTAACTATTTGATAAAAGAAAAACAACAAAGTATTACTAAATATGCACAAATTTTCAACAATACATTTTGGCAAGTTTTATACTCGCAGATAAAACAAAACAAATGAGAACTAGCAGTGTTAATCGCGGCCTCAACAACCGCCAATCACCTAAATAAATGGCAATTAAATTCTCAATTGAAATAATTATAAACGATAACCTGCCTTTTTTTAAATCTGGTGTTGATTATCGGGGGACGTCTCACTTTCCCCACATCTATTGTTTAGAGTCAAGGTCCACTAGGCCATGACTGATTAAACAACAAAGGGGGTTTAAGGGGATTTAAAGTATAGTCTGTAATAAGTTTGTGACACTTCAACATAGTGAATAAATACCTTTTTATAGTATAAATATTTATAAAGTTTGATATATAATAAGTACAGATATATAATGAACAGATACATATATTAACTAAATAAAAATAGATATATAAATTGTATAGCTCTGCAGTCAGCTCTTACTCTGGCTTTCATCTTCTCTACAACCTCTAGGACTGCTATCGTGTCCTCCTCTGAAGGGTGATAATGTTGAGGAAGAGGAGATGCTAGAATACCACCGCGAATGGTAACCCTAGCTGTACAGTACTTTTTACAACATGCCCAGTATATAATAGTATTACGTCTAGACTAAACTCTGAATTTAAAACCATCCAACACTAAATTCTGACCAACTTTAGTATTAGCAATGTATTTAAAGTTAACCAGAGCGCTCGCCATTTTGGAATAACCATTTGTACTTCAGAGGAGCTATATTATATCAACTGATAAGCTGTGATTAAATATCGGTAGTTTAATTGGTTTTATTTCAAATTAATTATTACATCAAAACAGCTCACAATGTAAATTGATTAGTAAACTGATTTCACTTATTTCCCCAATCTACTGATGATGGGAAGTGTTCACCATTAACAATAATTAGAGTGAGAAGCTTACACCAGTTACACTATAATTAATTAAAACAGACTATAGCCCTACACCCACGGTCTACTAACCTCTTAATCCTTTATCAAAACATTCAAATGTGGGGAAAGTGAGACTAAACCGATTATCGAACCCATTCTGCTCAGCGAGTTAAGATTATTGACGACAATTGATTGGTGAATCTGATTGTTAAAGCGCTTAAAAACATTGAATTAATTTAGAATTTCAAAATGCAAAACGTAATTTATTATTCGTTACATATAAAAAAATCGTTAGTCATTTATAATTATTCGTGCACATTTTCTGATATGGTCTGGTTATTTGAGCCTAAAAATAGAACACATCAAGTCTCCAATTTGTACATGCACGCTTCCCTTTGATGATAGTTATATCATGGCATCTCATGGGTCGTATATACGATTATTTCACCGTGAAAGGTGCAAATGCATGCTTTCTGATATGGTCGGATTATTTGAACCTAAATAAAGAACACAGCAAGTCTTCTTTGAGGTGTTGTATCATGGACATATACGGTTATATCACGAGGTAATTCTGTTATTGCAACCCAAACTGAACGAAAACGGCTCTCGATTATAACTGATGTAAATTTTGTGGAATGCTGAAGCAATTTTAGTTTAAATATCCTTTGTGTGTGAATTACTACTATAGGGCAGGCTGTGTACATGTAATATCAATTCTTTAATATATAAAAGCTGTAAATAGATAATTTAATGAAATCAATTTATTTACAGCTAAAAAGATAATTTAATGAAATCAATTTATTTATAAAAGCTGTAAATAGATAATTTAATGAAATCAATGAATCTAGTCTCGCAACAATCGGATGGTTTTGATTATAAGATCCGGTATCATCTACATCGCCATCCTCTATGGAGCCACAGTCAGATAGATACGGCTCAAACATAATATATGGCGCTATGGTTATCATTTCTCGCGACGTATCTGTACCCGATACATTGCCAGAGCTAAAAGAACTACTGCTACAGGATAACTCTAAATATTCTGCTTCCATTCTCTCGATGTATGATAGAATGACCCCTGACCAATAACACGTTTTAATGATTTATTTATATGATTACTACTTAAAACCATTTCGTTTCTTAAATGCCGACAATTAATTATTTCAATTGGCTTCATAGATGTCCGTAGCGCTGGCTACACCAATTTTACACCAATCGTGTTTCAATCAGAAGCCAATTGTTAGTTTACGGTCGGCTTATTCTGATTAAAAAGACAATGCTACAGCAATCGGCTTTATAAAACAAATTCTAAATTAAAAAAAACAGATTATTTCGTAGTCAGTTGTTTTATTTAATTAGGGGATTAAGGAACCAGTCAGGCGTTAATGAATACACACGCCGGCTGTATATAGGTAATTAAGGAATAAACATTCCGAATATGCATTTGTACACTGTGACGTCACTAGGGACCGAGGGGATTAAGAGTGTTTTCGATAATTCGCCAAGTCGTTTTTACGGGAGGTCTATATTTGCGACTTTGAGTGAAGATAGCTGATTTATTTTTAATCAGATTGATGTTAACTTTCCGTAATGTGCATATAATAACCACTGTCCATCACTACGCCGAGTTTCAGTTTGTCGTCTTATGAGCACTTTAAGAATGTTAATACAACCAGGGCATATTAAACACGTTAGTAGGGTAAATGGTTAAACACGCTTTTCTGGAAGAAAAATAATGTTCAATAAACAATGTAATTTATACTTTTGTAACTAAGAAAAGGAATCACTGAACATCAATTGAAAGCCTCTAAATTTTTTAAAAATAAAGTATATAATGGGTATTGCGTAAACTAAAATGAAGAGCAATTCATAGTTTTGGAACTTGTACGAAGTGGTGTATGCACGTAATACAATATGGTATAAACATTCTTATAACACGGAGTTCCCACCGGGCAAGATCCCCACGACAATCTGGTACCAGGGGCTGTGAAAGGGATAGACTTTGTCTTGCATGATCACCATCAGTGCTATAAAAACGCATTTGTTGGGTAAATACAGAAACACCAGTGCTAGATGACATCGCGCCTGGTACGTTCGTGCATTTTTTATGCGCGAACTCTTAGTTTTTCTATTACTGGCACGCGCACGGGCACTTTTTTTGTTTTGTTTTACATGTACCAAAATCTGGGATTTCGCGCGTAGGTACTTTTGAGGTATTAGTCTGTTAAGTATAACACTTGCCACTGTACCTGTGTATCGCTAATTATAAACCGAATGTTTGGAGACCGTTCATATTTATTACGCACAGAATTTTCAGTACAGAGTTGATCCACGCTCAATTTGTTTCTAAGTAAACCAACGGTATTATTTTATCAACAGTGTATGGACTTATTCATAGCGATAATATCCTTACACCGAGAGAAATTATCTAGTCTCGGTGAATAGAACCATGGTTGCCTGGTAGAAAATTAGTTTCGTATTTTTTGGAACGGAGAACAGCGATTTTAGAAGCAAACTAACCTGCCGCACATGATACTAATAATAAAAGACGAGAACTTTTTTTGCGGCGGAAGCTTATCACTGAGTAATAGGTCAAGGTTAAAACATACGTTTGCCGTATAAAAATCTAGCAAAAAGGTAAATACCTGCGGATCTCGATAAAAAAAAATAACATTCGGATTATAACTCTAGAAAAGATGTGTTAATTAAAAAGGGTGTAAATTGAATATTATAATATGTATAGGAAGCCTAGTGACGAGTGTAGTAAGTGCGGTCCGTCCGTCCGTCGGTCCGGCGTCCACAAATGCTTGTGGACGCTCCAGAGGCTAAAGTGAATACCCGATTGACTTTAAATTTATACACGGTGTTTAAGGTCATGAGACGAAGAAGCCTATTGATTTTCAGTGATTTCCGATAATTACTGTCAGAGTTATGGCCCTTGATCACTTCAAAAAATCTTGTGGATGTTCTAGAGGCCAAAGTTAATATCTGATTGACTTTAAATTTATACACAGTGTTTAAGGTCATGAAGCGAATAAACCTATTGATTTTCAGTGATTTCCGATAATTACTGTCAGAGTTATGGCCCTTGATCACATCAAAAAATCACGTGGATGCTCTAAAGGCCAAAGTTAATATCCGATTGACTTTAAGTTTATACACAGTGTTAAAGGTCATAAAGCGAAGAAGCCTATTGTTTTTTTTTAGCAATTTCCGATAATTACTGTCAGAGTTATGGCCCTTGATCACTTCGTAAATTCTTGTGAATGCTCTAGAGGCCAAAGTTAATATCCGATTTACTTTAAATTTATACACAGAGTTTAGGTCATGTGACGAAGAAGCCCATTGATTTTCAGCAATTTCAGATAATTACTGTCACAGTTATGGCCCTTGATCACTTCAAAAAATCTTGTGGACGCTCTAGAGGCTAAAGTTTATAACCGATTGACTTTAATAATCATATTTTAGTGTATGATAAATGTTTCATTACCGAAAAAAGTAAAATATGCGACAACTCTTGTTTACTGCCCGGACGATTTAGCTGCTGTTGGCGTATGTTTCGTTGTCTGGCAACTCTCGTTAAAAGTTGTACGCGAACTAAATGCGTCTGTTAGATACTGACAGAGCTGCCCGGAGTCGAACAATCGCCGCCCGAGCTGTCTTCATCAGCTAGTTTCAAAATGGCGTACAACCAGTGCAAGTGGGAAAAGACGACAATAAAATCAGAAATGTGTTTTTTATTATTGTCGCACTTATTACATCACTCCTGTCAAACAAATCATAAAGCTGTGGTGTTACGGTGGCGGCATAGTATTTCACCGTAACACCACAGCCACTCTAACCATTCATAATACATCTAACTATCACTCCCTACACTCCCTCGTCTACTTTTCAAAACGTTAACAACACATCTCATACACCCATTTCGCTGATTAACCCTTGTACCATGTCTACTGGATAAAAGACACAATTCAGCCTTAGACTGCTAATATGTATGAATCTTTGTTTCGCAGTTTCACCTAGATGTTTCACCGAAGAACAATACAATAATGTCCCGATTGAAAAGCCATGTAAAAGCTTTACCATTATATTTTTAATAGAAAAAAATGTTATACTTGCAATCATATAGAAGAATACTTTTAAGTCCGTCACGTTTATTTCCCAAAGGTATAGCATATTCACATTGTTATGTTTCACAGGTATTGGCATAAACCATGAACAAATTGTCATTAGTTTTTGATGGATTTATTCTGAATTTAAATGCCAAAGCACCAATAACCTCTGTGGAATTGTCTGCAAAGTATTTATAGCAATATGTTCACAAATTCATTATATTATGTCACTTTTGCACTAGACATAATGCCATATACGTATACTGCGGTGCCAATATTTGGTTCACATTTGCAGCGCTGTTGTTAACAGCTTGTTGTATGTTTAGATAAGGTATGAAGTGATACCGAGGGATTGTACATGAAGATTATGTAGCAATATCTGATAGCACCAATTGCTTACTCCCTCACTTTCAAACAAACACATTTTAAAAATTAAAGAACAATTAAACTTCTGGAATAATACTTTGAGATATTTAAATGTTAGGACAAGAACAACCAACTAGTAGTGGCACAGTGAATAGCAATTATTACTAGGAACCTTTGTTCTAACTGGATTTAAAGGTAGGTTGTCAGGCAACACATACATACACCTCTTCGTACAAGTTCCAAAACTATGAATTGCTCCTCATACGCCCACAACAGCTTAGTCGTCCGGTAAGTCAACAGGGTTGTCACATAGTTACTAAGGAGAACGTTTATAACACATGAAAATCATATTACGAGTGATAGTCAAATAATTGTTTCGATTGTTTGTCTCGTGGCCTTTGTCCACAAGATATTTCAAAGTGAACAAGGGCTATAACTCTGGCAGTAATTATGACCTTTTAAACACTGTGCATAAATTTAAAGTCAATCGGATATAAACTAGACTCTAGAGCATCTACAAAATATTTCAAAGTGATCAAGAGCCATATTGAATTTAAATGTCAAGGTTTCTCTTACGTGCACAGCAACTTGATTTTTGGTTCTATCCAGATGACTATACGCAGTCCAGTGTCAAGGAATTGGGTACCACGCTAGTCACAAGAAATCACTTGAAAATATTATGGGAGGCGAAAAAAAGCAAACGGGAATTATGCCAAATTGACATTGGCAGAACGGAAGCCGATACATAGCAACCGCCCAAGCCGTAGGTATCACATAGCAACAAAACTGTGTTGACGATCAGCCATAAAAATTATAAATATTAAAATCTATTAAAACCTCGCAAACGAACCTTCCGGAGAGACATTCCTAACGGGGTCAATCTCTTTGAATTACTTATGAAGTCAGAATTTTTTGACCAAACCCAATCCTAACCTTTACCCTTGTCCTAGATTTTAATTGAACATTGTCATTTATCAGTGTTCAATTAAATTTATTATCGTCTAGCCAGAACTATAGAAGATATAATAAGTAATTGATATTTTTTTGATTTTGTTGTATGCATAAATAATAGTCTTGAAAATTTATTACAACAGGCGAGTAATAGCCGTTATTTTTACTAATGATTCTTTTCTGGATATTCAAATTGTTAACTATTCGGCATCTAAAGTTCAACGCTTTTTATAAGAACTGTATGTATGAAGTAAGGTGTCCGTATAGATACGCTTTGTAGAAAGATTGGTACTCAATCTCCATTTAAAAAAAAGCGTTTTAAGAGTTTACATTGCTGTATAATCTTAAATGGGTTATGGGTGTTAATACTGAGGAGCTGGACATCTTGTTTATAAGCCCGAGAACACGAAGCATCACGATGAGGAAGGATAAGTCTGGTGATGGTGCCCCTAAGCTCACAGAGCGGGTGCTGGACAACTTCTCCTACAACTGCTATTTGTTGCTCGATCACGCGACGTTGTAACACGTCCATAATAGGATCGAAGTACAACAATTCCGTTGCTACTACATTCACTCTGTTCGCACATAGTTTGAGCCCGTTTGGCAATATTTTAGAAGCGGAAAGTGACAACTAATAATGTCGATTTTATTGAAATGAAATACGAAGTACCGTCACTAAAACTGGAAACATTTTGAATTTTTGATACGTGTTAATGCTTAAACTTGAGTTTCCAAGACATGACAATCCACTTCCCAGCAACAACCTAGCGAGCACGATGTGTATATGACGCTGTAAGGATGTCTAGTGCGAATATTGATTAATTCCGGGCGTTGTTTTTAACGAATTCTATATTGGTACGTATAGTTCGTGTAGTATATGACGCTTGTTTATATGTTGCCATAAATGTCTATGGCATTCACATAAAATATTATTTTAATATTTTCAGGTCATTCCAGAGGATTTTAACCCAAACATGGATCAGTTCGCGGAGTATATTTCCTACAAAACTTGGCTACACAATAGTAATTTCACATATTTACTTCAACCATCATACAATTTTTCTGGAGCAGATGACATCTTAAGGGACTTCGAGGCCAGTTTTTACACGTTTAGTAATTATACGACTGTTATTCTGTTGACGTTATACATTCCTACGTTTATTGTGGCTCTTGTGGGAAATGTATTGATCATCTTGACAGTGTTCGCAGATAAAACCGTGAGGAAAACCAAAAATTTTTACCTGATAAATCTGGCTGTATCAGATCTGTGCATTACGTTATTTTGTATGCCTATTACGGTTGGAACAATTGTGTATAGAATGTGGGTCTATGGAGAGTTCCTGTGCAAGTTTACGGCTTTTCTACCAGGTACAGTGAATGCATAATACTAACATGGAGTTTTAAAATGTCTTACGGGTATATGCCATGTATGGTGTTATGATCATAGCCTTATTGCTACGACCTTCTCTTATTTTCATTTCCAACGCCCGGTTTTTTTTTTAATGCTCTGCTAATAGTATACTCGGGACCTTGGGTGTTCGTCCCACCGGAAGACTATCTGTCTTCCATTGCTGGAACCTCTGTTCTGAAATGACACATTCAAAAACATAACACAATTTATATGGTAAACCATGGGTTATATAGATATAGCACCATATTTCGACAAATACTCTCTTACCGTTTACAAGATAAGAGAATACTTGTCGAAACGCCGTGCTATATGTGTATAAACAACAATCAGTAATTGTTTTCAATATAAATTATGATTTGTTTTTACCAATTAAACCATTATTATTTTAGAGCTGGCGTTTTGGTATCAAGTATCTATAAAATAAGTCCACAATCTGTGCAAATAGTTAATTCATATTTATTGCTAAGAATTGCCATAAATGTTTCGAAGTCACAAGTCATAGAAAAATTGCACTTTTAACTCTTTTTTTTATACTCAATTACATTTTATATTCCCTATAAATAACCAAATTATATGTATCATAAATATAATCTTCAAATCTTTTTAAACCTGATTATTCTACGATTACAACCTGCTTTTGGTGTATTCAAAACAAGAAAAAGATCAATAATAAGCAGAAATAGTAAATCGACAAATAATTATTATTGTGGTGCTAAGGACAGTGAACAGATCATTACTGCGAAATAGACAGTGGTCGATAGATTTATTCTGCGGCTTACGCGTTCTTTATTTCCCATTAAAATAATGTCCCCAAGCTTGTCATGTGGTTTTATGACTTCTCTATTTACATGCTAATCTCGGTAAAATTAGAACAAGCGGATCTCAGTACTGATTACTTGTCGCTTCGTATATGTGTTATCCGAACACCACCATTGTAAGGGTCCTATCCAATTAAATGATACTTGACCCCATTCGTATTAATAAATGGTGACAGTGCGAGCAATGGAAATACATTAGTCCTCCTTAATTCCAGAAATATATCCATATTTATGTTTTTTTGTTTATATCTCTATTACAGGTGTAGCTGTGGCCTCCAGTATTTTTACACTAACCGCCATGAGCATCGACCGTTACATCTCCATTCAACATCCGAATAGAAACCACTGGGTGACCACTCCGACTCAAGCAGTTGGAATAATCTTCGGCACCTGGTTGGTATCCAGTATTTTAATGGGCCCAATCATGTACATCCGCCAAATTGATACTTTGTCTATCCCAAGTATGGCACCAATGAAATTCTGTATTGAAAACTGGCCACAAGACTACGACCGACAGGCTTTCAGTATTTTTCTCCTTTTTGTGATCTACGTCATACCAAGTTTTACATTAGCCGTCTGCTATGGTCACGTGGGGCGTGCTCTTTGTACCAAGGAGTTGGTTCGTGACACTTCCGACAGTTCCACCGAGCGACTTTTTTCCCGAAAGAAGGCTGCAAAGATGCTCATTCTTCTTGTTTTTCTGTTCATGGTTTGTTGGTTGCCATATAACATTTTATCATTGTGTATTGACCTTACCCAAAGAAGTGGTTCTCTCTCCATGCTCCCCTTCTCGCTGTGGCTAGGCCATGCCCATAGTGCTATTAATCCAGTCATGTACTGGTCACTGAATCGCAGGTTCCGTGATCGAGTAAGGGGCCTAATGAAATACATCAGAAACAGTAATGCGTTTATGTCCAATCCTGGACCAGAATTTGTGTAAACAGTGTTAAAATTCCTCTTAATTTATCAACTATTTTAACATAATTAAAACAGGAATCAATTGAAAGAGGTCCTTTAGAAAATGCATTCTAAAATAATTCTCACAAAAGCTAATTATTAAATTGTTAAGTCTATGCTTGGTCCATATATGTTTTAACTCATGTTATGTACATATCTTACTTTATTGACAGAGTAGGCAAACAGATCCTTTCGGCCTCTGAAAAATGTAAAATATAATGATTTGTAATATTTTGTGAAGTATCAGTTTGCTTATCAGTTGTACATACTGTTCTGGTGTTATCCTCATTACAGTTCATGTTTTCTAAAGAAACAAACAATCGTGATGTTATTTTTTTGTTGTTTTATTTTATGTTTGAGTGTGATCTAATTATTGTGAGAAAAATATATTTTCTTAGCATAATAATATTGTTAAATTAAATTATTGTAAAAATTTGAAAAATGTATTTGAAAATATGATATTAGTGTAAATATTATGTAATATATTATATTATTGTCTATAGATGATATTATAACCGGTGATTATTATATTAATTATATGAACCTAGATTGATTATTTCACTAAATGCGTAGTAACCAAGGGACTGATTAACAAGGGTCTCACCGTGTATAAAATTTCCATACCAGTCGATTTATATTTCTCGCTGCTTTATGTTGTAAATTGTAGGTCAATCGCATAACATTCTTTTGCTATTTTTGTAATGCGGCAATTTTAAGGGTTGTTTGATACAGTAAACTAATTAAGATTAAATTATGAGAATTTAACGATTGAATTTTCGGCCCAGCCTCGATCAATATCACATAAGATAATAATTCAGGCCTAAAGAAAGACCTGCAATAAACAGATTTGGCATAATGTACATGTATGTTTAAATACGCATTTCGGTAACCAAACGACATACCGACAATACGATTAATTAAGAAATTCACCTGATCTAATGTCATATGTTTATGGAGAACACTAAAAATAGAAATGTAATATGAATCTGATTGATAGAAATTTATCTCTTTGTCATACATGTAGATCAGGTAAAACTTTCGACCATCCCGCTGTTATCTCATGTAGAATAATCTTATGTACTGCTCTTAATATTCCCTTGAATCGAGAATACCAATCAAATATGAACAGTGAAGCGTCCTGAACTATGCCTATATTTTTTATATTTGTGTTTGACTTTAATGTATGTGCATAATATAGTGTGTTGTTCAATAAAGGCAATAGACGGTTTCATACTATTTCAATCTGATTAAAACACAGATCCAATTTTGTTTCGTTTTTATAGTTCAAAATTTTGTTTTTATTTGTCTTTACTACACTTTGATCTGGAAGAGCTGTTATTTAACTCATGATTTGCTTGAAATGAGCGGTCAGCCAATGAAATGATCTGTCGAATCGAGTGTTCGACCTTTTTTGCGCGGAAATGTGAGTAGACATTAGCTACGATAGAAATCAAAACAAAGCAAAAGTAGATAATTGGTTTATCGAATGACTGACGTTATCGGGTCAAATGTCGCTTGCTTGGTACCTGATGTAATAGAAAGTGACCCCCCATTATAACTTGTTACTGTTAGATCTACATGTAGTGTATGCCATCGAAAGTATAAAAAACGAAACAAAATATAGGTCTGTATTTTAATTAGATTGACACTATTTTAAAAATTTGTTTTTAGTTTAATAGTATAATTTGCCATTGTTTGAAGTTAATTTCTAAGCTACATGCATGAACATAATTCAAGACCAAACACTATTATTTATTTATTTGAAAATATTTAAGAATAAAAATGTTCATTTTTCTTTCAAAATTGCTTAAGTGGATATCAGGCTCTCGCATGAAACATTTGACTAAGACCTGCTGTCCATTAGGTTTCATGCATGCAACGATAGAATATTGTTCCTCGCTAGTTAAAAGTGCCTTACGAAAGCTTAATGTTGCTCCTGGTGCCAAGTTGTTACAATCCTTTTTTGTAGAGTTAGTGAGCAGTATAAATTGTTGCATTTCCATATTTCATTTACATGTAAGCCCCGTAGACTGTTTTAAGACTGGTTGTCTGTTCGTCTGGTATGTGTTTGAAGATTTTGTGTTATACATGTACAGTAATTATATAATTTGCTATGTTAAATTTATTGTTAGAATAAGTCTTTCTTTCGTTAAAAATGTTTACATATACTCATATGTCCAAAAATTTGTGAAAATAAAACTCTGTTACATATCTCTTGTGATATTTCGTGATTGTGCTTAATGTAACACTATCGATCCTGTTGATCCCTGTCACAGCTTCAAATTGTGCTTCGTGTAACAGGTTTAACCTGTCAACTCATGAAAGTCGTGCTATAAATAAAACTTAAATTTCTGCCGTACCCCAAAAACTTTTACATGGATGTTTCCCATCGATGTTCAAACAGGCGCTTGTGGACCATCAGTTTCTATACAATAGTCTTAGATTAACAGTTTTTGATTTCCGGTACACCGCTTTTATGAATCGCAGCATTTCTTAGTAACAGACATCCAACAGTTGTACTTGCTAAAGCTACCGCCTTAACTTGACTGACTATGGCGTAACGCAAGGCAATTTAGTGAAGCCCATGTTTTTTGTTTTTATACAACCGCTTTGGGATCGATACCAGGGGCGCTTCTCTTACGCTGATGATAAGCAATTCATTGGTGTGTCTAGTCCTATGATAATCAGGATGCCTCACAAAAAACTGCTGACTGTTTGATCGCAGTTAAACAGTGGATGAAAGCGAATAAACTAAAATTAAACGACCGAAGCTCTTTTAGTAGGTTCATCACAACATCTTAAGTTGCTACCTGATCTTAAAACCCCCATTGGTATTTCAGAAAAAAATTTCTACAAAATTGTTTGAGTGATATTTGATTCTTCTCTGATTAATGGTGCTACTATCATTTACGCTGTGCAACACCAGAGACTATCTCACTACAGACGCTTGTAAACTACACTTGTGAGATCTTTAATTTTATCCATGAGTGATTATTTTAATAGTTTACTCTCTGGAATCCCACAAGTACTTCAAGGAAAGATCCAGAATAGTGACAAGGAAACATAAGTTTGATCACATCCAGAATGTGCTAGCTTCGTTACACTGGTTACCTGCTGCGGTGCGAGTCAAATACAAAATACCAACATTAGTGTATAAATGTCGCAATAACGCAATTCCCCAATACTTATCTGAACTATTATATGAATACAACCCTATTAGATCACAAGGCTTTAAAAAAAATGAAAAAAAAAGTCACTAGTTGTTCCAAGATATAATTTAATGGCATAAGGGTATACATGTAGGTATTTATAATTCATCTGGTCCTATATAGGACGTAGAATCGTGTTATTTTTGTCGTAACATCATATAACTATTAGATAAATATAAATAAGACTCGTGTAAAAGAGATAATAGAATTAAAATAGCAGGACCAAAGTGAGTTTGCTATGCTAATTCCTTGAATAAGAAGTGATGTCGGGGGTATCGAATAAGTACGCATAGATTGCCTCGTGTACGACACCCATCAATTCTTATAGATGACTGGAGCGATAGTTTAGAAGGGATTTCAGAAGATTTCAGATTTGTTTTATTACAGGGTGGGAAAGGAATTGTAGAAAGCCCCAAATCGAGCCACAATCTTTAAAATCACCGCATTAGTGTACACGACAGGTTTTTTTTATGAGTGCGGAAAACGATTCGGGGCCATCCATAAAGCGCGAACGCTCAAAATGGGTAAAATTCAGACCCCCTTCCCCCCTGTACGCTCATATACGTACTTTTTGCCAATGAATTTACGTACCTGTACGTTTTTGGCGTGACCCCCCTCCCCCTTCAAGCGAACGTACTTTATAGATGGCCCCTTCGCAGCAGTAATTGGCCCTATCGCATATACATCCGCTTGGCATCGCTAATGGGATCGAGGCCTAGATGATTAGAAATAGGTCCAATATTGCCTTCAAGCATGACGTAGTCGACTAAAAACTGCGATTCGTTACCTGATACATTAAGGTTTGTAACACTTTTATATTCGTTTTTTTTATGTTCATGTAGTATCAGGGGCGTACATATCGATTTTGCTTGGGCGGGGGGGGGGGACCAAAAGGCGAACGACTGAGGCACATACCCCCAGTACGAGTGAGGCAGTCAAGAGCCGGGCACCACATGTGCGAGTTTTCTAGTAGGGGCCATGTGCAGAAGCAGATCTAGAAGCTGGGAATAGGGGGTTGGATTGGGGCGTTTTCCAAATCTAGGGCACAATCCCACCCCACAATGAATGTCAACAAAATAATGGGTATAACATTAAGCATCCCAGTAGAACATGGATAGTATTGTATAATCATATAGTTGTTGGCCGATCGTTGTTTCGCCGGAAAGCAGTTTTATTTAAGTTATGATGATGCTTGTGACTAAAACACTGAGCTACCTGAGATAAACAAAAAACGGTCGTTGCTGGGACGAGATGACCAGAAATGTGAGTCAATGGGGGGGGGGATGATGTCAAGGTCTGCCCCTGTCAATTCCGCCTGTTTTGCAAGAGTTGACATGACATTTGTATAGTCCGACTCACACACAAGTGTTAAATTGCGCAGTTTACTATAACCATTAATATGATAGTGCTGAGACAGTATAAGACAACAGAGGAATAGAAGAAGGATGTTACAACGGAATTGATAGCCGCACTCGCGAAAACATTTCAGATAGGTAACCGAGCTTTTAATTTTTCGAGACTGGTCCTGAAAAGTTTAGTCAATGTCAGAATCTTGTGGCCTATCTGCCAATTTCGCCCCTGTGTATGAATAAGTATACAATATTTAAAGTAGTCTACATCTTGCATTTAAAACATCTCTCAAAATAATACCCAAAAAAACCAACACATTTACGGACGGAGAAAATATCTTACGTAAGTGGTTTGCCATTTCAGGGACGCCGTTAAAAGCATTATAATGCTTTTCAAATACTCTTGCTTTTCTGATGACCAGTTTTCTAGATAGTAGGCTAGTATCAGGATTTGAAACACTTTTTAATTTCTTGCAGACGATGTCATCATTGGCAAAAAAGAAAATTAAAGACAACATTGAAGTCCATTTAAGCATCAAAGGAATAATTAAATCACACATAATTCTTTTTTAACATTTACAACAACCCGAAATTGTGTTTTTTAAGGGCTTCATCGGCATTTTTAAGTCAGTTAACATTCGATTTACCCGACGCTGTTATGTCAGCTAACCAGAAATATTAACTGGATAACTATGACTCTGTCCATTGTGACGTCAAAATGATATAACGTCATAGCTATAGCCATTTTTTGGAATTAAGCTGCGTTTAATATTATATCTAGCTAAAAACTTGTATTTCTCCTGAGTATTACCAAGAAAATTGTTATTTCAACTATCAGGTGAGTTGTTAATATTACAAGTTAAATATTTCAAAATTTTCTTTATATTTTTGATCCATTTTGTCGTAGACTAGGAGAAAATAATCAGTACACCTTGTAATTGTATTAAAATTATAACCTGATCTATTATTATAATAATATGTCTATATCATACTGTTATTTTGTATATTTACAGTAGAAGATATTATAAGATCTATAATAATGAGGACGTCTATAAGAGAAGAAATAATATGTACCAGCGAAAAGGTAATAATAATTGATATTATTGAAATAAGTTTAATACGAGGAATAGTACCGATTATACTGGCTCTTTTACTTCTCTAATTAATGTTGTATATAAGGTGGAAAATATACGACATCTATTTTATAAATTTATTTCACAACTTAATTCTTCTTTTTTAAATCTTTTCAGCCTATGAACTTTCGGAAATGATCATTAATACTGTTTGTGCGGAATTAGAGGAAGAGCGAAATGTCCAAGAACTGTTGGACGAAATAGAAAATTATAATTCGATTATGCAGCCTGAACACGCTCCTGGAGATACTCTCGGACTTCCAGAAGCTGTAAAAACAATAACAGTGCCAGAAAATGAAAATGACAAAATCGTATCAGATATGCTGGATGATTTGGAAAGAGAATTGGAAGGTATAGACGGGCAAGCTACAGAAAGAAGAGAAGAGTCGGCTAGATATAAGATTAATGCCGATGTAATGAAAGATACTTGTTTTGGCGTTGCTCGGGCAAAATTCATCGAAACACATAAACGACGATCAATTTTAGAAGATGATGAAATAATGAAAAAAGAAAAAATTATAGAAACTGGAGAGAATGAAGATAATAGTATAGATGAAGGCTATTGTTGTCTGTTTGGAGGTTTTGGCGGGTACGAGGAAGTCGACTGCAGATGGAACAGACTGCATCAGTTAAATGCAGAAGATTCAGAGTGTAACGCAAAACCGGATCCTTTAATAAAATTTTACGATCTTTTTAATTATGGAAGACGTGCTGATCGTGACCATACAAATACCCAGCATACAAATAACGACAAGAAAAATGACGACGATATAAATAGTAAGTAATAACAAAGATTTATGAAACATCCCGGGTATATCAAGCAGACATTAAATTAATGATATATATCTACATCAATAGGTCTATAGCTATCCCAGGTAATACATATCAAGCAGACATTTAACTGATGATATATAGCCTATATACATCTAAAAGTCTATAGGATAATTATATCTCCCTGGATGGTTTCATTATAATATAATGCCTTTGTATAATATATATTTTAATTTTTTAGACAAAGTAAGAAAATCCAGAAGATCTTTCCGTACAAGACTGGTATCGTTGTTCTGTTGTGGAAGAAAAGAGGACTGAAAGATGGTTATTATGTATAGTGATTGTCAAAAAGTGCAATTTTAGATTTAAACTTTTCAACAATGTGATTTATGTATGTAATTTGTATTATTTTGTATAAATTTCAATGTGGTCTGTTTCTGCGTCCTTGATGTGTGTGTTTTTTCGAAACATGTTTGGGATTTATTTTAAGAGATGTGTAAAAAGAAAGTTTTACAATGTGTTTTAAATTATTTTGAATGCTATGATGTGGCCAGATAATGTAGACTATACATGTCAGGCGTATTATACTCCCCCTCCCCCCAGAAAAAAAACACCCCAACTTTTTGATTCAACAAAATAAAGTTATCTTAGTATGTGTGTATTGAAATGTATATATTAAAAAAATTCAGAAGTAGTAAGTCTATGTCTTATAAGATTGTATTTTAATTCATCTTTGAAAAATGATGATGTAAATGTATATATATTTGTCATCAAACGTATATAATAATATATTTTAAAATTAAAAGATAAGAAAACAATTTGAATTCATCTTTAAAAAGTAAATATTAACCTGTATTGTGTATGCGCGCCCCATTTGTAGTAACAGTATATATGTATGTATATATTTTATAATTTTTTGTATCTGACTAGCTACACGTATTTATCAAATTTATCATGAAATTAAAGAATATAAAATATTTTTAACTGTCATCTTTCATTCTCAAGGCGAGGGCTGTGGTTTGATGAAATCAGTATCAAGAACGTCGGTGATCGGGATCGAACATCAAAAAAGGCCTAACAGGTTCAGTCGTTTTAAGACTATCACAACAAATTTATTATGGTGATCGACAGTGTTTTCATTGTCGAAGATTTTAGATGATATTGAATTAGAGACTTAGCTACTTTAATTGTATTCTAATAAGACATTAAGAATGTCTTCCTGGTATCTACAAACACTTGAAAGGTAACCCTTGGAACATTTCATAAAAGTTACACAAAAAGCGTATATATATATATATTTTTTTAGAAGGCCCATCATCACTACTGTAATCCACCCCACCAATACATAGAATAATAAATATAACTACATGTATGTCCAACATATGCACAAGTTACATTATATTTTCTAACGGTTGAGGTTCAACAAGACAATATTTAGTTGTATATTAAATTGAGAGATAGGGCTAGTTACGCAGGGGCGTACATATCTACATGTATTTTGCTTTGGGCAGGAGGGATGTTTAGCCAAAATGCGACCGACTGAGGCACTTACCCTTAGTACGAGTGATGCAGTCAAGGCCCGGGCACAACAGGTGCAAGTTTCCTAGGGGCCATGTCAGAAGAAGACCTAGAAGCTGGAAATAGTGGGTGGGGTGGGGTGTGGACGATTCCAAATCTACGGCATCACCCACAATCTCACCCCACAATGAATGTCAACAAAATACTGGCTATAACATTAAGCGTCCCAGTAGAAAATAGATAATATTGTATAATTATTATATAGTCGTTCGCCGATCGTTGTCTCGCCGGAAAGCAGTTTGACATAAAGTTTATATGATGATTGTGATTAAAACACTGAGCAATCTGAGACAATATTGAAGTCCTTGCTGGGACGAGATGACCAGAAATGTAAGTCAATACGATATAACAAACATACATGTAACAAATAACTGAACGTATCATAATATAAAACTAGAAATCAATTAAATGGGGAAATGATAGGTATGTGCTTCCTTTAGGACTCTTTTGTTTCAGAGATAATTATGTTATTTATGAATTGTATTAAATAATACAGAAAGTGAAGCAGCAGATAATGCATCACCCCCTGTTTTTAGAAGCATGAAAAACAAATGAGCAAACTTATTTTGCAACTGGTGATTCTAATGTAGTTTGCAAATAAAATATTGAATTAATTAGATTTTATAAGATCGTGCCATGACAAAAGTTTATATAGAGATGGAAGTCAAAATCATGTATTGCCAAAACTTGAAGAGTTCATTAAGTTCTATGCACCTAAATGATATCACTTTGTTACATTTCCTACCTTTCCCACAAGTTATGTACTAAGTAAATAACAAACTAACATTAGTAACACCATTCTCACATGTGGGAGACTGGCTTCAAATATTATGATCCTTGCACTCGCTCCACTTTACTTCAAGGGAATGCGCACTGTGTCTTATCTATAGCCCGATGGTATATTTTGAGGAGTTGACTGATAATCAGAAAGACGGACAGATATAGGGCAGAGAGAGACAAGTGTGTGGACTCACCAGAGTTCAGTCGCTGCCTTGGCAGATAGGCCGAATAGTAGATTTAATAGTGTTAGATGTGTTCCTGTAGAAGACTAGGTCTCGACGTAGTAGTAGTTCCAGTATTATGTATTGCTGTTATATTTATGTAGATGTGTGATACTCTGTTCCTGGTGTATATAAATCCTTTATGTACGAAACTGATATCTGTTATCACTACGATAGTGTTACACTCTCTCTATTTGACGTTGGCGATAGCTAAGGCGGAGGGATGTCATTGAACATTTATACTGTTTGTTAGATCTGACAGGAGATATGCTGGTGGTTTTTGAAATTCTTGTCATGAAAGTGCTGTATGTTCTAAGTTTGGGCTTATGGTTAGAATTGTTTTCATTCATATTACAGGTATTTGAATAAAATGACCTAAATTTAGATTCTAACAAGGAGGAATGGGGTGGGTTAGATTTAGATATTAGATGTTATAATATAACAGCATTTTTTGGTACACAGTGAAGTGAAGAGGAAAAAGTGCCAGGATCAGACAGGCAGCCAATATTTGAGGTTTTAGGGGGCTGCACTAGGATTAATATTGAGTTTAATTCGATTCTGTTCCAGTTTTTGTGTGATACTGTTCTTGCTATGGGCAACTTGAGATCTCCAGAGTTCCGAGATGTAACTATTGGTTTAACAATAATTGCTTCATATACCTTTAGTAGGTATATCATCACTGCCACAAATTTTATTGCGTAAACTGAACCAGGCCCTCCTTCCTGGCTTAAGTCAGCCATAGCTGTTTTATATGAGCCATTATTTGTAAAATGAACTCCTGAATATTGGTATGACGCCCCACGACCAACACACCAGTATAACTGGACAGTTCTCTATAATGGTGAATATGATAGTGCTGAGACAGTATAAGACAACAGAGGAATAGAAGAATGATGTTATAAAGGAATTTCAGATATGCCACCGAGTTATTAATTTTCGCAACTGGGCCTGAAAGTTTTAGTCAATGTCATGGCAAATGGAACCAAATTCTCGTCATCGACTCAACGAGAGGATAAGAAATGGGACAGAATATTGTTGCCGATCTGCCATTTTTGCCCCTGTGTGTGAATTTTTCTGAAAATACAATATTTAAAGTAGTCTACGTTTTCATTTTAAACATCTCTCAAAATAAATACCCCAACATGTTTAGAAAAAATTACACATTTACGGACGGAGAAAATATCTTACGTAAGTGGTTGCTATTTCTTGGATGCCGTTAAAAGTATTCTAGTGCATTTCAAATACCCTTGTCGCATAAAAGGAAATGGGCTACCTGCCAATTTCGCCTGTTTTGTGATTGTTTACCTCATTAGTTCATTTAGTTGAGACCGAATTCGGTAAGATTTTTTTTAGACCGACTTTTTTTTTGCCACGAAAAACATTTCATAGAACAACATACTCACAACAGAATAAGACTAATAGACATTTATTTCAAACATCCAAGCAGGCATGGTTATTTTATACTATAGTTTTGTGTGAAGTATGCAATTTATGCCCACGGATTCACGCAAATACATGGTATTTGGGATCTATTTTGGCTTTGTTTGTTTACCTCATTTATTCATTAAGTCGACGATACATATTTTTGAGACCGACTGCAGTGACTGCACTTATTTTGAGACAGACTAATTTTCTCCCTGGGGGAAAATTTTGTTCTTAAACCAACATACGCACAGCAGAATAAGAGAGAAACACAAATTTTTTTTTTAAACATTTTAAGTTGATAAGGTTATTTTATACTAAAGTATTGCGTGCGTAGCGTGACGTATGCTGTGAGCACTTATTTTGATACCGACTGCTCTTATTTTGCGACCGACTGAACTGATTTTGCGACCGATTATATCTTATTTTAACTATTCCACCAATCTGTGTCAAATATTCTAGTATGTTGGCTAATTGTTGTAGTCATTGTTGTCCTGTTTGGACCTACTGTCAACTACATCAGCATTGATTCATTGAGCCTTGTCAACACTGGTCGACAATCACTGTTGATCAAATCAACAGAAGAAGTTGGCCAGTATAGCAAGAAATAATAATATTCTTAAGAAATTAGTTACAAATAAACATACAGATAAAAATTGATCAACAGTGGAATTTGGAAACTTAGCAGATCCAAATTCGTTAATAAGCATGCTTTGTACATTTTTGCCAGTCAAGATAAAATAACACTAATTAAGTTTCGAAACCGTTTGATGAGTGAAGCTACGTGGTGGTGCTAAGTTGCTTCTCCCCAAACTTCAGGGGTGTAACTAGTAGTGTTTCAAAGGGACCCGTTCTCTGACCGTAACGTTTTTAAAAATAAAAAGGAATATAATTAAACGACATCGTTGACAGCATAGAGAATAAAATATTTAATCCCGACGATAGGTGACTTTGTCTTTCAATCGAAGATGTAGTGAGATTAAAATATTGTTCCAAAAATTTGTTGTCATCATTTAACCCCCCTTTTTATTTCATTATGAGGTCACACAAGCACAAAGTCTTTTTTCCCCCAATTTATCAGCATTCTTCCATATCCATCCAATCAACTTAAAAGGGTATACACTTACGGTCAATAAAATACAGCTTAAACAGTAAATCGTTAAAAACATATATACCCCATTCACACGGCCACATTGTGATTATGAAGATATTCTATAGGATGACTGAACATATCCGCATGAGCAGCATTACCCTACGTGAAATCCGACTCATCCATAAATTAATTTTAAAATACATCTTTTTGTAATAATCTAACTCTAGACAATCTCTCTATTTATATTCCATTCAGATTTGATTCTTACAATCGTCGAAACAAAAATATTCCCGAATTCTATTGCCAACTACACGTATAATTATTACGTTTCAGCTGCAATCAGACCCTAACAGCGATCTTGCTAAATAAATATCCACTTCCTCTCAGCTCTGTCAAGCAATATCTTTAATCACTTTGATACGCTGTCTCCAGTCTATTATGACTCTTTTTTCAGACAGCTATCGTTATATTATTACTCGTTGAGGCTCTCCCACCAGAACAGAGAAATATAACACAAGTTTTCTGTGGATCTTCTGATTTTAACCGTGATACCAACTACTAGTATTTACTATTATTAAGTGTTGCTGTTGTTTCTTTATTTATTTTAATGTATGGGGAAATGCTGACTCGTTAAACAGGGAATCTCGGTTTCGCTACCGTTGATGGCCGTCTGGCCGAGAAAGTTCCTTGCGGTTTTCTCACGTGGTTATCCATGGTGCAGGGCAAGGAATGGTTGCTTTACGAAAATCCAAGGTGCCGTGTACACATTGGTGTACAGGTAAAGGAACACTTAGATTTAGAAATAGTCCCGCTGTCCGGACAAAATGACCCTTATAGCATACTGCATTACCCCTTTCGATAAATACAATTATGACGCTTAACCCCATTTTATTTCCGTTAATTTCATTTAATATTTTAATCAATTGTTTATATACTTCTTCATCAATGTTTCATGTACAGGTTTTTAAAATAAATTTCTATCCTGATCAATGTTATCTTTCCCACTTTTGATTTTTAAATAAAGATTTGTAACTTTATTAGAAATATTGGAAGTCTCTTGAATATCTGAAGATTTGCGGTTAGAATATTCAAGTATGGACTATTTGATTAAAAAATATCTTATACAAGATCACGTAATTGGCTTAGTTGATGAGCTGTTTATACTACACGGTTTGACATTTTCAATAAGTGTGATGACGTCCGCAAGCCTCAGTTTCCTAGACACATCGTTTGAGAAGTTCCAGACAAAACATGTTAAAGAGACAAGCATCTTACGTCAAAACAATTTACATCTGTTTACAGTGTATAATGAATGCTAAATCGGGAATAATAATAGGTCGTCCTTCACAAATTCACAATTTTAACTAAGATAACAAAATCACAATGTTAACGGTATTATATATAATCTCCTGTTTTTAAAGAAATCGGATTAAAAGGGGGCCAAACAAAATATTTTAGTGAAAATTATAGGTATCTTTGTAGTAACTATAACAAAATTAGGCCTGACCCGATAGAGGAGAAAGACCTTGCAAATGGATGATACGATCAGTAGATCTTGGAATAGAAATTCAGGTGTGGAAAGTACTGTTATAAGTTTAGCTTACATTAAGTATTAATTATAGTTAACCTGGGTTGGTGAGGTATAAAATAGTAATAGACCTAACGCATTAGTAGAGTTATCTCCGACATGATATAGACACTTGACGTCAGTAGACAATTACCACTTAAATTATATTATTGATGTCGTCTTTGACACTTAATGCCACCTTAGATGGTAACAAATGACGTGAGTTCTACTCCGTTACTGGTTTCTCATTGCTGGGTTTTAAAAAAAACTGTCGACATTCGTCCAGCTTCCAAATTTAGATTGAAACAGCAGAAATACATATCGTCACCTGCCAAAATACATGTGGTCTTGAAGTAATCATGACCACTGTCCACCTGTCATGTCTGCGATATCACCTCGGTGGAAGCGGACGTAAATTACAACTAACTCACAAAATTTCCACCTCTTCTTGTGTTTAGAAGGTAATGACGCGGTTTACTTCTTTGAGATAAATATAATCTTCCGTGTTATTAATATAAACATTTCAATCACTGAAAATAAATCAAACTTCACAGCTGAAAACGTTTTTAAAGGATGGGATTCTGAAGTTGATATGGACTAAGAGTCCAGGGCCTATTTTAACGTGCCTACAGGCACGGACGTGCCTCGGGATGAAAAATCCGTGCTTTGAAAATCTAAAATCCGTGCTCTGAAAAAAGGTGTGTGAATCTGAGTGTGTACTTGTAAAATGTGCGATAATGCAATAATGAGCGCCATCAGCAGTCATTGTTATAATCGATCACGTCATTTGACTTGGTATCCAGTCTCATGGTCAAAGATGACGACAGATGCAGTCTAAATAGCGAAACTGTAGACGCATATTTGAAAGTACGTGTAAACATGCCAGTTCTTGCAAATTTTGATGTTCGACCGGCTGTGTGAGCGTGGATGAATGCGAAGGACTACCGCGAAAGACCCACAGGTAAAGCTTCTAACCAAGCATGGTTCATTCACTGGTTGTTTCTTTCGCGGCGGTCCTTTGCGTTGACCTGAGTTTTTGAAATTCGCTTCGAAAATACGGTCCTTCATCTCTTTGTTACTGTCCGTCTTTTCTCAACACTGAATACTTATTACAAAGATGGACAGTAACAAATTCTGTATGGAAGATGCCAGACTTCATTATCCCGATTTATGCAGAAAAGTATGACGTTAAACCATTTTTAAATAGTGGGGGGATTAATTTAGCAAGGCTTCTGTACCCCTTACTATCACTGATTGCTTGCCTGTTTATGTAATGAGACTGCATCATACGTCGGAAGGATCCTATGCCGGAAGCAATGGCCAAATTTATGAGCCCAACGCAAAATCAACTAGGATAGCTCTACTGGTCATCTATTGGCTCAGTGATTAAGGTGCTGGTAGCACACGGTATGACACATGCCCGTCTTCATTAGCCCACTCGCTGTGGAAAGCAGGACGTTGAATCCCATTTAATTTCATTCTGGTCGTCTATGGAAAATCATTTTGAAGCGAGACTCATCAGATACACAATGTATACACAATGTGTAAGACTATTAATTATTTCCCCTTATTTCATGAATGTAGTGCGAGTTATAAATAGACACCTTTTCCCTTCATTTTTTCTTCCCTTTTCCAGCATTTTTGGGTTGACGTTTTGGTGTAGAATAGGAGAAAAGGGTACACATTTTCAATTTCAGAGCAGTTTTGGGTACAGCGGAGGGGTAGGGGGTGTAAAGTGTCTTTCTACAGAGCAATCATAGTCGGAAGTGAGATTTTCACCCCAGTCAAGTGAGATTTTCACCCTTCGTAGAAAAAAATCTAAACTGTCAACCCCCTACAAATGTACCATGAGCAGATTGCCAAATGCGGCCCCCATTGTGCCTTTAAAGATTGGAACCAACGGAATGTTGAGCAAACAGCTACAGCCTTTGAAGTTACAGCCATTTAACAATGACGTCAATGGGAATATAATTACTACTGTCTACGCCATAGTAAATAATAGTCGGATTTCTTCGATTATGAACAAACTATAGTTACCTTTGGTTATTATAAACTTACCTGTGTGTTTGAAATCAACTCCCGTTAAATAAAATTCATTGAAAAATTGAAATACAACAAACTTTTGGCTAAGAAAAATATCAACATGGAAGCTAAGTTATGTCACGACAACATAGGGGCGACAACATTCTTAAACCAAATTGGATTGTCGTGAAGCATTCCGATTTTCTATGCAGTCGCCTCTATTTACGAAATGGTTTCTCCCGTTCGTGACGTAACTTAGCTTCCATGTTGATATTTTTCTTAGCCAAAAGTTTGTTGTATTTCAATTTTTCAAGAGAGTGCGTGTTTTCATGGTTGTGATAATTAGTTGTGCAATAAATTTTATTTAACGGGAATTGATTTAAAACACACAGGTAAGTTTATAATAACCAAAGTTAACTAGTTTGTTGATAATCGAAGGAATTCCTTTATTATTTACCATGGCGTAGACAGTAGTCTGAGAACATATACTGAATAATTATCGTAACCATAATGGCGGTGTGGGTGATTAAAATTGTTCATACAAAACTCGTCCTATGTTTAATTCGACAGTGTCGAAACACTTTGAGACTGTGTAGATAACTCTAAACCCCCGGGTTACATATTTAGGATGTTTTCCGGTATTAGTGTGTTTTCCGGTATTTAGAGTTTTCCGGTGTTTTCCGATATTCAGTATAAAATGGTGTTTTCCGGTGTTTTCCGGTATGTAGTATTGTTGGTAGGCTACTAAGGCTAAGATTTCTATACAATCACCTCACACAAATTGAACAGTTTCAAACATTTATTTTTTTCCCTCAGGATTGTGTTGTTATTTGATGTTTAAGATGTCTATATTTACGTGTCTGTACCCACGACAAATGCATTATACATTAGAAAATGCATTATGATTATGACTAATGATTGTTAATTTTTTTTAAACCATACAATTGAAGAAACAATATAAATAATATAATATTGTCCCTTGTCTCGTTTAGTATATAATCAACTTGACACTGGAAACACATTTACAATAGTAGTGACCGCTATGGGGAATATAACCGGGGACTCGATCTAAATACGTCATGTTTACTTGACCTGATTGTATCAAACTGTCATTCTCTATAACTTGTATGTGAAATAAGTTTATTTAACGTCCGCTTCCACCGAAGTGATATTGCAGACAAGTTCTCTATAACTGTTTCCCGCTTGTCTTTATAGCTACTACAGAGATTTATAATGAAGCCAATATACAATGTAGCCAATCAATATTGAAAGAAAAACCATATCTCGTCAACATTTCACATGGGAGTTAGAGACTAAAGGGGTGGTGGTTAATAATAATATTGGTGGCGCTTGCTCCTAATCAAGTCCTGAGGGTGTCCTTACCGCCACTGTGTATCCTTTATTTCCTAACGACAGTCTAGGACCAGAAAGACCCGAAGGTTGTCTGACGTAAATATAACAATACACTTCCGATATGTTACATTCTACATTCCAATTGTATTTAGAGACTAGGCAACAGATTATAGTCTATTTTTAAATCCAGTTTAAACTCGATATTAGAGCGCCAGGCAGATATTATTTTAAACATTTTGGCGGCTTTTCTGCAAGGTGATTCCTTATCAAAATGTATTCCCTACAAATCAACCTAAAGCCCTGTTTGTACAGAGTCCGAACCCGAACACGTCCATCGCGTACCCGAACGCGACAGCGACTTTTGACCAGTTTCGCCGTTCAAATAGGGCACGAACGCGGAAAACCGTTGACGGCTTTCGTGATGGCTTGTTTTTTTCTAGCTGTGAGAGATAAATTTTGTCATTTACTATCATAGCTCATGTGGAATCAGACACAGACGATATCTTGGCACTGTATTTGTACATAAAACAACGAAGGAAGAGAAATAGGCGAATATCAGTGAATGCAATTTTAAAGGGAAGAAGTTAGCTTTGAGAATACCATCACCCCGTAGAAGAACTATATTTCCACCCGGAAAAATTCCAATAGTATTTTCAATTTCAATGATCAATTCTTCGTTCTTGTCCATTCAGCTTTTACTAGTAGACTGAATATTGCACACTAGTGGGATCAGGCCTAGCGGTTTCTATTCGTGGAAATGATTACATGGGAAATGCCCGCTGATTGGTTCATAGGGGAAAGTTCGCGCGAACTTCTGAAAAATTCGCTCGGGAGGCAATCAAGGCGGTCGTTCGCGCGAACCAATATTTGTTCGAGTTCGGGTTCGCGCTCTGTATGAACGGGGTCTCTAAAAGTAACCAATGAATTCCAGAAAAAGGCGCGTTCGCTCTGTATAAACAGGGCTTTAGTAATACTATTAAACAGCAATTAGTTTGACGAAAGAAAAAATGACAATTTAAGCCTATTTGCCGATCAAAGAAGATTATCAAGAAATCTAGTCTTTAACGAAATAAATGTCAAAGTATTTATTTACTGTAGCTATTTTAAGAACACTTCATAGGATTTAAGGGGAATAACTCGAGCAATTTATCCTAATTGGGTTTAACGTCCAAACTAGGTCATTTCGAGACTAGCATAATATTGTTTAAATTTTTTTTCAATAATTCGCTTGCGCGTATAGGTCTTTTAAGAGCATTGAGGGGAAATTGGAGAACCCGGATATAACCCACGAGGTTGGGCAGGCGACCATACTCCTTGTCACGTACACAACCGGGGATTTGAAACCACGCCAGTTGACTCAATAACAGGCTTTATGATACCGCACGCACGTGCTAACTATTCGGCCACCCCCACCCTAATTGGGTAACGGGAAATTTGTTCAGTGAACTGCAGCCGTGAAATAGAGTAACAAATCGAGAGTTCTCCCTTGCTTCATTTTTTGAAACTATTTAAGATGAAATCAGAATTTTCTAAATTCAAAGGCAACGGAGAATTCAGTTATATCAAGGGCAATAACCGGTGCATTGCTTTCCGCAAGTAACTGACGAAATGTACACCCCATCATACCGTCTTAATTTAGGTCTACAAAAATCGTGTACAATGAATTTATCACATGGCAGATTCTCCGCTCATCGATTTTCTCTTCCCGAGCTAGCAGCGGGTCGCTCCATTCTTCGGAGAACCAACAACAAAAGGAACGATTAAATGCACAGAACAACAGCCAACGTTATTGAACAACAAAACCGGACAACGGATAGGAGAAAGGACAGGCTACACAGTTACACAGTTCGACTGGACCAGAAGGATCTTTTATAATATATCACTAGCCTTCTGATAGTGTTAAAACACAGAAAAACTGAATTTCTATCTATAGGTTTCACCGCCTTGATAAGGATGTAAACCAGTACCAGTCTTACTAATGAAACGGCCTTCGTTTTGCGTTTGCTTTTATAAGAGTATAGATAACGCTATACATGCCAATTTACTGAATGATTTCTGTGAATAATGTATATAATTTCTAATTCATTTATATGTAATTGCATTATCAAATTTGTAGTGTGTGTCATTGAGTCAATTCCCTGGCTAAACGTTACAAGGAGTAGGGTCGCCTGTCCATCCTCGTGGGTTTTCTCCCGGTCCTTTGAGACCCCCCCCCTTCTAAAGACCCCTACATGCAAATAAATTGTGTCGAGTGGATGTTAAGCCATATTTCTCACTTCCACCCTCTCTTTTTCTACCTGTCTCTCTCCATCTCTCTCTCATAGGGTTTGTCCTCCCAACATGTAGCCCCCATCGCGTTATCAAGCGATTTGTTGACGAACGGGCGGAAAAGGTGACGACATTTCCACGCTAAAAAGTGGGGGTATAAAAAAACGTGAACGGACAAACATTTTCACAATTCGATTTATAGTGATTTTACTAATTAGTGTACAATATTTACAAAATTTAATACATGCACGTCGACATTGGTGATGTCGGGTAGAATAACTAAAAGAATTCAAGGATAAACAATGGTTAAGCCGACATGTAGACAGCATGATGCGTTTTATTAAGGTAAGAATATAGTTATTGTATTATTAAATTTAAGATATTCAAGTTTGCTTTCCTTGTGTAAAATGGAGGTTTGAAAGAATTAACTGACTATAAAATTGTAAAATCTCCGCATTTTTAATCTTTCGAGTTTACCTTCTGTGTTTATTTTTCATAATGAAACATTTAAATCTCTTCCGTTTAACATGGCGTGTAGGCTTATTATAGCCGCAACGACTACACATGGAGTATAAAAAAACAAATAACGCAAGGTTACTTTAAGAGAATCGTGTTTAGAGGACAAAGAATAAAAACTGTCGAGACTAGATAAAAATCAGGACAAATCATGTGCTATAATTGATTATTTATCTGTTCATAACGCGTATGTTCATTAATCGAACTTTATTTTAAATGTTATCTCCCAACTAGACAATTAAAGAATCAACGAAGATGTGAAAATATTGAAGAAAAGGAAACACATCACTTTTCTCTACTAGAGATTTATAAATTTTGATATCAATATATGGTAAGTTAGGAATTTTTCTAATACTGTTCCTGGTAAAATTGTTTTCTTGTTGAAGATATACTATAACCAAACTATAAGTTTAAATGACAATACAGCACGTTTTAACTTCTTAACAAAACACAGAACCAGTAAACAGACATGACAAGTGGAAAATATGTATAGTGTATTTAACTATGGCGTTATAGAAAGATATTAAACAATTCGTTTCGTTGTCTAGGTATTGTTTGGTGGATTAAAAAGTTTAAATAAATATTAAAGACTTTACCATCTAACCTACGTATATTATATCACCAAAAACATGACACACAGCATATTTAAAAGATCAAAATAACATTAATAGGATGTTATATATACTTCAATGTAAAATGTATCCTATTTAATGACAAGTATGTTAATTTTTGGGCTCTAATTGGTATATATTAAAAAGTGGTTATTTGATAAGACATTGTAGCTGTAAGTTTTATAAGTTGAATCATTATGCATATTGAAGATTTCTCATTGGGTACGTACACTACGTTAATACTTGTATGGGGTTACAACTTTCTGTGGTTACCCACATCGTAAGCTAATAATATAAGGGTCGTCATAATTCCTCAACTATATCCGAAATTTTAACAACTCATGACTGATGATTTTTTTAAGTTTCGAATTATTATGGATAATTAGATCAAAGGTCCGAGTGACAAAAAAAAAAAGAGCAAAAGTAACAAAGGCTCTACTTTAAATATCATTAAAATGAGAATGAAATGAAAATCAAAGAATCATACTGTGGACTAAGCTGGACTATAAATATAAAACACACAACAAATAAGCCCGACTTTGATCTAATGTAATTCGACAACAAAAAATGTCAATTAACTAGATTGACCATTTAAACCACCGTAAATTATGCAATTAGGCACACAGAAAATGTGATTGTGGTCAGCATTATGTAGATCACACACTTTTTAAATTAGTATTTTTGTAGATTACACTTTAAAAAACATAATATGACCATACGTTAGCTGATATAAAGGGAAGTAACTGTGTTTTGTCACGAGATATATTTTAAAGTTTATATTCGTTCAAATTCACCATAAAATAAACACAATTATTATATCTCTTTATTAATTATTTGGTTACAGGAACAAGACTGGCGCCATGCTGTTGGGTATATTAGTATGCACAGGTAAGACACGTTTATATATAATTAGGCTAATGCATACCGGGTTCATAGTAGTAAAGTAAAGTAGTAACAATGAACAACTTACTGAAACCAGCAACATTTTGTTTAAAGTATTAAATATATTTTTGAGAAATGCTATTATTGATACTGTTTAAAAATTACTCGACGTTGAGGTTTGACGTTTTTAGCGCAATCAACATAAGAATTAAAGCAACATATATTAAACACAGCACATTATTAGATTTTTATCACTTCCATTAAGAAAATATATTATGTAATTATTTTCAATAATGATATATTATTCTAACTAAACTTAGTACCTTCCAAATTGAAAATTCCTTCTTACAAACCAGTGAAGACCTCAAAAGAGAAAATTACCCCTTTAACTAACTTTCAAGTAAAGTTCGTTGTTATATGCAGATTTCATTTGTATACTAATTTAAATGAACCTGATCAGACGAATTGTAGAATAGAATTTGGAAGCAATTAGTAGTGTTCGATCTTAACTGTAGTGTTCCTTAAACAGCGGGGTTGTATGGTCTAGTGGTTTATCGCGAGTGCGTAAGAGGTCTGTCGTTAAGTCAAGTGGAGTGGTTTCGATTCTCCACCTGAAGGAGTAGAGTCACTCGTCGAACTACGTGGGTTTCTCCTCGGGCATCCAGTGTCCTCCCACTACTAAAGACCCCTAATTATCGCAATACAATTGAACCATATCTTAATGCCGAAATAACCAAGTTTGTGTCGAATGGACGTTAATTTCTATTACTCTCATTTAATATGTTATTAAAGTTTGGATATAAAAGCTATTATATTAAAGTTTGTAGAGTGTTAAATGAGCTTCGCTTGAAAAATGTCAAGTGTTTTTGAAAAAATGTACTTATCTTCATAATTCGAATGTTTTCCGACTGAAAGTTACATATCTAGGATTTTATTGTACATTTGTTGCAATTTTACTTTCTTACATGTAAATTCTTACAATCGCCTTTATCAAGAGAATAATGTTAGTCTGTTAGATTATTTTACAAACTGAAGTTTTTTTCTTGTTGTAGTTCTGTGCTTCATCAATATCGTCAATTCGGCTCTTGTCGTCGATGTCGAAAACATGGTTATGCATTTAAAACATGCCCGTCTTTACTCCACAACAGCAACATCGTTAAAAGTTGTACTTGGTCTGCCTCCAGATGTAGACTTAATGAGAACAGCAACAATCCAGACAGCTCAGGGCATTACTAAAAGTCGACACAAAGAATTGTTTCAAGGAAAACCCGTGACAGGTGCAGGAGTAGAAGCCTGTGTTGATGACAAAGGAAATTATTTGCGAGGCATTGTTACAGGAACAATAGTTTTGAACATTGACAACGATCTGCCTTTAGAAAGAGACTGTAATTTGACACCACCCGATGCGGTACTAATGGTTCTAGCAGCCGAAGGTTTGACGGACAATGTGAATATAAATGATCAACATATTGTTGATACCATCTTTGTTGACGATAAGAAAATAGCTCATAGAGCCTTTGAAGTGGAATTATTTATTCCTCAACTACAATTACAACCTTTTTATGTCATTGATAGATGTAGTTGGCAAATTCTTGACTCCTTTAATAAAATATATCGATTCGCGGGACCGACTGCGTCAACAGATTGGAATTGGAATCCGGGGACAACTGCACAGTTTGACCCAAATATTCCCGCCATTAACCTTTTATCAACTGTCAACCCTCCAGTGCAAGGTATACCACCAGTAACGAGTAATAATGCTGGGCCAGCAATCATAAATCCACAGCCCACATCTGTTCCCGAGACGTTACCCACGACAGCTGTACCCGTTGTTCAGACTAATATCATTACCACTATTAACCCAGGTCTTATTCCTCCCCAAATTACCACTGGTGTAGCTACAAATCCCAACCAATTATCAAACAACCCAGGAACGACAATTCCAGCACCTGTACCCAACCAAATCACCAACAATCCTGTTACTATTCCTATTCCAACTACTAATGTCCCGGTTACACTTCCAGCTTCATTAACAGTAAACCCCGGAGCTACCAGCCGCATCCCCACCAACAACCCTATTCCAACCAACAATCCTATTCCAACCAATAATCCTATTCCCACAAACATTCCTATTCCAACCAATCCTATACCGACCAACATTCCAATCCCCACCAACAATCCTATTCCAACAAATAATCCAAACAACCCTGTTCCGAACAATATTCCAATTGGGACCAACAATCCTGCAAATTTCATAGATCCAATTAATGCATGTCCCACAATAGCCGTTGGAATAGGAGGTAATACCAAAACAAAGCAGTATTCTTACGGGGTACCACCTCGATGCCTTAATCCCCGCATAGTAGCCGATCAGTGTTTTCTCGAGAATCAGTATGTAAAGGTTGTAGATTTGCAAGGATCTATGTTCGTTTTCGCTCCGGGAACGGCAAACTTTACATGCTCGGCTGGATATCTTGATGCAATAAATGGGGCATTTTCGCCAGCTCTTGATGCTTACTTCTTTGCTAGTACCTCTGGTAGAATGTATCAACAATGGTACGGTATCCCACCCATGGTAAAGAAACCTGTTGTTCAAGTCCACTACGGAAGTAATATTGACAACGCTTTTTACAATCCATACAGCAATGTTCTGACGTTTGGTGATGGTAATTTCATGACCTTTCCCCTTGTTAGCATGGATGTTGTAAGTCATGAGTTAGCACACGGCTTAACCACTCTACACTCGAACTTGCGTTACAAAGGAGAATCCGGTGGAATCGATGAATCTTTTTCCGATATGGCTGGAGAAGCAGCCGAAGCGTTCTTCCAAACCAATGACTGGTTAGTTGGAAGTGATCTCATGAAAACTCAAGGAGAAGCATTTCGGTATTTTGACGATCCCACAAAAGATGGTAATTCAATAAAACACATCAATCAGTTTAAGAAAAGAATGGATGTTCACTTTAGCAGTGGTATCTTCAATCACGTATTCTATCTTATGTCAAAAGTTTACGGAATTAACATAAGATATGCATTTGAAGCTTTCCTGAAAGCCAACCAACTCTACTGGAAGTCGAATGATGGATTTGTGCAGGCTGCGTGTGGGGCTGTGCGAGCTGCCTATGATACAGGGATTGATGTATTAAGTGTGATAGACGCATTCGCACAGGTCGGCATAACAACGTGTAATATATCTACATTTATAGAAAAACTTGATCCGTCCTTAATACGGGATGGCCTACGGGTTTCGAGTATCATTCAACCAATGTTTCGTGTAACGGTACCTCCAATAAACACGGGTTTAACAATACAAGCTTATTCGGCAAAGAATGATGTCATTGGCATTCTTCTTACAGATTCTATTTCCAGAGATATCCCAGAAATAAACACTGCTCTAAACTATATGTCATATACTTTACCAGTTAATTCCACACGTCAGTTTTATATACGATTATATACATATACTGAAAAACTCATTCCAGCGGTATCTTTAGCTATTAAGTTCATATAAATAAACGTGTTTTGCTACAAAAGTGTATGTTATCTACTTTAGTTGTAAGTAACAGTGTGTACACCATATCTGACGTGCGACACCCTTTAAAACCTAACGCACTATTCTAAAGCCAGATTCCGTAAGAAATAAAAGATGGTGATATAGAATCAGACATGTATACATCACCTCATATATTAAAACAGCAAATACAAGAATGAGAGGACCAATCTAATTAAAATACAGATCTATATTTCGTTTCGTTTTTTATACTTTCGATGGCCTACACTACATGTAGATCTAACAAGTTATAACGTCCGTCATTCGATTAACCAATCAGAATCGATATTGTAAGTGCCTTTGCTTTGCTTTGATTTCGCGCAGACCATTTTCGACAGACCATTCGATTGGCTGACCCCTATTTTGAGGCAGAACACGAGTTAAATAACAAGTCTTCCAGATCCTAGTGTAGTAAAGACAAGTAAAACGAAATTTTGAACGATATAAACGAAACGAAATACGATCTGTGTTTAATCAGATTGTGAGGGGACCAATCCTGAACCTTATATTATAAACCGGCGATCATATATTGGGATGTCAAATCATCACCAAATATGTAAAATGTAAACGTACACTTTCGATTAATCCCACCCGCTTTCCAGTAGTCGGGTCACCATACATTTAGCCAACATAGGTATTTAAACGATAGAAAGGTGTACGGTTTACCCAACTGGGCGATATAACAGAGAATCAGACTGTATCTGTCAGTAGGCCTAGATGTAAACAATAAAATTATAGGACGAAAAGAGTTGATAGCCAACATCATTTCGCCCCCCCCCCCCTAGAAATGAGTTATTCTTAGTCGCTCCAACTAAGGCCACGGTTAGGTACATACAGTTGCCACAAGTAGTTTATTTAAATGAGCTATGTTAAAGCTGAACTCCGATTATAAAACTACAGAAATAGCTAAATAAAAAAAAGTCACGCCCAAAACAACCGCCATACTTGTTTAAATTTCTTTAACAAACATGGCCGTCGATTTGGGCGTCAAACACACAGGCAGGCTCCGCCCACTTTCAGTGTAAACCGTATCAAGCGAAGTGTCCACATCCGGTTAGATAATAGCCAGCTCTCTGACTGACTGATTGAAGATTTTCAACTATCAGCTCACAGAAAATATTATTGCTACACAATTATTATGTCTGATCAGGTATATGTTATTTTATATTATTGTTTACTAATTAGACGAAATAAGTCAATCATGGTGTACCTTTGGTCTAAAAATAACAGAGAAACTTCCTGTGGACTCTTCGCTTGATACGGTTTACACTGAAAGTGGGCGGAGCCTGCCTGTGTGTTTGTCGCCCAAATCGACGGCCATGTTTTGTTAAAGAAATTTAAACAAGTATGGCGGTTGTTTTGGGCGTAACTTTTTTTTTATTTAGCTATTTCTGTAGTTTTATAATCGGGGTTCAGCTTTAAGCAATGTTTCGGAGGTTTGAAAACGCGTATGGCATACTCAACTGCAAATCCAAAATATGTTCGATATCTCAGTCTGAATTCTAATTCCCAGAATCAAACTGAACTATAAGGTATCCCATAAATGCATGGATTGACCTGACTTTGTGACGATCTGTCGGCAACTAAAGTAGTTTTATGGAATTGAAACAGATATATTGAACTGATTACATGGATCAGATATACAATGGACAATTTATAGTGAAATAGTTCTTTATTGACAAAGTAAAACGAGAATTATGAATTAGATAATCACTAATAAATATATTGAAATGTACTACTGAGTTGTGATCATTATTGCCAATAAATAGTATTCCTCTTGTATTTGTCTTTAATAAATAGTTAAAGTGTAAAATATCACAGGTTTAATATATCTTTATAATATAGTTATTGTTTTATAAAATCTATAGTGCACCAAGCGTAATATGATAAGTCGAATTTAAATAAATATCAAACTAAATTTTAAACAAAATAGCGGAATATAGTGGAGCAGCTTGGTGAAATTTATGTTCACATCTGGCAGAAAGACTGAAATTTGGAACAAACCTAGCCTAACACATACTAATCATAAAACAAGCAGGAGGCAACAGTTCCTAAATTACGGAATTTAATAAAACCGAATAAAGGTTAACGTCACTAATCAAAGTTTCTTAAGGTTTATCTGGAACTGCTAAATGTGTAATATATTACATATCTTTAATTCTGTACACAACTACGTCCGGATTTACATCTCAAACATAGATCTGATCTGTGTCCTTTATTTGGATCATTGTGTCGTTTGTCTTTACAAACACAAAGTTGGAGATGACACTTTGCACATCGAAGTTTTTCCAGTCGATATGGTTTACATTCTTCTTTGCAAGTTCTACATTCTTGTCCAAATTGAACCTACAAGTAAAATGTTAAGACCTTTATTTAAAATAATATAAACACTGAAAACTAATTTAAGGCCGAATAACAAAAGCGGCAACATAATTGAGGTCCATTAAGTTCCACAAACATACAATATTTTTTCCCTTGTACATATTAATATACAGCCAATATCAGTGTTCATAAGATAAAACATTAAAATACTTTATGCACAATATCAAAATACTCGCCTTTTTTTATACATAATAGCTACAGGCTATCAACAGTATCGTCAAGTAAAACAATGTTTTCTTTTGTCAAAAAGTGGGGAAGTTACGCAAAAAAATCGTGCACTTTAGGTTAAAAGCATGAAACTTGGCACATTGATGGCAACAATCCTAATAATTTTTTTAGGATGTAGGTCGACCTCAGCATCCCCCCTGGTGGTCGTTACGGCCATCTTTTCCAAAATGGCCGCCTATCCATTGAAATACATATAACTAGGGGTCTAAATAAGACATTTTTATACATATCATTTCAGGCCAGCAATTTGCAGAGGCGAAATTGCTAGCTGAACACGATTTTTAAAAACAAATTTATCTATGACGTCATTTTCAGTTGGGGTTTGTCTGATTTCAGAAATGGCCGCTAAAATTTGAAGAAAAATGAATTTCCAGATAGGATGGGTGATTATCGCGCAAGGTATGGCTTTGTAATATATCAAATATAAGGTACTTTTTTAAATTCAACTGAAAAACAATCTAAAAAAAAGATGGCGAAAATTGAAAATGGTTTGATATGGCTTGTATTTTTATGTCCTCTATTAAGTTTTCAGACTCACTGAATTTGATAATTGTAGATGATTGTTTCAGAAAGAAAAGGGGACAATCATCAATATTTCTATTGGATTGGTTTATAATAGCAAAGTATAATAGTTTTTTGAGGGCAACTGAATCTTTCTGTCAGAGCTTACCAGTTAGCTAATTAGAATTTCAAAGAATTTAACCTTAAGACACATAAATGTAGCTCATTGTTTATGCATAGAAACATATGATCGTTTCTAATTTCATCTCCTTTGTCTTTGCAACATTTTACCGGAGTGACAATAATTTGTGGTTATGCAGCTGTTCAGAATTTAAGTTTTCCTATTCGTTCAGAAATGGTAATGCGATCCGTTTTTGCATCGAAGACTCTGTGTGTCCAGTACCTTTGTCGAGATGTGGTATACCTATACTCTATACTAGTCCTAAATGCATTTCAAATTACTTATGTGATGATTATTTTTAAACTTAAAGCTTGGCGTGCAATTCAATACAGACGGAAATGATCTGTGGATACCTTATTTGGACTATACCTCAGAAGTTACCGGATATAGAGACTTTGTTGATTTATTTTACACTCTTCACACTGTGAAATACGTGACTGGCAAAAATGAATCCATCTGTCTAGATGATCTTCTGAACCAGAAATGATGCAATGAGGTTTAAAGTCCTACTGCACTGTAGTAACAAAGTTAATGAATATTGTTATTCGTCAATCAGTGTGCTATGTGGAAAATTGGTCCAGACATTGCTGCTAAGGCCTATTATTATTTCAAATCCCAACTGTTCAAAGCGAGAATTTCATATTTTCTAAACAAGTCAAAACATAATTATTTCTATGTCTTTTGCTCTATAGGTTATAAACTCACTATTATACGATCATGTGCATTTTTTCCCACCCTTAAAATCATTGAAACAGGAAATAATAACATAATTACCCACCTTGTCTGCATACCCCACCCCCATCTTAGCTATGTTTAAACGTTTGAATTTGAAGTTATTTTTGTCAATTTCTCAGCTGTCAATAGTGATTTATAGAATTTATAGGATTAATCTTTAACGAGGAAGGACTTGATACCATCTATTGTAAGGCTTTTTTTTAAATAAATTTTAAAAATATGAAATTGTAGTTGTAAGGTTTTTTTATGCGCAGGTCAACGTGTACATAGAAACCTGGTGGTGCATCCTGAAAAATCCTGAGGTACTTTTTCGGTAAACATTGGGATCGAACCCCGGACCTCGTTCTTGGCGAGTCTTACTCACTGAACTACTGTTTCGAACCATTTCTGAATAAGCAATAGATAAATTCGTTACAACTAGGTATAGAAGCCCCACTGTTTTGCTGGAATAATATTAAATAATGTTTATGTGAGATCCAGTATAACAGTTTCAGTTACCATCAAGAAAACTACTACTCTCTGCTATTACAAGTCAATCCAAGAGGAAAATTCACAAATTTAAGTTCAGTGACACAGAAAACCCTTTAAATCGCATATCACTAGCCATATCAAACTGAAATATGACGATTATCCGAAAAATCGGCCATTTGAGAGAAATTATGGGCGCCATTTTGAATTTCCGCCATCTTTGATTTAAAAAAATGTTGAGTGACACTGAAAACACACTTTAGATTACATATTATAAATCAAATCAAAGAATAAAATGAGCTTGAAAAGTTATTTCCAATATTTATTTTTTTTTAAAATTTAAACAAAAAATCGTTTTAATCATTTTGAATGTGCTGTTTCATGTAATTGATTAATCATCTTATGTTTTTGTGTCCGCTGGCTTTGTTGGCCAAGAGCAATACATTTAGACCAAAACTGAAAGCCATACGTTAGTCCCAAAATACCTAGTTCTCTCTCTTCCTCAATAAATGGGCTTCCATTTTGTAAGTTTCGTGCTTTTAACCAAAATACACTATCATGTGCGATTTTAAAATCAATGTTGATATATATAGACACTATGGGGTCTTCTTACATATCAAAAACATTTGTACCAAATTCTTACACATGTGGCTTTTTCATATCTACTTTTAAGGCCACCATTAAGCGCCGGGAAATTAATGGTGTTATGCCTCGATGTGACCCGTCATCCGAAGAAATTATTAACTTCCTTGAGTCGAAAAATTCCCGAAGTTGCAGGGAAGAATGATATTAGTTAGCTGGATATTATTTACCAACGACCCCCATAGAAGATGGTTATCGAAAGCAAAAGGTAAGGTTCTGTTCACGCTTAGTCTACTTTCGGTTTTACTTCAAAGAATTAAATTTACTTTCACTTTCATTTTGTATTCTAATTATATTATCGACCAAAAACATTTGAATTAATATGAAGAAATAATGCAATGTACTCGAATTGGATCTTTCTAGTTCCATTTGTTTGATTTATAATTTGTTTAGTTTAAATGACACTTCTCGTTTGTATAAATGACATCATTTGCCAAAAGTTTAAGTCTAAGTTTAATATTAATGGCACTTTATTGCTCTTACCGTTGTTCGTGCTTACTCACAGTATAATATCAATTTTAAGATATCTACCCCCAAATGAAACTTAATTATGGTCACCTTACCTGCTCTGGAAATTGACCATTATTTTTTACATACACATGTGAACTTTCCCATTCTTGATCACAGTCGGAACACCTAAAATATCCATATCTTCTGCTACTTCCCCGATTCTGTCTATTATATGGGTTCCTACTCATTTCGGGAATAAATTCGCCAATTTGTTCAGATGGGTAGCGTCTAGCTTTTTGTCCAAACCGGAATGGGCCTATATGCCACTGAAATAAATTCTTGGAAGTTGCTATGACGCCATATTCTTTGTTGATAACTTTGCTATTCTCGATCGCTCCAGTCCATATTGTTTCCGCTTTAAATACAACACAATTCACCAATTAACAATGAATTATGCATGGTAGCCTATGAATTCTGCATACTCCAATAACAATGCGAAGACTTACAATAATTACCGTTGACGTAATATACATAAAGATCACTTGGGTTGCATCGACTCAGACCACACAATTCAATTTTAGAAAATAAGTGCAGCTTGGAAAGATGATATCTTAGGAAATGTTTAATATTTATATGATGTATAAATGTACTATGGAAATGTTTTTTAGGGTTTCAATTCCATTTCATCTAAACCGCACATATTCTACAGTTTTAGAGCCTTGGAAATAAACTATGCATACATTTGCTGGTTTTAGTTTCTATTTTAGCGGAACGGTTCAAAGCACCAGACAAGTCATGTCGTGGCTGTTTTGGACTTAAGTCACCGGATGTCGCCCTTCCCAAGGCTTCTCTCATGACATGTTTGTGCTTGTTGAGGGAAGCACAGAAATTATAATGTTCTACGTCAACGATATTTGGTGACTTTTCAAAACCATGGCGGTGGTATGCCATTTTGCGTTTATAGGCATTCATATGTGTATCAAATTCCTTGAGGCTAATACTTGGCAAACTGCCACGCTTTATTTGGCGGTATTTGTCACGCTCGTCATCTGATAATCCACGTGGACAAATTAAAGTTCTTAAAGAGTTGACGGGATCAATGCTTTTCATGAACTCGTGGAACTCAACCAGTTCACTGTCTATTTTGGTAGATCTGTGTTTCAATTCAGTTTCAAGCTGAGTTCGTTTTTTCTCAAGAAGCATTTGATGCGTTTTGTTCCTGTATCTGGCCATATCCATGGCTCGAGTATCTCGGGCCGCAGTCATCCCGAACATTGGATCTAGCAAATCATTCTCTGAAAAATACCCATTGCATATATTCAATTACATGATAAAAAATACTCTAGCAGACAGGTGCATAGTCTAATGCATGATATGTATGTCGTTGGGGGTGGGGCGGTTAAAGGGTCGTATTCTAGTTTTGCCCAATTGTCCAGTTCGTAACTCTATGACGTACACGTACTTCTAAAGATTTTCTCAACTATTTCGGTACAACATGTACTTAAACTACATGTAGCTTTCCGTAAATTTCGGGCTAACTACCTCGTGCAGAAATACGGTGTGAAAGCTAGTAACTTAAATATTTATGCAGCAAAGGCGAAAAGCGAACCAATTTCTATATGAGTCACTAGGTTCCCTAGGGGTCACTGCCACAGGATATGAACGTCTGCCGCGTCCATTGTGGTGGTGTGGTAAAGAGGGGCAAAAGGATTGGATCCAAAAACTGAGCTGAACGAAAAACTTGCTGCAAAATGTTAAGCATATCAAAATGTATTGAGAATGGCCACTGCCAGAAATTTTAGGCGGTTGGGCGTACCCGCCGGACATAAAAATGGGTAGCCAAAAACCAAGCTAGATCAGCTCATTTTCTAACCACATGAAACTTGTTGCCAAATGTTCAGCTTATTCATATTTATCGAGAATCACCGATGCCAGACATTTTCAGTGGCGGGGTACCCCCGCTAATCGTCCCTAATTGACCCAGCCCAGAAGCTAAGCTAGACCAGCTCGTTGACTAGCTCGTTTACTAACGGCAAAAACTTTTTGCAAAATGTTTAGCATATCCATGCACATGTATCACTAATCACCGATGGCAGACATTTTCAGTGGTGGTGTACCCCCGCCAGACGCCCCTAATTGCCCCACCCCAAAGCTAAGCTAGATTAGCTCATTTACTAACCCCATGAAACTTGTTGCAAAATGTTCAGTTTATCCACATTTATCGAGAATCACCGATGCCAGACATTTTCAGTGGTGGGGTACACCCGCCAGATGTCCCCAATTGCACAACCCAAAAATCTAAGCTCATTTGCTAACCACATGAAATTTGTTGCAAATTGTTCAACACATTAACATGTATCACGAATGACCAATGACCACTGTCAGACATTTTTAGTGGTGTGGTACCCCCGACAGACATCCCCAATTCCCCAACCCCAATATTTAAGCTAACCTAGCTCATTTAATAACCGCATAAAATTTCTTGCATAATCATGACCACCGCGCCACACTATTTCGGTTGTGAAACCCCAGCAGCCGTCCCTAATCCCCCCCCCCCAAAAAAAAAATCCCAAGCTAAATTAGTCCATTAACTGACCGCACGAAACTCAGCACATGTTCAATGTATCAGGAACGAACATTGCCTGACATATTTAGTGGTGGTGTTCACCCGCAAGATATCCCTAATTGCCCACAAAAGGCATCTTAATAATACGCAGAGTGTTTGTCAAAATTTTGGTCTAGAGTGCTTGTGAAGTAAGAGTGTTCATCCTACATAGATTGTTTGTGAAGATTGTGATTCGCTGATTTATTTTGGGTAAACTACTTGTATCTTATATGATGTAAGCTTACATAATATACAGGGTGACCCTATCATAATACGTATTTCACTTTCACGTGGTATAGAAGGCTGTAGCTACGAGTATTCATCCCTGCCCCCCTCCCCCACATCCCACTCCACCCTTTTTATCATATAACACAGTCAATGTATTCAGTCAAAAAATTGAATTTAGTTCTCAGGTTTCTTGTATGGCTTTGTTTATAGGGTTTTCAACTTATTCAGTCAGAAATTTTTTTTAGTCCGCATGTAAAAACTTCTGCAGGTCGATCAAAAAGTTTATTTAATATCATTTTAGATCCCGTTGAGTTCTGGTATATGGATGACCTCTAATTTTGCAGGATAATGAAGGGTTCCACGAGGACACACGCACATTAATATTTATATTGCTGTGGACGTGGGATTAGATTGCGTGAAAGATGGTCAATTTGATCAGTGTCATATCTGTGTCCCGCTATATGTTTGGCTGTGTGAAAAGTTACTAGCTTATTTATGTCACGGTATATGTTTGAAAATTATGAAGACGTGAAGACGGTGTTATCTTTGAAAGAAAGTCACATGAATTTCTACAGTTTTCGAAAAACACTTTGTCCCTACACACCAAGTATGACATTATGGCCTTTTCGATTATTAGAAAATACGCCCCATCGCCACTGGAAAAAAATCATGCTCTATTTTCTATTTATTTTTCTCGAACATTGATAGTTTAGAGGTCAACACAAGTACTTTTGTAAGAATTTCATCACCCAATACTACATTCTACAGTAGATATCGCGTGTGTGATAAATGTAGGTCAAAAAGGAACATTTTTTTATAAAGAAAAGTTAATTTTTTTATAAAGAAAAGCTCATTTTTTTAAAGAAAAGTTCATTTTTTTTATAAAGAAAAGTTCATTTTTTTTATAAAGAAAAGTTCATTTTTTTTATAAAGAAAAGTTCATTTTTTTTATAAAGAAAAGTTCATTTTTTTTATAAAGAAAAGTTCATTTTTTTTATAAAGAAAAGTTCATTTTTTTTATAAAGAAAAGTTCATTTTTTTTATAAAGAAAAGTTCATTTTTTTTATAAAGAAAAGTTCATTTTTTTTATAAAGAAAAGTTCATTTTTTAATTAAAAGTAACTTCTTTCTTTTTAAAAAGGAAATTATTTTATTTAATTATTATTGACCTTTATGGAAACACTTTGTCAATATAAAGGATTTTGCAATGGTTGAATTGCTGACAAAAAATTGATATATCACTACGCCATAATGTATTCAGGTTCAGTAAAAGTGAAATCTATAGCAAAAAATTATATCTATTTATTTCTGCGTGTAAGATTGGGTGATAAATAAAATCTGCTATTTGTCTTTTTTGATATCAAAAAATATGAACACTTGTTGATAAAGTAAAAAAAAAAATCGGCAGAGCTTCGTTTTTTTAAATTATCAACTTGTGTTGATATTTTTTGATATCGAAAAAAGGCTGGTAGGAGATTCTCTATATAATACACAAGAATGTGTTGTTTTCTAATAAATTAACACACGTTTGTGCTGTTTTCTAATAAATTAACACATGTTTGCGCTGTTTTCTAATAAATTAACACAAGTCCGTGTTGTTTGTATTGTATCAACAAAAACTTGTGTAAACTTGTCAAATATTGTTTTTTTGTTTTATATTTTTAACATACGTAGTGTGTATGTTTCGATAATTACTTAATATTATATGCTATCTCGATTTGCTACTTTATGCTACTTTGTTAGCTGTAATAATTTGATATTTTTTTAAAATTCAATGATGCAACAAGTTTCCTACGGTTAGTAAAGGAGCTAGTCTAGCTTAGATTTTGAGGTGGGGCTATTAGGGACGTCTGGCAGAGGTGCCCCACCACTGAAAATGTCTGGCATCGTTGATTCTTGATACATGTGGATATGCTGAACATTTTGCAACAAATTTCATGCAGTTAGTAAATGAGCTAGTCTAGCTTAGCTCTGGGGGTGCGGCAATTAGGGATGTCTGGCAGGGGTACCCCGCCACTGAAAATGTCTGGCATCGGTTTTTCGTGATACATGTGGATATTTTTCATGTGGATAGTTTCATGTGGCTTGTAAATGAGCTATTCTAGCTTAGTTTTTGACTACCTGTTTTTTTTAGTCTGGCGGACACGCCCCATCGCCTAAAATGTCTGGCAGTGGGCATTCTAAATACGTTTTGATACGCTTAACATTTTGCAGCAAGTTTTACGTAGCTAACAAACGAGATAGTCTAGCTTAGTTTTGGGATCCAATTCGTTTGCCCCTCTTGACCACACCCACCACAACGGGCGCGGCAGATGTTCATAGCCTGTGACAGTGACCCATAGGGAATCTAGTGACGTATACATAAATTGGTTAGCTTTTCAGCTAGACCGGGCTCCTGCTCTACCCCCCCCCCACCAAAAAATTGACAGTCTTTCAATTATAACATGATACACTGCATTATGATCAATATCAGTAACATGGGCTTGCTATTGGTGCCCTAACACTTTTAAAATCTTCCATACGGCCCTGTGTCATAAAGGCGATTTTGATGGATTAGAAATACCACAAATAGATGAAACGATGCGCAAGTAAATTCTGAAGAAGCAAAACGTTGAATTTCGTCAAATATGCCAGATACGATATTTAACTCCCCAGTCCCCACCAACGATATCCCACTTTCTGTTATTATTGTATATTCGTGAATTAGTTTCCACGATTTAATGTGACTATTGCTACGTCGTTAACTCACCCTGAGGAACACAAACACACGATAGAAATAGGAATAATGTTTGTCAGTGTAAGAACAGTTATCCTTCGGTCTTAAAATAAATAAAATAGTATGCATTTTTCATTTGATGCTATAGCCATGTTTAAGTTCCATGAACCAATATCTCCGCTCTGGTAGATGCAAATATGCAATGTTTTCGCTCGCTTGTGTTTCTTATTAGAGGCATTTTTCGTCAGGAATCCGAATCTGGTAGGAAATAAGCCAGGTGAGGGGGCGTTTCAGAGATAATCGAGGTCAAAGGTCACGGAAGGCCAAATAACGAAAGAGACGTATATAATTCAAAATCTGTTCAGAATAGGGCCGGCAATCATTGATAACAGCAATGAGACAATTATAATACAGTAATATAATAATAACATTATATCTGGAATTTCGTTCTAAGACCCGTATTTTAGCATTGAATACCCCCCCCCCCTTCATTTTCATAGTAATAGAGTTTAATACCCCACAACTTTGATCGCTATTAAGGTAAGTAAAAATGAATGTGCCATAATATTACTTACATATTGTAAGAGGGTTATAAACAAGCTTTTCTGTGATATGTAGCATTATATCTGGAATTTCGTACTAAGAACCGTATTTTGGCATTGAATACCCCTCCCCCTTCAGTATCATAGTAATAGAGCTTAATACCACCAAACTTTGATTGCTTTTTAAGGTAAGTAAATCTTAATGTGCCAGAAAACTATTTACATATTTGAAGAGAACAGTCAACAACCTTTTCGCTGATATGTTACATTATATCTGGGATTTCGTACTAAGACCCGTATTTTGGCTTAATACCACCAAACTTTGATCGCTTTTTAAGGTAAGTAAATATGAATGTGCCATAAAATTATTTACATATTTGAAGAGAGAAATCAACAAGCTTTTCGCTGTTATGTAACATTATATCTGGAATGTGTACTAAGAACCGTATTTTGGCACTAAGACCGTAATTTTGGCATTGAATACCTCCCCCTCCCTTCATTATCATAGTAATGGAGCTTAATACCACCAAACTTTGATTGCTTTTTAAGGTAAGTAAAAATGAATGTACCATAAGCTTATTTACATATTTGAAGAGGGTAATAAACAAGCTTTTCAATGATATGTAACATTATATCGGGAATTTCGTACTAAGACCCGTATTTTGGCATTGAATACCCCCCCCCCCTGCATTATCATAGTAATAGAGTTTAATACCACACAACTTTGATCGCTATTTAAGGTAAGTAAATATGATTGTGCCATAATATTACTTACATATTTGAAGAAGGTAATAAACAAGCTTTTCGCTGATATGTAACATTATATCTGGAATTTCGTACTAAGACCTGTATTTTGGCATTGAATACCCCCCATTTCATTATCATAGTAATAGAGCTTAATACCACCAAACTTTGATTGCTTTTTAAGGTAAGTAAATCTTAATGTGCCAGAAAATTATTTACATATTTAAAGAGAACAGTCAACAGGCTTTTCTCTGAAAGGTAACATTATATCTGGAATTTCATACTAAGACCCGTATTTTGGCATTGAATACACCCCCACCCCCTTCATTATCATAGTAATAGAGCTTAATACCACCAAACTTTGATTGCTTTTTAAGGTAAGTAAATATGAATGTGTCATAAGCTTATTTACCTATTTGAAGAGGGTAATAAACAAGCTTTTCAGTGTAATGTAACATTATATCTGGAATTTCGTACTAAGACCCGTATTTTGGCATTGAATACCCCCCCCCCTCATTATCATAGTAATAGAGTTTAATACCACACAATTTTGATCGCTATTTAAGGTAAGTAAATATAAATGTGCCATAATATTATTTACATATTTGAAGAGGGTAATAAACAAGCTTTTCAGTGATTATGTAACATTATATCTGAAATTTCGTACTAAGACCCGTATTTTGGCATTGAATACCCCTCCCCCCTTCATTATCATAGCAATACCTTCAAATTTTGATCGCTTTTTAAGGTAAGTAAATATGAATGTACCATAAAATTATTTACATATTTAAAGAGAGAAAACAAAAAGCTTTTCAGTAATATGTAACATTATATCTGGAATTTCGTACTAAGACCCGTATTTTGGCATTGAATACCCCCCCCCCTTCATTATCATAGTAATTGAGTTTAGTACCAACCAAACTTGACCGTTTTGTAAGGTACGTAAATCTCAATGTGCCAGAAAATTGACTACATATTTGCAGAGGGCAATCAACAAGCCTTTCGCTTTTCAGTGATATGTAACATTATATCTGGAATTTCTTACTAAGACTTGTATTTTGGCATTGAATTCCCCCCCCCCCCGCGTTCATTATCAAAGTAATAGAGCTTAATACCACGGGTATGCATGTGTCATCGCTGCTGATTGTTATTATTATATTACTGTATTGTAATTGTCTCATAGCTGTTATCAATGATTTCCGGCCCTATTCTGAACAGCTTTTGAATTATATACGTTTCTTTCGTTATTTGGCCTTCCGTGACCTTTGACCTCGATTATCTCGTAAACGCCCCCTCATCTGGCTTATTACCTACTAGATTCGGATTCCTGGTGAAAAATGCCTCTAGAAAGGTTAACTTAGATATTGCCCCCACTCGGGTGACAATGCCCCTCTGGTCTAATAGGCCCTACTCCAAATCGCGTATTTTTTTAAAAAAAATTCTTTGAAAATCTAAGACATCAACGGGTCTTTCCTCGAAATATGCTGACATGTGCAACTAATTAACGACGTGAGGTAAATGTGGAAGGTTCTAGATGGTATGGTTCTGAATTAGTCCAAAATCTAATTGTTGATAGTTTTTTGGCTGTCTAAAAAATATGAGCTTTTACTGTTGAAGTAGTAAAATATAATATTTGACAACCAAAAAAGGAGCTTGACTTAAATTTAAAGGAATGGCTGTTCATAATTAGACTGTCGAAGGGACACGCATTTTCATTTGTGGCAATGTTTTGGTTCTGTTGTGTGGAATTTTTCACCACATGAGTCAACAATGTTTTTCAAAAACTTCTTCTCGGGTCCATGATCTTTGTGTGTGGCAATATATTTAAAGAGATTTTCGACTTCAGAGGTGTTTTAAGTCCGTATTGCATTTCAGAAGAAACAAAAATTTCATTTACAATAATAAATTGTCGGGGCTCCTTTTTAATGGCAGACTAATAATTCTATTGCTGGATATTTCCCAATTAAAATTCAAAAACAATAATCAGTAACAATTATGAAACACATTTCATAATAAATACGCATGACAGATAATCCTGACCTTTACTCTCTTTATTATTATACTAGTAATATTGCAATTAAACGTAATAGATCAAGGGATTAGGCGATAATCGCTTGTTAATTGACAGAAATATACACTAGTATATAACCACTTCAGCGGCGTAGATTTACAGTATATCAAACCCTAATCCATTCGCATTCGAAGGTGTTCAGTATAAGGCATATATACGTGACAAGAATATTTAAAGGTAGAGTTTTTATTTGATTATTTTCGTGACATATTGTAATAAATGGTTAAATGGCTATACTATTCTGTACATCCATAGTGAGATGATTCAAGATTTTCATTAACCTAAAATGATTAAACCTCTCAAAAATAAAATTGTCGATTTCATTGGATTTAATGTGTTGGTTTGTCTTGTAAGATAACATTTTGTCAACGAAAATTTGCAAACGAACACATTTTCGCTTAATCGTCAGACTAAAGTTACATTTCTTACCTTCCATTGTATATAATGCGATGGTCACTTGTATACAGCTCTAGTTGTGGTCTTCTTAACTTCTCAGAATACAACCAACAACTAAAGTTCTATTGCCAATAAAGCCAACTTTATAGAAAATATGTTATTTTTATCACTATTTACGAACATGACTGGATTTCAAATCACCGAATTATGGAATGTAGACCAACTCAAACCAATCACTCTTGTTTGGGTACACGATAATCAATCTTTATTGTCATATTGTACAAGGGAGCCTTTTTTTATTTGATATGTTATGAAACTTGCTTGGATTAAGAAAATGACATTATTAGCAATTTCAAGTGAACAACGGGTCTCATGTTTCTCATGAATTATTTTAAAAAGAAAAAAATGTTGGTTGTTGTGGGCAATACATGTACTTTATTTTATTTTATATATTGTGATAAAGCCAAATATATTTAGTCATCTCTACCAAGATTAATTTCGGCCTGATATCAATAACTCACTGACGAGCAGAAATCTTAGCAGTGGGGGTAAACCGGAGAAGTCCAGGAATCAAACAAATACGAAGATCTTAAGGGGCCGGTTGCTCAAAACTAAGTTATATTAACGATCCGTTGAGCTCTATCGGGTCGTTATATTGATATCGTGTCGTTTGTTAACGGCCCGTTAAATTCCATTATCCGTTAGCTAGCGGATTGGTTAAAGTTACCCCAAGAGAAGACTATCTGTTCATTGTATTAACAAGAAACTGAAGACAGTGGGACAACTAATTGTGCAGCCTGTTCACAAAACTTGATTAAAGACAAAAAATAATTTACAACAGGAAACACTATAGAATACTTTATCCTTAGCATAAATCTATAGGAAAAACTATGAGATTGGCACTACAAAATATTTGGGGCCATTATTTTCTACAAATCTCCAAAATTCTGCTGAATACTATAAAATTTAATCCTATAGAAAATGGAATAGACCCCCCCCCCCCCAAATCGTCCAACCCTCTGGAATATTCTATAGAAAATTACACTGGTACTCTACAAGTACGACTTTATGTTTCAGCCTACAAGTATCACCGTTAAACAGATAACGGAACCCAACAACTCCGTTAACTATAAGTAAAACGGCAAGTTAACGACACGTTAAAGTAAACGGGGCTTGCCCAGCCAACAACCCCTCCCCGTTAAAGTTAACAATCCGTTACCTCCATGTTAAAAGTTAGCAGAGCTTTGAGTAACCGGTCCCTGATCTATAGCGCGAATTGTAAAGAGGTCAATTTGAGTTGAGATTACCATGGGATTATTTATGTTAAAGCTGGATAAGCAGCAAATAATATCGAATATTGTAAGTCAAATGTTTTACATCTTATGGATAAAAGATAAACTTAAAGTATAGTCTGTTGTAGAATAAAATTTCAAACAATATACTATTATCTATTCATTGGCCACATAATGCTACCTCAAAATTTTATAGTATATAAGCGCATTTGTTTTTTTTTATAGTTTCCAATCGGTTTACACTTCATTGAATTTCTATAATTCGTGGGGCTTTTAATTTTATAATTAATTCAATTTCGATAATTTGGGGGTCTTTCAAACAAGATTATCCCTGATAATAATATGATCATTTATAATATCTTTCAGAACTTTTAATTTTATAATTAATTCAATTTCGATAATTTGGGGGTCTTTCAAACAAGATTATCCCTGATAATAATATGATCATTTATAATATCTTTCAGAACTTTTGTCAAGGGGATAAAAAATAATGAAATAATATGATAAAGGGGCTTAATCCTGTTGTCGAAACAATCTACTTCATTTCGGGACTAACACATGGTTCAACCGTATTTCAATACTGCGCTTGTGCGTGGGGGTCTTTAGCAGTGGGGGGAACCGGAGGACATGAAGAAAACCAACGAGGTTAGACGGGCGACTCTACTCCTTGTTACGTACAACCGGGAAATCGAAACCATGCCAGTTGACTCAATGACCGACCTTATGTATGATACAAGACGCATGCCCTAACAATTGACCTTTCCGTCGACTCCGCCCACAATAAGGCTTTGACCAATCAGCTTCGATTACGTTTCAGGGGATCACGGTGGCTAAGTGGATAAGGCGCTGGTTCGCTAGCCTGGAGGTTGAGTGTTCGATCCCTGCATTGGCCGAGAAAGTTCATCTCGATTTTCCGGCGTGATTTCCCCTTGTCAGTGATGCAGAAGGAGGGCCTGACAAGGACAGCTGCCTAGTCGTTCGGATGGGACGAAAAACCGAGGTCCCGTGTACAAATTCGAGTGCACGTAAAAGATCCCTTGGCAGTTGGAATTCGATATAAGAGTAGGCCGTAGCGCCGCTGCCCGGGCAAAATTTCCCTCATTGCACACTGTGGCGTATGCCCGTCTTCAATTAGCCCAGGTACGGTGCTTAAGCGTAGGACGTTAAACCCCATTTCATTCATTCATTCATTCGATTACGTTTCCCGCGAAATGACGTCGCGTTTCCACGCTTCATCACCTTAGACAAACTACGTGAATTTTGACATTTTGCCGTGTGTTGAAACGTCGTCAATCGTAGTTAATTATTGCTCACACGGACATCGTAACAGCGATAGCTGCTATCCTGGTATCCAGACAGGTTAAAGGGTGATGTAGTGTGCATTACCTTCCCGAAACAGTTGAAAGAAATATGGGACGTGTCTTTTAATAGATAGACAGCTGTCGAAGTCACTGCCCAATTAAATGTAAACAAACGTCAATTCTAACCTGTCAAGTGTGTTCTGGGGTAAGTAAATTATTTTTTAAATGCTAAATAACATTTAATTTTATGTAAACTATTCCAATGTTAATAAATTTGTTTTCGTTTAGCCAAAAAACAATAAAATATTATGTAATCTACGCCTTTATCGTATAACACGTCGTCTGCTTACACTATGAGTAGGCCTACTATGACTGTAAAGTTACACTACAGTCGCCAGTGTGAGTATCATTGTCAAAACGTCGGGAGCAACCTAGGTGTAGGGTAGGCCTATGTTTCTGTCGATACTGATACTGTCTTATCTTCTTTTATGTTTTTTTTACGAGTTATCTCACATCATTCCATAACATTCATCCATTCCGTATCGTGTTGCAGAATTCGGCAACAATGTGGGGATTTCTTCACCCTCCCCTTCCTGATCAGTTCAAGGCCCACAGTAGGCTAGGCCTAGACAGTCTAACCAGACGGTATGTAATGAACGCTTTTATATAGGCCTAAAATTCTATTGCCACAACCAAATGAAGGCCAAACTAGAGGCCTAGGCCTAGTTCTAAGAAAGTTTATCAAGATAGGCAATTTAGGCTAGACGAGATGTGTCTTCTAGGCCTACAGGCATTATTATTTGGTATTTTAGTTCTAGTAGTCTTAAATGTAATGTTTGAATACTTTGCATTTAAAATGACATGTTAAATCAACTGATTTTCAGCACTTTCTGACGCTGCCTGGACCAATAGAAAATATTTCGGAACCATATTCACCTGATCATAAAATGGAAGTATAACATTAAACCAAAATTAACAAGAGCTGCAGCAATAAAAAGACAAATTGTTGACAGGTAAATAAACTAGCTTTTTAACTACTCTAATAATTTTATTATCAAATCAAGAGTTCACAATTAATACAGATCATACAAAGATAGAAAAGCGTTACTCCCATTTTTCTTGTTGCTAGGCCTATTCTTTCCAAATACATTTTCCACTGAAATTTGTTGTTTTGTCTTGCTAGTCATGTATTACGGTGAAATTCAGGGTAAATATTAATCATTTAATTTCACGACACAAATTTGTTGGGTTTATTTGAAAAACTCTGATATAAAATAGCATGTTTTTATTTTTTCGATGCTGGTGTCAATTAAGTGGAACCATACTGCAATTGTTTCAAAAATATATATGTAAAATTCAATTTAGGCCTATATACACACATCACATTATGTATGTGTATATTTTATATCAGTCTATAGCTTATTACTTCTTTATTCTTTTACAGCAACATTCCTGAAGAAGAAAAAAAAATACAAACAATTAACAAAAAATGTACACTATTTTGCCTAAAACGTTTTTTTTTAGGACTTCGAATTTTGTCTAATGGTTTGGATTGTTCGTACTTGGTTTTATTTTATTTACTAGTACCGTATTGCTTAATATTATTAATAATCTTCGATAACCACATATGACATATATATAAGCTAATTCTTCAAACTCTTACAAAGGGTTTTAGTATGTGATTTCACAATGTCACTCTATGCAAAGTCTGTTACCTTTTGCTTCAGAACATACATTATAAAACTGTTGCATAATTATTTCTAATCATTTAGATGTAGCCTTTACTGTACAAGTACATGTATTTTTAAATAAATAATATTTTATTAATACTTTTGAGTATTACTTACCGGTATCTACAATCTTGAAGTGTATTCTCAAACCAAATGACATTAGGTTGATGGATAATGTGGGTGCGGATTACTGCAACAGGATCATAGAGTTATATAACTCTATGAACAGGATCAATCTTGTCACCTCTTAGTCTTGGTTTTTCTTCATTGTTGTTTTAGTGACTGATCAATGTGCATGGGTCATTTGACAGCAAGGGAGCAGTAGCCACACATCCTACAAGTTAAATCATCGTGATAAAAAGAAAATCTCGGCATGTTTCTCTATTTTATTTGTTGAAAGGAACATATGGGGTGGCCTGGCCTACTATATAGACACACTGCACCAGTTATAAAAAGTGTAATTTCGATGCCTAGTCTTAATATTCCACTATAAAAAATTATAGAGTATTAGTTCTAGTAGTAGTACAAGTCGCGACAATATTGAATAGCCTAACGCAACTTTATGTTTAGTGTGGCCTACTAGGCCTTATAGACCTTGCAATCTACATAAGTGCCTATATCCAACCTTAGTTTTCTCTAAATTTATATCAAATCCAGACCAGACTATGCTGAACTATGATGAACCTTATTAATTGCAGCTCCGATGAATGTCATACGTTGATAAGTGTATTGTACCCCACCCCACCCCATTACGGCTACGCTTCACTAACGTTTAGTAACTCAACATGCTTACAATTGCAATACAAATATCGACATAAGTGATATTAAAAAAGGAGAATTTGCTTACCCAGTCTGACAGCAACGATGGTAGTCTGTTACTTCCTTTGAAGTCAAATTTAAACGAAATAAATATGGTTTCTCGCTCTATCTATGTCTTGTCAGTTTTGACTTCCGTGACATATCCACTGATCGTTGGTCTGTCGTCAATCGCCTAAAACAGGTCCATGTCAGGAAAATATCCTTCTATAGTACCCGGAGGATTGCTGTCTTTACTCCAAACTAACAATACACTTCTCTTTCAAAAATTTATTCTAAAAAATTAGCGGAAAGGTCCAAAAGATTGGCACAAGAATAAAGATTGAACGTCGTTCTGCCATCGCCATGCTTGTTTATGTCTAAGGCGCGTCAATGTTGTCTAAGGTGACGTCATTATAAAAAGGGGGAGGAGCTACGGGTCTCTGACGGAAAGGTCAATTCGGACATCCACCCCATTATCTCACAACGCGTAATAATACTGCTATATAAAACTTTATAATAATTTCATTTAAATTATAATGATTTAAAAAAATATGGTGAGAAAAATCAGTAAACAACGACATATTTGTAAGTAGCATAGTAATTATAATCTCAAACATAAAGTTGACAGGCAACGGAATTCATATCCAGCAGCGGACTTGTCGTCTGTGCTATCGATGGAATGGCTGAAAAGTAGTTGACAGGCAACGGAATTCATATCCAGTAGCGGACTTGTCGTCTGTGCTATTGATGGAATGACTAAAAAGTGTCAAACGCTTACTTTTGACATATCCCTTTCGAAACTGTTTCTGAGCGGACGTCGTCCACTGACAGTTCCTGTTGAGCCCTTTATAGCTGCAGTATGAAAATACCGCTCTTCCCCACCTCTGTTATAAGACTATTTTGGAATCTTTACCTAGTATTTTTCACCTTTATTCTTATTTATTTGCTAAAGGAGTCATTTCTTGCCACAACCGACACACATTTATAATGATTCAACACTATTTTCAAGTAGAATTCTGCGATTTAAAACATACACAAAATACGTTTGATCTGGCAGCCATCACGAGACCCGAACATGCGCAAAACATGTTTATATTATCGCTAAATTCTACTTGAAAATTGTGTTAAATAATTAACAATTTGTGTCAAATATATTGATAAATCATTCCTTTTGATGGAAAATAAAAAATCGGGGTGAAATATAGGAGTAAGTGTTATAAAACAGCCTGAGAACACAGGTGGAGAGTTGTGGTATTTTACCGTATTTTCATACTGCAGCTATATAAGGCTCGATAGGAAGTCGAAAGGAACCTTCTTATGTCAAAACAAATTATTTCAGTCAGTTTCAGAAACGAGAGTTCAAGTCAGCGGCGGCACCAGCTGTTGCTGGGTGGGGGGTAAAAAGCTATGGGGGTCTGGGGGCCTTGGCCCCAAATTTTTTTTTTTAGCCACACCCTTTTTTCTAAGGGAAACGCCCTTCTCCAGCTATTGGACACACCCGTTTTAGGTCGAGAAAAGCCCTTTCTAACATGTGATGTTGCACTTTAATATAATATAATGCACAAAAAAAGGATCCTACCCCCCCCCCCCCCCATAAATTTTATGTCATTTTTAGCAAAATTGGGATGGCCATGATTTTCAAAAGTGGGGGTTACCCCCCCCCCCCCCCATACCCCCCCGTGGCTCCGCCACTGGTTCAAGTGTGTTCAATCGTCTTTTTTGTGGTCCAGATCTCTGTCACTATATTAAAGAAATGTTGAAAGTCAACCAAACTAAAAAAAATAATAGTAGCCTGCCGCAGCGACCCGTCTAGTTGACTATAATCGCCTGTCGCAGCGAAAGAGTTAAGGATAAGGTCTACGAGGCGTCAAGTTTTATTTCGTGTAGTCAAACCCTAATGCGCCCAATTAATCGTAATTTTAAAAACGCCAAGACAATAAACACCATTCTTAATATTTTGTTATGCTGTACTATTGCGGGTGTAGTTAGGTCAATGATGTTGTTGACATTATAAGGTATTTACGTCAGGTATTATTGACAGTGTAATTGATATGTTATTGATTATGTGTACCACGTGCTGGGTGTAATAATCTGGTGTAATCATTTCTCCTTCTCATAACCTTCTCCTTCTTTAATTACATATTCTTAATCCGAATTAATAGAAATATTACATTCAATGAAAATACCTTAATTCCTTTCATGTAACGCGGGGTATGTAAGTTTAGAATGTATAGCCATTAAAATAAACGAATATGAATAGTCCAGGGTTGTTTTATTGTCAAACAGAATGAAAAAGACACCGTGTTAGACAAATTGTCGGAGTTCTTTTGTTGGCTAAAACTGGTTGGTCAGACAAAGATGGGACCAACAAAAAATCCATCCCACACTTGAACGTGACAAGGAGAATCATCTTTACACTAACAAACAAGTTCTTGTGACGTGGTGTGTCATTTTGTGTCTATCATAGTAACATATTCTTATTTTAATCTCTTGATACAGATATAGATTTTTAAATATTATTAAATATTATATTATTATTATGTTATAAACCAAGTTTATCTAAGATGAGGTTATGGTAGACTATAGACATAAGATTGTCTTTATTAATGGTATATTTATATTTACAGAACTAATATTAACTTAACAACAAATGGCGTGTTAAACAATGAATAATTGAGCTATATTAAGTATGACGATACTATGCTAGAGTCATAGCCTTATCTTAGATAAACTTTGTTTATAACAAATAGCATTTAATAATCTTGCCTTGAAATATTAAAATATATTCAACAATATTTATAAGGCAGCGTAGAGAGTAAAATATGTCATCAAGATTCGATATTATAAGTAAATGTGAATAAAATGTAAGTTATAAGAAAATTTATAGAAATATCAATACTGTGGTTTTTAATAATAATGGATAATAATTTGCAAATTCTAATTAGTAAATACATGGACTGGTGTTTCTTTAGACTACAGCATACTTATGATAATGGCAATGTGCTATTTTTATATAGTAACTTGTATTTTTCATTTTTTTCCACTTCGAATATAACTTGTTTTATCAAACTTATCTATTATTTTCACTTCAAACCCGATCGTTCACATGCATCACAGGTGTCAAATACAATTTCAATATAAAGACTGTTGTTATTATGCAATTAAGCACTAGAACTATTACCACATCGCTTGATAATTGGTAAACTACTGTTATTATTTCTATTATCCATTTCAGACTCGCCACAACTGTCAATTTCTGTGATTGATTGGAATTTAGCTAAAGATAACGGTGTCAGGATCTGTCATCAACTTAATAAAGCGATATTAATTGACTTGATAAACTAAAATCTACACCACTTTAGGCTATCGAAATTAAAGCCAAACAGCCTACTTGGATCGTTTAAAAGCAATATAAGGATTTCACTTAATAACCCTAAATGACTAGTTAATAGGCGATACGTTAAAACATGATTGGTATTTGTTTATCCAGTTAGACGAAAGTGATCGTGGTTTCATACAGACATATATACTAAACACTGTGATATATAGACGAATAATACCTACTGTAAAAAACACTATCATTAAGTTTCTATAGCCACTTCGGAGTCTTTGTGTGTATCAAAGGTGTTATTCAATGTGCGTTGAATCGGTATGAGGACCTCTTATAGTAACTATATTCAATTTCATTATGGAAGATTGGATCTATTCACGACCTAGTTACAATAAGACACGCCTTCTCGGCCAAATCAAGGCACAATATGTTTACCTTAAACTGTGTGCCGACCATTCGATTTTATCTCCTACCTTTATCTTTAATGGAGGAAGGAAAGTCTTAAGCGACAAGCACAAAATCGAGATGAGAGAGTTAAGGGAAAGTTTACGTCAGGCGGCATTAATCAATATAGTAGCTGCAGTTAATGAGGACGATAAGAGAGAAAAAACACGACAGGGCAGTAATTTTACTGACAATAGATCGAATTCGTATGGAATGCAGCACTTACTTAAAGAGAAAACAGATCTGTACCAAGCTGACCAGGACCGAGCGAAATTGTATCCTAGATCGATGGCTCCTAATCCACACCTGTACACAGACAAATCAGTCGTGATTCCTCCATTACGAAGTTCAAGAACCCAAGAATCTTCTAGCTTGCGCGAAAATTCCCACTCTCAACGAAAGTCCAAACTGTCGAACTCGTTTAGTGGCAGTTATACTCCTCGAGAATTAAGCATTTTGGAAGGCCATGGGATACACTCAACTCAACACATAGATACATTGGCGAAAAGGAAAAGAACAAGGAAGGAACATCAATATAATGGAAGTGAAAAGGATCTTATTCTGCCCTACGTTCATATTGTTACTAGTGTGAGCAATCATAATAGACAGCCACTCGTGTGTCCTAATTTAGCTGTAGCCGCTAATGGCATCTTTGAAAATCCAGAAAGATTAACAGCAAGATCTTGTTCGGTCAATCCTAACATGGGCGATCATAATGAATACCTTAAAATTACACACAGTGCCCCAACAACTTCTGCGCTTTCCAAGCAGAAAGAAGAGAATGAATCAAGTAAAACCCCCGAACCGGTTGGCAAGATTAGGGTGACATCACATTCTAGTCAAAAGGAATCAGACGTTTCTTCGAGTCAAGAATACAAAGAACATGGAACTATTCGTGATACACTCCATATATCCACTAAGGAAGGAGACATAGGAAGATCCGCGGGATATTTCCCCCCGCCAAGTTCTGTTACCAAACGTGACACACCATCAAGAAAGCAGCTGTCTGAAACTCGACTACCGAAGTGTGATGCAGTTGATATCCTGGATCAAAGTATAACCACTGGTAATTCAGAATTCCCAATAATAATCAAATCGCAGCGTGATCATCTTGGAGAGATGGGAACAACATTATTTGGCCTTACCCGAACAAATTCTTTACCAAGTGTGTCTACTCAACTCAAAAGACAAAAGAAACGCCCAAAACGGGAAAATGAACTAATCAGTCTTTCAGTGCCACTTATACGACCAACAATGAATGGTTCAGAGACCTTAAAGGATGGTGTCGTAGGTATCAACATTGAATGTGATTCAAATCAGGACATAAAACGGATTCCTTCGCCGTTACTGGAACAAAATGGCGAGGACAGTAGTAAGGTATGTTCAAATAACGCAAATCATATGGATAATTCTATTAGTATCTACCATCTATCAAATGTCAATGTAAGCCAATCCCCAAGATTAATAAAACTTGAAGGGCAAGGATTACCAACATTCCAGTCCACTCACCATCTCGGATCAACAAGGGACCAAGGGTCGTCGCATTTCACGTCTTCAAGGTACCCGAACTTTCCAGTTGTAAGACCACCAATCGATATGGACGACCAATCCAGTCATTCACCAGTTTCCTACCCCGATACAGAACCCCAACTTTCAAAACAGCTTTATGACTTTAGGAGTCTATGTATAGATTCCGATCCTTGTGTTTATACGAAATTTCAAACAACTAAACAGATTAAGCCTCTGGACAGAAAATCTGGCGTTCTATCAAATAATTTATCAGCTATGAATTGCATACCGCGTACCAGACCAATCAACGCCAGTATGTCGGCCAGTAAACATTTGGAGCTTAAAAAGAAACCGTATGCATCACCACCAGCTACAACATCAGATCCCGAAGAAGCCGCACAAAACGATGAGAGCGTTGACATTGCTATCACTGCATCGGAAATTAAACATCCGGTAATTATTCAATGCGATCCAGAACACCTCCCAGAGCCGATTAATAATAATCTAAAACATAATCAAACGATTAATTCCTTCAGTGATAGTTCAGGGCCAAGTACTGGCGATACCGAAAGGGCGACTATGGACTTTATGCTTGATTCCGACTCTGACATATGTAGTGTTAACACACCTAAAACTCCCAGCATTAGAAATCCCTCCATGTATGCGAAGCATCAAGGAATTTCTTCTACCAATCCTAAAATTGATAAACTTACAAAACTACATATTATATCGGATAGGGGTTCAGGAAAATCGAAAGCAACTGTAAAAATTCTTAAATCACTTGATCAGGATATTTACGCTGACTTTACTCACCGTAAACACAGAAAAATAAACCATTCTAATTCTAGTGAAATGGATTCTAAAGTAGTGAAAGTTAAAGTTAAATATCCAAATACAGAAGTCATAAATAACAGTGTGGATAGCGTTACGGAAATCTTAGATAGTGATAATGAGTATGAACTTGAGGAATAATCGACTTTTTAATTGTCCTCAGGACATGGTCTATCGGGTGTTTTAGACATTGGTATGCGTAATATTTATTAATGCACTTTCCAACGTTTTTCGAAGCTGCTATAAACTTTCACACATCTTCATAAGATTTGTTGCAGGAAATGGTACTCTGGTGGGATTGATTTAGGGAATTCACTTATTCAAATCTGTTAATTTTGTAGATATGCTGACATTTACCTTGATCAAGTGCAGTAAGTAATATTCATGAAATAAGTTAAACCCATTCATCAATATGTTGAAATCTAATGAATAATGAACGTGTAGAAAACACGACATTGATGAATGGATAACCAGGTACTTTCAAAGTTTTCCAATATCAATCACCCGCTCTTATTGACGAATAAGAAAATTCAATTTGAAAAGAAATGAGGAGAACCTTTTTCATTTATTAAATTTATATCAATAAGTGATTGTCAGGATACAAATAAATAAATTAATGTATGTAATCTTTTACGTAACGTGGAAACAACCAACAGGCTATACCTTTAAGGAGTTCTTTATCAAGAACATTTACATTTAAACAAGTTAATATCGATTAAAACTTTGCCAGAGGGTGATTAACGATATCAACAATAATTGTTAATGACTACATTGATATTGTTTTATTTCAACTTAAATGGGGAAAAAGTTCCCCGCTTTCATGCCCCACTAGTCAAATACCAAGGATATTAGGACTATACTTCTTTATCAGATCTGACTATTATTGATAGATATTATGATATCTTAATATACCAAATAATTTGTTGATCAGAAGTTTAATATTGCATAACGTACAGTATCACCACATACTATATACATGTATATACTTTATATTGTGTCCATGATCGAACGGGAAAAGAAATAAAACAAAAATAAAACCAAATGAAAAAAAAGGCTGGCGATTCTTTGTAGAACGTGCAGTATATAGAATGCGATTGTGCTGTACCCGACTTATTAACATTAATTGTAATGATATTTATTGTAATAAGATGTATACCAAAGAAGAAAATATAATAAAGTAAATTTACTTATAGGGGTTTCCTTCATATATATATTTATTTATTTCAATGTTGAGAACTTTGGGAAACTAATCGCTAGTCTGACACATAAATAGCTGAGATCGATCGATTCATGTCCCTTTAATAACTACCAGTCGATAAAAGGACCGTGCCAAGTGTATGAGCAAAGAAGGCCTTGAGATACGTGCATACTTAAACACAGTATGATTACTGGAGTAAATACAAATAGATCAGTAACTACATGTAATTATTATATCTAAGATTAATACAGAATAACACCGAAAACTTACTTTCTTTAGATACTAATTAATTATTAGTCTTATATATATGTCATATTAACCATCTAATTTACCCACAAAGAGATTAAAGGACGTGTTAATATAATACATAGGCTAGATAAGTAATATATACACGATATATATCAATATATCAAAAACATACTGACACCATAACCCAAACAAACAAAACAGACCAAAGCATTGCCGTCTATCAAACTGTGACTTTCATTTTTTTTTATTATCTATATTGTATTTGGATATAGTTATTTGACACCTTGGTAACCACGTAAGCGTGGAGTTATTACATACTTAACTACTGTTTTTAAAACCCTGTGAATCTCTTTTACTTATATTTTTATCATTTTTTAAACTAATGGTGACGAAGTCGTAATGCCCAGATTCAGGTTCAAATTGTTCGCGAAACCCATCAAATCCCCTTACGCTTTCAATATAGATGCATACATAGACTTAAGTGAAATACCAAATCCATCAAAAACACTAATAATATTTACGGTTTAATTTTATGTTCATGTTAACGAGGAAGAATGAAGTCACAGAGAACCAATAATCTTATGCAGCTTTAGCTGTAAGGGATCCATGCCGAAATTCATAACATCGAGATATTTTGTCAGATGTTCTAATGTAGTAACATATCAACATCGAATCAGTGTTTATCTTTTATTTCCGGACTAAGCTATTTCTGTCTTACATAATTATAGATTGTAAGAATAAAATAGAATTATGTTGGGTTTTTTCTGTAGTATATAGTTATCATACATAAGTACTTATATTTTATAACCAGGTGTAGTGAGCTGTTACAATTATAGCTAATCTATATAATATATTGTTACAATTGCAGATATACATTATGCTAGTCGTTATATTATGCAGAGAAAACAAATGTTATTGAGGAATTATATCATGAGTATACACATAAGTACTATATAAATAGCCGAGAATATACAACCTGATGTCGGAGAAAGTCCACATTTATCAGTTATGCGTGGTGGGGTGGGGGTATAAACCCGATAGAATAAACACGAGGTAAAGAAACACTCGAGGAGTTCATATTGTTAATCCAGGAGATCAAATCAATATTGTTTAATTTCTATGAAAACAAGCCTAGACTTAATATAACTGTCATCGTCTTATCCAACAACACCTAATCGTTAACACCGGTATTTGAATAAATGCAAATTCATAAAGTAATGATACAAGTTAAATGTGCAATTAATCATGATTACAGCATGTTTTCAACAATCATCGATTAGATTAAATTCAATTACAGCCAATTAAGATTATTGATTTTGATTGCCCATGTAGCCTACGCTTATCAATCAAACCTTACAAACCCCCCATAACCAGGCATATTACAGGCATATCAAACAAAATTGTCTTTATATGCATACATTTAATACGAACAAAAAGCTGTATGGGGCAATGGTTATGTGGAATTAACATGACAACGCAACAACGTAAACGATTACCGACAGAGTCACCCGCCATGCTTTTTTGTTATAATAATATTGCAATGAAAATATTGCTAACTATATTTGAATGTTATTATTTCGGTACAAGATAAATAGTATACCGATTGCCCTTTTGAAAGATTAAAATCTCCAGCTTGGTTTATGATACTCAACAATCTAATTAAAATACAGATATATATTTAGTTTCGTTTTTTATACTTTCGATGGCCTACACTACACAAAGATCTAGTCGGTGGTAGTGAAATGTCGCGTCAGAGGTCATAAAGCCAATTTTGACCGTATGACGTCAGACATTTGACTAACAAATCAACGTTTTTCTAGTGGTTTACCCTCAGTTCCGAATAGACCGTTTCATTAGCTAATAGGGTTTCAACTTTAATGTGCCTTCATTGAGATTTCCCGTAGCACGTAACCAGTGATATCGCATACCAGTATTGGTAAATTTCAGTTAGATGGGACGAAAAACCGAGGTCCCGTGTACATATTAGCACGCACATAAAAGACCCCTTGTCAGTTGGAATTCAGCTGCTGCCCGGACAAACATTCTCTCATAGCACACTGTGACGTATACCCGTCTCCAATTAGCCCGGGTTAGGTGCATAAGAGTAGGACGTTAAACCCCATTTTATTCATTCAGGATAGTGATAATGAATGAGACGTGGTAAGGTTCGCCCCATGAGTTACTGTAAAAGATGTTATGGATATGACACACTCTAGGGCTACCAGGCAAACTGACCAATAACCCATTAGTTTCAAAATATACGTGCGGTATACCATTAAAGCCTGCAAAACATCAAGATCTAATAGGGCTTTGTAACAAGGGGCTGTTACCACCAAGAGATTGGGAATGTTACAGGGATTTAATCAAAGATCAAAATCGTCATTTAAATAACGAAGGAGATTCGTCAGACCAAAGTGATTATGTTGATGTTGATGTTAAGGGAGAATATTGGGTTTAACTCACGTGGAGTTTGTTACCTTCTTTAAGAAACGTTTTCATTTGCATGCCAAAAGTTTATTGTTTATATTTTCTTGAATTGTACATGAAAATATCAAATACCTTGTTCTGTTACGAGTTCGGAATTAAAGTTTATGTATGTCAGTGCTGAGTTGTTGTTTGTGTGATTCTTTTGATTGTTTCAAAATAAAGAAAGGGCTTAACCCTTCTATACCATGCATATTTGTAATTCCAGTTTTCATCTTCCATTTATTCACTTACATGTACCCAAATTTTGTATTTGTTCAAAAATATAATACTGAGGCTATGTTTAAAGTGTTAAGACTCTCAGCTTATAATTTTCAGAGATCTTGTTTTTGTCATTTATTCAATATGTTACACATGGCATTTCGATCTTTTCTTCATATAGCCCCTGTCTCACTAACCTGTAATACATTAAATAAATGTAACATAAAGGTAATTAATTTGTTCCCTGAAACTATTTATGTTATAACAATTACTGGTTTATTAACATGAAACGTTTCGACTATGATAAATACAAGAGTATCAATGTCGAACGTTGCATGTTAATAAACCAGTAATTGTTATAACATAAATAGTGTTAGTGTGTTACTTTTCATTTACTCTTTGCCAAGTAATTTGTTAATCGGTAACTTAGAGTTCGTTTTCGGTTGCCTTTCATCATAAAAATTAAAAGATAGGTTATCGAGAATCTAGGAAATGGTACTTGCTCAATTTGTTAATCGTTTCTCTAAGGAGTATCGTCATGCGTTTAAGCACCTCAGTAGGCCTACTAGTACGTTATAAAATAGAGAATGAAACGTTATCGAGAATCCAGAAAAAAATACTCCTCAATTTGATTTTTTAACTTGTAATTTATAAACTGTTTTGTTTAATCCAAGAAAGGTTTCATTTAGGCAGTGTTGTATATATAATATATTTTATTCAGATATGAAACAAAAGAACCATATAATTTTACATAGCCTATAACGTGTAGATCTACCTGAGCGTTAAACACGTCTCTAGATGACATCGCGCCTGGTACGTTCGTGCATTTTTTATGCGCGAACTCTTAGTTTTTATATTACTGGTACGCGCACGGGCACTATTTTTATTGCTTAACATGTACAAAAATCTTGAATTTCGCGCGTAGGTACTTTTGAGGTATTAGGTCTGTTTAGCATAACACTTGCCACTGTACCTGTGTATCGCTTATTATAAACCGAATGTTTGAAGACCGTTCATATTTATTACGCACTTTTTTTTAGTACAGTGTTGATCCATGCTCAAATTGTTGCTAAGCAAACCAACGGGATTATTTTCTCAACAGTGTATGAACTTATTCATAGCAATAATATCCTTACACCGAGAGAAATTATCTAGTCTCGGTGAATAGAACCATGGTTGTCTGGTAGAACATTACTTTTGTATTTTTTGGAACGGAGAACAGCGATTTTAGAAGCAAACTAACCTGCCGCACATGATACTCCTAATAAAAGGCGAGAACTCTTTTTGCAGCGGAAGTTTATCACTGAGTAATAGGTCAAGGTTTTATACGTTTGCCGTATAAAAATCTAGCAAACAAGGTAAATACCTACGAATCTCGATAAAAAAATAACATCCGGATTATAACTCTAGAAAAGGTGTGTTAATTAAAAAGGGTGTAAATTGAATATTATAATATGTATAGGAGTCGGATAGCCGTGACCTAGTTTGTGTCGGCTTGTCTACTGTTGACGAGAAGTGTGTAGAGAATTGTAGTCACGTGATCGCGTGCTACACAGTCTGTCGAGCGCAGACAGCACGTTTTACAACCTTTAAAACATTTAAAACTAACGTAAAAATAATCTTCACCTGGTTCTAAAACCAAGAATATCTCTCTTGTGACATCATATTAACAGAAAATACTCGTTTCCTAAAGCAGCTATCTTGAATTATTATTTAATTTGAGTAAATATAATAATAATATTTATTTCATACACAAAGGTATACATATAGAAGTACAGATGCACTAATAATAATAGTGGTAGTAATACTAATAATAATATTTACAATACTTTTTCAATTATATTATATACAGTTTCATAAATACAATTAAATTAAATTAAATTATTTTGTACATAAATACTCTATAATCTCGTTTATTTCTTCTTTATCACAGACTTCATTGGAATGTTTCATAGATAACATGTCATTTATAGCGCTAGCAGTTTGCAGGTCATTAACTTGATATTTGTTTGTGGCGACATTTACCATCCTACTTATTATCTCAGTTTTTGTCATTGAACAGAATACATTTTTATACATTTCATATTTTTCACTAATATAATTAATATTATTACTTGCATTTGATTGGCTACCATTTAGTGCAAGTAGTCCACATATGTGGGTACATTTGTTTTTACTGTTTAGAACAGATACAATAAATTTTACAAACCGTTTATGAATTTGGACATCAATAGGTAGATCATTACAAATCAAGTGTAATAGGACATTATGAGTTCTATATGGAATATTAAATATTCGTCTTACACTTTTGCGCCAGGCACAGTAAAATTTATCGATAGATTTGTTAGTTAGGTTCCACAGTTGACATCCATATAATGGCATACAAAAGATTTTAAATAGTTTATACTTAATCCATGGCGAGGCACACTTAAATACATTTGAAGTTACATTGAATCTTACAATAAAGTTATTTATACAGTTGTCTATATTATTTTTGGTTTGATCACTAAAGATTGGATTACCTAAATGTAATTAACCCTTGTACCATGTCTACTGGATACAGGAATATTTTCAGGTCCTGCCTAGGCATTAAAATATTTACAACCAGCATTCGTTACAAGATATCGTGGGTTGTCTCCCTGTAATCCTTTAATAAACGCAATCACATATTCACCACTGAAATACGGATCCTCTCCATGGGCTTCCTAAAATATATATTTAGGCTACTACAGCAGATTATATGAACTATATTTCATAACATTAATATAATTTGATTTAAATTCACTTTAATCAATGGCTAATATTTATACACAATAAGCTAGGTACTGGATTTCAGAGTATCAAGGCAGACTTGAAGACAATTTTTAGTTATTGGATTTCTAAAATGGGAACATTACGGGCTAATGTAGACGGACATACGCCATACAGTCTGCTAATCCTACGAGGGAAATTTTATTTCACGATCTATGTTTTTCATTCCCTCCGAAATATTAGGCAAGATGTTCCTTGCAATGAAATGAACTGGGGTTTACTGTTCTACTGCTCTGCTCTGAACGGGGCTTATGAAGACGGTCATACGCCATACAGTGTGCTATAATGGCGAAATTTTGCCGGGACAGCGACACTATGGCCTACTCGAATTCCAACTGTTAAGCGGTCTTTTACGTACAGTTCAATGTGTACGCGGGACCTCGGTTTTTTATCCTATCCGACCGACACAGGGAACCACGGCAAAAATTCTGGATGAATTTTCTCGGCCAATGCAAGGATTAAACACCCGATCTCTCGGCTGATCCTAGCACGGCCCTTAAATTCGTCATGCACCATTGACTACCAGTGAAACCCGAATCCGACAGACATCCAGGTTATCGAGCTAGCGCCTCACGCATTAATTCACCGCGGCTCCTTAAATGAAGATATTTATTTAAAAAAAACAATATCCGTTAGTATTAGGAGTTATACAAACTGTAAGCATAATATGCCTCGCACACAAGTCTCGCCTGTACTTATATGCAATGTCCAACGAGAGCCGCCCCCAAAATGTAGTTATGTCCTATTTTGTGAGCCAATTACAATCGAGCATGGTGACATTTTAAAATATTATACTATGTGTTTATTGCATAGTATTAGTTATAATTACACTGCACATTATGCTGCGATAACTTTTTTGGTGATTTACATATAGGTGTAAGATATTTACAAGAAGACGTGGAAATACTAATATGAAGAAGACAATAGTTTGTGTAGGTGATATGTTTTGGTTGAAAATTCCAGGTTGGGGTAAGCCATGTTTTTGCATCTTTTGTTTACAGTAGACGCAGTTCATATCATTATTTACAGGCTTACCTGATCAGATAATAAAATAAAAAACCAAGTACGAACAAACCAAACCATAAAACAGAATTTAATATTATAGTTTGCAATCTTCAACAATTTGGTATAAAAATAGAGCAATCAGTTAAGCGTGTGTAGAGAATAAACCCGGATGGGTGTACAGCTGGCCGACAAAAAACAAACTGGAACTGAGATCGACTAACTTTTCTTTTCCTCCATATTTATTTTACAAATTGGAAACAAGTATGGCGGCTGGGGCGTGAACTTGTTTTGATTTAATTATTTCGGTATCTTTGTAACCGGAGTTCAGCTTTAATCCCTGTTGGAATTCTTACGATCTATGGCTTGTATGGTTGTTATTTTTAGCACGAACACTAAGGCCATATATACTGTAGAAGTTAGAAGTTCTGTAAGGGGCTCTTTTTAATATATTGAAGTTGTTAGCTAGTGCCTTTGACAACAAGATCTAGGCTTACAAGAATATGTCTGAAAGTTTAAAGTCGGACAATGACGTCATAGTCTGATAATCCCATGCTTTAGAAACGTGTTTAGCCATCTTTTTAGATGCCCATATAAGTACACCACGTTGAAACCTATGGTAGAATCTGTACAACTGACCAATCCGGTAAAGGTAGTATCTGGTCAATCTCCCTGGGCTCAATAATGACTCACGCAGATAACCCCATTATAAGAAAGTTATCGGTTTAATTTCCTTTAGATATTCTTTGAGACTGGGGAGTAGATAGCACCAAGAGGCTTCCCAGGGGAACACCGCAGCCTTCTTGTCTGAGAAGATAATTGCTTATCCGGACACGTAACCCTTTTAAGATTGATGGTCATTTTTTTCATTTGGTGACCTTATAATCGATTAACGTTTCTTGAGAGGTCTATACAGTGAATGACCCATGTACTGTACTTGATAACAAAAGGTAAATTTTACCTACATATTATTTTTATAGAAAATAGTCTGGTTTTATCCATATACTGTATGATACAAAGGTCTCCATTTCCAGATGCAGACTGTCAGGTTTAAGTTATTTACAAGCGTATCACAAAAATCGGGTAAGTTGATCGGCCTTAGATAATTGGTTTTAAATGATTTTAACACAAAATTAAGCAGTTTTATTCCCCAAAAAGTAATCGGGATTGGCCCTTTAACATCACCCCTAAGACATTCTGTACTAAAAGAGTATGGTTTAATATCTAATCGTGATATCCCACTGGCAATAAAACCTAAACAGATAATAGCATCTGTAAGTGATATCTCACTGACTAATCCACCCTTATAAACATTTTTGACTCTACAATTTGTGTTTTTCCTTTGACAAAAAATATAGCGTATATCCTACCTCAATTTAACAGACAACGTGTACATCATTACATTTTATCTTCTAGATTTGTGTTTTGCGTGTAGTGCGGTCCTCCTGCGCTTTTCTGTTCTAAATGAGACACCCAGTTCTGTATTTCATAGGATTAACTTGTCATTGATTCGGTGGAGTATATGAGTATAGTTTGCTGTCAAAAAATTGTGTTAAATTGTTTTATCATAAAGTTATCGTGATAGTTTGCAACAGTGGTGTAGCCATGGAAGCTCTGTCTGTGAGATTCGTGGTGGCTCACTATTAAAGCAGGGAGTCCCTGGTTCTATCCCACGTACTCGTGATTTTACCAGTCTAGGATGCTCTTGCCTTGATGGAAGGCCTAACAAAGAATATCTCTTTGCAGATGCCCAGGGCTAAATATGGAATTCGAATTAAGAGTAGGCATTAATACAGCTGTCATGTCCAAATTTCCTTCATGGTATGACCTTCTTCATTAGCCCAGCGGTAGTAGTTTAAGTGTGTATTAACAATATTCCGGTAAGCAAATATAATGAGTTAAAGGGACAATCCGGAATTAAACAGAGGCTCAAAAATGAAAGTCTGAGAATGTATGAAAATAAAACGCCACAACATAGAGGAATGGTGTATTATCTTGTCTCAAAATTTCAACTCAAAATATTGAGTCGTTTGAACGTGAACGCCGAAGCTGCTTATTCGGACACGTAACCCTTTTAAGATTTCGGGTCAATTGTTTCGTTGTGTGACCTTATAACCGATTACGGTTAATTGAGAGGGTTATGCAGTGAATAACCCATGTACCGTACTTGATAAAGAAAGGCAAATTTCAACTACACATTATTTTTATTTAAAAAATTAATGTTTGGTTTTATCTAGATACCACAAAATACACCTTGGGGCTCCGGGCTCAAATTCCAGATGAAGACTGACGGATTTAAGTCGTTTGAAAACGTATCATAAATACTGAAGTAGTTGCACGGCCCTTGACTCGAATATATTAAGGGATTTAAACACAAAATATAGCAATTTTATTCCCAAAACAAATATCGGGATTAGCCCTTTAAGACGTGTTGTAGATTACATGGCAAATAAAATAATAGTAATTTCTTACCATTATCCATTCCAGTGTCAGGCAATTGACCAGATCGTCCACTCGTTCCTGTCATGGTAAGGGCGTATTGCGAAATGACAAAATGTCGCATACTATTTGAGGCAGCCCATTCACCCCAAGTATTCAAATGCCATGTATATATAACATCATGTTCTCAGTTAAACTGGCACCAGAATAGATTAAGCTAACATCCTGATTTACGCAGGAATCAAAATGTTTATCAATATCTTATCAAATAACAATGTCAGGAATCATTGTTCATAGATATGACTTAGCTTTTGAAAATCCATACACAATGAACGAATTCGTGAAACTGATATTTAAATCACTAGGCAGTTTGTTAACTGTTGGATTGTGTTTAAAGTCCCAATACCACTCTTGTTGTAACTGAATAATATGTCCCCAACAGTCTTCTGATCAACAAATTTTAATATTTTACAATAATTCAATTAATTGATAATACAAATTTAACACACCAATTAAAAAATTGAAAAAATTCAACTGTATGATAATGAAAGGCCTTACGTAAACACTTTCAAATGTAACTTGGATTTAAACATATTTTCGAAACCTCTGGACAAGTAAAATATTATGCAATGGATAATTTACACAACAGGTAGGACACTTAAACATCTCGTAGTTAGAATAAGGCTAAAAAATTTCTGGACCTGTCAAGCCAGCCAGAGTGCTATTGTCCCTTTAAATGCATACCATTACTGATACATCAGTGAAAGATTTAAGCCTCGGTCACATCATACGGTCAGGCACGTAGTTGACCGTAGTTCATTTGGAGGTAGTTTAACATATTGCCTTTATGGTCAACTAGGTTGAAGAAAGGCGAAGTAGGTTCCATATTGACAAAATGTTTTAGACTGTTTGATTTCTTCGGCCAAAGAGCCTGAGTTCTAAATACTTTGCTGCAAATGTATTTTCTATAACTTTTATAGAACGCACACTATTTACGGTCAACCATATTTTGAAACTGGTTGCAAAGAACAAATGTCAGGTCAAAGCTAATACCCGAAATGTTTAGGGATTTATTAGTATAAATTATCTTTATTTGCATACAAATCTCTAAATATAAGCAAGTCTCAACGCGTACGTTATAAATGAATTATGATTAGTATTTTCCTAGAAAGGATGAACCAGTTACTGTAAATTGACCACTTAATACATTAGAACCCACAGACGTCTTTTGATTTGGTTGTTGTCCACCAACGTATATACCATAAGTTCCTGAAAAATTTATGTAATATACACTAAAAAGTAACATATTTTATAGCATATTATTTATATGAATTATGTTATTATATTATTTACTAACATATAACATAATCATAGCATATTAAACATAATTGATAGCATGCATACTAAAGTATATATACTATTTATAGCATATTATATACTTATGTACAAAACATTTATTACATTATGTACTAAAGTATAAATATTTTATAGCATTAAAATTTATGTAATATACACTAAAAAGTAACATATTTTATAGCATATTATTGATATGAATTATGTTATTATATTATGTACTAACATATAACATAATCATAGCATATTAAACATAATTGATAGCATGCATACTAAAGTATATATACTATTTATAGCATATTATATACTTATGTACAAAACATTTATTACATTATGTACTAAAGTATAAATATTTTATAGCATTGATAGTGAGACAGGGGCTTGGACATTCGGAAGGTTCTCCTCAGTTCAGGCAGGTATTCGAACCTGTGACCAATGTCAATAATTTAACGCAAAGCAAGGGCGAAAATTATAGCCGAATAGCGGTGTTTTCTCTCAGTTTTACATCTCTAACGGTATATTTAACTTGCACTACAAATTTGTATACGGGACCAGCAGGCACTATCCATCTGAAAGTGAGATATAAGCTTGGGAGGTTTTTCTCGTTTCAGACAAAGATACGAACCAATGACTAGCGTCAGTTGTTTACCACTACCATATAGTGAACTTTTTTGTAAGAATGAATACTTCCTTTCAGTGATATCAAAGTAAAGATTTAATATAAAATTCCCACAAAAAACAAAAACACTTCAATAACAAGTACCAACCGGGTTCTACTTTCCAACCAACTGTAGAATCTATCCAAACTGCCATCGATTCAGCTGTTACTTTAAATGGAAATGTACCCGACTCTAGTTTAAGGCTAAATATCCGTGTAAAATTTGCCAGTTGAATCTTTGGTGTGGGAACCGTTGAATTCTGCCACGTAAAATATACTTGAATAACCTGAAAGAATATGTGCAGTGTTCTCAAGCTTAAAACGTGATTTTTCGTACAATTAGGGGCCATAATCCATGCACTTACCATCCGATTATGCCAATATCGAAAGGAATGAATGAATGAATGAAATGAGGTTTAACGTCCTACTGTTTTGCACTTAACCTGAGCTAATTGAAGACGGGCATACGCCGTACAGTGTGCTATGAGGAAAATTTTGCCCGGGCAGAGGCGCTACGGCCTACTCTTATATCGAATTCCAACTGCCAAGGGATCTTTTACGTGCACTCCAATGTGTACACAGGACCTCGGTTTTTCGTCCCATCCGAACGGCTAGGCAGCCGTCCTTGTCAGGCCCTCCTTCTGCATCACTGACAAGGGGAAATCACGTCGGAAAATCGAGATGAACTTTCTCGGCCAATGCAGGGATCGAACACCCGACCTCCAGGCTAGCGAACCAGCGCCTTATCCACTTAGCCACCGTGATCTCCCAATATCGAAAGGAGCCGCGATCTTATAGTGATAAACCTATAGGATAAAAATTGTGACCTGTAGTGTGTTCACAAACAATTGTGGACGGACGGACGGACGGACAGGCCGACGCAAATATAGTTGCCGTATAAACACCGTTATTAAAAAGTTACGATAAACAATATTATAATCGTTAACGTTTAATTCGCCAAAATATACAGTACCTCTTCAGCATCATAATTTCCTGTATTTGACACAGTGACCACTCCATTGACGTCATATCCTGCCTGTATAGACTTCGTGTATTGTAGATTAGAGTAGGCAAAACTAGTATAAGACAAACCGTAACCAAATGGAAAGAGGGGTTCAGAATTCAAATAACGATACGTTCGTCCTTCCATGGAATAGTTTACCATTGGTGGAATCTGGAAGAAACTAACTATTTAATTAGACGATAACAAAATAGGGAAAGGCAATTGCACTTCTTTGACTAAAATATTAAATTCCCAATCTAACAATAAAATCAAACGATTATCGTGCATAGTACTTACCTGATCTTCAGAAAGAGGCCAGGTGCACGGAAGTCTTCCAGCAGGAACGCAAGGTATGCCGACCGGACATGACATTGTCAAAACATTCTTCAAAGCTAAACCCGTGGTTTGAGAAGGATAAAAAATTTCCAAGATGGCGACCACCTTGGACTCACCGACTGCCCATCTTAAATCAACTGGGCCAGCGTTTAACATTATTAACACCACAGGAGCAGAAGATGGACCTGCAAAAAAAGCACACAGGCGAGAGGTTATAACTGATAAATCCATGTCTAACCCTCGGTGCCCATGACTTTATGGTTAAAACATTTCTAATCCGAACGCAAAAATCCTCTATTGAAACTAAACCCTTTTTTGCTAGAAATCAATGTAAAGTTAATCTAAAAAAAAGTATGCACCGGCTCCCAATGTTTGCAGTTGAAGAGTTTGGCTTGTCAGTGTTGATTATTATCTTGCGTTTATGCCTGAATGTGTATTTACGTTAAAATTTCGATATTGAGCAAAGTTCTTTATCGATAGTTTGTGATGAGAAACACGTGCTGATAACTAGAGAATTGGGAATCGAGTACTTTTCATATTTTTCAACATCCATTTTACCTTCGTATTAACTCACAGACAAATAGTGATCTGGTGGCATTGAATCTTTGACCGTAATAACATTACTAGTCAGGATATTTCATCATACCGAATTAGCGTTAATATAAGCAATAATGTCATTAAAGCAGTTGGGGCGGTGGGTCTCACTATTAGCCGTGGTGAGAGGAAAGGGTCTGGCAAGAATACATCGTCCAGTCGTTCGGATGGTATGGACAACCTCTGTGGTCACAAATTCGAAGATACCGAACACTATTTACTCATATGCCCCTTACATTCAGATGCAAGACAACAGACAATCGACAACCTCCAACACAACCATAAAACAACCAGTTGTTTTATGTACGGGTCAACAAAATTTAGTCCTGAGATAAACATACTTATTTTCAAAGAGGTCCAACAATTTATTTTCCTATCAAAAAGATTTAAATCCCCATAAACATATATTAAGTTATTCCAAGCCTGCACTCTGTATAATTATCTATTTTATTCATGATAATATATGCTCTATATTTATGTAAATATGTATGTATGTATGTAAATATTTATAATGTGTACATGTTTCTATATCCTTGAAAGGGGTTACACGAATTCGAATTCAGATTTTGAAAAATAGTTCAGGCACGCCGCTGTGTGGACAAAATTACCCCAAATGAATAATGTATGGCACAGGCCCGTCTTTCATACAAGTAGGACGTTTGACTCCCTAATGTCGATAACTTACTGTCAACTTTGACTGACTACCTGTTTTTGAAATGCACTCCCAAAGGAGGTACACAGTTACGCATATTTAAAGAAATTTCGAAACTTCCGTTTCATCAATATAGCAAGTTTAACATTTCTTATAAGTATATAACCGAGAAGATATTGGATAATTATCCAATTTAATTTAGTTGAACTTGTATAGTTACGTAACCCTGTTTGGATTATCGCCTTTATTGTTATTATTTTATGACTTCATAAATACACTTACATTGTACGCGTTCTTCTGCATTCCTGTTTTGCATTGCTTGTATGGGGTATTTAGTATTATGTTTTGTGCAATTATACAACTTAAAAATTCTGATTGGTTGTTTAAACTTACTTTTAGCATTATTCAATCTTGATTATCGCCCTTTTAGTTAATATATTCTATTGACCTCATTGATAACATAACGACGTATTTACCTCACATCATTCAGTAAGCAGACAACTGTCTCCTGAGGCAGTCTACATTTTCTTTGCTTCTTTGTATTCGGTTGTTTGTGCGTTTTCTTGTACGAGTGTAATATGTTCCCTCAATACATTCACTATACATCTATTTAATTGAATATTTTATTTAAACACTTCTTTTATGTTTACACATTTCACCGATGGTTACTTGTAGGCCTATAGTTAAATGTTTTTACTACAGTATGCTTACATTCGTATTGTAGCATATGGCAGACCATGACTCATGCAGACATCACATGATGTTTTTCCTGGTCATTTTCAATTTTGAGTGAAGTCTGTGTTACTTCAGACCCGGGACTGTACAGCGCAGTGGACGCTTACGTCTAGCCCCCCGATCCATCCACTCTTTTTTGATTTTTGTTTGTTTGTTTGTTTTGTTTGTTGTTTCGGAGTATGATGTCTTGTCGTTATATTTGTCCTTTATGTAAATCATATGTGGCGCAGTCCCCCTGCACTAACTATTATAGTATACTACACAACACATTGTCATGTTTATAATTGATAACTTACTATTTTGCACAGCATCTTGTAAAAGCTGCAGTTGATGACCAGGTAGAGTTATATCACCACGATCTCGTCCTTCCCTTTCAACATCATTTCCTGACAAATAATAGAATATATAACATAATTGGTTTGTACATGTAGGGTTACTCTCTTGTTTTAAAATGTATGCCCGTTGACATGATATCGTATTGGGGCGGTATATTAAATTTATCTAAAATCTGACAATTTTGACGATGATCTTATCTAAACCCAACGCTGATCTATTCCAATGTACATAGAATGGGACAATATTCGGCCATTTTAGTTCCATAGTAACCCGTTGATTGTCAATATGTGCACAGATACTTATGTACGGACTCACGGTCTGGTTTGTGGAAAGAAGGACTTACCTAGTCCGAGACACACGAAGACAATATCTGTATTGGTTACTGCATTAATTATTCCAGTTTGATTGTAATCACTGCAATAAGTATTGCCATTACAACCATCAGCGTAAGTGGAAGACTCTGCCAATTTTGACAATTCCTGCCTCGGCGTCACAGTGTACTTTTCGTCTACATCTGGGGAGTAGTTTCCGGTCTGGCTGCCTGGGTTATCGGCCATTGGACCAACAATCTAAAGTAAAAAAAAGTATTGAAGTGCCTGGATAAATAATAACAAAAAATGTAATTTGGTTAAATGTGATATTTTATAGGCACAACAAAAGTAAAAAAGGACCAGATGTACTACGGCAGTATAACAATATTATACCCGTCTTTATTAGCCAATTTCGGAACAGAACAGTAGGGCGTTATACCCCATTTCATTTCATTTCACGATATTATGTAATAATATTATAATTATTATAATTTGTTTGTCTAAAACACATTTGTCTAAGATGGCAGTAAACAGACAAAATTTAAGTGACCATAACTTATTGTAGATTCGATTTCTTTTTTTAACCAAAGTGATTTAATGTTATCAACTAAAAGTAATCTAATTATCTATGTTCTACAGTTAGTATTTAATTTCTGCCATGTTCGGGTCACAGGGTCGATATATCGGCTAATCATTAAAAACAATATTTAATCCTGTTAAAATTTAATATTTAAAAGAGTGTATTTAGAACCTGCATGTGCCTAGGTATGTCAATGTTCTTTTTGTTTAAATCTCATTCGCTTTCTGTTAATATCTAATTCAGAATAGTATCAGTTATTTTTCTGGTAAAGTATTCAAGCAACAAAGTTTAAAAGAGTTTAAACTTCATAATGTACTTACCGCTATCTTTGAGTACATTGTTGACTTGAAAGGTAAGAACTTGTTGTCGTTTTTCAGAAGAACAAATGACTTTGTTGCAGCTTCCAAGGACAGACTTCGATGAGCATCACTTTGAATTATCGACACGTTTAAGTTTTTGTAATGGTTCATATCATCAGGGTCAAACTCCCCTAGTCTCATTCTAGTATAGAAAAGCGGCTTCGTCATCTCTACTATCCTTTCTTTTGTGATTTTACCCTGATTTACAGCATCAACTATTATAAGATACAAGACTATATTCAAATATTATAAATAACACCAAAGCACGATTTTTGTGAAATGGCAACATCCAATCCCTGCATGGTAAAACCAGGTATATTATGATCATCTACAAAATCTTACATTTATCTACATTTCTCAGATACAGCGTTTTAAAACAACTCTAATTTGTAAACTGGTTGGTCATCTGAATAAAGTTTGTTCTCATTAAATCACGTAGATACTAACGACTTTCCAGGTTGTTTTTCGACGGAGCCAACGGGTTTTAATTTAGAACATCAGCTGTGGAAATTGGTTGCTATCTGACTTACACATTGACACAAACTATAAAGCTTATCGCCAGCTATCAATTGCTGCTTACCATGTGAACGTGATTATTGGGGGTCAATATCCCTAAAGAACGTTGATAGCTACCTATAAATATCAATAGTTGCTATGGATAGTCTTCAGGTGTGTAAAGACAGGAAAGTAATGGAAAGTATTCTTAGAATCTTTAAATCAATGAAGAATATTCAACAATTGAAAGGATTAAATGTTGATAATGAAGACTGACAACTCCTAAATATACTGATATCGTAATACTACTTATAATAAAACTATGACCGATGTACCATTGAAAATATGCCCCCTCAACAAGAACTGAGACCCTATCGAGATACAAATACCTACCAATTGAATTATAAATCGGTGTATATTTGCCGACAGGTAGTTCCAAATTACAGCCTGCATTGACACACGCCGCTGCAGCATCAATACTATTGTTGAAATAATCATGGTTATATATTGTATCTTCTATAGCTCCTGCATCACTAACAACATAACCCTGAAAACCCCATTCTGTTCTTAATATATCTGTTAACAGTTCTTTACTAGCACAAGCTGGTATCCCATTAATACTGAAATAAATAATTTGGATGGTGTAACTGTAAACAAATCATGCTGAAAGCCGCCATAACAAAATACTATTATCCTTATATAAATAAGTATCAAATGACAGTGTATATATTTAAACTTGACAACTTTTATAGAAGTGAAGGGAGCCATGATGGTACAGGGAGTAAGGCACTGGTCTAGGATTGTTTCCCGTTGTTGGCCGAGAAGAAACTACCTTAGCATTCCAGGGTTTGCTGCAAGAAACATCTTGAACACCTTGACATGCCCGTTCATAACCGCTGTCTGAAATCCCCTATGCCCGCCTTCGTTAAGACGACATATACCATTTTATTTTATTTTTTCTTTAAATTGCACACGGTTGGATTGCTACATCGATAAAGGCATATATTTACTTCCACACTTTCCGTCATCAGCAACAAATCTACCCCCAAGAAAAAGCTATTCTATGTATAACTTAAAAGTTCCCCTACCTGTTATAACTACACATCAAGCTATATGTTCCCGCGTTAACACATTGTTTAAAGGCTGGTAAAAATGTTGTTCTCCAATCTCTCTCACTAACCTAGAATATAATGTTATCCGATATTGAAAATGATAAATTTATTATAACCATCATATACGTCGATGTCAGCTATATTATGACAGATACTACGTAAGATGAAGTTATCTACCTGAGCACTAAAGTTGTGTCTATTTACGGGGTTGAATTCTGGTCCAGCATAAACATCAAAATGTTTACAGCCAGCATTTGTGAGAAGATACCTCGAGTCATCTCCCTGTAAACCATTTACAAAGGCTGCTGCATACACGCCACTTAAATAGGGATCTTCTCCATAGGTTTCCTGTAGAAACATTTGATTTGAATATATATCATGGGGCCATGTGTTTATCTTAATTCATAATACGTGTTTCTTTATTGTAGGTTCTGCACCATCCTACACAATAGTCAAATAACCCTAAAACCTATATGTCTATCTTCACACGTATTTTGACATGATTACAGGAATATGAAATGGAATAAATGACCAATAACTGTTCGTTATCCTTCAATATTAGGAACATTATTATCTAATTTAATGATTTGCCCTACTGTGGGCCTCATCACAAGTCAATCATAAAGCGCAATGAGAATATAACCTTTAATACTTTCTGGGTGAACCCTTCGGTCAAGAAGACATCCAAGTATCAATTCAAATACACGGAGAATACTCGAATTTTTCGAGGAATGCCAGTGTCAGCAGCTGTTTGTGTAATTGTGTATACGATTGCTGTTACATTTTCAATTATAGACCTAACAGAGAGATCAAACAGAAACTGCTCACCTCATTTCTTCCCCATCTAGCATCCCTCATGATGTTTATAACAGGACTGAAACAACTGAGACCCTGGCGATATTTATAGGAGTTATGACGTGTGTAATTGGTATTCTTCGCCCGGACTTCCATCCCTGTAGCTCTAGCAACTTTGAAAATTAATTCGGTACTGGCAAAATGATAAAAGGTTAATTATTTTTTTATCTGCACAATGTTATCATAATAGATTTACAACACGACAATAAATATGATTTACCTAAAGGCAGCTGCCAAACCAATTGCTTCAGGGAAACCAGTAGCTGGACCAGCCCCCACGTCACCTCTCAAACACTCGGTACCAAATACATATGGCTTAATACCAAGTCGTTGAATTTCAGGTGTGCTGCTTCCTGTCATAAAAAACAACGTTTTACCCCTTTAAAAATAAATTCTAAAATATTAGGTTACCAGGCAATCAAAAACTACAGCCATGGGCAACTTCTTTGACGAGATGCAAAAATACTAATATTGAAAAATATTGTTACATTTTTTGTATTACGGTCTGGTATAATCTTTAAATGCTATATTCTATTCCAATAGATGTCATAATTGAGCGATATAGTCTGCCGGAATTAGCTCGGAATCCCCAGTTAGTGGCAGACATGTGCAAATGAAGCTTTCTTGGTCTCAAATGAAAGGTGGGACCTAGTAGTATCTCAGAAAAATAATGACCCATCATGTGGCCTTGGGGACAAAAATTGGCAGGCCTTCAAACTTAGCAGTCCCTGGTCGGGGAGGCAACAATGGATATATTGTCTACAGTTAGTGACATAAATGTACAAAGTAAGCTTTCTTGGTCTCAAATGAAAGGTGGGACCTAGTAGTATCTTGGAAAAAATGACCAATCATTTGGCCTTGGGGAGAAAATTTGGCAGCCCTTCAAACTTAGTAGTCCCTGATCGGGGAGGCAACAAGCAGCAATGGGTACACTGTCTATCGCTGTACGCCGCATTCTATGATGTGATGTGTCAGATGACGGTTACACATAGAGAAACGTCAGAGCAGCATGATGAGGCTGGTGAAACTAGAGGAAAGACCGACGTTCACCAATAATCTAGAACTACGCTAACTCTTAACAGGAATAACAACACCCGACTCGGATTCTGTGAACTGTGAATTGTGGGGCCGTCGGTCAGACAATCCAAAACAAGCTGGACAACCTGCCTTACGATCAAGCGAAACTATCCCGTAAATATACGATACGTACATTGCAGGATTTGGAATCTGGTATAACCATTGGTAGGAAGAACGTACATATCGAACCATGAATACTGTTCTTGCAGACACCGATACTATGATCGTGAACTCTGCGTTGAATGCTTCAAAACAGAGGGAAGTTGTTTTGATGGCGGAGAACACGGATATACTCGTCATGCTAGTATATCATTTCGAACCAGCCATGCACGACATCAAATTGTGCAAGTTACCGAAAAAAAAGAAGGATGGATTTCTGTATTCCATCCTTGGTCTCTTTGATTGTCTGGACCCGATCACAAAAAATCACATCCTGTTTACCCACGCTTGGAGTGGCTGTGGTACAACATCCGCTACCTTTGGTCAGGGAAAGCTTGGTGTTCTCAATCTCCTACGGACAGACGAGAAGATCTGGTTCTGTGTGGCTGTGATGCAACATCCTACCTTTGGTCAGAAAAAGCTTGGTGTTCTCAATCTCCTACGGACAGACGAAAACATCTTGTTCAGTGTGCTAAGGCTTTCTAGTCTACGAAGAATCAGGTTCATCAGCTCATTACTGAGACTTGTTAGAACGTAATTCGTCGCATGTACGGGCCCAATGAACGATTGAACCGAGTACGCTACCAAAAGTAACCGAACCGCGAAGGCGACCCCGTAAACTGATATCCCGGGAATGTGCATCACACCCCACCACGTGCACGAGACACTTCCACTTATTGAGAGTTTTCGTTTAAGTACAAGGCTGGTTAACACTAGGATAATGTGGACTAGATCCCTCTGACTGGGGATGGTATCTGAAAAGCGGATTATATACTCCTGCAAAAACGGACACTGAAATTGCCCCGGCAATCGTGCTGAAATTGGTACGCTATAAGTGTAAAAGCAAAACGCAAGAAAGACGGTGTGCAACTAACGTTTGCAGCTGCCGGAGGTTCGGCTTAAATGTGTTCCTGCATGCGGGGGTTGCCGCGGCGAGTCATGTTAGAACACAGAAACACCGATTGTTGAGGATATCTAAAATAGCAGTGAGTGTTGATGAGATTATTTTGTTATATTTTACTGTCTGGGCGGCGTACTTATCAGTCTTCGGTCACACAACCGTTCGCACCGTGCGTTTGAGTTTAATACCAACGAAGTCTAGTAGAATATTGTCATGTATACTTTGATGACGTCATAGCTCCACCTAAGGGCCTAATTCACATTTTTTGTATCAAAGTATGTCAAATGCGAACGTGGCACCCCCTAAAACATGTAGTTTGGTACCCATCATACGTATACAGTGCCAAAATTTGTGTGATCCGTGAAATTTTCAATTATAGGTTGGATACAAGTCAAAAGTTCCCACCAAATTTTTTCCCCAAGTCCAAATGATAGGTCATTTTTTTTCTGAGATACTACTAGGTCCCACCTTTCATTTGAAACCAAGAAAGCTTACCTTGTACATTACTGCCACAAGAAATCTAATTCCGGCAGACTAATAAGCGATAAGTCGATCAAGATGCGTAAAAGGCACACCCAAGAGACTGAATAAAAACTACTGTTCTTAAGGTGTACATAGCAAATCAGCACCAATAGAGGCGAATGTTGACCATCTGAGCTCTTGGTCGTTCAAACCGAATAGGATCAGTTGCCGCTTAGATCAGCCTTTTTTAGAGTAAAAACTAGTAGTTGGCAGAAGTATAAAACACGAGAGCAACTGGTTTTCCAGTAGCAAGTTGCTCCTAGTTGCCAGCAAATACATGTAGTTGTCTCTAGCTGCAAGTGTCGATGTAAGCCGGGCATAAGATTTTAACTATTTATGACAGACATGATTGTACTAACATGTGGACTCGCCACATATCTCATGAAATGGGATACGAAATATTTCGAAAATATAAGTAAATTCCTACCACCACCCATCTGGCCTGCCATTTCCTCTAAGGTCAAGCGGCCTACCACCCAGGTAGCAGTCCTGCATTGGGCCAACATTGGCCCAACGTATGCAGTTACGTTGGCCCAACGTGGTTGTCCAACATTGGCCCAATGTTTTTTTGTCCGTCGGCCCAATGGTGGCCCAATGTTGGCCAAATTAACATTGGGCCAACGTTGGGCCAATGTTGATCCAATGTCTGTTAGGCCAAGGTTGGCAAAACGGTGGCCCAACGTTGGCCAAATTTACATTGGGTCAACGTTGGACCAACATTGATCCAATGTCTGTTAGGCCAATGTTAGCAAAACTTACATTGGATCAACATTGGGCCAACGTTGGCCAAATTACAGCCCCCCCCCCACCCCTATACTGCACACCCTCACCACCCTCTTCCAAAATTGCTTAGACCTCATTATGCATGTAATAACACCACAGCACAATTAGACCAAAGCAAAATCAACCCTAATCTATGCAAATCCACCACTATTTCAACTCATGTCACATAAATGCTGTTTTTATTTTTTTTTAAAAATGACAAATTTGAATAAAGAAATTTGAATTGAAAAAAAAATCAATATTTTGACATGAATTAAAATAATGGTGGATTAGGTTACCCCCCACCCCTGTCCCCCAGCTTAGTATAAGAGCTATTTAAATGCCTTTTGACCAAAAACAGGACCCCAAGCACTACTCATTTTATTGTTCTTCTGGGTAGGCTTTACAAAGAAAGTGCAAGTCTAAAACAGTTTCAAGGACAATCAATATGAAACTTGACATGTCTCTTCCAACAATTGTGCATCCATACTTCCTGCATGTGATTCTCAAAGACAAATTTTGATCCCTGGAAAGACTGGAAATAAGTAAGAAAGCTCCAAAAGATATTTTATATCACTGTTTATTTGTAAATTTAAAACATTATTATTGCTGAAATGGTAGCTAAATAATTAATTAGTTAACATGAAAAGGCAATATTCAACTCTTGATGCCATCTGATTTCTTCTATTTTGATTTGATTTTAATCTGATCTGATCTTCAATGGCCATTGATGATTTAATTCAAAAAAAGAATAATTAATACTTTGTTACTTAATCGTTACTTAGCGGTAACAATGACAATCAAGGCTACTTTGGTTTAAAATAAGGTTTTGTGACTTTTGCCAGTTTAGAGTGAAACAATTTTCAGAATATTCCCTTTATATTAACTAGTTTTTAACTATTATAATAAGAACTGCCAGCTCATTATCTAATCTTCTTCATCAGAGGAAAGAGATCTTCAACTTCCACAGCTACAAATAAATAATTATTAAGATTAATATATTGTTACCACGAATCTATGTCTAATATCAACAAATTACTCTAATAATTCTGTCATTTTAATATATGAAATTTAGGCATCTATACCATTTCATTCAGGAGCCAAGTTGGCTAAGTTGCTTGCTAGCCTAGATCATGGAATTGGCAGTTGGAATTCAATATAAAAGTAAGCCAAAGCACTGATCAATGTCCAGGCAAAATTTCTCTCACTGCACACTGTATAGCGTATGCCTGTCTTTATTTGGAGCAGAACAGACATTTAATTACATCTCGCCATTTCATTTACTTCTAATAGTAGCAAATACAAATTGAAGAATTTAAACATCAAAAAGACTTTCAAAATACATACCTCTCTTTACATGATCCTCCTTTTTCTGTCGTCTTTTCTGTCCGCACTGTAGCACAGCCAAGCCTTCAATCTTTCCTCGACATTGGCTTCTGAATGGCCCGGCAATGGCCCCTGTTTTCTGCAGACTGCTATAATTTAGACACAAAAAGGATATCTCATAAATGTAATAACCAGTGACACCCAGAGAGGAAAGCCCCACATTTTGCAAGAGATGGAATGAATGAATGAAATGGGGTTTAACGTCCTACGCTTAAGCAGATGGACAGAAAACAAGCTAAAAACAAGCACAATATTTTGTATAATCAGGGGCAATAATCTAAAAAGTTATGGCCTGAAATGTGCAAATATCAAAAGGGACTGAGATCTCTGGGAAATACAGATACATGTATGTTTAAAGTTTCATCAAAATTGGATACAAATTGTGACCTCTAGTGGCTCTAGACTAAGAGGGTCCACCACCCTTGTATTACACACTTCTACACAATTTGCATACAAAGAGCGGCCATTTTGTCAAGCAGTTTCATTTCGATTTTCCTGACATTGTGATGTACCGGTATCTAAAGGGACCATCCCGATAACATTTTGGGGGCTAAAACTGCTTAATTTTGTATGAAAAGCCCTTAATAGCCTCTAACTTAGATCCGAGCAACTTCTTCAAGCTATGTGATCATTTTCAAACAACTTCCAATCGCCGGTACGGCACGGTGGCCGAAGACTTGTGTTCTGTTTGCATTACACAGAAGTGTCTGGATAAAACGAGTATATTATGTGCAGCTTTCAATCTAACCCTATTGACTCACTTTTAAAGCTCTCCTTTGATTAAGTTAAAATTGGTATCATAACAATTTAAAAGAAAAACTTAAAAGAGCTAGTGTCCAGTTAAGCTTTTTTTGCATTCACGTCCAAACTACTCAATATTTTAAACTGAAATTTTCAGACAAGGTATATACACCATTTCTCTATATTTTGGCGTTTAAATTTCATACGTTCAAGAACGTGTAATTTTCAGATTCTTTGAAATTCGGGCTGGTCCCTTTAAACGTTTTTTTTAAATCGGAAAAATATTGTGACCCCCTGGAGAACTGCAAGATAAAAATGCAATTTATCGAACAATCTGGGGCCATAATCCAGGAAGTTAAGTTTGGGTATCCATGACCTACATAACATGTATACAGCTAAAAATGTGATTTTTCGTTTAATCAAGGGCCATAATTTAGGAAGTTATGATCCGATATGCGTGAAAAAGTACTGAGGGTTGGAATATCTTTGGGTTATAAACATGCATTTCAAATTTGATCGAAATCAGATGAAAATTGTGACCTCCAGAGGGTCCACAACCCTGATACACAATATTTTAACACTACATGTACATCGTATTTGCAGATGAGGGGCGGCCATTTTGTCAGTCAGGTTCAGTACAATTTTACTAAATTTTTCTAAATTCAAATGTAACGGTGATATATTTAAATCGGCTAAAAATTGTGACCGCTATAGGGTCCACAAGCTAAAAACGTGATTTATTGTACAATCTGATTGAATCAGGGGCTTTAATTTGAGAAGTTATGGTCGGGTCGGTCCGATAAGTGCGAATATCGAAAGAAATCAAGATCTGTGGGTTATTAACATACATTTCAAGGTTAAACCAAAAACATAAATTTTTGTACTATCAGGGATCAAAATCCATAAGATAGGTACATGTAGTCTCATACCAATATTGAACATAATCCTCGCAGTGTTCCATTTAAATAGAGCTAATCCCACTTCTAACTGTTCGAAAGAGGGCAAATTCTTGGTCTAAATTATGATTGGTCAATGGTCCCATTAACAACCAATCTTGTTTGAAAAAAACCCAAACTAATCGCTTACTGTGTTACAAAGGCATTACCCTAAAAACAGGGCGTCAAATTGGACCGAATATGTTAACATTACGTTACGTCATGGCTCATAATTTTATTATGCACAATTAACCAGTGCATAGCAGAATATTGCAGTAAAACCAATTGCGTGACAAACGAGGCTATCAACATTGACATAAAGTAAACACTACTGTATGGAGGAAGACAAACAGATGTCCACTGTTTCTAATACATGTATCTTAAATCACTCATTCACTGTCCAAAGTTTTAGGGAAGACCCGAGATTAAACGAAAGGGCTGTCATGTTGCTGTACTCAAGTGATAGATTTAATTGAACAGGAAGAATAGACACACTCCCTCAAAAGCAAATCCAGCAATGGGATTTCTCGGGCCATTGCTTCAGGAATATGATCTCGAAAGGAACCGAGATCTTAGGATGATAAATCTATATTTCAAGTTTCATTGAAATTGGATAAAAACTGTGACCTGTAGAGTGTTCACAAACAATTGTGGATGGACAGACAGGGTCAGGGGCGACGACAATATACTTCCGCATGAAAATATGGGCGTTTTAAAATTATTTAAAATAAATTCTTATACCATAAAGACAAAGATGCACTACATACATGTACATAACATTTAGATAAAGAGCTGGCTATTTTGGCTATAATAGTTCCAAAATAGATAATCAAAAAGTTATTAAACCACATTCATTATCGGAGCAAGATTATTGTTAATCAATAGTCAGCTGCGCCTATTGATTTTTAAATGAAATCATTAAATGGCGATTGTATTTAATCCGTTTACATCTGTGCCATTCGATTACATGAATATAGAGAGTTCATTATAGGCTTGTCGTGTAAATAAATTATAACATTTGAAGCAAAATAACAACTGTAAATGATAAACCGTCTAGAAATAGTACAATGTTTTACAGTATATATATACATGTAGTTCATGATTGTTCATACATTTCAGGAATAATCCCTTTCAGTGCTAGTGCCTACAGATATGAAAACTTATCGAATGTAATTCTTGTTCTTTATTAACCGAACCATGCACATCATGATTAACAACATTGCTCAATTTCCATTATGAGATAGCTTAATGATCTCAAACCAGGTCTAGCTATCAATGTAAAAAAAAAAAATATTTTCAGATGAATATTTTACTCTCACTCAGAAGTACAAGCAATGTGTCTAATGCTGTTTGTTAGCATATGGTACAAAAACAAATATAAAGACAGTTATTGTAATATGAACGAAGGTGCAATATTTAGATCTACTTACTTAACTTACCAATTACTAGTACTACAACCTTTGATTAAATTAAACTGGAAAATTGAAATTTTGATCTTCTTTTCTTCATCCATAATCGTAATACAAATTTTTGGCCTAAAATGAAACGATCAAAACCATATTGAATAAACATCATGTGCCATACATTACGTACCGGTATTGTGCTAGCCTATAAGTTATACAACAGTATGATTTGTCAAATTTATACTAGGGCCTATAATATACAGACAAATCAAGTACAAGATTCTTCATTTAAGTTCATTTGAAGATTTTCAAAATTAGCCTGTCAATGAAAAACAAAGTAAACCTGTGGTGGGTATAACCGTTAGTTTAAAAATTATGTGTCATGTATAAAATTCAATATCAAAAATCATACATAATTAATTTAAAATAAATATTGGTTAACCAGGGAAATAGGGATCAATGTAAATGTGAATATAGGATAGGCTTTCACTAGTGCCTTAGGGAATTCCACTGGCACTAGTGCTGTAGAGTGTGGCAGGTACTGGCAGGCATACTTCTGTTCTGAATACCGATGGCGATAGGCCTAGTCTAGTCAAGATAAACACTGATGATAGGCCTAGTGATAATTACATGTATCATAATTGTAAATATTGTAGTTGTAGGCCTAGTCGTAAAATTGGACTTACTATCAATCATTTTTAAAATAGTTTTTGTTATATATTTATCGTTGATCAGTGACCTTTACTTTTTAGTTAGAAAGAACGGCTTTACCGTCTACCGCCAACCACTGACCACTACCCTAGCGTAAGCGGGCACTAGGCGTGACTAGGCCCTACGACACACATTGACATTAATTTTATATTTATGAAAATTAATAATAGCCAGATCTAGAAGTAGAATTTAAATACTCACCATAGCTGCATTTGCCATTGGGACTTCTCCTTATCGGTACATCCATTTTTATAATTAATTACTGCGAAATTATCCAACATGTATCCAAATCAAACATTATTGCGCTAAATTATAACGGATGATAAAATTACGGAAACGTCACGTGATTACGCGAAACCGTGAAACGAACGTAGCTTAATTAGAGCATTAAGCTGTTAATCTCATCTGTAAAATACATAGCCGCACCAGTTTATCAATTTGGTCATAAAACATGTACGCGAGGTGATTTTTTTTGTTTGCGTGAGATTTCCATACAGTTTACAACAATTATAGAATTAAGAATTCCTTCGTTTGTTTTACATTCCAAAATTTATATAAATATTGCTGCCGTAAAATCACTCGGCAAATCTCGGCATATTCCGGTACAGTATACCGTAGAACTAGAACTCGTGCTTATAATAGACCAGACAATGACGTAAAAACTTGATTTAGTTTGGTTTAGATTTATTCTCTGATTTTTTTTTATAATATTAATAAAGGGTTGATTTCAAAACATGATTTTATATTAACTCGCCGTCAAATATTTACCGTAAATAAAGTGTAAATTGTTTCATTTTTTATTCTTTCCCATTGGCATTAGTCCCATTTCAGAATTTATTTGTGATACGGTAATTGAAATGTAGACCTAAACAAAGAAACAAATTGAAATTAAAAACATAATTATAATTTCAAAATGCTCTCTTTCACAACTTACAAACAATTCTTTTGTAAAATCTACATTATATGCAGTTATTCAAATATTTGCAATGAAAAAATGTCATTTTTATGTAGCCTAGCCTATTGTACGAGTAGGCCTAATTTCAATGAAATTCCAATTCCTGTTCACCAATTTTTTCTATCAGTAAAGATGTATTATATTTTATATTGTGTTATTAAATCTCAATCTACGTTGTTACCCAATAAAACTGTACCAGAGATCATGCGTCAATTTCTATAGGAGCTATAAGCGCATTACAATTCCTGATTTAGGCCCGTATTATGCACTGAATGTGTGTAGCAATCGCTCATGTACTGCAACGCAGTAATGTATACATTATAATCACCCTTTTCTGTCCTTTGGGTTATTATGTCAATTGGATGTAAAAACTGTAACATTTAGGCGCGATACAGGCATCTCGTTTACAGTCCATTTAGCCTATACATTTTGTATAATACTTGACGGACGCAATATAACGCCTTTTCTTGCATTCTGAACCCGTGTACGTGTGTTAAACAACATAAAAGTAGGCCAGTATATATAGCCTATTTATTACACTAATAATTTTAACCCATCAAAAGAAATTATGATTCCCCAATAGTATAAAACAAATAAATGATTGATGTCGCACACCGCCAGGTGGGACCCGACAAAATGTTTTCATCCGCAACCAAAGCACAAAAAATTCACCGTGTTCAATGACAGAAAGTGAAAATGTTTTATTAAACCTGTCATCGGATTTTGGGCCCTTTATTTTACTGACAAGAAAGTAAAACATTTTAGTTTATTTTTTGAAAGTCTGAGGATTTTGAATGACTTTTTACTAAAATTGCCGCGGGGGCAGGGAATGTCAGGCAATGTCATGACCTTGACCCAGGGGATACCCTGTAAATGACCTTGTGGGCCACGACTTTGACCTGACCTTTATTGGTGAAAGTCCGTGTGGTACATGAAGTTTTGGCACTTTTTCAATCCCAAGGTCAAGGGTCAGGTCAAAGGTCAATATCCCATTCGAAAGGCCATTGAATTGCCCATCCAAGGTCATGACTTTCGATTTGCCGCGTGGACCCGGGACTCCACCTTGTTCCCGGGAGCACCAGAGTCAGTAGATATTTGGGTGACCTTGACCCATTCAGATGACCTTGACCTACCAAGGTCATGTGGGCCAAGATGACATGTTGAAAGGTCAAGGTCCAGTGGCCCTAACTTTATTAGACAGGCCGCTAGGGGTCAAAAACCAAAATACTTCTGAGGCCCCTAGCGGGTCATGGTCACGACTTTTGGTTGACGATTTTAAAAAATGAAGAACAAATGTCGGGTCGGTCTATCGGGTCACCAAATTCCGGGGCGATTGGAAGATATTTCTTGGGCAAATGTCCCTGCAAAGTCAAATAGCTTAGCATCAAAGCGATGTGGTCTAAGGGCAGATAACTCGCTCTTCCTAAACAGGATCTGACGACCTTGAGGTCGCGGCCTCTTAAACTAAAGTGACCACTGGCAGTCATGTGGTGACCTTGGTTTGACAATCAGAGGTCAAGGTCAAATGACCATTATGCGGCCTTTTAACCTACTTCCGGTCTCGGGCAGAAGATTTCAAGGTCACCAAGGGACGCATCAGGGTTGATTTAGTGGGGGTAGCCGCAAGTACTAGTTCCGGGGAAGATAGGGGAAAATTAGAAAAAATAATGATTGAAATAGCACCATTGGGGGCACTGGAGCCCCAAGGGGCCGAGGTTTGAGGCTTTGAACTATGTGGCTCAGTTTGCGGGACCGTTCTGGGCCACAGCCTCAAGTTTTAGACCTATGGCACTTCTGGTTCTCGAATTTGGCCCAAAAAGACAGCAACAGGGGTTCTGCAGCTGATTTTTCCAAGTCAAAGTCCGAAAAGGGGGCAGCGCGTGCCACGTTTGACTATGATAGAAGCAGCAGGGACTAGCATGATATTTAGTCACTGCCACATTAAATTCATGTGATAATTAGCGTGACTATTTACACGAAGTGTGAACAATGTTGGCCCAATGTTGGCTCAATGTTGGCCAAATAATGAATGGATACGTTGTCCATGTGACGTTGGCCCGACGTTGGAAGTGCGACACCTTCGCTGGCCAACCATTGCCGACATTGGCCCAATGTTGGCTTAGTGTTGGCCAAATAATGAATGGGCATACGTTGGCCATGCGACGTTGGCCCGACGTTGGAAGTGCGACACCGTCGCTGGCCAACCATTGCCGACATTGGCCCAACATAAGACTGCTAGCTGGGCAGGTCATCAACCCGTTGATTCCATAATAAGGATGTGTTTCTAAAGGGTAATACATCACACAGAACATTTGTTACTAAAACCAATATTAACCACAGGTGTCTGACCCCTTCCATCTCTGGCGCTCGTTCAAACAAAATGATTTACTATGAAGCTTCACTTATCTTCTTGTATAGTTATTCTCATCTATATAAAGGTCATGGTCATGACATAAAATAAACACGATTACTATTCAATTTTGATAAAGAAATGGGCCCAAAAACGTTTGTAGGTTTCAAGTTCACAGTTAATTACACACAAGATGTCACCATTTCACAATAACACTATAATAACCGTGACCCTTTTTTTTAGCTGTAAGCATTTTGAAGAAGTTATTATTTCAACATTGGCAAGTGGACGTATTAAATAAAATATCTTCAACGGCTGTCTTTTGATTTTTGATTATTATAACAGATTACAAGTAGTCAGAATTAAAAAAGAGTCGTATCTACCCCAACCCTTCTTCCGATCAATTCCATACTGTAATGGTTTCTATTTCTTACTTAATAGGGTTCATACTAATGCCCGCAACTAATATTTCGAGAATCTGGATCTAACATGATACCGACTGACATATGTATACACAAAATTATATCAGGTTTTTAAACAACAAAACGGAAATAATATGAAATGAAATGGGGTTTAGTTACTGTTCTACTCCATCCTGGATATCGAAGACGGGCATATGCCATACTTTGTGCTATGAGCAAATTTCTTGCCCGGGATACGATTTACTCTTATTAAACGTTATTACTTTTAGTACTAAAAATAATATAGGTGGGTTCTTGAAATATGAACCAGATAAGATAACATCTGCCTTTTTCTCACTTTCCAGTCTACCATGTTTTATACATTTACCAAAGCAATCTACAAAAAAAATATAATTGAATATTTTACCTTTGGGTAGGCTTAAATGTTACAATTTGTTGTTCGTCGAGTCCAGCTTTTTGAGCAGAGTAAATACGGTTGGTTTTATTCGTTCTCATGATGAAACATGTTCTCTTGAACCAAGCAATTGTACAGTCAATAAAATTATTGTATTCAATATTTCAAAGATATTCCAGGCATTTCACTTTCTCAACAAGATAAAATAAATACAATTAAAGATTTAGTATAATAAATAATGCATCTTCAATTGTGTGACACAATCTAGAAGTGCCTAATTATTGAAAATACTGGCACTTACTTACTTAAAGGTATCCTGTATCGGTTAAACCCATAATGCATCTATAATGATTATAATGAGTTAAGGCGAGTCCTATCAAACACGTGTCGTAGATTACATGGCAAATATATAATAGTAATCTCTTACCACCTGCCATCATCACTTACAGTGTCAAACAATTGACCAGATCGTCCACTCGTTCCTGTCATGGTAAGGACGTATTGCGAAATGACAAAATGTCGCATACTATTTGAGGCAGCCCTTTCACCCCAAGTATCCAAATGCCATGTATATATAACATCATGTTCTCAGTTAAACTGGCACCAGAATAGATTAAGCTAACATCCTGATTTACGCAGGAATAAAAATGTTTATCAATATCTTATCAAATAACAATGTCAGGAATCATTTTTCATAGATATGACTTAGTTTTTGCAAATCCATAGACAATGAAAGAATTCGTGAAACTAACATTTAAATCACTAGGCAGTTTGTGAACTGTTAGATTGTGTTTAAATGCATACCATTACTGATACATCCGTATCTGGAAAGGATTAATGTGAAACATTTAAGCCTCGGTCACATCATACGGTCACGCACGTAGTTGACCGTAGTTCATTTGAAGGTAGTTCAACATATTGCGAAGAAGTTTTAATATTGGTAAACATTTTAGACTGTTTAATTTGCCCAAGATCTCAATATTTTTTTTCTATGATTTTACAGATTAGAAGAATGCCCACTATTTACGGCCAACAATATTTTAAAACTCGTTGCAAAGAGCAAATTAATGTCAGGTCTAAGCGAATACCCAAAATGTTAAGGGATTTATTAGTATAAATCATCTTTATTTGCATACAAATCTCTAAATATAAGCAAGTCTCCATGTGTAAAATATAAATGAATTATGATCAGTATTTTCCTAGAAAGGATGAACCGGTTACTGTAAATTGACCGCTTAATACATTAGAACCAACAGACGTCTTTTGATTTGGTTGTTGCCCTCCAACGTATATACCATAAGTTCCTGAAAAATATATGTCATATGAAAGTGTAAAATATTTTATAGCATATCATTTATATAAAATATTTTGTTATATTATTTGCTTACATATAACATGATCATACTGTACATAATTGATAGCATGCATATACTAAAGTATAAATATTTTATAGAATATTAGTATTAGTTACTTAAGTATACATATTTTACAGCATATTATATACTAAAAAAACCCTTACATTTAAAGTAAACATTGATTTTTTTGTGCCCATTAAATTATTCAGGAATTGCTGCATGGTATATTTTAATGGCGTCTTTACTAAATACCATAGAGTAGAATGGTAATTTTTGTAATGCTCGAATAGGTTATTAGTATAGACTAAGACAGTGTCGTTTTCGTCTATTCTCCCCAAAATTGGATATGCAATGCAAATATATATGTATGGAACCGCGTCCGACTTGCAAGCAGCATCAATTAATAGTGAGACAGGGGCTTGAACTTTCGGATGGTTCTCCCCAGTCCAGGCGGATATTTGAACCCGTGACCAGTGTCATTAATTGAACACAAAGCGAGGGCCAAAATTTTAGCCGAACAGCGGTGTTTCCTCTCAGTTTTACATCTACAAAGGGATTTAACTTGCACTACAAATTTGTATACGAAACCACTCAGTTCCGCAGGCACTATCCATCTGTAAGTGAGAAATAAGTTTGGAAGGGTTTTCTCGTTTCAGACAAAGAGACGAACCAATGACTAGCGTCAGTTGTTTAACACTAACATATAGTGAACTTATTTGTAAGACTGAATACTTCCTTTCAGTGATATCAAATTAAAAAAACAACAAAATCACTTCAATAACAAGTACCAACCGGGTTCTACTTTCCAACCAACTGTAGAATCTATCCAAACTGCCATCGATTCAGCTGTTACTCTAAATGGAAATGTTCCCGATTCTTGTTTAAAGCTAAAAATTCGTGTAAAATTAGCCAGTTGAATCTTTGGTGTTGGAACGGTTGAATTCTGCCACGTAATATATACTTGAATAACCTGAAAGAATATGTGTAGTGGTTTAACGGCGAAATCTAAATCCATACATCTTAGTCAAAGAAACTTGATTTATTTAAAAATTATAAAAAAAACCCCAGCTACTGTCAGGTAGGAAACCCCACATACAAGAGTTGGGTAGAAAACAAGCTGAAAAGACTGTATTTTTACCTACAACCAAGGTCCATAATTTATGAAGTAACAAATCGATATGCGCAAATATTGAATGGTACCAAGATCTTTGGGTTATAAACAAGAAACATCAAAGACGGATTAAAATTGTGACCTCTACAGGGTCCACAACCTTGAAACACCATACAAGCTTGGTCCGATTTTCACGAAATTTGAACATAATATAATCAGGCTTTTTTTTTCAAATCGGGTGATAATAGTGACCTCCAGAGGGACCACAAGCAAAAATAGGCGATTTTGCGTATAATCAGGGGCCATATTTCAGAAAGTTACGATCCGATATGCTCACATATCGATAGGAACCCAGATCCTCGGGTTATAAACAGGCATTTATAGTTTCATCAAAATCAGATTAAAATTGTGACCTCTATATGGTGCACAACCTTCATATACCATTTTTTTTTTTACGCTATTCGCGTACAAGTGGCGGCCATTTTGTCCGTCAGTTTTGGTCTGATTTTCCCGAAATTCCAACTCAACCTTCCTTAAGATGGTACGGTGATATAATCAGGCGTTTATCGGATAATAATTGTGACCTCCAGAGGGACCACAAGCTAAAAAAAGGGCGATTTTTCGGACAATCAGGGGCCATAATTCACGAAGATACATTCCGATGAGCGCAAATGTCGAATGGAATCAAGGTCTTTTGGTTATAAACATGCATTTCAAGTTTCATCAAAATCGGATGAAAATCGTGACTTCACAGTGTTCACAAGCTAAAAACGTGATTTTTCGTACAATCGGGGGCCATAATAAATGAAGTTACCATCCGACATATGCCAATATCGAAAGAAACAGAGATCTTATGGTGATACACCTATATTTCAAGTTTCATTGAAATCGGATAAAAATTGTGACCTGTAGTGTGTTCACAAACAACTGTGGACGGACGGACGGGCGGACAAGAGCGACGCCAATATAGTGGGCGTATAAACACCGACACCGTTATTAAAAAGCTACGATAAATAATATTATAATCGTTAACGTTTAATTCCCCAAAATAAACAGTACCTCTTCAGCATCATAATTTCCTGTATTTGATACATTGACAACTCCATTGACGTCATCTCCTGCCTGTATAGACTTCGTGTATTGTAGATTAGAGTAGGTAAAACTAGTATAAGACAAACCGTAACCAAATGGGAAGAGGGGTTCAGAATTCAAATAACGATACGTTCGTCCTTCCATAGAATAGTTTACCATTGGCGGAATCTATAAAAAAAAAACTATTTAATTGAGCAATAACAAAACAGGGAAAGACAATTGCATTTCCTTGACTAAAATAAGAAATTTCCAATATAAAAATGAAAATCAAATGTCTATGGTGCATACTTATTGCAATGGGGAATTATTTGATCTGATATCATTAGCAAACAAACATAGTATTTACCTGATCATCAGAAAGAGGCCAGGTGAACGGAAGTCTTCCGGCAGGAACGCAAGGTATTCCGACCGGACAAGTCATTGTCAAAACATCCTTCAAGGCTAAACCTGTGGTTTGTGAAGGATAAAAAATTTCCAAGATGGCTACTACCCTGGACTCACCGACTGCCCATCTTAAATCAACTGGGCCAGCGTTTAACATTATTAACACCACAGGAGCAGAAACTGGACCTGCAAAAAAGCACACAAGGCGAGAAGTGGTAACTAGTAAATCTATTTTTGACCATATCACTTTATGCCTTCATCTTTACTTAACCAAACGCAAAATGAAACTAAACCATTTTTTGGCTAGCAATTAATGTAAAGTTAACCTCCAAAAAAATATGCATCGGCTCCAAATGTTTGTAGTTCAAGATTTTACCATCTTTATACCCGCAAAGTTCAAAATGGAATGATTTGTAATTTGTAGGATTTATTCAGGCTTCCCAGTGTTTATTATTATCTTGCGTTTTGTGTCTGATTGTGTATTTATTTTGAAAATTTCGATATTGAGCAAAGTTCTTTATCGATAGTTTGTGATGAGAAACACGTGGTAATAGCTAGAGGATAGGGAATCGAGTACATGTTATATTTTTCAACATCCATTTTACTTTCGTATAAACTCAAACATTATTTTGATTTATCTTAAATGAAGCAAAATATCACATATATTAATGTTTACAATGCTTAGAAACTCTAACAGACCAATGGTGATCTTGTGGCATTGAATCTATCTTTGACCGTAATAACACTACTAGTCAGGAAATCATCTCAGATCATTAGGGATTTAAACAGACTATTCATCTTTTTCTGTCACTTATCTTAAGTTTTAATTAACCGAATAGCTTTAAAATAAACAATAATGTCATCAACGCAGGGGGTCCCCTATGGGTCCCATTATTGCCCGGAAAAGCTTAATTCTGGTTCCAGTTTGACCGTGGTGCGGGAAGAAGGACCTGGCAAGGATACATCGTCCAGTCGTTCGGATGACACGGAGAACCTAGGCACTTGTTGTTATGTACGAAATGAAACAATTAACAGTTGGAATTCGATAAATAGTTCAGGCACGCCGCAGTTTGGATAGAATTGCGACAAATGAACAAGTTGGATATTTAACCACTTAATGTCGATGACTTACTAACTGCACAGATGCCTTACTATATTTTAGAGCATTTAGCAACAACTGTAACTGATGACTTATAGTATAATATACAACACATTGTCATGTTTATAATTGATAACTTACTATTTTGCACAGCATCTTGTAATAGCTGCAGTTGGTAACCAGGTAGAGTTATACCGCCACGATCCTTTCCTTCCTTTTCAACATCATTTCCTGACAAATAATAGAATATATATAACATAATAGATTTGTACATGTAAGATTACTCTCTTGTTTTAAAATGTATACCCGTTGACATGATATCGTATTGGGGCTGTATATGGAATGTATCTAAAATCTGACAGTTTTGACAATAGGCCCGTTGACATGATACCGTATTGGGGCTGTAAATTAAATTTATCTATAATCTTACAGTTTTGACAATAATCTTATCTCAACCTAACGCTGATCTATTCCAATGGACACAGAATGGGACAATATTCGGCCATTTTAGTTACATGGTAACCCCTTGATTGTCAATATTTGCACCGATACTTCGATATTTTGAGCTTACGGTCTGGTTTGTGGAAAGAAGGGCTTACCTAGTCCGAGACATACGAAGACAATATCTGTATTATTTACTGCATTAATAATTTCAGTTTGATTGTAATCTTTGCAATTATTATCGCCATTACAACCATTAGCATAAGTTGAAGACTCTGCCAATTTTGACAATTCCTGTCTCGGCGTCACAGTGTACTTTTCGTTTATATCTGGGGAGTAGTTTCCGGTCTGGCGGCCTGGGTTATCGGCCATTGGACCAACAATCTAAAGTGAAAATACCGTATTTAAATGCCTGGAAAAAATGTAAATTGGTCAAAGGTATGGTGGCTGAAACGTCCATTTAGATCGTCGTGTTTCTAGATACAACGCGAGAGTCGCCGATAAGCCAAATCAGTCACCGAAAAAATCGGCGTCATGTTTCCGCCATGTTCGGGTCACAGGGTCGGTATATCGGTTAATCATTTAAGACAAAATTTAATCGTGTTAAAACTTAATATTTAAAAGAGTGTATTAAGAACCGGCATAGGTACGCCAATTTTCTTTTTGTTTAAATCTCATTCGCTGTCTGTTAATATGCAATTCAGAATAGTATCAGTTATTTTTCTGGTTAAGTATTGAAGCAACAAAGTTTAAAAGAGTTTAAAACTCATAATGTACTCACCGCTATCTTTGTGTACATTGTTGACTTGAAAGGTAAGAACTTGTTGTCGTTTTTCAGAAGAACAAATGACTTTGTTGCAGCTTCCAAGGCCAGACTCCGATGAGCATCACTTTGAATTATCGACACGTTTAAGCTTTTGTAATGGTTCATATCATCAGGGTCAAACTCTCCTAGTCTCATTCTAGTATAGAAAAGCGGTTTCGTCATCTCTATTATCCTTTCTTTTGTGATTTTACCCTGATTTACAGCATCAACTATTATAAGATACAAGACTATATTCAAATATTATAAATAACATTAAAGCACGATTTTTGTGAAATAGTAATATTTTTTATTAATCCATAACAGAAATACAGCAACATCCAATCCCTGCATGGTAAAACCAGGTATATTATGTTGATCTACAAAATCTTACAATTATCTTCATTTCTCAGATACAGCGTTTTAAAACAACTCTAATTTGTAAACTGGTTGGTCATCTAAATAAAGTTTGTTCTCATTAAATGACGTAGATACTAACCACTTTCCAGGTTATTATTCGACGGAGCCCACGGGTTTTAATTTCGAACAGCAACGTTGGAAATTTGTTGCTATCACACATTGACACAAACTATAAAGCTTATCGCCGGCTATCAATTACTGCTTACCATGTGAACGTGATTATTGGGGGTCAATATCCCTAAAGAAGCTTGATAGCTACCTATAAATATCAATAGTTGTTATGGGAGATATAGTCTTCAGGTGTGTGAAGTAAGGTGGCAGCGATAACCCGGGGATGGCGATATATCGCGATAATTAGGTTAGACGATATCGTTATCGTCTGAAATCTCAAATATCGCCTTATCACGATATATCACGATAATTTAAAAAAATATCGCGATATCTAAATTTTAGATCATAATTAATGTAAAATCCGTTCGAAATACTCGAAAAATGGAGAAAAAATAAAATATCAACAAGTAGTACCCATAGATACAAACAGGCTCTTTTCTATTTTGCACATTGATTGACGCTAAATACCAAACAGATAATAATTAATATACTAGATACATTAATCTATTTATACACCACAAGTTATCTCAGTTTACATCAGTAATTATCACGATAATAATTTTTTGAAGCACAATAATTCTAATTATCGCGATAATTTTCTCCAAACGATAATCCATGATATCGCGATAATTTTTTTAACAATATCGTGAGATATCGCGATATTTTTTTTCAGTATCGTTGCAACCTTAGTGTGAAGACAGAAAAGTCATAGTCATTATTCTTAGAATTTCTAAATCCATGATGCATATTGAACAATTGGTAGGATTAAATGTTGATAAGGAAGACTATACCTCCTCATAAAAAGCTGAGATCATTTTGAGATACAGATCCTTACCAATTGAATTATATATCGGTGTATATTTGTGGGGGACAGGTAGTTCCAAATTACAGCCTGCATTGACACACGCCGCTGCAGCATCAATACTATTGTTGAAATAATCATGGTTATATATTGTATCTTCTATAGCTCCTGCATCACTAACAACATAACCCTGAAAACCCCATTCTGTTCTCAATATGTCTGTTAACAGTTCTTTATTAGCACAAGCTGGTATCCCATTAATACTGAAATTGAAAAAAAGTATCAAATAACAGTATATAAATTTCACAACAGGCCCGGGACTGTACAGCGCAGTGGACGCTTACGGCTGGCCCCCGGATCCATTCACTTGATTTGATAATTGTTTAGTGTTTGCAATGTCTGTTTTCTGTCTTGTCCGCAGGTTTAACTTGTAGATTTTTTGTTTGTTTGTTTGTTTTGCGTGTAGTGCAGTCCTCCTGCATTTACTATTAGAGTAGAGTTTTAGCCCTTCGTACTGCAGAATGTTCTCGTTGTCGGGCTTTGCTCCTGTTTGCTCACTACATTTATTATTTGGTTACATCTCACTGTGCCCACTTTTGATTGATACAATTAAGGTCTAATTAGGATTAGTGTTAATCTGATGTATGATATATCCGTGTATGTTATATTTTTTATTAAATTTATATAAAACATCGAAAAAAAAATTACATAAAATATTGGGGTTTTTTTTCATCTAATTACCTATAACACCTAATCCTAATCCACATAATACACTTATCCTAATTAGACCTTAATTGGATTAATCAAAAGTGGGCACAGTGAGGACACACCTATTATTTAAGCGTTTTCCGAGTTTCTGTCCGGATTATCGCCCTTATTATTGTTAAAATTATTTGACGTTCTAACACCTGACGTCAACGCCATTGAAGAGACGACCACTGACAAGATCGGTCGCATTTTTTTGTTACGTTTTTTTTGTAAATCATTTTAGTGAAGCCTGTACCACAACAGGCCCGGGACTGTACAGCGCAGTGGACGCTTACGACTGGCCCCCGGATCCATTCACTTGATTTGATAATTGTTTAGTGTTTGCAATGTCTGTTTTCTGTCTTGTCCGCAGGTTTATCTTGTAGATTTTTTGTTTGTTTGTTTGTTTTGCGTGTAGTGCAGTCCTCCTGCATTTACTATTAGAGTAGATTTTGACCCCTTTCTGCAGAATGTTCTCGTTGTCGGGCTTTGCTCCTGTTTACTTACTGCATTTATTATTTTAGCGTTTTCCGAGTTTCTGTCCGGATTATCGCCCTTATTATTGTTAAAATTATTTGACGTTCTAACACCTGACGTCAACTGGCTGACTATCGCCATTGAAGGGACGACCACTGACAAGATCGGTCGCATTTTTTTGTTACGTCTTTTTTGTAAATCATTTTAGCGAAGCCTGTACCACAACAGGCCCGGGACTGTACAGCGCAGTGGACGCTTACGGCTGGCCCCCGGATCTATTCACTTGATTTGATAATTGTTTAGTGTTTGCAATGTCTGTTTTCTGTCTTGTCCGCAGGTTTATCTTGTAGATTTTTTGTTTGTTTGTTTGTTTTGCGTGTAGTGCAGTCCTCCTGCATTTACTAATATAGAAGTGAAAGGAGCCATGATGGTACAGGTTAGTAAGGCGCTGATCCAGGTTTGGTTCCTGTTATGGGCGTGAAGAAACTACCTCGTTATTTTTAAGTGCAGCTGCCCTTGTCGCAGTGCAGGGTGTGGGTGTGTGTTGGGGGGGGGGGCTGCACGAAACATCTTCAACACCTTCACGTGGCCGTTCATAACCGTTGTCTGATATGCCATATGCCCGTCTTCCTTAAGACGACAGTCACAATTTTATTTTTGCTTTAGATTGCGCACGGTTGGATTGCTACATCGATAAAGCCATTCATTTACTGTCCACACTTTCTGTTATTAGCAACAAATTTACATCTAATAAGAAGTTATTCTGTGCATAATTATGTATTAATAAGTGTCCCTACCTGTTATAACTACACATCAGGCTATATGATCCCGCGTTAACACATTGTTTAAAAGCTGGTAAAAAAGTTGTTCTCCAATCTCTCTCACTAACCTAAAATATAATGTTATCCGATACTGACAATGGTAAGTGTATTTATAACAATCATATACGTCGATGTAAGCTATATTATGACAGATAGTACTTAAGATGAAGTTATCTACCTGAGCACTAAAGTTGTGTCTAGATACAGGCTTGCTTTCTGGTCCAGCATAAACATCAAAATGTTTACAGCCAGCATTTGTGAGAAGATACCTCGAGTCATCTCCCTGTAAACCTTTTACAAAGGCTGCTGCATATGCACCACTTAAATATGGATCTTCTCCATAGGTTTCCTGTAAAAAAATGTTTGATTTGAATATATGGGACCACGCTAATAAAAGGTGTTCTTAATTCATAATACGTGTTTACTGTATTGTAGGTTCTGCACCATCCTGCACAGAAGTCAAATAACCCTAAAACTCAATCGTCTATCTTCAAACGAATATTGACATCATTACAGGACTATGAAATGGAATGAATGACTAATAACTATATATAGTGTTCGTTATCTTTCAATATTAAGGACGTTAAAATACCATTTAATGATTTTCCCTATTATGGTCCTCATCACAAGTCAAAGCGCAATAAGAATTTTAATACTTTAATACTTTCTGGGTGAACCCTTCCGCCAGGTAGATATACAGGCATCAATTCAAATACTGGAATTTCTCGAGGAATGCCAGTGTCAGCGGCTGTTTGTGTAACTGTATATCGATTGCTGTTACATAAGGTCTAATAAACAGAGAGATAAAACAGAAACTGCTCACCTCATTTCTGCCCCATCTAGCATCCCTCATGATGTTTATAACAGGACTGAAACAACTGAGACCCTGGCGATATTTATAGGAGTTATGACGTGTGTAATTGGTATTCTTCGCCCGAACTTCCATCCCTGTAGCTCTAGCAACTTTGAAAATTAATTCGGTACTGGCAAAATGATAAAAGGTTAATTATTTTTTTATCTGTACAATGTTATCATAATAGATTTACAACACGACAATAAATATGATTTACCTAAAGGCAGCTGCCAAACCAATTGCTTCAGGGAAACCAGTAGCTGGACCAGCCCCCACGTCACCTCTCAAACACTCGGTGCCAAATACATATGGCTTAATACCAAGTCGTTGAATTTCAGCTGTGCTGTTTCCTGTAAAAATAAACCCGTTTTACTTCTTTAAAAATAAATTTTAAAATAATAGGTTACCAAGAAACCAAAAACTACAGCCACGGGCAACCCCTTTGATCAGATGCAAAGATACTAATATTGAAAATAGTGTTACATCGTTGGTATTACCATGGTCTCGGTCTGGTATAATTGAGGGAAACAGCACCAATATAGGCGAATGTTGATCATATAAACTAGATTCGACCAGTTGTCGTTTGCGCTTAGATCAGCCTTTTTAGAGTAAAAACTAGTAGTTGTCGGAAGAATAAAACACGAAAACAACTGGTTGCAACTGGTGGTTTTCCAGGTGCAAGTGCGCGTATGTCTTATCCTCTCAGTTGCTCCTAGTTGCCAGCAACTAGATGTAGTTGTCTCCAGCTGCAAGTGTCTCATATCTTATGAAATGGGATACGAAATGTTTCGGTAATATAAATAAATTCCTACCACCACCCATCTGGGCTGCCATTTCCTCTAAGGTCAAACGGCCTACCAGGTCATCAACTCGTTGATCCCATGGTAAGGATGTGTTTCTAAAGGGTAATACATCACACAGAACATTTGTTACTAAAACCAATATTAACCACAGGTGTCTCATCCCTTCCATATCCTGCGCTCGTTTAAACAATATGATTTACTATGAAGTTTCACTTATCTTCTATATGTTTATGTTCATCTATAAAGGTCATGGCTATGACCTAAAATAAACACGATTCTATTAAATCTTGATAAAGAAATGGGCCCAGATACCTTATTAAAGTGCCAAGTTCACAGTTAAATACACACAAGATGTTCGCATCTCACAATAACACTAGAATAATTATGGTCCTTTTTTAAAATTAGTTGAACGCATTTTGAAGAAGTCAATATTTCAACATTGACAAGTGGACGTATTAAATTAAATGTATTTTCGATATATAACAGAATACAAGTAGTCAGAATTAAAAAGAGGCGTATCTACCCCAACCCTTCTTCCGATCAATTACATACTGTAATGGATTCTACTTCTTACTTAATATAGGGTTCATACTAATGCCCGCAACTAATATTTCGAGAATCTGGATCGAACATGATACCGACTGACATATGTATACACAAAATTATATCAGGTTTTTAAACAACAAAACGGAAATAATATGAAATGAAATGGGGTTTAGTTACTGTTCTACTCCATCCTGGATATCAAAGACGGGCATATGCCATACTTTGTGCTATGAGCAAAATTCTTGCCCGGGCTACAGTCTACTCTCATTTTTAATTCCAACTTCGATGGGTTATTTCATTAGTTCATCGCCCCATTCATTGCATCATTAACAAGCGGGCGCTAACTATGTCAGCCAACCAATGGGTCGAACGCTAAATCTTAAGGTTAGCCAGCACCTTACCCATTGAGCCATCGCGACAAGCACAACAAACCTGCCACTCCATTAGTTCAAGGCTATAACCATTCAAAACACAGGCTTTTTACCATCGTTGTTTTATGCTAGTTTTTATATCTCCAATTATTATTATACCCACAGACGTCTTTTGATTTTGTTGTTGTCCTCCAACGTATATACCATAAGTTCCTGAAAAATATAATACATAATTGACATACACTGTAACATTGATATCGTTGACTAATAGATCAAAGTCATCAGGTTTTATACATAATAGTCACTAGGTCAAGTACAGTTTACCCCCCCCCCCCAATTGCAACAAAAGATTCTGGCAGTGTTTAGTGTACTTTATCACATACTAAAAATTTACCAAAGTTGGTCCCCCGGAAAAGTGTTGGGGTTTTCTTTCAAGATGACGTCAAAGATGGCCACCGAAATGTCTTAATGATCATAATTATGTATCTATCAACTCAAATTTGATGATCTTGGGGTCTTCTCTTATGTTCTGGGGGACAACAAACTTACTTAGATCATTAAAAACGATGTTGGCCTTCTATGTCAAAAATGGCCGCCAACACCTCCAGCTGACCGCAAGTCCATAACTATTGAACCAAATTTGATCATCTTAATGCCTATCCCCAGGTTTTTTGGGGCAAGGGACATATTAAGACAATTTTGGGTGTCACTGAGCTATTTCATCATTACGAAATTCAGCTGTCCACTATCACCTAATGCACAAACACCCCTGTCCATAGAATAAGTTTCAGGGCGTTCAATTTTGACTGTTATGTTCCACCTCAGTACCGACATATTAAGTGTTGGTTGAATTGTCACAATTTGAAGTTTGACAGGGGTCACATACAGCCAGGTGATGTTGCGGGAAGTCTCTTAGGAATGACAGATGCTTCAGAAGTTGCCACTTTCTTTGTGAAAATTATATGACACAGTAATGATAGCGTATCATTCGATTGCCACCAAATAGATCAACAAGATTTGATATGTCCTCTTGAGGTTTGTTTTGAAGGGTCAATGAATGACACGATCAGATTTCACTAATTTCCGGTAGGCGGGCTTTTTTTCCGATTTAATTTAAACATATTTTATTGTTCTAGTTAACAAGTGGATAAAGCACAAGTTTTACAACTTAGAACGCCATCTCCAATATATACATTTACATAAACAAATAATCATAATCGAACATTTTACATTTATAATCAATTTTTTGCATATCTGAGTATGAAGAAAGGAAAAGATAGAAAGAAAAATAATATCAGTAAAATAAGTGTAGAAACTATGTGAAATGTCATTTCATCATAATTTCAAAGTACACTATTTAACCTATTTCACTTTAATCGTCTAGCGAAACAGTCAGACCAAAATTGCTTTACAAAATGGCCACCGTTTGTACGCGAATACTGTTAAAAAATGGTATATCAAGGTTGTAGACCCCGTAGAGGTCACAATTTTAATTCCATTTTGATGAAACTTGAAATAATAAAAATAATTTATTTTTGATAAAGCGATTTACATTAAAACAAAATCTGAAACCGCTGTACATACATAAAATTTGACTTTTAAGCTTTAAAAATTTACAATAGAATTGTTAAAAATACATGCAACAAATTGAGCTCTAAAATATATATACTATTAAAATTTATAAATGAAACAAATGACTAAAACCACTGTATACATGTGCAAATTTTACTTTAAAGATTTACCTTTAAAACTATATAAAATTATAAAAAGTAACATAAACTAACAAGTAAAACTTCACAATAAATATTTTCTAAAAAGATAGGTTTTAAGAGCACGTTTCAAAGAATTCAAATTGTCAATTTTTCTTAATGAAGATGGTAAGCTGTTTCATATTTTAGGAGCAAATTTGCTAAAGGATCGATCACCATATAGGGCGGACAATTAGGTAAGTAAATTTTCGTGCCATCACCACTGCGAAGTCTCCGAACAGGTTGATCAATATTGATAAGTTCCAGAAGATAGGCTGGGTCGGTTTCACAGTTATTGATTAGCTTGAAATTGATACACAAAACTTTTAAATCAACACGTGCCTCAACTGGTAACCAGTTTAGTTCCTGTAAGTTTGAAATGCATGTTTATAACCCAAAGATCTTGGTTCCTTTCGAAATTTGCGCATATCGGATCGTAACTGTAAGTGAGAGGGATATTCGGTCTCCCGTCCGATCAGGCAGGTTTCCCCCGAGTTCTTCGGTTTCTTCCTGCAGTAATGATCGAAATCATTCGCACGATCTGTGCCAAGGGCCAAATTTGAAAAAGGCCTCAGGCCTAATTTGCTACCCTTGTAAAATGACGTGATTATTATTATTATTATTATTAACTTCTTGAGTTGTGGCCCCTGATTATACGCAAAATCGCCTTGGTTTAGCTTGTAGTACCTCTGGAGGTGACAATTAGTATCTGATTTAAAAAAACAGTTTGATTATATCACCATTACACCCTAAGAAAGATTTAGTACGCATTTCGGGAAAATCGGACCAAAATTGCCATACAAAATGGCCGCCGTTTGTACGCGAATACTGTCAAAAAATGGTATATCAATGTTGTGGACCCTGTAGAGGTAACAATTTTAATTCAATTTTGATGAAACTTGAAATGCATGTTTATAACCTAAAGATCTTGATTCTTTTTGATATTTGCTGTAGAGATAATAATTTTAATTCAATTTTGATGAAACTTGAAATGCATGTTTATAACCTAAAGATCTTGATTTTTTTTGATATTTGCTGTAGAGGTAATAATTTTAATTCAAGTTTGATGAAACTTGAAATGCATGTTTATTACCTAAAGATCTTGATTCTTTTAGATATTTGCGCTTATCAAATTGTAACTTAATGAATTATGGCCTTTGAATTCGGTTTTGCTGACAGTGCCAGCTTACTATCTTTTTATTTCAAATCTTTTTTGTTTTCGGACAGGATCCATCACCTTTGCTGAATGACATACTTTCCTTGTTTTTCAGAATGTTTTCATACTCGTGGTCACTTTCTGTGTAGTTAATTTGCGCTCTTTGTTGGAACTGCTGGGGTGATATGTTTTCACCTAGGTGGAAAGGTTATCACCGAGGTGATAAGTTATCACCTTGGTGAAAACGTTTTGACAAATCTAAAACTAAAAAACAAAACTTAAAAATATTTAAAAGTCGTATATGGGCCAACATACATACACCCTGATATTGAATTTATTTTCTGTAGACATATTTACTACTTACAACAAATATTTACTCGGGGTTATTTATATACCCCCAAATACAAGGGTTGCTTTTTGGGATATATTTTACGATACGTTAGATAGTGGTTCCTTTTTTTCCTAACAAGGGATTTTAAGTAATTCATGCTAAATTTAAAAAAAAACTATTACAAAGATCAAATCTTGAAAATCTGATAAAAGAACCGACTTACAACGCTACCAGGTTTACGTATTGATCTTTTTTTTACTAACAGGAAATCACTTATATCGGATACTAATGTTAAAGCCCCTGTATGTAGTACACATGTACAAAAAGCGTATAACAAAGTCAGGGATCATTGGTTATGGATATAAATTAGTTTTTGCAAATCCATACACAATAAGAAAGAATTCTTGAAACAGACATTTAAATCACTGGGCAGTTTGTGAACTGTTAGATTGTGTTTAAATGAATACCATTACTTTTACATCCGTATCTTGAAAGGATTAACGTGAAACATTTAAGCCTCGGTCACATCATACGGTCAGGCACGTAGTTGACCGTAGTTGATTTAAACGTAGTTCAACATAATTATTGCCATTACCGTCAACTAGGTTGATGTAAGGATAAGAAGGTTCAGTATTGGCAAAAATTGACTGTTTGATTTCTTTGACTAAAGAGCCTGAGTTCTCAATACCTTGCTGCAAATGTATTTTCTATCTTTTTACGACCAACCATATCTTAAAACTGGTTGCAAAGAACAATGCAAGGCCAAAGCTAATATCAAAAATGATTAGGGATTTATTAGAATTAATCATCTATATTTGCATACAAATCTCTAAATATAAGCAAGTCTCCATGTGTAAGATATAAATGAATTATGATCAGTATTTTCCTAGAAAGGATGAACCGGTTACTGTAAATTGACCGCTTAATACATTAGAACCCACAGACGTCTTTTGATTTGGTTGTTGTCCACCAACGTATATACCATAAATTCCTGAAAAAAATATGTCATATACTAATAGTGTAAAATATGTTATAGCATATTATTTATATAAAACATGTTGTTATATTATTTACTCTGATATAACATACAGTACATATTTATATTTATAACATATTATTTTTGTAAGTGTAAAATATTTATTGCATTATTTACTAAAGTATAATTATTAAATATTAGTTACTAAAGTATACAATATTTTACAGCATATTATATACTAAAAAAAACAACCTTACATTTAAAGTAAACATTGACTTTTTATTGTGCCCATTAAATTATTCAGGAACTGTTGCACGGTATTTTTAATGGCATGTTTACTAAATACCATAGAGTAGAATGGTAGTTTTTGTAATGCCCGAATAGATAATTAGAATAGACTAAGTGTCGTTTCCGTTTATTCGACTCAGAATTGGATATGCAATAGGATATTTAACTTGCAATGCAAATTTCTATCTGGAACCGCGTCCGCCCCGCAGGCACCATCCATTGATAGTGAGAAAGGGGGCTTGAACATTCGGAAGGTTCTCCTCAGGCAAGTATGCGAACCCTTGACCAGTGTCAGTATTTTAACGCGAGGGTGAAAATTATAGCCGAACAGTGGCGTTACCTCTCAGTTTTAAAACTATAAAGGGATATTTTACTTGCACTACAAATGTATATACGGGACCAGTCAGTCCCACAGGCACTATCCATCTGACAGTGAGAATTTGGCTTGGAAGGTTTTTCTCGGTTCAGACAAAGATACGAACCTATGACTAGTGTCAGTTGTTTACCACTACCATATAGTGAACTTATTTGTAAGACTGAATACTTCCTTTCAGTGATATCAAAGTACAGATTTAATATCAAATTCACACAAAAAACAAAAACCACTTCAATAACAAGTACCAACCGGATTCTACTTTCCAACCAACTGTGGAATCTATCCAAACTGACATCGATTCAGCTGTTACTTTAAATGGAAATGTTCCCGACTCTTGTTTAAGCTAAATATCCGTGTAAAATTAGCCAGTTGAATCTTTGGTGTTGGAACGGTTGAATTCTGCCACGTAATATATACTTGAATAACCTGAAAGAATATATGCAGTGATGTAACGGCAAATATACATACATATATCTTGGACAAAGAAACATGATTTATTAAAAAAAACGTTATTAAAAAGTTGTGATAATTACTTGCACTACAATTATAATTAATATTATAATAAATATTATAATCGTTAACGTTTAATTCGCCAAAATATACAGTACCTCTTCAGCATCATAATTTCCTGTATTTGATACAGTGACCACTCCATTGACGTCATCTCCTGCTTGTAAAGACTTCGTGTATTGTAGATTAGAGTAGGAAAAACTAGTATAAGACAAACCGTAACCAAATGGATAGAGGGGTTCAGAATTCAAATAACGATACGTTCGTCCTACCATAGAATAATTTACCATTGGTGGAATCTGGAAGAAAATAACTATTTAATTGGACAATAACAAAAAAGGGAAAGGCAATTGCATTTCCTTGACTAAAATATGAAATTTCCAATATAACAATGAAAACTAAATAACTATGGTGCATACTTATTGCAATGGGGGATCATTTCATCTGATATCATTAGCAAAGAAACTTAGTACTTATACCTGATCTTCAGAAAGAGGCCAGGTGAACGGAAGTCTTCCGGCAGGAACGCAAGGTATGCCGACCGGACATGTCATTGTCAAAACATCCTTCAAGGCTATACCCGTGGTTTGTGAAGGATAAAAAATTTCCAAGATGGCGACCACCCTGGACTCACCGACTGCCCATCTTAAATCAACTGGACCAGCGTTTAACATTATTAACACCACAGGAGCAGAAGCTGGACCTGCAAAAAAAAAAAGCACACGCGGCGAGAAGTTGTAACTGGTAAATCTATTTTTGACCATATCACTTTATGCCTTTACTGACCCAAACGCAAACATTTTCTAATGAGACTAAACCCTTTTTTTTTGGCTAGCAATTAATGTAAAGTTAATCCCCAACAAAGTATGTATCGGCTCCCAATGTTTCAGTTTAAGATTTTGCGAACTTTATACACATAAAGTTCAAAATGGAATGATTTGTAACTTGTGGGATTTACTTAGGCTTCTTGCTTCGGAATGTGTATTTACGTTAACATTCAGATATTGAGCAAAGTTCTTGTGTAGTAATATAGCCGTGGGGACTGTATGTTTCACACATATTAGTATAAAATCTGGTGTGTACTGAGATCAACTTAGAGTAAATTGACATATTGATGTATAAAAAAGAGTACAGAACTGATTCTATATGTAAACATAGCTGGTTATATTGGCAACAACATGTTAACAAATATTTCATGGGAATGATTGCTAGCGAATTTCCATTCTACCACATAAGGGTAGGTGTCGACATCATCCGGCGTGTTTGACCAATCTCTATACTTATTTACATCATATTTAACCAATTAGATAATTGAATATCTAAATCCAGATGATACAAAATCAGGGTACTGATGAGAAATTCGCCAGACAACATTTGATTGCAGAGAACTTCTATCAGCAAACTCGCCCAGCGAGTTTAGTTAGGTTTGAGGAGAGTTTAGCTAGTATTGACTATTGTAATCTGTGCCATGCTTGTATGTATTCAGCTATCTTATATAAAATGTAAAAACGAACTCTTGCTTTGTTATAACTGGAGAAGGCAAACGTCTTAAGAAACCAGTAAAATACACAACGTGAAGGAGAAGGAAAGACAGCTAGAGACAAATTCTAGACGATCACAGGTTAACAGAATTATGTAACAAGAAATTATGCATGGGTTATATATACTGTACAATATGGTGACCGGTTCCTCCCCCGCTCTCCACGTTAAACAGATATATGGCCCATGGTGTTACACTTAATCGATGTTGCGATGAGAAACAAGTGTTAATGACTAGGGAATCGGGTACATGGCCATTTTACTTTCGTATGAACTCAAACATTATTTTGATCGATCTTAATTGAAGCAACACCTCACATATATTAATGATTAAAATGCAAAGAAACTCTGACAGACCAATAGTGATCTTGTGACATTGAATCTATCTTTGACCGTAATAACATTACTAGTCGGGCAATCATCTTAGATCATTAGGGATTTAAACAGAATATTTCTTCTTCTTCTGTCACTTATCTTGAATTTAAATATACCGAATTAGCGTTAATAAAAACAATAATGTCATTAAAGCAGGGACAGGGGGGGGGGGGCAGTATTGTCCTAGAAACCTAGAGTCTGGTTCCAGTTTAACAAAATGTTCACAAATGAACAATGTAAGGCGCATGCCCGTCTTTCATACAAGTTGGACGTTTAATCCCTTGATGTCCATGACTTACTAACTGCACAGATGACTTACTTATTATTTTAGAGCATCAAGCAACAACTTTAGCTGATGACTTGTAGTATAATATACAAGACATTGTCATGTTTATAATTGATAACTTACTATTTTGCACAGCATCTTGTAATAGCTGCAGTTGGTGACCAGGTAGAGTTATATCATCACGATCTCTTCCTTCCTTTTCAACATCATTTCCTGAGAAAGAATAGAATATATAACATAATTGGTTTGTACATGTAAGGTTACCCTCTTGTTTTAAAATGTATGCCCATTGGCATGATAGCGTATTGGGGCTGTATATTAAATGTATCCAAAATCTGACAATTTTGACGATAATCTTATCCAAATCTAACAATGAACTATTCCAATGGACATAGAATGGGACAATTTTCGGCCATTTTAGTTACGTTGATTGTCAATATTTGCACAGATACGTCGATATTTTGAGCTCTGTACGGGCTTACGGTCTGGTTTGTAGAAAGAAGGGCTTACCTAGTCCGAGACAAACGAAGACAATATCTGCATTATTTACTGCATTAATAATTCCAGTTTGATTGTAATCATTGCAATTAGTATTGCCATTACAACCATTAGCATACGTTGAAGACTCTGCCAATTTTGACAATTCCTGTCTTGGCGTCACAGTGTACTTTTCGTCTACACTTGGGGAGTAGTTCCCGGTCTGGCGGCCAGGGTTATCGGCCATTGGACCAACAATCTAAAGTTAAAATACCGTATTTAAATGCCTGGATACATAATAACAAAAAATCTAAAATTGGTTAAAGGTAATATTTTAAAAACACAACAAAAGTAAAAAAGGATAAGATGTACTACGTCAATAAAACAATATCATGTCCGTCTCCATTAGCCCGTTTCGGAGCAGAACAGTAGGACGTTAAATCCAATTTCATTTCATTTCACGATATTATGTAATTATATCATAATTATTTTTTTTTTTTTGTCTAAAACACATTTGTCTAAGATGGCGATGTGCAATCATCAGACCAAAATTTAAGTGACCATAACTTATCGTAGAATAGGTAGATTCGATTACTTTTTGAACCAAGGTACTCTTATTATCTATGTTCTATAGTTAGTATTTAATATCCGCCATGTTCGGGTCATTAAAAACAATATTTAATCGTGTTAATACTTAATATTCAAAAGAGTGTATTAAGAACCTGCATAGGCCCACGCAGAGCCTTATATAGAGAGTCTGGCCAACTGACTTCGGTGGCGCCACTTTGTTGACCAGTCTTAGGTTGCAGATACAGCCACAGGTACAGCGTTAGACCGATTTATTTGTTTTAGATTTGCGCAAATGCATTTTTATGTTCACCCAAGTATACTGGTAGACAATAATTCCAATAAATCAATTAATCACAATATGTAAATTTTATTGACAACATCTTTTATTAAAACACAGCAATAATCCAAACTCGTTTGACTAAAGGTTAAATCGAAAGGTCTCGAGATCCTGCGATCCCGTGATATACTTTATCGATATCCCATGACCACCTGGTTATTTTCTCGAGATCTCAATTGAATGTTCTCCAAATCCCCTGATAATTTTCCTAAGATATTGACATCCTGTGTAAATTTTCTCGAGAATTCGAGTTAATGTTCTCGAGATATTGACATCCTATGTAAATTTCTCGAGATCCCAAGTTAAAATGAAACCTTATGTGATAAGTGTCCTCGATTACACTATTTTGCTTGAATACACTATTTTGCCTATAACGTTTTTAGGACTTCGAATTCTGTCTTATGGTTTGGATTGTTCGTACTTGGTTTTTATTTTATTTGAACCAACCATTGGCCCAATACGTAGCACCAAATTTGGTTTAAAGGAAAACTGCTAACTCATGAAATAATAAACGGACAATTGATAGGGTACCCATGTTTAACACTTAATTTGTAATATGATTAAAATCGATAGGGTCCATCCTCTTATGGTCCCAATAAATACTTCATACCATATTTGAACATCAAAATCCTACTATGTTAGCAATATAATGTGTGACGCTTTGAATTACAGACATGTTCGTTAAATTATTTCAATTTAATGTGTGAGCAACGGTTTTTTGAAAATGTTATTTTTTGCATGGTTTTCAGATAATATTTTTTTTACAAAAAATCTAGATACAGAGTTTAATGTCTTGTGCCAGAAATGCATCGCAGCAGTTTTTAAAACAAAAAACGTTAAAAACTCTGGGCCCGATTCCTAGAAAATTCTTAAGCACGTTCTTATGCTTAGATTTTAGTCGACTTTGCATTTAAGTAAACTTACCTTATTTTGTGTTCCCAGAAAATTCTTAAGAACGGCCCTGTGCTTCGATTTTAAGTAGACTTCATTGTAAGCACAAGAACGTTATTATGCGTTCCAAGAAAAAACTTAAGCACAACTTCGTTCTCAAACATAGCCAGTCTAAGCACAAGTCCCAAGCAAGGTAAAGGGCTTGCTTACCAACCTTAAGTCTGTTTCTGCTTCAAAAAGATGGCTGACCGTAAAGTTATTCGACGGCATTTCCGACACCTTTTGATACCAAAGAGACAATTACAAGACAGGGAAAATTCTTCTCAAAAAGAAATTAAGAATGCTATAGAAAAATTTGCATCTAGGGCCTTATAGGCCTACCCTGAAACCAATTTATGTATTTGCCAATTAGTAAACAATGGGCTACAAACACACAGGCTGATCAGGCGCTCTCACAATTATTCAGTTAGTTTGTAGGCCTATGTGTCTGCGTTTTTTAAAAATATATTTTGGAACATTTTATAATTATGTAGGCCTATACAGGGGACATGTCAATCAAAATCAACCACAATGAAGCAGACGACAAATATGACGTAATTCGCATACCAAAGTTATTTTATGACGTTAAAGAGCATCGTAGTCTCAGTGTATGGTAAGCTTTACCAGTCACAATGTGCTTAGACTTGTACTTGACTTGTGCTTACGTAAGAATGGTCTTGAGAATTTTCTAGGGACGGTATTTTTATAAGATTCTTACGTAAGTAAAAGTGAAGTATGACTTTGTGCTTACTTTAAGAATTTTCTAGGAACCGGGCCCTGGTCTCTAACGCGTTCACAAGGTTTACCGGAAATAGGAATAACACCATAACAATACGTCAGAGAGCACTGCAAATCACTAAGGTTTATTGTTCCGTCGAAAATAAAAAGAGTTAATCTGCTTACGACACTACTAACTTAAAAGAAATTTGAACGATAGCCATGCAAAGTGTGGATATACGCCCACGCAGCATCTTATGCCTCAACAGCAGATTATTCGAAAGGAAAACTCTATCGTGTTCACGTGCCTGTTATATCTCTGGGCCAGAAAACTTTACATTGCTTAAAATTAACAGGGGTCATCCTGGTTGCGGGACACTGAATATCGGAAATCCGTTAAAAACAAGGTTTTTAAAGAATGAAAAGTATAACTAAATCTGGAGCAGAAGATCACTAACCATTGAATATCAATAAAGTTCAGGACCCCAAAGTGAAGCCTCTGTGACGTGAACAAGGCTTTTAGGGAGCGGGCGGATGTTGGGGGTAGAACCAAAGAGAACCCTAAGAGCCGCAAAACCGGAGCTCAAATTACGTTGACATCATAATTAATATGACGTCCTTTAAATCCAGGGAGGGACGTGCAACACCCCATTTATAGTCAGTGTTCAAAGGGTTAAGGAACAGAATGCTGAATATTGATGGTGCTGTCCATTGTCACATTTGAAAAAAAAATACGGACAAAAAGGGTAACTCTCGAACAGAAATTGGCAGACAAAGAGGTTAACTCTCGAAAGGTCCTAGTGCTCCACACCCCATTTGAAAAACAAAACCAGTTAAATAGTGTAGCCTCTATTGCGTTAACAAGTGTTTTCGGAAAGGGGGATGACTCCAGAACGACAAGGTGCTAGAAGCGACAGACACCGTCCTCTCATGACACCAATACTTTGAACTAAATTTGAAACAAATCCGTCAATAACAGTAGGCTCTATCGTGCTATTTAAGCTGAACTCCGATTACAAAACTTCAGAAATAATTAAATAAAAAAAAATAACCGCCATTCTTGTTTTAGTTTGATAGAACAAGTATGGCGATTGTACGACGTATTATGAAAACAGAGATAGGCCACGCCCACATTCAGTGTATACTTTGTCAACCACACTATCAACATCCGGATAGAAATATATTCAACCTCCCGGCTGATTAAGAGTTTTTCACTATCGGTTTACTGAAAATACTATTGCTACACAATTATTATGTCTGATCAGGTGCATATCATTTTACTTATTAGACGAAATAAGTAAACCACTGTGTACTTTTGCTCTAAAAATATGGGAAAAACTACCTTACCCCAAACAGTAACAATTCTACCAACACCAACCATTTGTTTCTTATTTCTTGAAAACTTGTGCACATCAGCGTATAAACACCAAAAAATTTCTAGTATTTTAAAGTCTAGTATTATCGTTCCAAAATATATCCAAAGCAGCAATAAAACTGTTGTTCTCTCCATCAAAGAAGTATGCTTTTACTTATTCTTCATCTTGTTATTTATGAGGATCAAGGGACATAGGTAGTTATGTCCCTTGATGTTGTGTCAACAGCATCCATTTGGTTGCTGTTCGTAGACTTGTTATTGTTTGGGGCGAAGCAGTTTTCTTTCATTTTTAGAGCAAAAAAAGTACACAGTGGTTTACTTATTTCGTCTTATTAGTAAAATGATATGTACCTGATCAGAGATAATACTTGTGTAACAATAGTATTTTCAGCAAACCGATAGTGTATGTGAAAAACTCGGGAGGTTGAATTATTTCTAGCCGGATGTTGATAGTGTGGTTGACAAAATATACACTGAATGTGGGCGTGGCCTGTCTCTTTTTTATACGTCGTATAATCGCCATACTTGTTCTATCAAACTGAAACAAGTATGGCGGTTATTTTTTTAAATTGAATTATTTCTGAAGTTTTGTAATCGGAGTTAAGGTTTTCGGGAAAGTGTGTGTGTATGCGGGGGGGGGGGACTCCGAAACGACAGGTTATGTGGGGCGTTGAGAATACGTTAAAACTACGCGCACTCACAAAAATACCCTTGATCTCGAGAGAATTTACACAGGATGGCAAGATCCCAAGAACATTAACTTGAATTCCGGAGATCGTTAACACAAGATGGAAGATTCTCGCTTTCGAGAACATTAAATTGAGATCTCGAGAAAGTATCACAGGATCGCAGGATCTCGAGGTCGTCTTCAAAATTTTGCACGACCCCTATACGCTTCCGTAAATAATCATTACCTTTGAAATTAGAAACTAACTTGTTATTTTATTTTTAGGGTTGATTCCGATTTTGTTAATGAATTTTAAAAAAAAAATGACATTAAAAATACCGCAATGATCTAATATATCGTTTGACTAGGGTCGAACGTATCGAATAATACATGCTCACCACTGAAATTAGAAACTTTTTTTTTTACAGTATGTTATTATCCCGCGCAGAAGGAAGTAAGGTGAAGATCTTGAATCTTTATGAAACTGTGTTTTTTGTAAATACATTATTATAGTAGTTGTGCCTTTTGCAAATTAGAAATCTTTCGGATTTAATCATTTGTGTGTTTCCTTGGAAACAGGGCGTTGGGTGTCGTGTGATCTAACACATGTGCTTTAGAACATAAGTTCCGTCAATAATCACGTGGCGATCTTTCGATCTACAGATTCTACGTGACAACGAGTGTGGTCGCCTGGCCAACCACTTGGGTTTTCTACTTTTCCTCCAGTTACCTGTCATTGGGACTATATTTTTATTCAGGAGCAAAAAAAATAAATGTTTTAGCCTTTTAATCAAAATTGCAGAAAAACGAAATTCAAACTAAGACTCCCAAAAAATTCCAGAAAAAGAACAATGATAATCTTTAAAAAAAACAGTTTTTCAGACTGAACGGCTTAATCCGCATAACTAATAATAATGACTTCTGACAGTTCTGCATAAGATATATATACTCAGGCATGAACTTTGCTAGGCCTACACTGTGTGACTCAAGCTCAAGACAAATTGTTGAAGATTCACTCCTGGATAGAGATATCGATCAAACATAATCACTTATTAAAAAAAATAATAATGATCATATCGATGAAGTTTAAATCGAAAAACATACTAACTAGGCCAGGCCTATAGATACTAATTTCTTTAGACCTATACTGTGTCAAACTCAAAGGTGTTATTCCAAAGTACATAATTTCTTTTTCGATGAATTCATTAAACATATACAACACTTTATGGCATACAGACGAAATTTTAATCGAAAAAATATCTACCGTACTTAACTAAAGCTAGGCCTGTGTCAACATGTCTTTCTCAAGTTCATAACAAATCTTCGAGTATTCATTCATTGAAAAAAAAATTAACCAATGATGTGAATATTTCATCAGGTTCGGAATTTCTTCAAACTATGATCGCTTGAAATCATTAAAAACACGAATAACTACTAGTAGCCTACCGGGAGGTAATTACTATTACACAGCACACAAGAAGAAATATTACCAGATTTCCCACAATCGACGCCTTTTTGCATTTTTAGGAAACCTGTGCATATAAATCCCTTGTCCATCTCTTGTGTGGCTTTTTACATTCACACAGCAGACCAGTTATGTTATTTAAAACACGTCAATTATAGGCTACTATGCAGACGATTCTATTCAGATGGATAACGTAATGGCGTCCATATGTCACGTGACCACCATTGGCCAATCATAATCGGGACACGGGTAGGCCAGACTCTCTATTATATAAGGCTCTGGGCCTAGGTACGTCAATATTCTTTTCGTTTAAATGTCATTCGCTTTCTGTTAGCCCAAAAAGTAAAATCTATTTCAGAATAGTATCAGTTATTTTTCTGGTAAAGTATTAAAGCAACCAAGTTTGAAAGAGTTTAAAACTCATAATGTACCAACCGCTATCTTTGAGTACATTGTTGACTTGAAAGGTAAGAACTTGTTGTCGTTTTTCAGAAGAACAAATGACTTTGTTGCAGCTTCCAAGGCCAGACTTCGATGAGCATCACTTTGAACTATCGACACGTTTAAGCTTTTGTAATGGTTCATATCATCAGGGTCAAACTCTCCTAGCCTCATCCGAGTATAGAAAAGCGGCTTCGTCATCTCCACTATCCTTTCTTTTGTGATTTTACCTTGATTTACAGCATCAACTATTATAAGATACAAGACTATATTCAAATATTTTATTTAACACCAAAGCACGATTTTTGTGAGATAGCAACATTTTTTTTTTAATCCATAACAGAAATACAGCAACATCCAATCCCTGCATGGTAAAACCAGGTATATTATGATCATCTACAAAATCTAACAATTATCTACATTTCTCAGATACAGCGTTTGAAAAACAACTCTAATTTGTAAACTGGTTGGTCATCTAAATAAAGTTTGTTCTCATTAAATGACGTAGATACTAGCCACTTTCCAGGTTGTTTTTCGACGGAGCCCACCGGTTTTAATATCGAACAGCAGCTGTGGAATTTTTTGTTATCTGATTTACACATTGACGCAAACTATAAAGCTTATCGCCAGCTATCAATTGTTGCTTACCATGTGAACGTGATTATTGGGGGTCAATATCCCTAAAGAAGGTTGATAGCTACCTATGAATATCAACAGTTGCTATGGGAGATATAGTCTTCTAGTGTGTACAGACAGGAGAGTAATGGTCATTATTCTTAGAATTGCTAAATCAATGACGGATATTCAACAATTGGTATGATTGAATGTTGATATTCAAGACTGACAACTACATAATAAACTGATATCGTAATACTACTTATAAAAAAACTATGACCGATGTACCATTGAAAATATGCCTCATCAACAAGAACTGAGATCCTATTGAGATACAAATACCTACCAATTGAATTATAAATCGGTGTATATTTGCCGCTAGGTAGTTCCAAATTACAGCCTGCATGGACACAAGCCACTGCAGCATCAATACTATTGTTGATATAATAATGTTGATATACAACATTTTCAATAGCTCCTGAATCACTAACAACATAACCCTGAAAACCCCATTCTGTTCTCAATATATCTGTTAACAGTTCTTTACTAGCACAAGCTGGTATCCCATTAATACTGAAATAAATAATTTGGATGGTGTAACTGTAAACAAACCACTTGAAAGTTGTATGGTTTGATAAAGGCATTTATTACCTATTCCAAATCTGCCTCCAATAAGACGCTATTCTATGCATATTTCTGTATTAAGTGTCCCTACCTGTTATAACTACACATCAGGCTATATGATCCCGCGTTAACACATTGTTTAAAAGCTGGTAAAAATGTTGTTCTCCAATCTCTCTCATTAACCTAAAATGTAATGTTATCCGATACTGAAAATGGTAAGTTTATTTACAACTATCATATACGTCGATGTAAGCTATATTATGACAGACACTACGTAAGATGAAGTTCTGTACCTGAGCACTAAAGTTGTGTCTAGATACGGGGTTGTGTTCTGGTCCACCATAAACATCAAAATGTTTACAGCCAGCATTGGTGAGAAGATACCTCGAGTCATCTCCCTGTAAACCCTTTACGAAGGCTGCTGCATATGCACCACTTAAATAGGGATCTTCGCCATAGGTTTCCTGTAGAAATATTTGATTTGAATATATATCATTAAGCCACGCTAATAACAGATGTGTTCGTCTTAATTCATAATACGTGTTTCTTTATTGTAGGTTCTGTACCATCCTACACAATAGTCAAATAACCCTAAAACTTACATGTCTATCTTCACACGTATTTTGACATCATTACAGGACTATGAAATGGAATGAATGACTAATAACTGTATATAGTCTAGGAGGCTGACTCCATATGGCCTGGTTAGCGGGAAAAAATTCCCACTAAAATGATTCCTGATTTTTCTGAAACTATATGATGGGTAGTCTTCCAGAAAAATTCCCCCCGTTAATCGGCCTTGGGGAAAAAAATTTACAGCCATTTTTAGTTTTGGTATGTATACTTGCCTTCATAAACAATGTATACATTGTCAACAATATAAATGCAACAATATTTAACAGATGGACGCAATGTGATTTATGATAAAGTTCACACCTAGAAGTAAATTCTAGTTCCGTTAAGTAAGCCATATGATATGCATATTACTTATAATTGCATGCTATATATATATTAAAATTTAGCTATTTAAGTAAAGGGAGGTAATAATACTCCATAATATTTAGACAATGTATTATGGTACATTTCCAACAAAATAAATTATACAACAGGGATATAAACTCACTAATAGTATGCTAAATAACAAGACATGTGTTTCTATTGAGTTATAAAATTAAACATAATATATGGCCGATAGCAATATTATTATAAACTTCGAAAAAATTTGTTAACATGCTATTCATACAGTGATCAAATATCAAGTCACTCACAATATATAACTACATATCCAAAACTATAGTTGTTATCAGTCTGGACTATTTAGGTGTCGACTATAAATAAAACAATACTAACAAAATGAAACTAGCTTTGCCACATAAACCACGCCTCCGGATAAATCCTGCCGATTATAGAATATCTGAGAAAAACTTTGATTCATTAGTAAAATAATAGTATTTGCTTCAACTGTATCACTCATACCTTTCAAACGATTAGTATGGATGTGCAGAGTTGATAAAATCAACTTTCCCTGTAACATCTGTCATCTTTCTAGAACTTGGTACGGACCTTTCCGGCGAAACTTAATTTTTCTACGAATAGTGGTTCTTGCTACAGGCGTAAACATGAAGACCCAATCACCCTTGTTGAAACTTATTTTAGTAGAATTCAAATCATCGGTTTGTCTTTGGTGTGTTGCTTGTTTCTTCTGTTTAGCAAATTTGTAACCTACATGTACCTGAAACTTTGTCCTGCGATTTGCTTCGTATGTATGTAGCTTATCCGGTGTCTCTGATGAGCTATGGTATGCTTCTTTATTTGTACCTATCCTCGTTGCTTTATTACGCTTACGTCTTCCAATGTGTCTGACAAAAGCACTATCCGTTTTTGATTTTCTTCTAGCTGTGGTTCCTTCTGTTTGCCTTTCTTTTTAGGTGGACACTTCACAGAAAGGTGACCCATTATCTTGCTTTTCTGACAGTTACTGCATAGTTTAGGTTTTAAATACATTGTCATGTTCCTGTAGATCATCAGATTTAGGTATCTTCCAAACTGATCTGGCATACTTTTAGCTGTTTCTCTTGATGTCCATGGCGCATTGATATGACTCGAATTCAATGGCTACTTGAACAGCATCTTCTAAACCCTCTGGCCTTGTTTGTTGAACTACCCATACCAGAGTCTTGTAGATAATTGAGAAATGCGTCCCTTGCGAGAATATCCTGTAGATCTGCTTCAGCAGTAGGGTATGCGAGGATAACGAGTCGGTTTATTGACTGGCCTAACTCTGTTAGCTTTTCATTAATCCTTCTACGCCTATTCTTTAGTTCACATCTATACATCTCTGTCTGCTTCCTAGGTTGAAATCCTCTTTCCAAAGCTTCCATCAAACTAGTATAGTTGTATCTGTCTACTGTCGGAAGAGAACTCAGTACTTGCTGAGCTGGACTCATCAAACCTCAGCTAAATGTAACCCTCTTTCGTCTCTAGTCCTGCCATTAATGATATTACAAGTTTCAAAATTTATAATCCATTAATGGTGTGCATCCATCATATTTTCCGCCGGCAATACTGGCTTTCTGTAAGCCTGTCTTTGCTGTTGTAGCTGTAATGGAGCTCTGGACTGTTGATATCTACTTAGATAATCAGAGAAACTTGTCTCTTGGACTTTCTCTGTAACGGAGTCGACGTCTTCGAGGGGGACTCTCTAAGTGCAACCTTGTATCCTCGACCATGTTTGCCTTTCGTCTGTTAAAACTGGTGGCGGTCTGTTGTCTTCAAGGCTGTAGGTTAACTCTTCTAGTTCTCTAGACAATTCTGTTAACCAGATCTGTCGTCTTTCAATTTCTTCTGGAGTCATTTCTCCTTTATCTGTTCGAAAACGGTGTGAACTGGATTCGGCCATCGCCTCTACATTTCTGTAAATCTGTGCGAGGTATAGATTGATTTGGAGGAATAAATTGGATTCGAGTATTTTTTGTATTTTTATTTTGTAATTTGGCCTATGTAATCTTCCAATGGTAGTAGGTCATATTAGTGTCTTAGCTATTCAATAACTAGATTCCAGTCTACTAGTTTTGGACCAAATTAAGGCAAATATAGGCTATTGGGCCATCTTATCTACAGAATACCTTTGGAATCGGACTCAGCGCCCCTAAAAACCTATATTTTGAAACTCACATGTACTACAAAATAATTATGAAAAAAATCACAAAAATCGGATACCAAACCTGAAAATATGGTTACCACGGTAACCGTACGACATAATAAACATCATTTTCGCATTCCCCGACCCTGAAAACCTATATATCGACACCATACAACGTACCATTGACCAATCAGGGGCCCAAAAACTGAAATTTTTACAAAAGTTTGGATACCATACCTAAAAATGACTGTAATTTTTTTTCCCCAAGGCCGATTAACGGGGGGAATTTTTCTGGAAGACTACCAATCCTATAGTTTCAGAAAAATCAGGAATCATTTTAGTGGGAATTTTTTCCCACAAAATATGCCATTCTCTCCGACTAATAATATAGTGTTCGTTATTGTTCAATATTAAGGACATTAAAATCTAATTTAATGATTTGCCCTACTGTCAATCCTAAAGCGCTATGAGAATTTGACCTTTAACACCTTCTGGGTGAATCTTTCCGCCAGGAAGATATCCCAGTATCAATTCAAATACACGTAGAATACTGGGATATTTTGGGGGTTGTTTGTGTAATAATTGTGTATTCTGTGTAATTGTGTACATGATTGTTGTACCATTTTCAATTATAGGTTTAACATAGAGATAAAACAGAAACTGCTCACCTCATTTCTGCCCCATCTAGCATCCCTCATGATGTTTATAACAGGACTGAAACAACTGAGACCCTGGCGATATTTATAGGAGTTATGACGTGTGTAATTGGTATTCTTCGCCCGAACTTCCATCCCCGTAGCTCTGGCAACTTTGAAAAGTAATTCGGTACTGCCAAAATGATAAAAGGTCAATTATTTTTTATCTGCACAATGTTATCATAATAGATTTACAAATGACAATAAATATGATTTACCTAAAGGCAGCTGCCAAACCAATCGCTTCAGGGAAACCAGTAGCTGGACCAGCTTCCACGTCACCCCTCAAACACTCGGTGCCAAATACGTATGGCTTAATACCAAGTCGTTGAATTTCAGGTGTGCTGCGTCCTGTCAGACAAAAACGTTTTACATCTTTAAAAATACATTTTAAAATAACAGGTTACCAGGCAACCCAAAACAACTGCCACGCGCATCCCCTTTTTTCAGATGCAACAATACTAATATTGATAATAGTGTTACATCGTTTATATTACAATTGTCTCGGTCTGGTATAATCTTAATATGCTATATTTAATTGTCATAATTGAGCCCAATAACAACTACTGCCCTTGGGGTGTAGAAAGCGAATCAGCACCAACAGAGGCGAATGTTGATCATGTAAGCTCTTGGTCGTACAAACTGGATAAGATCAGTTGCCGTTTGCGCTTGGATCAGCCTCGTTAGAAAAAAAAATAGTGGTTTTCAAGGAAAAAGTGCGCGTACGGCTTATCCCCCCAGTTGCTCCTAGTTGCCAGCAGCTACATGTAATGGTCTCCTGCTGCAAGTCTCGATGAACACCGGGTATAAGACTTTATTTATATATAACAGACAAGTACCAACATGTGGACTCGCCTAATATCTCATGAAATGGGATACGAAATGTCTCGGAAATATATATAAATTCCTACCACCACCCATCTGGGCTGCCATTTCCTCTAAGGTTAAACGACCTATCAGGTCATCAACTCGTTGATTCCATAATAAGGATGTGTTCCTAAAGGGTAATACATCACACAGAACATTTATTACCAAAACTAATATTAACCACAGGTGTCTCATCCCTCCCATCTCTGGGGCTCGTTTAATAATGTGATTTACTATGAAGCTTCACTTATCTTCTTATATATTTATGCTCATCTATATAAAGGTCATTGACATGAAATAAAATAAACACGATTACTATTCAATTTTGATAAAGAAATGGGCCCAAATACGTTTAAAGGTGCCAAGTTCACAGTTAAATACACACAAGGTGTCACCATTTCACAGTAACACTTTAATAATCATGACCTTTTTTTTTATTGTACGCATTTTGAAAAATCCAACATTGACAAGTGAACATATTGAATAAAATGTATCCATCGACTGTCTTTTGATTTTTGATATATTATAACAGAATACAAGTAGTCAGAATTAAAAAAAAGGCGTATCTACCCCAACCCTTCTTCCAATCAATTACATACTGTAATGGTTTCTATTTCTTACGTAATAGGGTCATATTAATGCCCACAGCCACTGTTTCGAAAACCTAGCTCGAACATGGTATCGACTGTCATATGTATACACAAAACCATATCAGGTTTTTAAACAACAAAACGGAAATAATATGAAATGAAATGGGGTTTAGTTACTGTTCAACTCCATCCTGGATATCGAAGATGGGCATATGCCATACTTTGTGCTATGAGCAAAATTCTTGCCCGGCCTGCGGTCTTCTCTTATTTCAAATACCAACTTCAATGGGTTATTTCATTAGTTTAACGCCCCATTCATTGCATCATTACATGTAAATATTATTATGTCAGCCAACCCAGCGGTCGAACCCTGAATCTCCAGGTTAGCCAGCACCTTTCTCATTGAGCCATCACGACAAGCACAACAAATCTGCCAATCCATTAGTTCAAGGCTATAACCATTCAAAACACAGACTTTTTACAATTGTTGTTTTATGTTTATTTTTATATCTCCAATTATTTTCTTTTATTTCCAGATCAGTTCTACAGAATGATTAGTGTTAATATCCATTGTACCATATTTATCATGCTTCCCAAACAATTTCGAAGTCTGCTGTTAAAATTAATATATTAGTTCATGTAGGTGTTATGATTTCAAACACGAATCAATTCACTATATTAATATAAATAGATGGGGCTGTAAAATGATTGTTATGTTGTAAGGCATTTATTTATAAATTATATAATGCTATTTAATAAAAGTTAAAATACAGATGTGACGTTATCCTTTGATGTTGGGGTACCATTATTTCCAATAATGTACGGGCATCTTGCCAATAGTACATTATCTAATATAGTGAACTCGTGTGCCGCATTTCATTAAAATGCACGTGCGGGAAAGTGTCTGAATTTTAAGAAGTTTAATGCTCTCGCGCTTAAGACATTGCGTAATATATTGAAACAACACTCGGCTTTCGCCTCGTGCAGTATCAATATATTACTTAATGTCTCGCGCTCGACCATTAAACCACACTTAAACGTGTAAATTGTAATGCATTTTTATATGTGTAAATCATTTAATGTTAAATAATTCTATTTAATAAAAGTTAAAGGAGCTAAATCGCTAATATTTTGGACCTAGAAATTGGCACAAGTGGGTCGCAACACATATAATAACATAATGTGAATTTATATAAACTGTTTTAATTTCAATCGTTTCTGTTTTACTGTGAATTGTCATCAGTTATGTTCGGCGAAATACGCCAGAAGTCTCAACCGAAAGACAGTTTCTAGCGTCTGGTTATTCCAGTCAACACCGATAGTATTTATTGCGCATGCTCTCCAATAAAGAAAATGACATCACCGTTTGAAATGACTTGTGGAATATGTCTAGCCTCATTCTTAAAGCACCTTCTTAGAAATGGTGCGGAAACACATTATGGTACACGATTCGTGTACCAATGGTAAAATGTTTATTGTGTCTAAAGTATTGGATACCAGAAGTCCATATTTTCCAGGTAAGACAACAACGTTGATTTAAATTGCCAAAGAATTCTTGTTTTCAATGTCGAAGATTTTGAATGATATTGAGTTACGGTCCTTTAAATGTGTAAATTGTAATGGATTTTTATATGTGTAAATTGTAATGCATTTTATTATTTGCGTAAATCATTTAATGTTATTTAACAAACATTAAATTTGTTAAAATCAATATATTTAAATATGTGTAGGCTATTTAATGTTTTTAAAAAAGTTAATTTGTTAAAATCAATACAGTTTGAGTCTTAAAAAAGATATGGACTATAGTTTATAACACCATTGTTCTAGGATTAACTCTGGATTAGCGGTAAAATTTGACATCAAAGCCTGCCGCGTAAGTGGGAACGGTGTGTCCTCACTGTGCCCACTTTTGATTAATCCAATTAAGGTCTAATTCGGATTAGTGTATTATGTGGATTAGGATTAGGTGTTATAGGTAATTAGATGGAAAAAAAACCCAATATTTTATGTAATTTTTTTTTTCGATGTTTTATATATATTTCATAAAAATATAACATACATGGATATATCATACATCAGATTAGCACTTTATTATAATTTAATAAAAATATAACATACATGGATATATCATACATCACATTAGCACTTTATTATAATTTAATGAAAATATAACAATTTTTGATGTTTATATATAAAATATGTAATAAAAATACAACATACATGGATATATCATACATCACATTAGCACTTTATAATTTAATGAAAATATAACAATTTTCGATGTTTTATTATATAAAATATGCAATAAAAGTATAACATACATGGATATATCATACATCACAGAAAAACAAGATAAACAATGAAAATTTACAATGTAAGTAAACGGGCTTCGCCATCGGCATACTCAAATACAGTCATTATACCGTTCTGATGATCTGTTTTCAGAGTTTGGAGTCGGGTTTCTAGTTGCCTGTACTTTCTTTAGAGATAAATACATACCTGCTACTTCTTCTTGATAGATGGCACAGACTGGTTTGGTTTCCTCTTGCACCTTGGTTTTCATGGCAACAAGAAATTTGTCGACTGTCACCTTGTGTGGGTTAGCCCCATGGTTGTGGTTTCTGGAATATTTGGTAATAAAGCCTTGGTGGATGTTCAGGGTTGCTGGACAACCTTTTAAACAACATCTCCAGTATACTCGTTCTGCCTTCCTATTCTTCATTTGTATTCTTCATGGACTAAGTTTTCTCCACCTTGAGCATTGGGGATGTACTGGATGTCTACTTGAACGTTTGCCATGTTGAAATATGACAGACTGACCTCTGTGTATCCTTATAAAGACCGTGTAATGTGTAGGCTTATTGAACATAATTCATATTGTATTCAAGTGTCATTTTTTGAATAAAATTCATCAGTTTAACGATTACAGTGAGTTCATCTCACTGAATATTTAGTCACACCTAATCCTAATCCGCTTAAACACTAATCCTAATTAGACCTTAATTGTATCAATCAAAAGTGGGCACAGTGAGATGTAACCGTGGGAACACCCCTTCTCATCCAGCTCAAAATATTGATTAAGGGGATTAAGGGTTTAGGGCTGCGGGATTATGGTCTGTAGCTAAAATGTGTTCACCTAATTAGATATGGATTAACCGTTTAATAAGTGTCTTGTGAACTATGTTAAATGAGTGATTTTTTAGAAAGTAAATGAATCAATTTGGTTCAATTAAAACCTATTTAAGGGAGTGACTTTTTCAGTTGATATGTCAAAATGGCAAGTGTAAATGTTCAGGTGCAGTTCTTGCAAACATCTAATGGTGGTCGTATATTAATGCATGCTGGTTTCGAATACACCAAAAAGAACAGCTGCAAAGATATCATCTACTGGCGATGTCTAGCAACTTTAAATACCAAGAATGATTTTGTTTTACTATTAGGTTCAACCTCATAAAATAAACAGTGCCCAATGTGAAACAGACTACAGCTAATCCTTCTTTAGAAATTCCAATTAACACCTTAGTCACGCTTACATGATTATTTAAGTTTTGAGCTGGGTGAGAATGAACCGATAATAGACATACATTATATATACTGTAACATTGATATACTAAGCAAAACATAACTGTTATAAATGAAAATATACGACACTAATAGATCAAAGTCATCAGGTTTTATACATAATGTGTATTAGCGGGTTAGTAATCAGGCAGTAGTCATTAAGTAGGTGTTTTATCACTATGGTGTTAAAACTGTGACTATTAAATGACTTACACCACTATTGGTTAGGTTTTGGTGTTCAATAGTGATTGGTGTAATAAATAGGTTTTTACAGCTAGTTACACACTTGCTAATTAATGACAACTGTATAATTTCTGACCACTTTCTATACATACTAAACTACGGTGGCCCATTAGCCTTTTAATATTTTTTTAGTTTTGCGTTTTGTTTTTTAGTTTTAGGTTTCTTTTTTTAGTTCTCACCTAGGTGGAAACGTTTTGAACAAACCTAAAACTAAAAAAACAAAAATCAAACCTAAAAATATTTAAAAGTCGTCTATGGGCTACCGTACATAAACCCTGATATTGAATTAATTTATATTTATATAGACATATTTACTAATTACACCAAATTCTTACTCCGGGTTATTAATAGACACCCAAATACAAGGGTTGCCTTTTGGGATATTTTTTACAATACGTTATCTAATGTATTTTTTTTATCCTCACAGGGGATTTTAATATCAACACTTAATGCATGTAATTGTGCTAAATCTTATAAAAGTACCAACTAATTTCACAACGCTACCATGTATTGTCCATGTTCATACACACAATTAACATACAAAATAACTTTTAGGAATTATAAACTTGATTATTATGAAGGTTTAAATAATACATTTTTAACTGCTGATTGGTTCAAAAATGTTTTTAAAAATGACAATATTAACAAAATTTATGGAAGTGTCTTACATGTTTTAAGTAAACCATTAATACAGTATATCCCAACAAAAGTAGTGACTATAAGACCCTATGATAAGCATATATGATATAAGCATTTATGACAAACGTATACAAATTCGAAAACAACATAGGGCACACAAAAGCACCAAGAAAACAAATATTCCTAATCATTGGCCTTTTTTAGGGGGAAAAAGGAAGTAATATCATTAATTATGGAAGCTAAAAATATTTTTAAAGGCAAATTAGAACAACAAATATATAATCCCCCCTTCAAATAAATGGTGGACAATAGCTAAATCTATTAGAAATTTTTATAATGAAAAGGTACCCACCACCCCGTTATTATCACAATCACAAGCCCTCTCATTAATTTCATTTGAACTCCAATTAATACTCGATATTCCAAATTTAATTTTGGAAGACTTTGCATATCAATGCATCGTATAAAGGAAAGGGTGATCCACAGTCCCCTGACAACTATAGACCAATTTCATTAACAAGCTCATTGTGTAAAATACTAGAGAAAATCTTATTCAAAAATCATTATAATTATATAAAAGAAACCTGTTATATTAGTATTCTATTTATATTTTGTAATGTATCAATAGCGTTTCATACAGTTTGGCATATAGCTTTATTGTCTAAATTAAAACAATATTGAATTAATAAAATATTATGTAAATGGATTAAACCCTTTTTAAGTAATAGAAAACAATGTGTAGTTTTACAAGGTTTCAGATCAAACTACCGGCATACCGATTCTGGCGTCCCCTAAGGAAGTGTACTTGGTCAAGTACTATTTTTAATTTATTTAAATTGATATCTCCGATAACATTACTAACAAAAAACGATTATTCGCCGATGATATTTCACTTTTTGAATTTATTAATAATACTCTAAGTGCCGCGAAATCTATAACCGAAGAGCTGAATATTATCTCATCGTGGGCTAAACGATGGTGTGTTACGTTTAGCCTCCCCCATACACCCCCCCCCCCCCAAAAAAAAAAATTCTTACTAGGAAAACTCAAATACATCCAGATTTTGTTTTTGAAAAGACAAAAGTTGAAAACGTAACTACTCATTGTCATTTTGGATTAACATTTCAGTCTAATGCATTATGGTCAAAACACATTTCAAATACCAAAAAGGTTTTGCTCGACTAGATATTTTGCTTATACTGAAATATAAAATTAATAGAATTTTGCTTAATAATATATTTCTTCTTGCTTTTATTCGCCCGATTTTAGAATATGCTGATATTGTATGGGATAACTGTTCAAAGAGAGATTCTGATCTATTAGAACGTGTTCAAACTGAAGCCAGTAGAATAATAACTGGCCTTAGAAGAAAGTCATCTTATACAAAGAGCTTGGTAAGGAATAATTGTATAATCGCAGAATAAAACACAAATTAATTTATTTATATGAAATATAAATAAGTCCCACTTATCTGTCTGAAGTCTTTAAAAAATTTGAACCGTCAATATCAAATTATAATCTTCGTAATGAAAATCTGTCCCTCAAACTACCATTTTGTAAAACCAGCTCATATTCTAATAGTGTCTTTCCCTGCACAATGAAACTTTGGAACAACATACCCGAAAAACGTTAAGTACATTTAAATTAGGTCTTTCACATGTCTATCCCATAATTAGACCACTACTTTTCTATAATATTGGAAGCAGAAAAGATAAAATTATCCATTGCCAATTAAGAAATACAGCTAGTAATTATCATAATGTGATAGAGTTGGTTAAACACATTCCAAATATACTTTTAACACAAAGATCATAGCTACGATAGCTGAGTAATACACGTTAAATATCGAATTCGAATTAAGAGTAGGCATTAATACAGCTGTCAGGTCAAAATATATCCTTCATGGTATGACCTTCTTTATTAGCCCATATAGGTACGTACAGAACATTAAGATGTTAGATAAATCCTATTTCATTTTAACAGTAATAACAATAACGCCGTCAGTTAAAGCTTCATTTTCCAATTTTTAGGTTATATTTTAATTTTTTTTTTTTTAAAAAACCCTTAAAAAAGATTGTATCCATAAACAGTCCTACCTTGTTTAAGAATAATCCTGTTAATCCTATAATTCACTATTGGCAACTGAGAAATTGGCAAAAATATCATTTTCAACTTCAAATTCCAACGTTTGAATGGAGCTAATGCATGGAGGCAATGGGACAATAAAGGAGATAATTGTGTTATTTTTTCCTGTGTCAATGATTTTTAAGGGTGGGAAATTATGCCCATGGTCCTATAATAGTGAGTTGATAACCTATTGGACAAAAAGACATAGAAATAATTATACTTTGACTTTCTTAGAAAATATGAAATTTTCGCTTTAAGGCCAGTCCTATCAAACACGTGTCGTAGATTACATGGCAAATATAAATAATAGTAATTTTTTACCACCTGCAATCTGGTCCAATATCTATTCCAGTGTCAGGCAATTGACCAGATGGTAAATGGTAAAATGTCACATACTATTTGAGGCAGCCCATACACCCCGAGTATTCAGATGGCATGTATATATAACATCATGTTCTCAGTTAAACTGGCACCAGAATAGATTAAGCTGGCATCAAATAACAAGGTCAGGAATCATTGTTCATAGATATGACTTAGTTTATGCAAATCCATAGACAATTAAAGAATTCGTGAAACTGACATTTAAATCACTAGGCAGTTTGTGAACTGTTAGATTGTGTTTAAGTGCATACCATTACTGATACATCCGTATCTGGAAAGGATTAATGTGAAACATTAAAGCCTCGGTCACACCATACGGCCAGGCACGTAGTTGACCGTAGTTCATCGTATTGGCATTACGGTCAACTAGGTAGAAGTAAGTCGATGTAGGTTGGTTCAATATTGGCAAACATTTTAGAATGTTTGATTTCTTTGGCCAAAGAGCCGGAGTTATAAATACTTTGTTGGAAATGTACTTTCTATACATTTTAAAGATTGTAAGAATGTACACTGTTTACGGTCAATCATATTTTAAAACTGGTTGCAAAGAACAAATGCTAGGTCAAAGCTAGTACCCAAAATGTTAAGAGATTTATTAGTATAAATCCTATTTATTTGCATACAAATCTCTAAATATAAGCAAGTCTCCATGATTGTGTAAGATATAGATGAATTATGATTAGTATTTTCCTAGAAAGGATGAATCGGTTACTGTAAATTGACCGCTTAATACATTAGAACCAACAGACGTCTTTTGATTTGGTTGTTGTCCACCAACGTATATACCATAAATTCCTGAAAAATATATGTCATAATATACTAAAAGTGTAAAATATGTTATAGCATATTATTTATATAAAATATGTTGTTATATTATTTACTCTAATATAACATATCCTGCCTGTGTAGACTTTGTGTATTGTAGATTAGAGTAGGTAAAACTAGTATAAGACAAACCGTAACCAAATGGAAAAAGGGGTTCAGAATTCAAATAACGATACGTTCGTCCTTTTATAGAATAGTTTACCATTGGTGGAATCTATAAGAAAATAACTATTTAATTAGACAATAATAAAATAGGGAAAGGCAATTGCATTTCCTGGACTAAAATATGAAATTCCCAATATAACAATGAAAACCAAATAACTATCGTGCATACTTATTGCAATGAGGAATCATTTCATCTGATATCATTAGCAAACAAACATAGTATTTACCTGATCTTCAGAAAGAGGCCAGGTGAACGGAAGTCTTCCGGCAGGAACGCAAGGTATTCCGACCGGACAAGTCATTGTCAAAACATCCTTCAAGGCTAAACCTGTGGTTTGTGAAGGATAAAAAATTTACAAGATGGCGACCACCCTGGACTCACCGACTGCACATCTTAAATCAACTGGGCCAGCTTTAAACATTATTAACACTACAGGAGCAGAAGATGGACCTGCAAAAAAAGCACACGAGGCGAGAAGTTGTAACTCATAAATATATGCCCGCATCTTTATTGACCCAAACGCAAAAATATTCTAATGAAACTAAACCTTTTTTGGCTAGCAATTAATGTAAAGTTAACCTCCAAAAAATATGCATCGGCACCCAATGTTTGTAGTTTAAGATTTTACCAACTTTATACCCGCAAAGTCCAAAAAGGAATGATGTGTGACTTGTGGGTTATATTCTGTCTTTTCAGTGTTGATTATTATCTTGCGTTTTGTGTCTGTTTGTTTATTTAGGTAAAAATTTTGATATTGAGCAAAGTTCTTGATCGATTGTTTGCAATGAGAAACGCGTGCTGGTAGCTAGAGCATAGGGAATCGAGTACATTATTTTGATTGATCTTAAATGAAGCAACGTATCACATTATATTATTGATTACAATGCATATAAACTCTAACAGACCAAAAGTGATCTGGTGGCGTTGAATCCATCTTTGACCGTAAAAACATTACTATTCTACGCCGTCAGTGCACATTCAAACATTCACCGCCATAAGTTAAGTCTGTTAAGCGCATGCGTCAACGGAATCCAACAGTAGAACTATGTGAATTAACAGAACAGTGCCGTTAATATGCAAGTTATTCTGGAATATTACAGGTCTTTTGATTAATAATGCAATTTATTTGTTAATAAACAGTTTCTATCAGTTAACATACGGAAAAGTATGTAAAAATACGGACGTGTCTGGCCAAAGACAGAAATGCAACTAAAACAACAGATTTTATGGTAAAAATACGAGATATGTATCTCAAATCACAGATATTTCTGTGATAATACGGATAATTTCCTTCAAAAAACAAATATTTGGGATTTGAAAAACATATATTTTTTACAGTGTAGTCAGGAATCATCTCACCTCATTAGGGATTTAAACAGACTATTTCATCTTCTTCTGTCACTTATCTTGAGTTTTAACATACCGAATTAGCGTTAATATAAACTATAATGTCATTAAAACCGGGGGTCCCCGATGGGTCCCAGTATTGGCCGAGAAAGCTAAATTCGGGTTCATGTTTTACTGTGGTGCGGGAAGAAGGACCTAGCAAGGACACACCGTCCAGTCGTTCGGATGGTACTGAAAACTTAGGCACATATACTGTTATGTACGCAGTGGATTATTTGACAGTTGTAATTCGATAAATAGTTCAGGCACGCCGCTGTTTGGACAACATTGCCCCAAATGAGCAACATCATTTCCTGACAAATAATAGAATATACAACATAATTGGTTTATACGTGTAGGGTTACTCTCTTGTTTTAAAATGTATGCCCGTTGACATGATATCGTATTGGGGATGTATATTAAATTTATCTAAGATCTGACAATTTTGATAATAATCTTATCTAAACGTAACGCTGATCTATTCCAATGGACATAGAATAGGACAATATTCGGCCATTTTAGTTAATTGATAGTCACCCCTTGATTGTCAATATTTGCACAGATACTTCGATATTTCAAGCTTTGTACGGGCTTAAGGTCTGGTTTGTGGAAAGAAGGGCTTACCTAGTCAAAGACACACGAAGACAATATCTGTATTGGTTACTGCATTAATAATTCCAGTTTGATTGTAATCTTTGCAATTATTATTGTCATTACAACCATTAGCATAAGTTGAAGACTCTGCCAATTTTGACAATTCCTGTCTTGGCGTCACGGTGTAATCTTTCATCTACATCTGGGGAGTAGTTTCCGGTCTGGCGGCGTGGGTTATCGGCCATTGGGCCAACAATCTAAAGTGAAAATACCGTATTTAAATGCCTGGATAAAAAAAACAAATTATCTAAATTGGTTAAGGTGATATTTTAAAAGCACAACAAAAGTAAAAAAGGACAAGATGTACTATACGTCATTAAAACGATATTATGCCTGCCTTCATTAGCCCATTTCGGATTAGAACAGTAGGACGTTAAACCCCGTTTCATTTCATTTCTTTTCACGATATTATGTAATCAAATCATAACTATTATATCTTCTTTTTTGTTTAAGATGGCGATTTGAACCCGCATAGGCCTTAGGTACGTCAATTTTCCTTTTGTTTATAGGACAATATGTGATAATGACTCCAAATAGGCTAATAACACACAGATCATTGCTATGATAACTGAGAAATACAGAATACCGCAATCGGACGTGACGAACGCTAAAGGAAAACGCGAGCCACCGCTCTATATAACTGACTGAAGCGACTTGTGATAACAGATACTCGGCCGAATTTTTACTATTTAGTACTAACTAATAATTCCCTTTGAAGACCAAAAGTTGTTATATGGGACCGTAAGAGGATATTTGAGAGCTCACTAAAGAAATTGAATGTCAGCAGATAAGAGAACACGAGAAAAATAGAAAAAGTCCGTACATTCCCTTGTTTATATTCATTCTAGGTACCTTATAAAAATATAGTAATGCATGGACTTTTTCTGTGTTTCTTTCGTATTCTCTTATCTAGTGGCAGTCAATTCTTTTCATAAGTTGTCAGATATCCTCTCACAGTGTCACACACCAACTTTTGGTGTTCGAAGGAATTATTAGTGGGCAGATATGGAACGGTGACTCGTGTTTTCCTTTGGCGTTTGTCACTTCCGATTGCGGTAACCTGTATTTCTCAGCAATCATAGCAATGATCTCTGTGCTAAAAGTATATTTTGATTGTGTTTAACTAGCTGTATCACTTATGTGATACTGACTGGTACCAATATTGTCCTTTAAATACCATTCGCGTTCTGTTAGTTCTAAAAGTCAAATGTAGTTCAAAATTATATCAGTTAATTTTCTGGTAAAGTATTAAAGCAACAAAGTTTAAAAGAGTTTAAAACTCATAATGTACCAGCCCCTATCTTTGAGTACATTGTTGACTTGAAAGGTAAGAACTTGTTGTCGTTTTTCAGAAGAACAAATGACTTTGTTGCAGATTCCAAGGCCAGACTCCGATGAGCACCACTTTGAACTATCGACACGTTTAAGCTTGTGTAATGGTTCATATCATCAGGGTCGAACTCTCCTAGTCTCATTCTAGTATAGAACAGCGGCTACGTCATCTCTACTATCCGTTTTTTTGTGATTTTACCTTGGTTTACAACATCAACTATATAAGACCATATTCAAATATTATACATAACATTAAAGCACGATTTTTGTGAAATAGTAATATTTTTATTAATCCATAACAGAAATACAGCAACATTCAATCCCTGCATGGTAAAACCAGGTATATTATGATCATTTACAAAATCTTACAAATATCTACATTTCTCATATACAGCGTAAAAAAACAACTAGTAAACTAGTTGGCCATCTAAATAAAGTTTGTTCTCATTAAATCACGTAGATACTAACTATTTTCCAGGTTGTTATACAATGAAGCCCATCGGTTTTAATTTCGAGCAGCAGCTGTGGAAATTTGTTGCTATCTGACTTACACATTGACACAAACTATAAAGCTTACCGCCAGCTATCAATTCCTGCTTACCTTGTGAACATGATTATTGGTGGCCAATATCCCCAAAGAAGGTTGATAGCCGTAAATACCAATAGTTGCTATTAAAGTTATAGTTTTCAGGTGTGCAAAGACAGGAAAGTAATGGTTATTATTCTTAGAATTTCTAATACTACTTATAATCAAACTATGACCAATGTACCATTGAAAATATGCCTCCTTAACAAGAACTGAGATCCTATTGAGATACAAGTACCTACCAATTGAATAATAAATCGGTGGGTGTTTGCCGCTAGGTAGTTCCAAATTACAGCCTGCATTGACACACGCCGCTGCAGCATCAATACTATTGTTGATATATTGATGGTTATATACAACATTTTCTAAAGCTCCTGAATCACTAACAACATAACCCCGAAAACCCCATTCTGTTCTCAATATGTCTGTTAACAGTTCTTTACTAGCACAAGCTGGTATCCCATTAATACTGAAATAAATAATTTGGATGGTGTAACTGTAAAAATACCATCTGAAAGTTGTATGATTCGATAAAGGCATTTATTTATTGTGCCAATTTACCGTTATTAGCAACAAATTTACATCTAATAAGAAGTTATTCTGTGCATAATTATGTATTAATAAGTGTCCCTACCTGTTATAACTACACATCAGGCTATATGATCCCGCGTTAACACATTGTTTAAAAGCTGGTAAAAATGTTGTTCTCCAATCTATCTCACTAACCTAGAATATAATGTTATCCGATACTGACAATGGTAAGTGTATTTATAACTATCATATACGTCGATGTAAGCTATATTATAACAGATACTACGTAAGATGAAGTTCTCCACCTGAGATGAAGTTCTCTACCTGAGATGAAGTTATCTGAAGTTATCAGATACTGACAATGGTTTGTGTATCACTATCAATACATCGATGTAAGCTATATTATGGCAGATACTGCGTAAGATGAAGTTATGTACCTGCGCATTAAACTGATGTCTAGATTCGGGGATGTTTTCTGGTCCACCATAAACATCGAAATGTTTACAGTCAGCATTAGTGAGAAGATACCTCGAGTCATCTCCCTGTAAACCAGTTACAAAGGCTGCTGCATACACGCCACTTAAATAGGGATCTTCTCCATAGGTTTCCTGTAGAAACATTTGATTTGAAAATATATATTGTGGGGCCACGCTAATAAAATATATGTTCGTCTTAAACATGCATTATTTATTTGGGAATGAAATTTTTTCTAAAGTATTAATTAGACATTAATTAACTGATCCAGGCCTTAATCAACTTTGGATGGCATCAAATTGCCCCGATATTAAACAGATTAAAACGTTTCAGTGTTAAATCAAATATGGCGCGCCCAGACGCTTCGAGTCTTAGCTTTGATCAACCAGGATCGTGGTTGAAATTATTGCACAGGTCGGCCAATTCTTCAAATGCCAATATCTTCGCTTGCAATAGAGTAATTTAAATGAAATTTTCAAATTATTCATTTTATATCATCTACTTTCGAACTAGTATAGCAAGAATGGTTAGTTGTTATCTATATCTTGAATAATGTAACTTTAATTCATCTTCACACGTATTTTGACATGATTAAAGGACTATGAAATGGAATGAATGACCAATAACTGCATATAGTGTTCGTTATCGTTCAATATCAAGAACATTAACATCTAATTCAATGAATTGCCCTACTGTGGGCCTCGTCACAAGTCAATCCTAAAATGCAATGAGAATATAACCTTTAATACTTTCTTGGTAAACCCTTCCGCCAGGAAGATATCCCAGTATGAATTCAAATACACGGGGAATACTGGAATTTCTCGAGGAATGCCAGTGTCAGTGTCTTTTTGTGTAATTGTGTATACGATTGTTGTACCATTTTCAATTATGGGCCTTACAGAGAGATAAAACAGAAACGGCTCACATTTCTTTCCATCTAGCATCCCTCATGATGTTTATAACATGACTGAAACAACTGAGACCCTGGCGATATTTATAGGAGTTATGACGCGTGTAATTGGTATTCTTCGCCCGAACTTCCATCCCCGTAGCTCTGGCAACTGTGAAAAGTTATTCAGTACTGTCAAAATGATAAAAGGTTAATTATTTTTTTATCTGCACAATGTTATCATAATATTTTTACAACACGACAATAAATATGATTTACCTAAAGGCAGCTGCCAAACCAATTGCTTCAGGGAATCCAGTAGCTGGACCAGCTCCCACGTCACCCCTCAAACACTCGGTGCCAAATACATATGGTTTAATACCAAGTCGTTGAATTTCAGGTGTGCTGGCTCCTGTAAAAAAACGTTTTACCTCTTTTAAATTAAATGCTAAAACTACAGCCATGGGCAACATCTTTCGTCAGATGCAAAAGTACTAATATTGAAAATAGTGTTACATCGTTTGTATTACAATTGTCTCGGTCTGGTATAATCTAAATATGCTAAATTCTATTCCAAATTGCCAATAGATGTCATAATTGAGCGATAAGTCGATTGAGATGCGTAAACGGCACACCCCACTCCAAGGCTGAATAACAACTACTGCCCTTAGGGTGTACAAAGCGAATCAGCACCAACCGAGGCGAATGTTGAAATCGTGTAAGCTCTTGGTCGTACAAACCGGTACGATCAGTTACTGTTTGTGCGTAGATCAACCTTTTTAGAGTAAAAACTAGTAGTTATCGGAATAATAAAACACGAGTGCAACTTATCCTCTCAGTTGCTCCCAGTTGTAAGCGACTACATGTAGTTGTCTCCAGCTGCAAGTGTCGATGAAAGCCGGGCATAAGACTTTATTTATTTATGGAAGACAAGTACCAAAATGTGGACTCGCCACATATCTCATGAAATGGGATACGAAATTTTTCGGAAATATAAATAAATTCCTACCACCACCCATCTGGGCTGCCATTTCCTCTAAGGTCAAACGGCCATCAGGTCATCAACTCGTTGATCCCATGGTAAGGATGTGTTCCTAAAGGGTAATACATCACACAGAACATTTATTACCAAAACCAATATTAACCACAGGTGTCTCATCCCTTCCATCGCTTGCGCTCGTTTAAACAATATGATGTACTATAAAGTTCCAAGAATCTTGTTATCATCTATAAAGGTCATGGCCATGACATAAAATAAACACGATTACACGTTTAAACATTGCTATTCAATTTTGGTAATAAAAGTACCAAGTTCACATTTAAATACAAAGAAGATGTCACCATTTCACAATAGGCAACATGTAGTTGGCACGTTATTCGGGATTCGTCAATAACGAATAACGAGCCAGTATGTTATTTGGGATTCGCCACTAAAACAGAACGAACTACCTTGCATTTGACCATTTCCTCGCTATCCATGACCGTAGGGGTAAGGGTATGTTGGGTAACCGACTAACAAGGAGACCAACGTTTGTCGAACGAATGGGGTGCTAACTGGTTTGTTACAGTGTACGGAGCAGTCATCTACATTAATCACCTGTTCTATTGCCGAATCCCGAATAACGTACGTGCTAGCTCGGAGTAGGGTCGCCTGTCCAGCCTCGTGGGTTTTCCCCTGGTCCTCCGGTTTTCCCCCAAAACAAAAACAAATACTAAACTTAGGTGTCTGGTGCCTTCACTGCTGACTTTGTACGATTAAGTATTAAACTAAAGGTCACATGTTGGCGATTATTCGTAGACAAAATTGTTACAGTAATAAATACAATCGTCGATAAGAAAAACATAAATAGATTTCATCGTCGAAGGGTAGAGTGCATGTCCTTTAATTATTTATTTTTAAAAATAAAATCATAAAGTATACCCCGAGTCAAGAACGTTTAATAAAATCACCCCTTCATCAATTATTTCAATATCAGTGAGTAGCCTATATTTTCATATTAACAGTGATAAATGGAAAAAATTAAACATGGAACAAATCAATTATTTTCCACACACAATTGTGTTGTTGTTGTCATACATTTTTACCTTTTTCTCGTTTTTGATACTACTGACCCAATATTTTACAGAAATAGATGGATTTTAGATAACATGAGTTTATTTTGTAAGTATTGGGCGATAAAGGGAGACAATGGGAATAGCGAGACATCGACAATCACATTTGCCGTAAGTTTTCCACTGGCAACATTTCCCTATATCACACTGTATGGCGTTTGCCCATCTTCATTAGCCGAGTTTAGGAGCAGAAAAGTAGGACGTTAACCCCCATTTCATTTACCTTCGAGACACTGTTAATTTCGGTAATATGTTGCTGCAAATCATCATTAGGGGACTTAAATTCATGTTATTTTTTGCCTTTTTGGGTCTATAATGATCTATTGCGGTGCCTCTCCTACACGATATGAATTGGTTCTAAATTAGCATTCAGAACTACACATCTCACTCAGATCACTATTTAAATTAAAAGTGTCAGAGAGAAACAAACAAAATGGCAGCACACGAGACACTATAAGCCTTATTATCTATCTAGTTTCATGTTCGATATGAAAGGTGAAAATTTTAAAATCAAATAAAATGTGTCACCTGTAAAGTGTCAACAAAAGATCACGAACTTGGTTCAAATTTCACATTCTGCGTAAAAGGCAGGCGTTATAACCCAAGTTCCAGTCTGATCCGAACCAAAATCAATCTCATCCAATATCATTTTATACTTGAAGTTTCGTCGGCCTCTACAACCATGGTATATGTACAACTGTCCGTTCCTGGTGATACTACGACTCGAAAATTGCTTGCCATATTTCGACTTTTATTCAAAATAGTTAATAAGGTGTGAAATACCTGGTATGGTCATCCAATAGATTTCTGCCTTGTGAGAATGAAGTTCAAATCAAGCTATATAACTTTTTTCCCTTGAGAAATCGTGGTTTGTTGACATCTTGGTACTGAAAACAGCCATGTGTGTCCTAGTTTTATGGATGAGCCTAAGAAGACAACGGGTGATGGGTTGGCTTTGGGTTGTTTCGCTCTACTTGGCTGCGTCGATTGTTGCGGTCCAGTAGGAAATAACACTTTTGAAAGAGTTATTTCCTGCATCCCTGACCACGGTTGTTTTCCCACTGACTTGAATATTTTTTGCCCCCCCCCCCCGTCCGAGGGTTGTAACTTTTTGATATAAGCTACATACAAATTCTAACTTGGTGGAATAATGGTAGGACGACGCAGGACATACTGAAAAAATGTGATATTCTGGACTGTTGACTGGTACTCAATCTTTTACTAAGTCACCAAAAATATAAGTCATCTTGGGGTGGGGGGGATAGTTGATGGAAAGATTAAGTGCATGGATATGCCATTATGATGCTAACAAATAAGCATGAAACGACATTTATTTTAAAATGAAATACAATGGGGTTTAAGTCATTATCTGCATCTACTCCCATCAAAGTATTGTATCAAGGACATCAGCACTACGGACTACGTTTATTTCGAATTCCGACTGTAAGGGATGCTTTAAGATTTTTCGCACCTTTCGTTCTGCACCACTGACAAAGGGTAACCAACCAGTCAGGAAAATCCAGATGAACCTCGTCGGCCAAAAACGCGAGCGAATACGAGAGCTCTGTACTTCTCCGGAAATTAGTCGGGCCGCAAAGGGGGCATAATCCTGAAGCTACGACCGAGAGTTTACAACCTTGATATGATGTACGGAGGTCAACCTCCGGTAATCCTTGTTTGCCTCATAATCAAGCTAGAGAAAAATACACAAGGCGAAATCGACAAGATGTGACATTCGTTCCATTAAAACGTTTGTTACATTCTTTGTTGCAGTTTCATAATTTTACACAATATTTGCAACAAAGAGATGTAAGAAATGAAAACTCAATAATACTTATATTTTAGGGTCATTGACGTTTGATAATTACAAATATAATGTTTGTGTTTTTTTATACAATAAACGATATTATATTTAATATAGCTCATGAAATTTTATGTAACTGGCAATCAGTTGTATGTATAAAAATAACAAAACCAGTATCTTACATGAAATAGACACACTTTACGTTTATATAGTGACATGCCAAGCGGAGCTTTGCGACCAACTTTATCAAAAATGATAATTACATAATTTTTTTCATCTTCCAGGTGACCGGTCTACGCCTGGAGTTTTTTTTAAAGGGTCTGACTCGATTATATTTTGGAAAATTTTGTGTTAAAAGCCCTTAAAGCTCTACCTTACGCTCGAGCAACACTATTAAGGGGAATAAAACAGCTTAATTTTATGTGAAAAGCCCCTAAAATCCTCTAAATTTGGCCCGAGCAACTAACTCAATATTTGTGATATGTTTTCAAACAACTTAAACCCACCAGTCTTCATCTGGAAATGGAGTGTCCCGGGCTGTATAATACGGTGTCTGGATAAAACCAGACTTACATTTTTAAAATAACGTGTTGGTGAAATTTACTATCGTTATCAAGTACAGCACGTTGGTCATGCATGTCATAGACCTCCAAAGGAACAGAAATAGCTTATCAGGTCACCCAACAAAAAAGTGAATGAAATTTTAAAAGGGTTACGTATCCGGATAAGCAGTTTTGGCGTTGACGAGACGGGGTAATCACACCATTCCTCTGTATTTTGGCGCTTAAATTTCTCACGTACACGTTTGTTTCCGAACAAAATCAAAACAATTTCACATAAGCTTCACGCAAGGTTTATTTGTCGAGAAACAAACGGGCAAATTCTCCTTCACTAGACATTTCTACTAACCGAATGCACACAATTTGTGATGAAACTGTCTACCCTAATGCGATTACAGGTGTTCCATTTAATGCAGGCGTAGTCGTAATGTTTACGTTCTGAGAATATGACAATGTCGAAATATGGATTTTATCGGATTTCTAGTCATTTAGACCGAGAGGAGAAATCAAAGGGATTGCAATTCCGGGTATGCCACAAAGTTTTATCAATTTTAATTAAAAAATGAAGAAATGTCAAGCAATTTTCGAGTCAGGGCATCACCTGTAACAGAAAATACAAGCTTTCATCCGCGATTTTTGTGTAATAAACATTTAACATTTTTTGTGTAATGCCGATATTTTGTGTAATGCCGATATTTTGTGTAATGCCGATATTTTGTGTAATGCCGATACTTTGTGTAATGCCGATATTTTGTAAACATATATTTCCAACGTTGATAAATCAAACTTGAATACAAATTACGACTACGGGTGCGTTAAATGGATGAGTGAGCCACGGACAAGGGGAAAACCACGCCGGACTAGGATCAAACCCTGGACCGCCTGGTAAGTCAGTCAGCCCTTTACTGAGTCACCGCGGTTCCCCACCCCCTTCCTGTACCACTGACAAGGGGAACGCTGGTGTTTGGGGAACTCTCTGGGTCAACGCAGGGGGGGGGGGGTCCTGATTAGTGAGCCACGGACAAGGGAAAAATCACGCCGGTCTAGGATCAAACCCTGGGCCGCTCGGTAAGTGAGCCAGCCCTTTACTGAGTCACCGCGGTTTCCTTGCACACCGATGATGACACTTGCATACTAATTGTACACCCCCCCCCTCTTAAACAAAAATGTATAACGTACGTCCATCTTCATTATATGGGTTGGTATAGAACAGTAAGACATTAAACTCCATTTGATATTTTTCTCTTCATTACAATATTGTCACTCCCATTACAGTTTTATTTAGTTTTGGTCATATCTATTTTAGTGAGAAAACTAAATATTTGTAGCTGTTGATGCTATGTTTGAATTTTAATTAGTTTATGCATTCATTATATATTATTATATGCGTTGCGACCCATTGGTGTCAATTTCTAAGTCCCAAATATTAGCGATTTCGCTTCTTAAGCGTCATAGAGTTGGAACAATATTATTTAACTCCCTCCGATCGGATGTCTTTCATTGTCAGAAATTATAGGTGTACATGTACTTATAAAATTTAAAATGGAATTTTGTTTCCTTGATAAACTCGGCAAGCTTTGGTTGCACTCCCGCCATCCCTTTTGAGAATCTTGTATCCCCCCCCCAACACTATACAGATTAATGATCTATGTGAATTGTGGACAAACTTGAATGCTTGTTTTTACACAATTGTTTCATGCACATTTTTGTCATTAGTTTATTTTTCAGATAAAGATGGGAAATCTCGCTGAACAAAGTCCACGAAGATGCAGGGATATGTCAAATGTCCAAAGGTGCCCGTGGGGAGAAATACACTGGTGGGTCTTTTTATAGCATATAATAACAACAGTCTTCACATTAAAATGGTACATATAATAAACGTTCTAAATGCCAATCATCTGGCCTACTGCTCTTTTAACATACACTAAACGTAGAATAATTCATAAATTTTCTACCAAACGTAAATAAATTATTGGTTAATAATAACAAAAGGGACTAAGTATGAATTTTCCGGGGGTCATTCCCATAGCACACTGCATGACGTATGTCCAACGCCATTATCTCGGTTGATGTAGAGAGGTAGGCGGTTAAACCCCATTTCTTTTAATTTTACATAATGTTCTGAATTAAAATGTTAACAATCTAATCTAATACAACTGAAAATGCGTTAATAATCTTCTACAAAACAACTAAAATGCGTTAATAATGTAATCTAATACAACTGAAAATGCGTTAATAATCTAATCTAATACAACTGAAAATGCGTTAATAATCTTCTACAATAAAACTTAAATACGTTAATAATGTAATCTAATACAACTGAAAATGTGTTAATAATCTAATCTAATACAACTATGAAGGTGTTAATAAACTTCTACAATACAACTAAAATGCATTAATAATCCTATACGATAGAAACCCGAATACAGAAAATATAACATAAAGTTTAGTTTTATAATACTAAATAGTATATGGAAATAAAAATGACTAAAATACTGGTAATTTTCGGCGAAGATCCAGCACCTGAAATACAAAATTATGAAATAACTAGTTTAATTTTATTTAAAAAGAGTAATATACAAAAATTTATGACAAAAACATAGCTATTCCCCATGCTAATATATTACAGTTTTAGCAGAACTAATCATATTTCGGTTTGTTTATTAAACCAAAGCTGCATTAATTTAAAGTTGGGCCCTTTGATAAAATATGTATCATACCTGTAACTACAGTTGGACAAGTTGATGGTTCTGTTGGTGCTGAAATAAGACGGGGTTATTAATTAATCATAATATATACAAATATAATAAAAGACAACATTAGCTAATTTAACCAGGACGCGGTGTCCTGGTTAAATTAACCAGGACGCGGTGTCCTGGTTAAATTAGCTAATGTTGGGTGGGTTGTGTGTGGAGTACTTCATTTCTATTTATCATAGAAAATGTGTATACAAATTTGACGGAGAGAGAGAGAGAGAGAGAGAGAGAGGGGGTTGGAGAACCACCTAGTCTGCAACATACGAAGGGTCTGGGACCGTTGTCAATATTTAAAGTCCATTGCCCATGAGTAACCCGGAGTTTGTTTTTAATGTGGTTGAAGGTGCTGGCTCGCTAGCCTGGAGGTCGGGTGTTTGATCCCTGTATTGGCCGAGAAAGTTCATCTCGATTTTCCGGCGTGGTTTCACCTTGTCAGTGATGCAGAAGGAGGGACTGACAAGGACAGCTGCCCAGACGTTCGGATGGCACGAAAAACCGAGGTCCCGTGTACACATTGGCGTGCACGTAAAAGACCCCTTGGCAGTTGGAATTCAGTTGCTGCCCGGGCAAAATTTCCCCCATAGCACTCTGTGTGGCGTATGTCCGTCTTCAATTAGACAAGGTTAGGTGCAGAAGCGTAGGACGTTAAACCCCATCTCAGTCACTCTTTAGCCAGGTCAAGTAAGAGTTACGCCCCTTCCCTCACCAAATCCCATAATTCTTGCATTACAATAAACAAACATGAATAAGAATTAATTTCAAAAGCATGGCCCATGAAGAGAGAAATTTTACAATAAAAAATTAAGAGTGTTAGATATTGAACTGCCATGCAATCAAGTGGATTATTTGAAAATTACCTCCCTTAGACGTTGTTTTTGATAATGTAAAGGATCGGATTATCTGGCCATTTTTTCTCAAATGTTGAAAACGCATCCAGACTAATATTAGTAGAATATTTTTTGGATGATAGAGACTAACAAAGATTGTTCGAAATTTTATCAAAATCAACACAAAGCCTCTGTGTATGCGCGTAAGCGATGCTTAGATAACAAAGTATCATAAGTAAGAACACCCTGTTCGTGTACAAAAACAGAAAACTTCAAAAGAGAAGCGATAATTTGGAAGTGGATTTCAGAATCCATAGTTTACCTTGACACATGACGCCTATTTCTGGATCCCAAACATTAGTGTGGTTTCCTGTACTAATACACGTGTATGAAGTGGGCTCCCCTGTTATGTAGCCCGATCTACACCCCTCTATATTTATTGTACTACCAATACCATAGTCATAATTATCCTTGATACTTCTCGGTACATCCAGTAAACCACAAGATTCAACTAGCAAAAAAACATAATCACGGGTTAATAATACTCATTTGCTCCAGTCTTGCTTGTTCAGACTTAAAATATTTCACATTTAATTCTAAAAAAAAAAATTCAATCTGCTTTTTATCTCGATAGTTTCTTCAGTTCTGTTTTTTTTTTCTTTTAAATATTCTAATTTAAATTATATACTGTTTATAAAAGCTGAATCATGTATCTCTCTACACAATTCTACAACATATTGATCTAAATTAGTTCCGTGGCACTTTTTAATTTAACAGGAAAGACACTGCCAGAAACATCACTATAGATATGTGCAGTTAGTAGTTAATTTTTTCAAAGAACCGTGTCCAGCGTACAAATCAATAAACCTACAGCAAGTATCGATATTTTTTAATTTTTCCCAAATCATACTATAGGAAATAACGTATCGACACAGGCTGTACAGAGTTGTGATATGCCACGTTGAAAGATAAATAACAACCTGTTCAGTCAATATTATATAAGCTAGGAAATGGTGTCGAAAAGGCAGGATCTTATCGCATCAACTCTTATACACGGGGAAAGGTTAGATATAATACAAGACATATTAAAATTACCTGTTACTTGAACGCTTTGAACTGTTTCAAACCAAGTTTCTGCCTGCAACGTGGCATTGGCAATATCTGAACTACCGGTAGCTCTGTAGTCATAGTGGCACGAAGAGTTGGTTATCTCCGAACCGCACAATTCGTTGATTTCATCTAAGGTTATGGTGGTAGGAAGTGGTGGAAATGAAAATAAAGGAGCAAAGCTCGGATCTTCCGTAGGTGGATATTGAAAAAGTCGTTCTGTAGCGTTGACTGACCCTTAATAAAAAAAAATTATTCCAACCATATAAACTATTCATGATTGATGTAATTCAATCTTATCTTGACCCCAGACCACCTCCATCCCGATCTATCCAAAGGGCAGTCACAAAATGATTTATATAGTGTTGCTAGGCAAACATCCACCACCCGCATTGGAAGGGTGAAGTTAACGTTTCAGCGAGACACCATCAGCCTTGGAGGGGTAACTTTAAAGTTGTAGGCGACTATAAATTTGGTTTACAACTCTCTTCTCCGATAGGCTCCTTCTGATGATAAGTCAAGTTATCACAGCAAGTTTGAAAAAAGAACGCACCTTTGATGCCGTTCCTCAACACGCCAAACCAAGACAGCTGTACAGTATTTACAGAAACAGGGGTAAGACAAAAATTCGTTTGGTAATTCCGTGGTTCATTCTTGGGACTAACAAATACTCTTGTAGAACAGGGACGTTAAATAGGCAAAACATTATCGTACTACCCTCGATTTCGACCCGAATCTTCTTAAGGATTATCCTACCAACCCCATCCAGTTGAATTAAACAATTTTACCTATGTAGAGTGTTTGAAACTTTACGGTGAGAGACATTGAGTCACTCTGGATTTCGATAGTTTGGCAAGTCGAATGTTTGCAAGTAATGTAGATATACTAAAATATTGTCGGAAAGTGGTGACGAAAACACGTAAGCGATGTGAATAAAGAACAACTTTCTTACAAGACGTGGTTAAATTTTCATGTATTTGTTGGGTTGACGACGTCTGTATTGATATTAGTTGCCCATTCCTGTTTCTCACACCATCCATTTCTATAGCTGACCATGTCCCAAGTAACCCTTCTGTTTGGTCCTGTGGCAAAATAGATACCAGCATTAAAAAAGCCCACTCAGATGTATGTGTTCTGAGAAATACAAAGGTTCGATTCAATGTGGGATTGTTGACGTATTCAAAAGACACCTCTTTATCATGTCACTGAATAATCAAGCCCATTGTGAAATATGGCATTGCTCCGTTTAGATCCATTGTTGACGTTATATGCAGCGATCTAGAGAAAATGGTATAATATACAAAGAGTGTAATATACAACGGATAAAACATACAAAGAGTATAATATAAAAAGTTTCATTACTATAATACAAAGTATTGTAAGCATTAATAATGTGCCGAATTTACTTGTATAAAATGGACTAACCTTACAGGCTTGTGGTACAACAACTGTTGCGTGTAGTAGATTATTTCTAGCTACAACCTGTACACCAATACCATTTGTCATTATTATAGTAAAATTATCGTGTTCACCAGCCATTGATTCATAGTTTATTATAGTTAACCCTGAAAATAATTTCCAAAAAAATATCAAATGAGCGAAGAGATTTCGTTTAACTACGCATCAATCAATCAAATACAGTACAGCTTTACCCTGCGTTACCATATTAGACCCACAGACAGAACCTTGACAACGGAACCGAAAATGCAAAATGCCGATGGTAATTTTTGATTTATGTCGGTATTTAAACCCGAGACCGATTGTAGTCCAGTTTTCTTATCACACATAATCTGTGACCACTAATACCGAGGGGACAAGAGCTAGGCAATGAAACAGTCACCCATAATACGAATGTCACGCCAGCAGTCCATACAGATTATTCCATCTATAGCTATTCGTTTTATCAGAAATCGTTAAAAAAAATCATAGACAAAAACATAAATGTCAAGACGAACGACGATTGGGTGTTAACTGGTACATGTTAGAGCTTTCGCTGGAGTTTTCAAAGTGATCTCATCAACAGCAATTATCAGAAGTTATTGAAAATCAACAGGATTAAGTGTCTCATGACAACAAACACTGGGTATAACAACAAATCTGACATTGTGGGTTTCTTGTCTTACATGCATGAAGCCTGGCTATGTTATTTCAAGTCTATCGGATTACAAATTGTGCGTATATCAATTCCACAAACGCCAAGGGGAATAACCCGACGCAATTACTGCAAATCGTTTAAAAGCAATTTGATTCGTTATTTTACCTTTTAAATCTTGTCTGCTTCTCTCTAACGTATCAAACCATGTAATTTGTTCATCTACTAATATGGTTAGTACCCGCGGACTGGTATAAGTAGATGGTGCTAGCTGTATTTCAACTTTAGAACTATTTGTACCCTGTAACACAACTCCTACCAAAGCTGTTGTAGAAACCAATGTTCCATTGACTGAAATTATAGAACACTATATAACACTTAATGACTTTGGGGTTTTAGATTACAAATGTATGGAATGCATAATACATTTATCTGTAAGGCTTTAATATATACGATTGCGCAGCGTCAGACGAATTCCACGACCCTGCACGCATGAAACCCGAATAATAATTGAGCTAAATAGTAACTTACTTTTTTCGAATCTTCCCTGCAGTTGAAAGTCGTCAGTTTTTGTTAACCAGTAGTCTCCCATGCCAACTACTACATATGCCAAGTTCGCAAATGTTCTCACATGTGGGTCACCATACATAATCGCTGAAATTTGAAAGAAACCGAAATAGACTTTTCAGAGATGAGAAATCTCACGCTACACTGTCCTTGAAACATAGGTCGCAATTATTCGTTTTGTGAAATATTGACAAAAATGCATTAAATTGATATAATATTCGACTTCTATATTTTTATATATTTCATTGTTTCAAATAAAATAGGTGGTAATGTATAAAATACATTCCCTGAAACAACAAATATCCCCAAATCCGAGAAATATTCCAAATAATGACTGTTCTTCAATAAAAACTACTTATTTACCTGTTTTGGGGGGTTCATAATTTTTACAATCCCTGGTGGCTCTTAGGTCCATATAATTATCACAATATTTATAATTAACCCATAAACAACAATAATAAAACGTAACAACATCATGTTTCCAGTGGGATAATGATGGCACATAACCAGGTTTATCGTAAGGTGGCGCTCCCCAGTCATGACCCCGATCCGGTGTGGATCCCTGGAAGGAATCCGCAGCATATCTGACATTACCATCCGGTCCATAACAACACTGATTACCAGCTCCAGATGTGCTGTGAAATAGAAAGCTAATAATACAAATAATTCGACGTGATCAACAGATTTACTCGATATATCCTCGTAGTCGTCGAGTTTAAAAGTTCGAGATTACGAGATTCCAAAGTAATTAATCGTTCAAAATTTTCGAATCCATATCACGTATTATTTATAAGTATTTTAAAGGTCATGCTTATATCATATACCATTTTTATTTGTACTTTCAAGATACATGTGTATTACGCATGAAAATAAAGTGGGTAATTTTGACAACTTGTGCTCTAGAAATTCAAAGCCAACGCTAAATCGTGCATCAGCGACAATTTTGATTTTATATGTCGGGTAATGGACTAATATAGCCTTCGTCACCGACCAAGTACCCTATAAATATATATTATATAATTCGAATTTTATGAGAAATTGGGGGTTAGGTGATGTACCCAAATAACGAAGTAATATTTTTGACAGCCTTTGAGATTAGTAAAAGTAATACATTCCAATTTAACCAAATCAATTTAATCATCATAGAAGATCCAAGAAATATAATATGCTCATCTAAACAGTCGGAAATTTTCTATGTCAAACAATCTTTGATACATTTTATATGCACTGGAAACCTTGCCCATGCAAATTTAGAATTATCCATATATGCAGAAGATTATTATTTACCTTGGTTTAAAAGATCGAATACAATGAACGGCACCAATATGATAAGTACAGACACTTCCGTCATATATATTACATCCACCATCAGTTAGCCATCTTCCAAAATCTGTTAAAGCTTGATCAAGAGTGCAAGGGCAATCCAGTAATTCATCTAACCAGGCCGTTTCCTGGCGATCCGTATTATACCAGTTCGTACATAAAACATTAGACCAGTCGGTACCGTGTGTTGATTTCATATATTCGACGACATGCCATCCTATAGGAAATACCGTCGAGCCGACAAAGCTACCAATAAAAAAAAAGATTTGACAAGCAAGACGTTGACTTAATATTTGTTTTGACCATCACATGAGTTGGGACCTTAATCGGACACAGGTATCATTGTTTGCGTGCCTTGGTGTAGTATAGTGGTAAGGGAACAGAACTTCGTGAAATGACTATGTAAGTTTCAATCTGGATCGAGGAGACCTATCTGTATTACTATGTGGGAATGACATGGACATTGTGTCTGTCAGATTGTACGTAAAAATACCCTTGACAGTTGGAAATTAGAAAGGAATAGATGGGAATGTTTCTGTTCGGGGAATTTCAATACAATATTAACTATATTATAGCTTTTAATTACATTCCATTCAAATTATTTTCCGGGATATTCGTAAACCGGCTCAGGTACTACCTGAATAACAATAACAATTGGGAACGATAAAATTTGGAAGAAACTTCTGCTTCCTTCATTCCATCGTTCAGCCTAAATGTAATATTCTATCGGTAAAAACAAAAGACTGGGTAAACTGTTCGTTCAGCCCCTAAGGTAGTACTGTGAGTTTAGAAAACACATGGCGCAATAAAGTGCATGATATATAGTTTAGGTAAAACCCTACCCATATTCGGTTGTGGTGGTCCAGTGATTAGTGTTTAATCTTACTTCTACCATTCCCTGTTCAAATAATTCACAATCCTCCCCAGAACAAAGGTGGTCAGATGTTTCAAATTCGAAACCACCGTCAGAAATTTGGAGATTTGCTCCGAGATTAGCCAAGGTTTTAAAAATCATCTGAAAAAAGAAGACATAGTTATAATTATAATGCTGAAACTAATATTGATCGAACAAACATTTTTTATAAATATTCTAAATAAATTTTTTTTTCTCATTTGTCTATTAAATAAAATATGTAGTGGTATTTAAAAGCATCAAGAATAAACATCCTCGATCTTGTGTAATTGTGTTTTATTCCTGTCGAATGGCTACCAGTCCTATAAAGAATCGTTACTTTTTACAACAGGTACACCCCCTCCCCCCCCCCACCAAAAAAAACCCCGTAATATCAACAACATGGAAATTTAATGAAACAAGTGGATTTCTATTATAAAACAATATACTCAATTTATATATATTACGCGATTTCGTACCTAATAGTTAGTGGAGGGGGGCTGCGCCACATAAGGTTTACATAAAGGACAAATATAACGACAAGACATCGTACTCCGAAACAACAAACAAACAAATAAACAATTCAAAAAAGAGTGAATGGATCCGGGGGCTAGCCGTAAGCGTCCACTGCGCTGTACAGTCCCGGATCTGAAGTAACACAACAGACTTCGCTCAAAATTGAAAATGACCAGGGGCCAGTTGCTCAAAGCTCTGTTATCTTTAACGATCTGTTAACTTTAACGGACATATCTTGGTAACGTGTTGTTTGTTAACTTTCCGTATAATTTACTCCAGAAAACACTATAGAATACTTTTTTTTTTATATTAGCATAAATCTGTAGTAAAAATTTGCACCACAGAATGTTCGGGGCCTTTATTCCAGGCAACATTCTTTCCCTCCGTTAAAGTTAACGGATCGTTAAAAGATAACAGAGCTTTGAGCAACCGGCCCCAGGAAAACCATTATGTGATGTCAGCAGGAGTCATGGTCTGCCATATGCTACAAGAAATACAAATGCAAGCATACTGTTGTAAAAATTCCGATTATACAAATATGGAACCGGCTAGTACAAACCAATATCATTTTTTTTAGAACTGTTCCACCAGCTAGTATATCGATTTGGTTTTCCTTAAGATACTACCATTATGTTTGTTTTTAATGGTTTTACAGTTCGAAGCACTTTATGTCATTGTAGTCAACAAACTATATAAATGCCATATTATATTATATTAAATGAGTGCTTGTCCTAAATGTGATCACCGAGTAGTATAAACGACAAACAACTATGTCAACTTCATAAAGCTGATCTGTGGTAAAATAGAAATGGAGAATACAAGTGGCCAACAAAATACTGTTAAAATTATAGAAAACATTGAGGGACAGACTCTTTAATCGTTTCAAATGATTAAACTCAGTCGTTGTACACGGGGTTGGATAGAAAGGGGATTAACCCTTTCAAACTACTGTATTTAATCCTGATTTTTAAAAAAATAGGGGTTTAACGTCCTACTGTTCTGCTCCTGTTGGGCTAGTGAAGACGAGTATACGTCACGCAGAGTGCTATAAGGGGAATTTTGCCCGGACTGTGGCGCTATGGCCTACTCTAATAGTGGTTTACGTGCACGCCAATATGTATACAGCACATCGGGTTTTCGTCCCACCTTAACGACTACACATTGTCCTTCGCCAGGCCCTCCGTACTAAACCACTGAAAAGGGGGACCACGCCACAAAATCCCGATGACAGGACGGTTTTAAAACTTTAAGACACAGTTATGTTTTAGAATAGATTATTTTAATTTATTAGTCTGGAACTGTCTTTTTATGTTCTTTGTTACTAATTTAGGATTTCGTTTTAGTAAGCGAAAAGTTAAAAACATATAATATGGACGCATTTGATAACGTGGGTGACATAAACCAACAACTGATTTGATGAGTCGTCCTAAAAAAAGCAATCAATGTGGTGTTACACTATACCTCTGTCTCTGTTTCTCTGTAACCAATGAGCAGTATATCAACAGTTGCTGCCGGATTGTCAGAGAAAACTGTATAATCCCAGGTAAGGTTTAATGTCTGTACATCATAGTCATACCAACCAGATGATAAGACAATATGGTCCAACTGAGTTGATTGGAAGGGTAGTACTGTAGGAAAAGGATATTTTTATAAGATAAATACAAAAAACTTGTTACAGGTGTTTTTAGACGTCCAATAAAGGGACAATAACACCCTTGTTGGCCTGACAGCTCCAGAAAATGAATAATAGTCTTATTCTAAGTACGAGATGTGTAATTAGGTGTCCTATCTGTTGTGTAAATTAACCATTACATCCTATTTACTTGTCCAGAGGGTTCGAAAATATTTTTTAAATCCAAGTCCCATTTGAAAAAGTTTACGTTAGGCTTTTCAAATTATTTGGTTGATTTTTTCGAATTTTATAAAAAAAAAAAAAATGCTATAGGTGTGTTGAGATGAAATTAATTGGAATATTGTAAAATAGTACAATTTGTTGACCAGAATAAATATTCAGACATAATATTCAGTTACATAAAGAGTGGTATTAAGCCGTTAAAAAGAAACATCGCCTTTTACAATATTATATAATCGAGTTAACTATAGATTCAACTTTTAGATTCAACATAATATGTCTACGGGGAGAATGTAAACATAGCTTCGATTACCCAGCAATATTTGCCGGAATTAATTTTCAGTATGCACATATTATAAATATTTAGCCGACATTTGGCCAATAGAAACGAAATTGGCTGATCATCGAGATAAGCTCAAAATCTTTAGTCAGCTAGCTTCATATTTGGCAATGCACATTTAAGGCCAGCATAGGAGCGGTTTAACATATTTTGTTAGAACGTGGGCCGAGCCTTTCTGATTGGACTTACCAGCATGTATATCTTTTTGTAATACTGTCGAATCATCTACCGTAATCTCTAATGTCACCAAGTCTCTAGCCGTTAATCTAGGTGTAAGACATCTTACAAACATGGGACTTGCATAAACAGCCTCTACCTGATCAGCAGCACCAAATTTACATGTTACCTGGGACGTATTGGTGACACATACTCCTGACACATCTACAATGTGGCCACCAAACCCGCTGACATATTGGGGAGAAACTTCTAACTGCCCTGAAAACCAAAATTAACGTCTCTATTAATAATTGGTAAAATAAAAAATAATAATAGAGAGTAATTACAATTCATCGACTGTAAAACTATAGTTTTAGGGGCTTGTTTTTATCTTATTTTGGGACTTTGTTTTTGTTTATTTTAAAAACGCATTAAAACAAAAAAGCTAAGATATAATCTCAAGTTTGAGTTTGCCAAGGACGAATCAGCAAATCTGGCCCACTTTTCTAGAAATAAAATGTTTCATGTCGAATTTTGTGTCTGGAATAAGGAAATCTTATAAAGTGAATACATTGTGCGTGTGGGAATATAATAATTTTTGGTTTATGTGCAATGGGCCTTTAAATTATTAGTGAACGGTTATACTAGATTTCCAAAGTTATAATGAAATTTATATTTGTTCTCAATAACATAATTCTAACATCGCTTACCATCATCTGATGGCAAACAGCCACCCCTAATAATAACGTCATCGGAAACCTTATAGATAAATCTTCCTTTGATGTCACTGGCCATTATTTCTGGAAATGCTGAGAAATTTGGGATACTGATACAGTTTGATTCACAATAAACATCTGTCCATCCAACGTTTAAACCTCCATTCATCCCAGCCTAAATCAGGTAACGACACAATAAATGAATACATCAGCGGACGTGATCTTTGCTATTTTCTTTGAATAACGATTCTACCCACTAGTTGAAATACTATTGTAAACTTGTGTTATAACAATTATCATGAAAAGGGAAAGGATCAAAGATAAATGTTGCCTGTGCAGCTGCAACTAAATATAAATTATTAGGTATATTTTACGTGCAATCAAATTGCTAATAATAATAATACTGGAATATATTTTCTCATATCCCACGTCCACTCGAAAGCAAATGCAGGGTCAACCACGAAACCAACTGGGACTAATATGTGGTTTAAATTTTAGTTCAATAAATTGCTTGTGCGTGGGGCTCTTTAGAAGTCGGGGAGGGGGGGGGCACGAGGTTTTAGGGGCTACCCCACTTCTTATTACGTACTTGATGAGGATCAAAACCACACCGACTGACGCAATTGCACACCTTATTAAGTAATCACACAGTGATTTCAAAACAAAGGCTATGTTTATCGATTTAAAATACAAGCGAATACAAAATCGCAATTAGTTATTACGCAGTTATATGTGCCTAGCTAAAAAAAAAACAACAAGCAACAAAGAAATAACACAAATTAAAAAGATTTCTAAAAAGGAAAATCTGGCTTTTGTGCAACAAATACAACAAAAACAATTTCAACTTCAGTTTAATTAACTTTTAGCATTATATTCCTTGTTCGTCAATATATGTATAGTAAACAACGTCTATAGTCAACGAAGACAAGTCATCCTCATACACATAAGCCTTGCTGTTGCACAATATATCTGACCGAAGCTGCAACAAACCTGTGTCGATCTAAGTAATATTTCGACTTTCCCTAATTGCCCCGCTAGTATCATGTCGTCGAGTGTTCCTTTTCTAAAGTATGGCGTCTGAACACTGGGAGTCGGGAGTTGTTTTTCAATTTCCTTTCTTACTGCTGCAGATCTCTCCAGTATTTTACGAATATGCCATCACTCAAAACATTTGATGTGTATTTGATGCTAGATTCAGCTTACATAATAATAGTTCATCCCTCCGTGTTCTTTAACAGCATGTAGTTGATTGGTACATTCCTCCTCTACAAGTCCGATCTCATCTTTGGTAACCTTACTTCGCGTTTTTACTTGGGCACATAATTTGATGTCCTCAACGTGTTTATCGACAGCATACCGCGCCATATTGCATAAATCTACAACATTGTGTCATCAGTTGACCGAGACCACTATAATGACACGTTATGTAGCCTAATGTTTAGGAAAAAAGCACCCCAGTGACAGACGGACACGATTACACCTATACAATTTATTGAATGCTTTATGTCGTATGTCAATCAACTATGATAGTAAAGATTTCTGTTTAACACTGCGTCTGACGATTATTAAATATGAGTTGACCGTTCTTGCTATAATAGTTCAATAAAAGTAAATAGATAATGAGAAATGAATATGTTCAACGTTTATGTCAAATTACTTTATTCTCGGCACTTGAAGGTTTGCCATACTATTCTCGATTGACAAGTATCATTACTGCGATAATATACAAAGTCTCGATTATCACTTTATCTTTAAATTACTAAATGGCGAATGGTTCTAATTTATTTAATATCAAAGGTCTTTCAGGTGGCCTAAAGAGATGTTTCTGGGACAAGGAAATCGTGGTTCCGCGCGTACACGTTGATGTTCTGCTTTTTCTACAGCTCAAGTTAAACAATATATTTGTTAGTATGCCTGATTACACAGACTACATAAATTATCATGCTAACATCCTGCAATTTTAAGGAAGAAGTCGGACCTGTTTCCGGAAAATGACCAGTTTTGATCACTGATTCGTATGTTTAGTCTAATTGTGAACTTATTTAACAGGGAGCAAGTTGGAAAAAAATGAAAAATGTGTTACACACAAAGATGATGATATAGTACTGATATCGCCTGAAACATGCAAGATCATTTTGAATCCGGATTTATTAGTCTAGGGCATCTCGACTCCCGACTATTGTTGTTTTCTGTACGTGAACTTCCTTTTTTCACTCAAAGGCACAGTATTGCATCGCTTGCTTTCTGTTGTTTTTTTTTCACTCGTTGTCGTGTGTACAGAGTAGAATTAGCACGGGAACACAAGTACTAATTACCTAATATATTATATCAATTAAATATCGCCGGACGTGGTGCATTTACCTGATAGTATTCTCCAGTCGGAACATCCATTTTATGGTAATTAAAGATCAGAAAGGTTTGTTCTTGAGAGGCAACTAGAACTAGTTGAAATGTGTTAGTCTGAAATTAAGATAATAACGATTCACGTACATAAATATAACAATAGAATATACTATTACATATCAAATGTTTCATTATATTTTAAACATAAACATTGTTATGATTTTTGCTAAAAAAACATTTAGTTTTGTTACGTGGTAAGCGTAATTTATCGTCCAATCCAACAATTGCGCTAATTATATAGATCATCATCCTGGGAGTAAAGTGTCATCTAAGAATATTTTACTATAATAATATATTAGCTCAAGCAATCTAATGTTTTAGATATTTTTATACGCCCACATTTTCATGTGGACGTATTATGTCGCCGCCCCTGTCCGTCCGTCCGTCCGGACGTCCGTCCACAATTGTTTGTGGACTCTCTACAGGTCACAATTCTTGTCCGATTTTGACGAAACTTAAAATATAGGTTTATCCCCAAAAGATCTCGGCTGCTTTCGATATTGGCATGTATCGGATCAAAACTTCATGGATTATGGCCCCTGACTGTACGAAAAATCACGTTTTTAGCTTGTGGACCCTATAGAGGTCACAATTTTGAACCGATTTTGATGAAACTTTACATGCATGTTTATAACCCAAAGATCTTGGTTCCTTTTGATATTTGCACCTATCTGTACGTAAATTCCTGAATTATGGCCCCTGATTGTCCGAAAATTCACCTATTTTAGCTCGTGGTACCTCTGGAGGTTACAATTATTATCCGATTTGAAAAACCGTTCGATAATATCACCGTTACACCCTAAGGAAGGTTGAGTTCAAATTTCGGGAAAATCGGACCAAAATTACCATACAAAATGGCCGCCGTTCGTACGCAAATACTGTTAAAAAATGGTATATCAAGGTTGTGGACCCTGTAGAGATCACAATTTTATTTCGATTTTGATGAAACTTGAAATGCATGGTTATAACCCAAAGATCTTGGTTCCTTTCGATATTTGAGCATATCGGATCGTAACTTCCTGAATTATGGCCCCTGATTATACGTAAAATCGTCTTGGTTTAGCCTGTGGTCACAATAATTATCTGATTTAAAAAATCGTTTGATTATATCACTGTTACACCCTAAGGAAGGTTGAGTTTGAATTTCAGAAAAATGGGACCAAAATTGCCATACAAAATGGCCGCCATTCGTACGCAAATACTGTTAAAAAATGGTATATCAAGGTTGTGGACCCTGTAGAGATCACAATTTTAATTCAATTTTAATGAAACTTGAAATGCACGGTTATAACCCAAAGATCTTGGTTCCTTTCGATATTTGCGCATATCGGATCGTAACTTCCTGAATTACGGCCCCTTTGTTTAGCTTGTGGTCCCTCTGGAGGTCACAATTATTATCTGATTTAAAAAATCGTTTGATTATATCACAGTTACACCCTAAGGAACGTTGAGTTTGAATTTCGGGAAAATTCGGAACAAAATTGCCATACAAAATGGCTGCCGTTTGTACGCGAATACTGTTCCTTTCGTTATTTTCACATATCAGATCATAACTTCCTGAATTATGGCCCCTGATTGTCCGAAAAATCGCCTATGGTCCCTCTGGAGGTCAAGATTATTATCCGATTTAAAAAACTTGACTCTATCACCGTTACACCATACGGAAGGTTGAGTTTGAATTTCAGGGAAATCGGACCATAATTGCCAGACAAAATGGCCACCATTTGTACGCTAATAGTGTTAAAATATGGTATATCAAGGTTGTGGACCCAGTATAGGTCACAATTTTAATTCGATTTTGATGAAACTTGAAATGCATGTTTATAACCTAAAGATCTTGATTCTTTTCGATATTTGCGCATATCAAATTGTTATTTAATGAATTATAGCCTTTGATTGTAGGAAAAATCACTTTCGATTTTGCTTGTTCTCTAACCATCTCTCGAAAATGTGGGCGTATCCTGCCTGGCAGTGCCAGCTTACTATCTTTTATATACCTTGTCACAGATATTATTATTTTCTTCATCTAGACAGTCATTGGTTGATGACGGTACATCTGTGACGTTCTCCCACGTGACTATAACAGCCAAATCGGGCGTAAAGCCATTGACAGCGACACCAACTACAGCTGTTTTCAGGTATTCTCCTAAATCGTTTAGAATAGTACCATTACCGGTTATTGTTCTGGAATATTACATTGCAACATTAATCTGTGGAATGTTCACTAATCATAGTCTAAATCTGCCTATTGCAGGTCTTTATTTAGTCTTGAAATGTTATCTTAATTATTAATTAGACATATCCAGACAAAAATCCACTCTCGATGTGAACGCTAGCCTGTGATATTTATTGGATTTTGATCCGATTTGTTGCTCAATTTTCATTCATGATTTACTTATGAAATAGATAATCGGGACTATGTTTCTTTTCGTACCGACTTTAGTAATGATGATCGAGGCTCGGCCGAAATTTCAATTGCTTTATTCTCAGTTTATAGTGAATCAATTTGGCTAAAATTTAGTTTTTAAACTGTCAGCTCACATACATGTATCTTTGAATAGCTTATTCCTCAAACATCTTTATCTCTGGAATCATTGGCCAATGGCCACAGGAAATAAAATTTTAAAAAAGCATTTATACCCACCGGGAGACCAACGCAAAAAGAGTGTATCTATTCATACAGGCTTACATTCATAGAAGAGATTACATTGTATACTCTTAGTTCTTACCTATAGAAAATCTTTCCAGGAACATTATCAGTCTCTCTGGCTGTTTCAAAATAATATGGTGCCACAAATGGGTAATTCCCTTCCTCGGGGTTGCTGCGCCATTCTTGTTCTAAGAAAGAGATTTCTTGGTGGAAACCAACAACTCCATACTCTGATATCTGTGTAACAATAAATTACAATTTGCCTTTAAATTATTTCAATGATCTTTTGCTGTTTTAAATCGTCTTTATAATATTTTTACATGTTAATGTTATCAACCAATCCCCAACTCTTAAATACTTCTGAAATACAAATATGGTTAAGTATGAAATCAAATTGTATGTGTGAAATTGTGCTACGACAGCATATTGCCGCCCTATACTCTTATTTGGAATTCAAACTGTCGAGGATTAGTTTACGTGTACGCCAATGTTTGCGCAGGGCCTCGATTTTCACGCCGTCTGGAAAATTAGACAGTTTCCCAACAGGCCATTCAACTGATAATCCCCAGGAACTTTCTCGGTCCACACAGGGATTCAACCCGATACCACCATGTTAGTGAACCAGCACTTTATTTAACTGAGCCACCGGGGCTCCATGAATATCATTAGATTTGGTGTTATGTAGATTAGACAAAGAGTTGCTTTATATATAATATGGTGTTTAAGAAAACGGTTTACATAACTTACATAAATTCTATTGTAACTTATACCGAGATACTGGATAGAGTGAATCGGATCTAGGGTGGTTGGTTGGTCAAAAGAAGTAATCTGAGTATCATCAGCCTCTATACCGTAACTATACAACTGGCCATCTAAATATAAGAAATATTTAACATTTACAATTTTAAAGGAGATAAATCGCTAACATTTGGGAACTAGAAATTCACAAAAGTGGGTTGCAACGCATATAATACTGGAATGTATATAAACTGATTTACATTCAATGGTTCCCGTTTTTACTCCAATTTCAAATCAGTTATGTTCGGCAAAATAAACCAGCAATTTCAATCAAGTGCATATTTCTAGCGTCTAGTTATTCCAGTCTACATAACTCCGTTTGGTTTGATGCAATGTGTCTAGCCTCGTCCCTCGAGTCTCTCAATACAACTGGGGCTGAAGCGCATTATGGTACACGATTGGTGTACCAATGTTAAAAAATATATATTCTATCTTAAATATCGAATATCAGAAGCTCATCTTTTCCCGGTAAGTTGATTTAAATTGATCGATAATTCGTGATTTCGATGTCGAAGATATTGGAGGATTTTGAGTTACGGACTTAAGTCCTTTAACATCCTTAACGATATTTCTGTTGTTGTATTATGTGAGTACGTTTTTCTGTAATATGAAAAATGTGTAAATTACAATAGTTATATTTTATCAGATAAATCGTGTTTATCTAAAAGCAGTTCTTATTTTTATAAAATTGATACTATCCCTGACTCTTAACAATCCTTTAATTTGGTTGCGGCTCTATTTATATTTTTGCTGTAGCCCAAGGTATTGCAATATAGAAGAGTCGGTGTTTTATTTAATGACAGATCAGTACATTATGTTCTAGTTTGTATGTTATAATGAAAATTAGATCCGTGTACTTTAGCCGAAGCTTTTTATAAATATTAATATACACAGATTATCATGTCCGTTTATAAAATCCACACTGATGGTAATATGATATGTTTATCCTACTTATACTTATATTAATATCTTAAAGCAGTGTTTACATTTAATGGCGAGTTAAAGCAATGCTTTAGCGGCTCGTCAATTGGCTCATTTCGAAATTTTTTATTAATGTTCCTATACTTGGCGATTTTATCCGGATGGGGTTGGATTAAGAATAAATGAATGAAATGGGGTTTAGCGTCCTACTATTATGCACCTAACTTGGCCTAATGGAAGACGGCCATACACCATACAGTGTGCTGTAAGGGAAATTTGCCCGAGCAGCGGCGCTTCGGCCTACTCTTGTATCGAATTCCAACTGCCAAGGGATCTGTTACGTGCACTCCAATGTGTACACGGGACCTCCGTTTTTCGTACCATCCGAACGACTGGGCAGTTGTCCTTGTCAAACCTCCCTTCTGCATCACTGACAAGGGGAAATCACACCGGAAATCGAGATGAACTTTATCGAACACCCGACCTCCAGGCTAGTGAACCAGCGCCTTATCTACTTACCCACCGTGATCCCCAGTTTGGGACCAAGAAAGGTGGGTGGTCTTCGGACAAAAACTTGGGCAAGGCGCCCTTTGAACTAAAAACCCGTGGTCATTTGCTCGTGGGTCGTCATTAGTACATGTAATTAGTATCATTCTGCAGTTGTTCAGTTTGAATTTAATTCAAAGTGTATCTATTAAACTCAAACACTAAATTATGAAAATGCATATTATACATTGGTCACAGGCTAATTAGCGTTTGGGCATTTTTGTTAGACAATGCTTGGCCAAAGACCATAGACCGACGGAGAAAGAACAGGATATACATTCAGTGAATAGACATGTTAATGATTGGTTGCATTAATGTATTAATATTTCAAATATCGAAGTTACTCCTTTGAAACGTTCCAATTGTATCTTATTGATATACTATTAAAATACATTTTACAAATCTGATTTGACAAATGTCTGATTTGTAAAACAAATATTAATTTTAGTTTACAAATATTAATTTTAGCGTTAATTTTAGTATACAAATGTTAATTTTAGTATACAAATGTTAATTTTAGTATACAAATGTTGATTTTAGTATACAAATGTTGATTTTAGTATACAAATGTTAATTTTAGTATACAAATGTTAATTTTAAGGAGACGAATTAATATAAGCCTTTGGCTTGTTTTTGGATCCTTTGACAATTTATAATATATTACATGTATCTTATTTGAATAAAAAATATTGTTTAAATCAATTTTAGTATACAAATGTTAATTTTAGTATACGAATGTTAATTTTAGTATACAGATGTTAGTATGCAAATGTCGAAATACGACAACAAATAGAGAAATAAAAATTAAAGCACAACACGTCTATAAATTAAGTTGGGTAGCCTATAAATGTAACTCCAATGCACAGGCCATCACTCATTGCAACTGGTAACAAGCTTGTTGATATTTTTTGTAGGCGCGAAAACAATTGTGAAATCTATTTAATAATTTCTTCAATATATTACTGAAATAAAAAAAAAAATTTAAAATACAAAATTACCTGTTGCACTTATCAGTGACAATCCAATTACACCTATTATCCATAATATGTCGTCTTCCGTGGCCCCCATATCTGTGTTAACGACAAGGCTGGTTTGATCGTACAGAGATTAACCGTTTAAATATATCACATATTGTACATAATGCTAGTCAAATATCGTATTAAAACTCATCTCTACTCGTGTTATATTTAATCCGGTAGGTGTTCTTTTAAACCGTTCTCATATAAAGCGACACACGCGTGATTTAAATACCTTGCATAAAGTGTAGTTTGCCGACGGTAGATTGTTAACATTTGTCATTGAAAATAATAATTCAAAACTTCATCCATCAGTTTTGACAGTAATGGAAGTGCTTTTCATTATATTCAAGAGCTGTCATCGATGCCATAGTGTTTAAATCTGCGTTACATTATGTAAGAACTAAATTTACTTAGTAATAGGTCGTTTTCTATGGCCTCAAATGTTTGATAAATTATTATACTATATACATTTATTCACATGACAAGCCTATGATCAACTATCTAGACCATCGGATGGCTTGGATAGTCGAGACTTCATTTATTGACGTAGCAATAGTACTTGTCAATTTTGACATTTTAAGCAAGAATGCTCAGCCCTTTATATAAATCGCATTCATTTGGCATATCTATGTTAAACTATTATAGCAAGAATAGTTAGCCCTTTTACTAATTCTTACATAATGTATCTTTAAGTTTGTGAGAATAATTATATCACGTGAAGTAGTTTAAATATTCACTATGCAAAGATTTGCTACTAACAAATATACCTTGATATAATATAGTCAGAAACTACAGAGTTTCTGTCTAGTGGCGTATTTTCTTTCATGTTTCTTGACACACAATGTCCCTTAAAGGTGAGCCTGTCTTCGCTATGAATTGTTTATTGTCATGTATAATGACATAATAAAAGTAGAGATGGTTTTTATGAACGATCATAATGTGTGCTAAAAGGGACATAACAATATTATCAACAATAAATTCATAATTATATTTCAAGGCGCTAAGTTTCTAACTCATTGAAAACGGGAATTATTTGTTAAATTAAATCAACATTGATGTTGTTATCTTACCGGGAAAAGATGGGCTTCTGATATCCAATATTTAAGACAAAATAAACATTTTACCATTGGTACTCGAATCGTCTACCATAATGCTCTTTAGTCCCATTTGCAACAAGAGACTCGAAGAACGAGGCTAGACATATTCCACAAGTCATGTCAAACGGTTATGTCATATTCTTTTATGGGGAGCATGAGCAATAAATACTATGTAGACTAGAATAAACAGACGCTAGACATTGTCATTCGATTGAGGCTTATTTCGCCGAACATAACTGATTTGAAATTAGAGTAAAAACGGAAACGATTGAATGTAAATCAGTTTATATACGTTCATATTACATTATTATGTGCATTGCGACCCATTTGTCTCCATTTTTAGGTCCCAAATATTAGCGATTTGACTCCTTTAAATAAAAGCAATATATTACCAAGGATTTTTTCAAAAATCGGGATATGCACAGACAGTGGGGTGGATATCAGATTAACGAATATATTTTTTCAGCGGTGGGCTATTTTTTTGGTCACAGATCACGATTCGACAATTTTCAGTGTGTTGGGTCGACTGTCAAACCTCGTGAGTTATCTGTTTCCTCCCACAAATAGGGCGCCTACGCGCAAGAAGAGTCCTCGTCGAATCTAAGCCCGTCTCAAGCCTTATCCAGTGGCCATGGATCCACCGTTGTGTCATCATGAAGTATATGTATTGTTGGGATTTTGTGATATGTAATCCGAGGATGATAATTACCAGTGATGGGTAGAATTACACAGAGTAAATAACCAGAGATCTATGTAAATATAAGTTTTTCTATAAAATATTATAGATCAGGCTTCATTAAAATTTCCAGACAGCACACTGCGCTCAGACGGCACAGTGTACTAGTTAAGAGTAAAGTATAAATGTCGGACTAGAACGAAACAATATTGATAATGCGACAACCTTCTGTAAAGAAATAAACTGAAATGAAATAGAATTTAGCGTCCTACATTTCCTAATCGGGATAATAACGTAGGCGGGCGTATGTCCATCTTCAATAGAAGGCTTGATCTCGCCTTAACTACATACAGCTTATCAAGCCCTTCACTCAACACTCTACATTTTTCGGCACTAAATTTGAAGGGGTACCGGCCCCAACCGTGATCCAATCAGATTCCTTCGTTAAATGAGTTACTTAAAATAAGACTACTTTCAATTTATTTTATTTATCCTTCCTTAAAAAAAATCGTCACGATTATCAAGTCTCGCGCTTCTAAATAAAACGTCTATGTGACAATCGAGATGCAAAGGTCAAGGTTCGATTAATGTCAAGGTCCTAATTAAAAAAAAATTCAACGGATGTAAACTTGTCTCGTTCTTTTTCTGTGGAGGCTACCATATTTGTTTACTACAGTCACGTGCTACAATGTGAGTGTGTTATGTGCCACGACCTCTGATTGGACAAGGATTTGAATACTAATTAGTCACGTGTAAACACAACCAGCGTAAAATGTTAGGAACAGCCAAGTGTTGAAGCAAGGGTTAGATGTTGTTAAACTCGCGGCCGTTGCTTCAGGAAAATGGCGTATGTCATGCAATATGATCTGAGGAAATATTTCCCGGATAGTGACACTTCGGCAAACTCCTATTTTGAAATCGAATTACGAAGGTTTTTTTTACGTGCACGCCCATGTGTACTCGGGTCTCGATTTTTCGCCTATCGAACGACTAGACATTGTCAATTGTTAGACCCTGAGTACGGTATAACAGACGAGAGTAAACCAAGCCGGGAAATCTCGAGCAACTTAGTAATGATGAACGAGGCTAGGCGGAAATATCCACAGCAGATATCTCGGTTCATAGTGGATCAATTTGACTGAAATTTTTAACAAATTACCTTTACATTGCCTAGTTTTTTAAAATTATTATAGCGAAAACTGTTAGCTCTTTATCTAATCTCCCATAATGTATCTTTAAATATTGAACGTCCTTGATAATAAATATAAATGGTAATAATAATCTTCTGTGATAAAATACACAAATATATCAGTTACAATACTGCATATTAATCACCTTTCATACGTGATCAGTATAGGGTGCTGGTCGTATGCTATTAAGTGAACTACTGGGTGATAGAGGTTTCATCTTCCACGGCCTTAAAGATGTAAATCCGTCTGTTTTTCGGGTAGAAATCGTGAATAAGCTTTATTTTGTAGGTTGTGATGTTTAAGACAAAAAAACAATGTTGACACTTTTTTGAGTTAGGCTTTATAGTATGAAGGGGCGGGCATTATTTGATGGCAGCCATTTTTGCGTTAATATTCCAAATTTTTTTTTTTATTTTCACCTTATTTATAATGTTATCGACATATCAACTGTGTATTGACAATGTATTAATATTGGCAGGTTTAATGACTACTTTTCATATGATATTTCCAAGATGGCGAGCATTTTTGGCGGGAAAATCGGTCGATGTGCTGATTTCGATAAAGTAGTAGTGTTTGGTGGAACGTTTTCTAAACACATTATTATCATGTATTTACTGTGCCGTGTCGTACTCATTTAGTATATTTATCCAACGATGATAATTCCTCATCCGAGATAACCATTGATCTGATATCGATTTTCCTGAGATCTTACTACGGCTCATGGCCGAGTTATGGCTGCGCGAACAATGTTCCTACCATGTTCTCGAGGTTAGCAGTTAGATACTTTCTCACCATACTACTAGGCGTAAGGCGTTCTTTCGCCACCCCTATAGTGACTGCACAATGCTCACCCGTCCTCATTCACTTTCGAAGCAATAAAACAACAAAAAGTCAAGCAATAAAGAACATTAAAATTTCATTGTTTCCTATTTGGGTGCTAGACTGGGGCTGATGGACGAGGCTCAGTGTGTTCACTGTATATACATAAAGGTCGTAACAGCGTAGCAAGCATGTGGCCAGCAGCTTCGTTCCTGCCTTGCGGCAATGTGGCCAGTAGCGGCGGCGACGTGGCCGTAAATGAAATACTTGCTAAGAATCCCATGTGGCATAGATTATGCTAGCAACTGACTTCCAAGCTAAATGTCGAACGAGCATGTGGAATGCTATTGTGTGGGACACATAAAGTATGTCACCACTTACAAAACAGCGGAGATGGCAAAATCGATAATAGCTCGGTGGTCAACTCGGATGAGGTATTTTCATTGTTGGATAATATACCTAATGGGTAAACACGGCAAAAGCTTCCAGGAACATGCTACAGGCTTATACATAGCATAATTGGATTCCGAAATCTTTTCAGTAATGTGTTTAGAAAATGCCCTGCCACAAACACACCACCATACCACCATTTCACGCAGTTGTAAATAGCAGAAATCAAATATGCGCCCCCGAAAAAAATATGACAAAACGCGACTACGTAATCTAAATCAGCTTATCGTTCTATTTTCCCAAACTACATGAAAGCCATATTAAAAATATGCTAAATATGTGAACATGTGATCCTTTTACAAACGGCAGAATTGGAATATTATGCTCCCCGACAAATATATCCTGGTGCCATATATAAACCACTACTTAATCAATATCAGCACATTATTCCTTTTTTCCCGCCAAAAATGGCAATCATATTGTAAATGTGCAAAATAGGTGAACTTGTTATCATTTTACACAGTTGTTACTGGCCGAAATTGAATCTATGCCCTTAAAAACATATATATTGACACCAACGACGACTACCTTATCAATATCAGCACATCGTCCCATTTCCCCGCCAAAGATGACCGCCATAATGGTAATATGCTAAGTATATGAACATGCGATCAATTTAAAGGGTTGTAAATGTCACAATTTGAATCTATGGTCCTGCAAACATATATATTGACAACAAACACTACTACTTAATCGAAATCAGCATATCGCCCGATTTTCCCACCAAAAATGGCCACCATCTTGGAAATATCATCATAAAAGATTGGAGAACAATCTGAAATATAGTCATGAACTTTACCAATATTATACATTGCCAATTATAGTTGATATGTCGATAACATTATAAATAAGGAGAAAATGACAAAAATAATTTGGAATATTATCCCAAATATTAAATATTAAATAATGGATCCCATGATATGAAGACCTACTTAAATGTCAACATTGTATTTTTGAAATCAAACATCAAAACCTACAAGATAAAGCTTATTGCATTATATCTACCCGAAAAACTGACGGATGGGAATTTTGATACATCCTAAATCGAACTATAAACTATAATAGTTCAAAATTAGTTAATGAGAAATGACTATTTGAGAAAAGTTCAGCCAAATTACTTTATTGTGGGCGAAGGTTTGAGTATTTGAAATTTCGACTGAATTTACATGGCATGTGAATATACATGTCTGTCTAAAAAATAATTTATATGTAGCATTTGAAATTAGGCAGATAATGATCTTTAAATACATAGATAATCTAAAAGCTATTTATTTGTAAAGAGTCCTTCCTGACCTTATTCCATGAGTTATCAACATGTGAAAGCTAGAGATTGTAGCTAAACGGAACTGGCCATATCTTTACTGGCACTAATACTGGTCTTATCTTTGCTTGCAAGATATCAAGGCCAGGTCGCACTTATCAGTGATGATGTCTGTTCAGTGGTATGGAAAACATTGGCCCCGTGGGCAAAAGGCAGTGCACGTAAAATATACCTACGAAACCTTCGCCTCGACCCCACTGCCTAAATAACAATAAATACTGAGTGTCATGTTAATCTTTGCTATTAATTGTTAGTATAAAATGATACGCCAAATCATAATAAATGCCCCCCCCCCCTACACTGTAAGCCCTTTTTGTAATGTTTACGCCTACATCGCAGTCCTGTTATCCGGATAACAGACACAAGTCTGTAAATATTTGTGAAATACAGAATTTCTTCTTAGAGTGACATTATCGATCTGCCTGGGTGCTATTTATGTGAAAACCATTAGTTAGCGGCGAAGAGGAATCCCTGAAATAGTCAACACAATGACAATAGTCAATACCAAACATTGCAGTTTTAGATAAGTAATCTTTAATATAGTAGGCACACAGCTTGGTTTGATTAATTCTTGACATTCGTAAAAATATAACCGATTCTTGAAATAGTAGATCTAGGCCCAACTAGACAACTTTCATCTTTTATATTTGCACGTCCAAGATCGAAATACCTGTACATGTAACTATAATCCAGTAGACATGGTACAAGGGTTAATCAGCGAAATGGATGTATTAGATGTGTTGTTGACGTTTGGGAAAGTAGACGAGGGGAAATGTGTAAGGAGTGATAGTTAAATGTATTATGAATGGTTAGAGTGGCTGTGGTGTTACGGTGAAATACTATGCCGCCACCGTAACACCACAGCTTTATGATTTGTTAGACAGGGGTGATGTAATAAGTCCGACAATAATAAATAACATATTTCTGATTTTATTGTCGTCTTTTCCCACTTGCACTGGTTGTACGCCATTTTGAAACTAGATGACGAAGACAGCTCGGGCGGCGATTGTTCGACTCCGGGCTGCTCTGTCAGTATCAAACAAACGCATTTAGTTCACGTACAAATTTTAAAAACCGAATGTCAGTATGGTATTTCTCACATAATTGGTTATCGAAATTACAGAGTAAACTGAAAGCGAGTAATCTCGACTTAAAACTATAGCCTACTTACTACACTCGTTACTACGCTTCCTATACATATTATAATATTCCATTAACACCCTTGTAAATTAACACACCTCATCTAGAGTTATAATCCGAATGTTATTTTTTTTATCGAGATCCGTAGGTATTTACCATTTTGTTATTAGTATAATGACTTCCTCATGTGCGGAAGGTTAGTTTGCTTCTAAAATCACTGTTTTCCGTTCCAAAAAATACAAAAGTAATTTTCTACCAGACAACCATGGTTCTATTCACCGAGACTAGATAATTTCTCTCGGTGTAAGGATATTATCGCTATGGATAAGTTCATACGCTGTTGAGAAAATAATCCCATTGGTTTGCTTAGCAACAAATCGAGCGTGAATCAACTCTGTACCGGTACTGAAAATTTTGTGCGTGATATATATGAACTGTCTTCACACATTCGGTTTATAATTAGCGATACACAGGTGCAGTGGCAAGTGTTCTACTTCACAGACTAATACCTCAAAAGTACCTCCGCGCGAAATCCCAGATTTTGGTACATGTAAAAGAAAAAGAAACAGTGCCCGTGCGCGTGCCAGTAATAGAAAAACTAAGAGTTCGCGCATAAAAATGCACGAACGTACCAGGTGCGAGGTCATCTAGGTCTATTCATTGTACAAAATATTGAAACAAGCTGTTCATCCAAGGTTAAATATTAGGAATTCTGCATTGTTTGATGGTGTTCTTTATTTAAAGTCATGATACTTTTGGATTCAATAATTGTTAGATTTTATGTTCATTTACGCATTTAAAAATTTGAATGATTTCATTATTTTATCAGATCATGTTTTATTATACAGTGATAGTTTTACATTCATGTTTTTGATGTTTTAAATTTTATTTAAATATTATAATGTAAATGTTACATGCACAAGAATTGTAATGGATAATTTCATTATTGTTAAATTTTCATATGAACATTTGTATTTTGTTGCTACCCATTATTTGATACGTCCCTGGAAATTCTAGTCTCTATCTCTGAATTTTAGTCGGGATGCGTTGTCAATATTTGAGAAAAATTGGCTAGATAATCCAGTCTGTACATTATCATAAACAACGTCTAAGGAGGTAACTCCTCTTATACAAGATGATTACGCCTATAAAATTAATTTAAGAATGTCATTTTAAAAAATCAATTTGATTGCATGCCAGTTCAATATCTAACACTCTAATTTTTTATTGTAAAATTTCTCTCTTCATGGGCCACATCTATGCTTTGTTCGTAAATATATATTTACGATGTGTCGTAATTTTTTACGTACAATGGTTGGCAACCTATAGCTGCCAGCCATTTGTCCGTAAATTGTACGGGGAAAGTTTTACAGTGTATCAAAAGAGCATGATACAAAGGGTAACATGGGAAAGGGAAATAACTCCGTCGGGATTACTGGCTTTTGAATTGTCGAAGGGAGAGAGACAGAGAGCGGGTCTTTAGCAATGGGAGGAAACTCGGGGATCCAGAGAAAACTCACAAAGTTAGACAGGGGACGAGTGAAGATAGAGCTTTGCTGTTGCTATTTATAACATAATAAAGTAACCACTCACCCAATGGAGTATAATATACTTATAGAACACCTGAACAAGGAAAACCTGTAGGATTATAATGTTAAATTGGCTGATTTTATATTTCAATAAGCGTCAATCATTCTTATGAAAGTATTCAACCAGAAATGACCCATTACTTGCTGAATCAGTTAATGTTGTTTCTGTTACAACATCTATATCAATAGATGCAAACAAAATTTACATATGCATACGTCATTATATAAAAAAGAGAGACAGGTATAGAAAGCATAGTCAGTATAGTTCTTCCTAATTACACGTATACTAATATAGGCTACTCGTTTAATATAGAAGAAAGGATATTACTTTAAATAAAATAAAACCAAGTACGAACAATCCAAACCATTAGACAAAATTCGAAGTCATAAAAAACGGTATAAGCAAAATAGTGTAATCAAGCAAAATAGTGAATTAGCATTATGAATTGTTCACCGTGTACAAAATACATGAGAAACAGTGGTAACAGGTGTCCGGAAGAGTAAGCTTATCCTGTCTGGCGCCGATATTTTGTGTTTTATTGTTTTCTACACCTACCTTCATGTAACACTATAACAATGACTATGCAGCCGAGTCCACAGTTATTTATCGAACGCACCTGGTTCCTTTATACGTGTGTATACATTTAGGTATACCTACAATACAGTCAGTTTGAAATTGAACACAGTTCAGCATCCTTAAATTTTACCGCAGAATAAGTTTTTTTTTACAATGCATCTTTGCTTAAAAACTGGACCTTGGTATAAAAAAGTTTTAGGTCAAGTATTGTCATGTGAACGGTCATAAGAAGAAATATAAATATAAATGGTTTATTGTTGCCACACAAAACATCGATGTTATTCGGCGCGAACAGGAAACGCGCCTTCTAAGAGCAGAAGTGACGATTTCCTTGTCACGTGATGGGGTATGTATCTAACGACTAAATTCATTATTATACCGGCGGCGACGTGGCCGTAAATGAAATACTTGCTAAGAATCCCATGTAGCATAGATTATGCTAGCAACTGACTTCCAAGCTAAATGTCGAACGAGCATGTGGAATGCTATTGTGTGGGACACATAAAGTATGTCACCACTTACAAAACAGCGGAGATGGCAAAATCGATAATAGCTCGGTGGTCAACTCGGATGAGGTATTTTCATTGTTGGATAATATACCTAATGGGTAAACACGGCAAAAGCTTCCAGGAACATGCTACAGGCTTAAACATAGCATAATTGGATTCCGAAATCTTTTCAGTAATGTGTTTAGAAAATGCCCTGCCACAAACACACCACCATACCACCATTTCACGCAGTTGTAAATAGCAGAAATCAAATATGCGCCCCCGAAAAAAAATATGACAAAACGCGACGACGTAATCTAAATCAGCTTATCGTTCTATTTTCCCAAACTACATGAAAGCCATATTAAAAATATGCTAAATATGTGAACATGTGATCCTTTTACAAACGGCAGAATTGGAATATTATGCTCCCCGACAAATATATCCTGGTGCCATATATAAACCACTACTTAATCAATATCAGCACATTATTCCTTTTTTCCCGCCAAAAATGGCAATCATATTGTAAATGTGCAAAATAGGTGAACTTGTTATCATTTTACACAGTTGTTACTGGCCGAAATTGAATCTATGCCCTTAAAAACATATATATTGACACCAACGACGACTACCTTATCAATATCAGCACATCGTCCCATTTCCCCGCCAAAGATGACCGCCATAATGGTAATATGCTAAGTATATGAACATGCGATCAATTTAAAGGGTTGTAAATGTCACAATTTGAATCTATGGTCCTGCAAACATATATATTGACAGCAAACACTACTACTTAATCGAAATCAGCATATCGCCCGATTTTCCCACCAAAAATGGCCACCATCTTGGAAATATCATCATAAAAGATTGGAGAACAATCTGAAATATAGTCATGAACTTTACCAATATTATACATTGCCAATTATAGTTGATATGTCGATAACATTATAAATAAGGAGAAAATGACAAAAATAATTTGGAATATTATCCCAAATATTAAATATTAAATAATGGATCCCATGATATGAAGACCTACTTAAAAAAAATGTCAACATTGTATTTTTGTAATCAAACATCAAAACCTACAAGATAAAGCTTATTGCATTATATCTAACCGAAAAACTGACGGATGGGAATTTTGATACATCCTAAATCGAACTATAAACTATAATAGTTCAAAATTAGTTAATGAGAAATGACTATTTGAGAAAAGTTCAGTCAAATTACTTTATTGTGGGCGAAGGTTTGAGTATTTGAAATTTCGACTGAATTTACATGGCATGTGAATATACATGTCTGTCTAAAAAATAATTTATATGTAGCATTTGAAATTAGGCAGATAATGATCTTTAAATACATAGATAATCTAAAAGCTATTTATTTGTAAAGAGTCCTTCCTGACCTTATTCCATGAGTTATCAACATGTGAAAGCTAGAGATTGTAGCTAAACGGAACTGGCCATATCTTTACTAGCACTAATACTGGTCTTATCTTTGCTTGCAAGATATCAAGGCCAGGTCGCACTTATCAGTGATGATGTCTGTTCAGTGGTATGGAAAACATTGGCCCCGTGGGCAAAAGGCAGTGCACGTAAAATATACCTACGAAACCTTCGCCTCGACCCCACTGCCTAAATAACAATAAATACTGAGTGTCATGTTAATCTTTGTTATTATTTGTTAGTATAAAATGATACGCCAAATCATAATAAATGGCCTCCCCCCCTACACTGTAAGCCCTTTTTGTAATGTTTACGCCTACATCGCAGTCCTGTTATCCGGATAACAGACACAAGTCTGTAAATATTTGTGAAATACAGAATTTCTTCTTAGAGTGACATTATCGATCTGCCTGGGTGCTATTTATGTGAAAACCATTAGTTAGCGGCGAAGAGGAATCCCTGAAATAGTCAACACAATGACAATAGTCAATACCAAACATTGCAGTTTTAGATAAGTAATCTTTAATATAGTAGGCACACATCTTGGTTTGATTAATTCTTGACATTCGTAAAAATATAACCGATTCTTGAAATAGTAGATCTAGGCCCAACTAGACAACTTTCATCTTTTATATTTGCACGTCCAAGATCGACATACCTGTACATGTAACTATAATCCAGTAGACATGGTACAAGGGTTAATCAGCGAAATGGATGTATTAGATGTGTTGTTGACGTTTGGGAAAGTAGACGAGGGGAAATGTGTAAGGAGTGATAGTTAGATGTATTATGAATGGTTAGAGTGGCTGTGGTGTTACGGTGAAATACTATGCCGCCACCGTAACACCACAGCTTTATGATTTGTTAGACAGGGGTGATGTAATAAGTCCGACAATAATAAATAACATATTTCTGATTTTATTGTCGTCTTTTCCCACTTGCACTGGTTGTACGCCATTTTGAAACTAGATGACGAAGACAGCTCGGGCGGCGATTGTTCGACTCCGGGCTGCTCTGTCAGTATCAAACAAACGCATTTAGTTCACGTACAACTTTTAAAAACCGAATGTCAGTATGGTATTTCTCACATAATTGGTTATCGAAATTACAGAGTAAACTGAAAGTGAGTAATCTCGACTTAAAACTATAGTCTATAGCCTACTTACTACACTCGTTATTACGCTTCCTATACATATTATAATATTCCATTAACACCCTTGTAAATTAACACACCTCATCTAGAGTTATAATCCGAATGTTATTTTTTTTTATCGAGATCCGTAGGTATTTACCATTTTGTTATTAGTATAATGACTTCCTCATGTGCGGAAGGTTAGTTTGCTTCTAAAATCACTGTTTTCCGTTCCAAAAAATACAAAAGTAATTTTCTACCAGACAACCATGGTTCTATTCACCGAGACTAGATAATTTCTCTCGGTGTAAGGATATTATCGCTATGGATAAGTTCATACGCTGTTGAGAAAATAATCCCATTGGTTTGCTTAGCAACAAATCGAGCGTGAATCAACTCTGTACCGGTACTGAAAATTTTGTGCGTGATATATATGAACTGTCTTCACACATTCGGTTTATAATTAGCGATACACAGGTGCAGTGGCAAGTGTTCTACTTCACAGACTAATACCTCAAAAGTACCTCCGCGCGAAATCCCAGATTTTGGTACATGTAAAAGAAAAAGAAACAGTGCCCGTGCGCGTGCCAGTAATAGAAAAACTAAGAGTTCGCGCATAAAAATGCACGAACGTACCAGGTGCGAGGTCATCTAGGTCTATTCATTGTACAAAATATTGAAACAAGCTGTTCATCCAAGGTTAAATATTAGGAATTCTGCATTGATTGATGGTGTTCTTGTTTTAAAGTCATGATACTTTTGGATTCAATAATTGTTAGATTTTATGTTCATTTACGCATTTAAAAATTTGAATGATTTCATTATTTTATCAGATCATGTTTTATTATACAGTGATAGTTTTACATTCATGTTTTTGATGTTTTAAATTTTATTTAAATATTATAATGTAAATGTTACATGCACAAGAATTGTAATGGATAATTTCATTATTGTTAAATTTTCATATGAACATTTGTATTTTGTTGCTACCCATTATTTGATACGTCCCTGGAAATTCTAGTCTCTATCTCTGAATTTTAGTCGGGATGCGTTGTCAATATTTGAGAAAAATTGGCTAGATAATCCAGTCTATACATTATCATAAACAACGTCTAAGGAGGTAACTCCTCTTATACAAGATGATTACGCCTATAAAATTAATTTAAGAATGTCATTTTAAAAAATCAATTTGATTGCATGCCAGTTCAATATCTAACACTCTAATTTTTTATTGTAAAATTTCTCTCTTCATGGGCCACATCTATGCTTTGTTCGTAAATATATATTTACGATGTGTCGTAATTTTTTACGTACAATGGTTGGCAACCTATAGCTGCCAGCCATTTGTCCGTAAATTGTACGGGGAAAGTTTTACAGTGTATCAAAAGAGCATGATACAAAGGGTAACATGGGAAAGGGAAATAACTCCGTCGGGATTACTGGCTTTTGAATTGTCGAAGGGAGAGAGAGAGAGAGCGGGTCTTTAGCAATGGGAGGAAACTCGGGGATCCAGAGAAAACTCACAAAGTTAGACAGGGGACGAGTGAAGATAGAGCTTTGCTGTTGCTATTTATAACATAATAAAGTAACCACTCACCCAATGGAGTATAATATACTTATAGAACACCTGAACAAGGAAAACCTGTAGGATTATAATGTTAAATTGGCTGATTTTATATTTCAATAAGCGTCAATCATTCTTATGAAAGTATTCAACCAGAAATGACCCATTACTTGCTGAATCAGTTAATGTTGTTTCTGTTACAACATCTATATCAATTTCCTCGCGAATAGATGCAAACAAAATTTACATATGCATACGTCATTATATAAAAAACAGAGACAGATATAGAAAGCATAGTCAGTATAGTTCTTCCTAATTACACGTATACTAATAAAGGCTACTCGTTTAATATAGAAGAAAGGATATTACTTTAAATAAAATAAAACCAAGTACGAACAATCCAAACCATTAGACAAAATTCGAAGTCATATAAAACGGTATAAGCAAAATAGTGTAATCAAGGAAAATAGTGAATTAGCATTATGAATTGTTCAACGTGTACAAAATACATGAGAAACAGTGGTAACAGGTGTCCGGAAGAGTAAGCTTATCCTGTCTGGCGCCGATATTTTGTGTTTTATTGTTTTCTACACCTACCTTCATGTAACACTATAACAATGACTATGCAGCCGAGTCCACAGTTATTTATCGAACGCACCTGGTTCCTTTATACGTGTGTATACATTTAGGTATACCTACAATACAGTCAGTTTGAAATTGAACACAGTTCAGCATCCTTAAATTTTACCGCAGAATAAGTTTTTTTTACAATGCATCTTTGCTTAAAAACTGGACCTTGGTATAAAAAAGTTTTAGGTCAAGTATTGTCATGTGAACGGTCATAAGAAGAAATATAAATATAAATGGTTTATTGTTGCCACACAAAACATCGATGTTATTCGGCGCGAACAGGAAACGCGCCTTCTAAGAGCAGAAGTGACGATTTCCTTGTCACGTGATGGGGTATGTATCTAACGACTAAATTCATTATTATACCAATTTACACAAGGATATTTCTTACTAGTTAAAGGATGGTTTTACCATATAATTGTTTGTAATAACATGTGTGAAGGGGAATTCCTATTGAAATTCATTGAAAACTATTTGTTTTATATTTTGAACAAGGTAGTCGTCTCGGTATTAAGTGTGCTGCTTCTGACGCTTAAATTGCGTATAGTTTATATCAGTTCTTAGAATCTGTGGAGAATATTGTTCTTAATTCAAATTTGAAATCGATAACAAGGAGACATTTTGATTTCTATTGCTGGAGTATATGTTGTAATCATGGGAAATAAATCATCGCGTATCAAGGGTTCGTCCAAGTCGATAAAGTCCTCCAAGTCGATGAAGTCCCAAAAGTCTATGAAGGAAGCCAAATCTGCATTTAGAACTAGATCGCTAAACAGCCTACCCCAATATACAGAGACACAGAGAGTACATTCTAAGCCAGTGTCCGTAAACACAAGCGATAGAAAAGGTGTAGTCAGTTGGGAACAGACCCAAGAAGATGCAATACTCCGAAACCCGACTCAGCACAGACGTCAGAATACGGCTCCAGAAATAACCATACAAACATCACCAAGATCCCTGAAGATAAGTGATTTCTCCAAGGTAGTTCACCAACCAGAAGTATTCGAGGATGAAGATCAAGAGGATGTTTGTATAGATTTTAACTCGGCGTCAGAGGTAATGTTAAAACGCTTCATTATAAGTTCTTGTTTTATTATTGTAAGGTGAAACAGAATGTATCATATTTTATATTTGTTGTAAGAACACAGAACTATCGAAGACGATATGAATTATTTAAAAGAAACGCGATCCATTGTTTGGTACTTGTTTTGGCGATCCAAGCTGTGACGTGGCTATATTTTTTAAAGGCGTTTATCAAGGTTTTCAAGTGCACCAGAAAGCATACTTTGGATTCCAACAGAGTATTATGGTATATGGAACGAGTGTACACAACCCTTACAGAAAAAAATGATATAGCTTACACATTGTATCATGCATTTATGACTAAGGTTTATTATTATATTTGATTGTTCCATATTTCCTATTGATCTTCTTTTTTTTCTGCCAGTTCTGTTTGGCACCTGTTGCCAGTTTTGTTTTGCACTAACCGTTTTAGGCTCCCCGTCCCGTTTTGTATAAATACCGTCCTTGTTAATAACATTTGTTCTTGTAGGAACATCACAAAGTCTTGTTTTGTGATATAATTTAATAAAATATGTATTTCCTGGAATTGAACTATTATATTAATATGTATAACCCTTTACTTACAGCCCAACCCCGAAGAACTATGCCATATATGTAGTGTTTATACAGGAAAAATCAAGTTTCTGTGTCGTATATGTTATCAAGTTTATCATCTTGGTTGTCTTCAAAAATTAGAACAACACCAACCATCACCAGTTGTTTGTTATTTAAACAGAGCTGAATCGGAATTAGGGTGGAGCTGCCATCAATGCGTGAGTATTATTTACAGAATAACTCATAACAAAATGATACATGTATGTTCAAATCAAAATGATAACCGAACACCCCGGTTTTTTTTATTAGGTTTGAAAAGTTAAATCTTGATTGGGACAGTGTGGAAAGAAAATACGTGAAATGTGGCAAAGCCTGTGACAAATTGTAAAATAATTATATTGTTTGTGGTGATCAAAAGTGCTGATTTAGATTATTTTGTGTTCATCAGTCGACTGATAGAAAAAGATGTTTGTCCCTTTCGCAGACCTGGTAGTTTTTAAGTCCATTTAACTCTATGTCTAAACGTACTAATCCACACTTTTAGCTTGTTCAATTTCAATTTCTGCTTTGGTATTTTTAATACTAAATTTTAACGTTACATAATTGCTTGTTAATACATTGATATTTTATAATTTAAGTATTTTACAATCAGTAAATATCTATGTTATGTATATTTCCTATTTGTCTCTAAATAATACTTCAATTTGGCTTTCATTTGTTTTCAATAAGTTGGCAAATATTCCCGATATAGCGCAAACTCTAACCATTGACTCATTAAATATAGACATCCGTTCGCGAATGTCAAAAGGGTGGCAACTTTTATTTTCAAAACTTTAAAGTGGCTCTTACCATAGGACTACCATAGTTTTCGAATACGGGAAATAGTTAATACGACAGACGGCCAATAACCAATTCCTTTAACAAACAAATAAGGACTTTAATGTGTTCCTTAGGTAGTAAAACGGATATCCTTAAGTGCACGATTCCACTCTTATTATATTTGTTTTGTGCCCAATTCCAGTCTTATATAATTATTTGGTTTAAACGAAATAATATGGTTATAACGAAATATTAATTCGTTTAAAAGCCCATAATAAACTCTCTAGAACATGGAATGATTGTGATTTTGAACGGATTGAAACACGATTGCAATGAAAATCGAGACTCCGATTTTCTTAAAACAGTCATTACTATATATTCCATTTTCGTTATCTATACTGTCGGCTCTTAATCAAAACCTACGTAATGCATTTTTATCAAATTAATATATGTACGCACAGCGGAGCATATAAAATAGTCGACTTCATCAATGTTATACACCCGATCTTTTGAAGGTTACTGTGTCATTTCTGTTTCATGTATTACTTTATACTGACTTCATACATACAGAACACATAGTTTATTTTGTATTACATTTAAAGAAAATTATTATTGGTCTTGCCATAGTGTGATATGTCTTAAATGATCCATATGGTGAAGAATTGTTTATTGAGTTTAGATCATGAAGAAAGCAGAAAGTACATTAGATCCAACAGATTTCTTTACATTCGGTTGTTGTCCCCTTGTTCCTTGAATGTTCAAATTCAAATACGCAATACTAGTGTAAGCTAAACCGTATCCAAACGGATAAGGGGGTTCTATCTTCGGGTACCTGTAAGATCTTCCTTCAACCGAAAAGTCAGTGATGGAAGGTATGTCATCGTTTGACGCAGGCCAGGTAAAGGGTAGCCGCGCTGCTGGGTTGGCATACGGACCAGTTATAATAATCGTTTCTAATAAAGCGTCGCCAGCAGCTTGAGCTGGGTAAAAAACTAGAATAATGGTCATCACCCTGTCGCTACTGTCAGCCCAACGCATATCTACGGGCCTACCATTAAAAGTAGCAGCATAACATGAGCATTCGACGGGCTTCCGTTTACAACATCTTGTAGGAGTTCTTGTTGGTGCCCAGGCAAATCTATTGTTCTTCGGACATTCAATTCGGCTCCAAGAACCACTCCTCTAAAGCGAGACAAAGTTAATGTTATATAAAATTGCAAATAGTAGATATCATTTCTATTACAGCAATTTACACAACTTGGTAGATTATACCGCCAGAATTGGCAGTAGGCCTACGAATATATGAATTAAACAAATTATGTAATAACACCTCTACACAAAATGCACTAAGAGAAAGAGAGACAGAGAGAGAGAGACAGAGAGAGACAGAGAGAGAGAGGGGGGTGGTTCAACCTTTTTTCAATAATTGGCTTGTCTTTAGTAGTGGAAGGTAACCGGGGGACCTGCAGAAAACCCATGGGGTTGGACAGGCAACCCTGTTCGAAACCACACCAGTTGCCTCATTGACAGACCGTATGATACACCACTCACGTGCTAATTAATCGGCCATCCAACCCCTATGCACCAAGTCCTAAGCCAACAACGACCAGATTAGTATTTTGCACAGCTTTAGCTACGAGCACCGCATACCGTCCATACAACCAGGTGTGTGTTGATATCATACCCCAAAACTTTTAATGCCTCCATTGGAATTTTCATTAACATCAGATCGGTATCGGGTGCATAATCTCCAAATACCTGCTTAGGACTGTTCGTCATTAGTCCTATAAAGCTGATATTTACATAAACTTGATTCATCAGTGTCAAAAACTTTTGGTTGTTGAGAAGAACAAATGATTTCTAGTGCCAGTGCTCAATGAATGGGTCAGGCTTTCGATGACTGATAGATTCATTTATTTATAAGGGTTATTTTCGGGAGGATCAAATTCTTCAAGTCGCATTCGAATGTTCGACATAGGTTTCATCATTTCTTGGATCTTTTGCACGGTTAGACGACCCTGGTTTACGGCATCGGGAATTGAGTAATAATATAGGAGTGTAATCGAACTGCCCACTAACTTGATCTAGACTGAACCCAGTATTTATACATTTCACTACGGCATCTACAGTATTGTTCAAGTAATGGTGATTCAAGCGCTCCCGGATCGCTAACTATATAGCCTTTGAATCCCCATTCGCCACGTAATATATCAGTAGGCAGGAATGCCATTAATGCTGGTATAACTAAACATAATGTTATATGTTCTGGCGTCCACACATATCTCAAATGCTGGTAGGTAGGTTGTTCTCCAATCTTGCATTGTAACATTCACTGAAAAACTGAATCTTGAGAGTTTTCAGGCCCCGAATAACCGTAGATCTGTGTGCACCCTGAACTCTCCAAGCATTGTGAAACACTACGAGCTACGAGATATTTGGACATCTTGTAGAAGATGAAGGCGTTATTATATAGATTTTTTTATTTTTATGTCACTTTAAATTCTGTATCTTTATCTCTCGTCTAAATGAATATCTAATGTTAAAAAGGCAAAAAATATTAACTCCTGACTCATCAAATATAGACATCCGTTTGCGGATGTTAATATGATATCCTGATTTTTCACGACCTTTAAGTGGTTCTTATCAGAGTTTAACCACAGTTTTAGATCACTGACATAATATAACAAATTGGCTGTTAAAGTTATATATTTAAAACATAATTATGATTTATTTATATTTTAAAAGTAACAGTAGACAAAGAGATCGTTTATTGATATTTAAAGTTAGAAGAGATTCAAGAAATGTTAAGGGTGTTGTCCTGACTTTGTGTCATAGATATCGTTTATTTTATTTTACTTGGATCACATACGTGAAAAAAAATTCTAAATCCGAAATATCTTCTCAATACCAACGGCAAATATTTATCCAGAGTGTTTTTAAATTTACCATTTTTTCAATGATTTGTTAAAAATAATGACTTTCTGTCGGAACTTCCAAGCTAATCTCTCTTGTTATCCTCAAAATAATATCAAATATTGCACATAGATAGATTGGCAATGGAAAAACTGAAGTGATTCCAACACTATGTGTAGATCTCAATATCGGGTATGGCGTTCCGGGGTTTCACGTGACATTAGCGGTGTCATTTCTTCTAAATGTTCACCTAATTGCACACTCCACCTTAGCATTATGTGATGGGATAAAAACATAAAAATTTTCGTTTTCTGTTATTCACAAATTAAGCATTATCTATTTAGCCCCAAAGCTAAAAATAGTTATATTCGTATCGTTGAATTCATCCTGTCAGAGAAGTAGAACGTGTCCTAAATATTCATAACCATTTGATGTTTATGAAATAAAAGGTGAAATAAAATCAACTACCAATTGCAAACATTGCCGGATAAGTAGTACATTACATTTATCAGTTACTTTAGATTTTTTATAACGCATTGCACAGTATTACTTGTATACTGCTATACCTATCTCGGTTTATTATTTCTACTAAATTTGATAGATATAATTGGTATCAAGGTTTAGCGTGTTTGTCAAAGCTTATACACCTAAATAGAAATCTGTATTTGACAGTTTGACATACTTATCTTATTATACAATAAATATACTAATTTATGGCAGTGTCAATAATATGTCCTATCACAGGATCTTATTTTTATTTTCACGAATACGAAAAAACAACTGCTCAACGGTTTAAATTTAGACGTGTTTTGAGTTATCTTCTAATTATTCCCCCCAAAATTTAAATTTAGCAAATGGTACTGTTTAGTGTATAGTAGGTAGGCCCTAGCCAACTGTTGATAACAAAAAATGAAGCAGTGGTGGGGTATTTCCGACGAGTTCGCGTAAAAACCACGCGTTTTTTTAGTAATATTTGAGGGATGGAAAGTAGAAAGTTACGTCGAAATAAAAAAAAATCTTCTTAGTCCTTGGGAAGAATGCTCCCCAGACCCGCCTATGCCCCAGTGCTTCAGATTCTTTGAAACATTTCCTGTTTTGCAAGTATATTTTAATACTTATTTTCTTTATTCACATCATTTAGCAAATTTACAAGAGGAGATAAAAATATGATCCTAATAATCAAAATATATTTTTCTTATTGTTTATTATGTGAACACTAATGTTATAAATGTAAATTCGAAGAATTTAAAATCTATACTTACGGCCTGAATAATAAATCATTTATTTTAATAAATGAAACACAATATTGTTAAGGCGTGGTGGTATCGTGGATTATTCGTATTTGAGTCTAAGTTTAATGAATTGCATGTACATGTATAGTGGTGTATGACCGTTTGTAGTTTTAGATATATTATAAGATACGTGTACATTTGAGATATTGATTCATATATTCGATATAGTTAATAAATGTAGAACAAGATTACTTATCGTGATTGTATAAGTTGGTTAAGAAGCTTGTCACCTACACTGTGAACATAAATAAAACAGTTTGGAATACATATTGATAAGATAATGATTTATGATTATCAATTTCTTGTACTACATACAAAGATTGTTTCTATGATATTTAACTCGACAAGATAATTTGACTTAATACGCCCAAAGAAAATCGTTTTTTACGAAACATACGGGGGGTTTGGATGGCGTTGTGGTCTAGAGTGCCGCGCTTCGATCTCTAGCTGTCCGGCCACCTCTGGCTTGGGGCTGTGGTTTCGAGCCCTTGTGTGAGCGTATGTGGCATGGTGAGTGGGGCGCCTTCTCAACCTCGTGTGTATCCTCCGAGCACTCCGGTTTCCTCCCACTGCTAAAGACACCGCGCAAGCGAATTATTGAAATAAAATTAAATCATATGTTAGTCCCGAAATGACCTAGTTGTGTTGAGTGAACGTTAAACGTCATCTCTCTCTCTCTCTCTCGCTCTCTCTTTTTCTCTTTCTCTCTCTCTCTCTCTCTCTCTCTCTCTCTCTCTCTCTCTCTCTCTCTCTCTCTCTCTCTCTCTCTCTCTATAAAACATAAATAAGGAAAACTTTGTGTTTAATACGCGCATGAAAAACCAAAAATGAACAAGAAAGAGTTTTTACACCCCGACTTGAAAGTAATGAATGAATGAAATGGGGTTTAACGTCCTACTATTAATGCACCTAACCTGGGCTAATCGAAGACGGACATGCTCCATACAGTGTGCTATTGGGGCAATTTTTGCCCGGGCAGCAACTGAATTCCAACTGCCAAGGGATATTTTACGTGCACACCAATGTGTACACGGGACCTCTGTTTTCGTCCAATCCGAACGACTAGGCAGCTGTCCTTGTCAGGCCCCCTTTCTGCATCACTGACAAGGGGAAATCACGCCGGAAAATCGAGATGAACTTTCTCGGCCAATGCAGGGATTGAACATCCGACCTCCAGGCTAGCGAACCAGCGCTTTATTCACTTAGCCACCGTAATCCCCCGACTTGAAAATGATCAAGCGGGATTGTTTTATTAAGAGAGAGATAAATGGGTTTAACGTCCACTCTACACAAACTAGGTCATTTCGGGACAAACATGTGGTTTAATTCTATTTCAATAATTCGCAGTGGGGGGGGGGAACCGGAGGACCCAGAGAAAACCCACGAGGTTGCACAAGCGACCCTACTCTGTGTCACATACAACCGGAGAATCGAAACCACGCCATTTGACTCAATGACAAACCTTGTAATACAACGCGCATATGCTAACCGTATTATGGCCATTCAACCCCCTGGATATTAGAAAATAAACAAGATGGGGGTTTTGGTTTTTTTATATACTCACGATTATTATATAAGTAACTGTTCAAGTTTAAATAATTTACAGGATAATCTGGTACGACTTTTATCAGAACCGGAAATAACCAAGTTAATTTCGACAGTAGAACAATATAACATAAAGCAAGGTAAGGTTTCATATTACATTTTACTGTTTGTAAAGGAAACTTTAGTTATGGTATGGCTATCATTTTAGAGCATCTCATAGCAATTTTTCCATTTAATAGTAGACCTATTTGTACACTGTTCTTCCTTTGAGAAGAAATAATCTTAAAGACAGTAAGGATAAAAATAATCAATTTAGTTAGTATTAAATTATGTAAATAGTTTAAAGAAATAAAATGGGGTTTAACGTCCCCGTTTTGTTCTCTATCCGGGTTAATGCGATATTGGGGGCATTTTGCCCGGTCAACGTCGCTACGTTCCTGTACGTGCACACCAAGATGTAGGCCGACATTCGACCACGATGTTTCGTTCCATACTAAACGATTTGGGCTGTTCCTTGTCAGGCACCAGGATTGGACCAACTAGCCAGTGTCTTACGCACATCCGTACCATCAAGGTTCAAGGAATTAATTTACAATCACCAATTTACTCTCAATGAATTTCAGGCGCATCTCTCTATAGACAGCAGTATTTATGTTATAAAAAAGCTGCTCACAGAGACACCTTTAAAGAAGAAATAACAGATGAACGCTTAACCGACGAAAGATCAATATTCGACAAACTTGACGTAAAACATACTGGTCATATCAGCTGGGTTCAATTCATCAATAGTGAAGCCATCAGAATTTTGGAGAAAAGAACCAAGGTAAGAAAAAACAATAGATGCTATAGATGCTATTAAGAAAGTTGTATATAACTACAATTCTAAGTGATTCTAACACAGCATGTCATTTGTATCTGGTTGTTTGAAGGAGACCTTTTAATAATTGCAAATATAGTACAATCGCCATTGTCAGCACATCACACATAACCGGAGTAAAATATATTTCTTCATGTTTTTCTCAAGACAAATGTGTCTTTCCTTTAGATAAAGAGGCCATCGCTCTATATAAAGGTTAATATATTCGACAACATCTTTGATTTTATAATCATATTATACCATAATTGCAACTATTTCCTGTTTACTATTGGTATATCTCAAAATGGCGCCGAGTCAACGGAAATGATTAGTAGCGGAAGTTTCTTCTACACTTAAATAACACCACCAGTAACCACTGTGCAGGGGGAGTATTGTGAAATACGTCCAATATAAAATTATATATTATTATTGCACACATTCCTGAAATAATTTAAAACAAATTATAAAGTTGAAACGCGCTTGGTCAAATTAAACATCAAAGAAGGAAACTAAATAAATATTATTTTCCCACAGCCATGTATGTGTACGGCCATGTAATATACCTCATTGGCCATAATTTTTGGGGTGGCAATATATTAATTTGCTAGACTAATATCTGCACCACACATAATTTACACAAAAACTATACGCAGAAATCACAAACAAATGAACAATTCAAATAAAGTGAATGGATTCAGGGGCAAGCGGTAAGCGCCCACTGCGCTGTACAGTCCCGGGCCTATAATGATTGCCTTTTGGTTTATACTACTCGATATTCGTTGAATTGCAAATCATCTGTGGGACGCAAACTGGTGCATGACGTAGGATTGGGTATTATTACATCCATTTAATTTGTGTAGTTAATATTATGTTTTAACATGCTGTAATCGTGTTTTCTATGTTTTGTTTAGTAGCTTAACTTGTGTCATATAATCTGAATAATGTTCTTTTATATCTTAGAATCAACTGGTAAAGATATTAACTCCGGGAGAATTATACAGGTCAAGACAAATATTCCTCAACTACGACCACGATAGGGATGGGGAGATAACTCGTTTCGAATCACGTATGGCACAGATGCAGCACTTTAGGTTTGTCTCGATCAACAATTTAATTGCACCACAGAAAAAGTAAAGACATCGTTTAGCTGTATTCTTATCGAAATATGTAAGGCCAGACAGGAGGGTCAGAATATTTGGAAAGGGGTCCGGGGTGAAAAATCAAGGTATTTGTGACGTATATCTGGACGCAAATATAACAGATTCAATGTCATCAGCTGAAACCAACAAAAAGATGAAATATGCTCGTTTTTAATAAAAAAAATTTAACTACAACACTTTGAGTGACATTTAGTAGATTACAAAAAACACACTTAATAACTATATTCATAATTACTAGTTTATTTACATACAACGTTTTCTTTAAATATAAGTCTATATGTGGCGTTTGGTTTGAAATACTGTGTCTTTAGAAATTTCAAAGTTATACACTACTTTCCTGTACTTATCAATAATTGTATTGTCTCATCTTACAAACTATAAAAAGGGGTTATAGAAAAAATCCTTTTATTTTATTTGTACTTTAGTTTGACATAAACACAAAACTTGTACTCCACACTTTCAGAGATATAAGCTGTTTCCCTACACCTACCCCGAGTAAATTACTGTTCACTGACGAAGAAATAGGAGGGTAAGTTCTATAATTTTACTTTCGTAAACTCATTACCTTGATATGTATGCTTTTGAGCACTATTTGATAACTGTATGATCCTGGCAACTGCAGTGACACTGGCTCGCTAAACTTGTGGTCTTAGGTTCGCTCCCGGTTTCGGCCGAGAAGCTTTCTCTGGATTTTCCTGCGCGGTTTCACTTGTCAATAGTGCGGGGAGATGGGACGAAGTATCGAGATCTCATGTATACATTGGTGTGCACGTAAAAGAACCCATAACAGGTTGAGTTCAAAAGAAGAGTAGACCTTACAACCGTTGTCCGGACAAAATTCCCCTCATTGCACAGTGTATGAAAAAACCTTCTGTTTATTACCCCAGTTGGTGCAGAGATGTAGGACGTTAATCACCATTTCATTTCATTTGATTTCTATAGGATCAGCTTGACCGATGATTCAAAATCTTGTACACGTCTTGATCATTATTATTTTAGCGTCATCAGTTGGATGGATTTTCTGCGTGACCAAGCAATATGCATAATAGCCTGCAGACGAAATTCTTTCTGCAAAGATCCACCAAAGCCCAGAGACCCCCCTGAAGCCGTCGTCTGTGATGTTCCCATGAAAAGTACAGTTCCAGATAAGAAAACAAAACTACAGACCGAAAATAAGGCCGCCAAAACTATCACTGACGAGGAACATGTTCAAAACACAGCCCCAACTGAAGAGATTGAAATAAAGTCAGATACACGCGCGTCTGTCGATAATGTTTCAAATCCATCTCCTTCGGACCCTGCTAAAAATAACACCCCTCTTGAAGAAGCTGAAACCACCTCTACAACAGTGTCTGTTAAGGTTTTAGAACCACACACCGACACTGTTTTGATGAGATCTGGACGAAGTAAATCTACCATGGCAAATCTAAGCGATGGTCGAACAAAGAAGCTTCAGATGCCCAGTAAACGTGCTAGTGCAGCGAAGTCGGCAGATCATACTATTGCCGAAACAGAACCGAAACTACGAAAAGTTCCAAACGTTATTCTTCACGAGGAGGATCATCCATCTAAAGAAACTGCTATATCTGCCTCTCGTGAATCGGTTGACGACGACACTAGTGATGTTGTACGCAGATTCCCAAAGACAACACGTGGACAAACTATGTCAATGTATGTGTACGAAAGCAACAGAAGAGTAAGCAGTGAGAACCAAATGATCAGAAGACCCGTTTCTGTTGTTGGTTTCAAAATGGAACCAACAGACCTCGTGTCAAAGCTTTCAGTCAAACTTAAGAAAAGGGAATCCATGGTGTCACAAAATAGCATTCATCGTTTACTGATAAATGATGCGATGAATGCCGATGTTCAGAAACGGAATGCCGAGGCACAACTACCAGTTAAAGATGTTTTTGCCACTAAAGTACCCCAAAGTAATCAAGATGCTGAAGTGTTGGATTCCACTCCAGGCTTGGGTGTTGCAAAACATGTTTCAAAAGATGATGTAGAAATTCGTGAAAGAGAAGATCTATTTCATGAAACGAAACCAGAAATCGGACAATTTCGGGCCTCAGATAGTGTAATTTTAAAACCTGAACGTATACAAAAATCAACACGCGGACAAACTAATTCTTTATTTGTGACCCGAAGTGAACGAGCAATGTTATTGATTGATCAAAAGGATAGAAGGCCAATGTCTCTTGGGTAGTTTATGTATATTATAATATTGTGTATATTATCATAATAGACAACTGAGGAAATAACTTTTTTCTGTCTGACCTATTTATATTGTATCAACCTTTAATGGTGCTAAAATCGTAGTTTAGATACGGGTATAAAAAAAGTTTATACTGCTATAAATAAAATTTAATGTATACTGCTATAAATAAATTTATATACTGCTATAAATAAATTTATATACTGCTATAAATAAATTTATATACTGCTATAAATAAATTTATATACTGCTATAAATAATTTTATATACTGCTATAAACAAGTTTATACTGCTATAAATAAGTGTATACTGCTATAAAAAGGTTTATATTGATAAACTGATACAAGTTAAATAAGTATTATACTGATATAAGTTAAATTATAATAAATAAATATTTACTAAATAGGTTTCCATTGATGATTCTGATATAAATAATCCTTTTTTCTCGCAATTTACTTGACTTGCGTCCGTTAGAATGTAATCTATGGGTTTATTGCATCGAAATATTACCCCCCCCCCCTTCCGTTAGAATTTAATCTCTGTGTTTATTGCATCGAAATATTAGCCCCCCCCCACCCGCCTGCCCAACCCTACCCGCCTGCCCAACCCTACCAACGTAACAGTAAATAAAAGCTTCGTTCAGCCAGAACCAAATCCTGATAAATTTTACTTTCTCGCATTTCTACCAGTGGCGTATGTATGATGCCATTGTGCAATGGACGTCGAATAGACAGAAACGCCCAGTAACATTCATTGACAGTATACAGTATCTTGTTTGACCATAATTGGCACCAATGATTCTGGCGGAGCAGATGTGAGGATGGGTGGGGGTGGTTTGAATGGATTTCCTCGATACTACATTGCATTGTACCATTTATTTTATGTAAATAGATAAATATATCTATGTGGATAATTAATGTGGTTAAAACTTACTTTTTATAAGTGGGATACTGGCATAAGTGTAAATAACTCAATCTCAAGTGGACGTTTAATTAGTGTTTTATTAGCAACATTTCCTTGACGCAAACCATTCTTCATTGCAAGTTGTATGAAATTAAAATTAGACTGCTTTTGTGAACATTTCGAACAACTCAGCAGTGAAAAATTCAATGTATACAGTAAAATCCTGCTAATGAGACTAGTTGCAGGACTGACACAAACACAAAGTGGTCTTGATAGAGCAAAAAATGCAAGGGGCCATAGTCTGTGATATGGCCATGTGGTGCAACCTAGTCCTTTATAACGTATCCTATAAAGGTATACATGGCGTTATATTCTTAAATATTCTGAACTTCTCTTTGCAATTTATACCATAAACTTAATGACCTATTTTTCAGATATAGACCCGCGGTTAAATTGGGTTTGAATTGTGTATGACGAGTTGCGGGCGAGTAATAAATCGTGAAATACATTAATTAATTATGGTCAATACTGAGAGGGTATGTTGTGATACGATACTTATCTTACTGACCAGGGGCAAATACGTAATGTAGTCCATGATCAACAGCTTGGTACCTTGTCTGACTCGACACTGTGCTATGTAATACAGTACTCAATAAATGTACATACGAATAATAACTTTATAAATACACCCAATTATAGCTTTTCATAATATTATTTAAAAGCAATCTAACAGAATTTCGAAAATATAAAAAAATGAACTGAGCCAAATAAGGCACTTAGTCAAATCCTGACAACATTCGACGTTATGTTGTATTGTATTCGCCGAATTAAAGTGCGGCCTAGGTATGCAGATGGGACGAAAACATAATGAACGTAAAATAACTCGTGACAGTCTAGGGTTCAAGTCATGGGGGCCATAGGAAACAAACAACCGTGTTTCAAAATCAGCGAGATATTGTATATTATGCTGACGAGATGTTAAACCCAAGTCCATTCCATTCCTTGATTATGAAGCAATATTAATCTCATCAATATATATTTTTTTCGGCATACATATATATATTTAATTCTAGGCATTCATGATAATCTGATAATCCTGGAATAAACGTACAATCTCAACAACGCACGTATTTCACCTGATTAAATCATCTAATAAGACCACGGTATCAGTATCAATAAAGATAACATAATCGGAAGTTGAATGTTCACTCAAAAAAGTCAACCTACTTCCGTAACAATACATAGAGTCGGTGATAAAATGTAATGGCCAAAAATAATGTAAATATTAGGAAAAAAGTGGCTATGATATCGTTTGTGTGGAGTTTTAATCAAATCAAAACGACGAGATTGATGAAAAAAATCTGAGTGAATCGCCATAGGTTAGATTGCTTTTATAATATATGGTCTAGTCGGGTGTGAAGTATGCATATAATACGGATAGAAGGTCAGAGTGGGTAGGACGCTGACTTGCTAAACTGGAAGTCGCGTGGCCGAGAAAGTTCATCTGGATGTTCAGGCGTGGTTTCTCCTTGGCAGTGGTGCAGGACGGAGGGCCTGGCAAGGACAGCTGTCTATTCGTCGGGTGCGACAAAAAAATGGGGCCCCGTGTGTACATTGGCGTGCACGTAAAAGATTCCTTGGCAGTTGGAATTCGATATAAGAGCAGGCCATAGTGCCGCTGCCCTCATAGCATACTATATGGTGTATATGCCCGTCATCATTAAAACTAATTATTGCCAAATCCTACTTTGCTGGTTTTCTCAATATAATTGTAAATGACCACTTACTGAAACTCGTTAAAACACAGAAGATTGTGTTGCGTACCTTTAGATTACATATAGGCCTAGCGTTGAGATGATTCCCATGGAGGTAATTTGGAATCATTTTTTTTATAAACGGGATTTTAATTGACAGCAAGGACAAAATCAAAAACTAAACAAAACAATTATTGCTCTCTCAATAAGCTTGCCGAAGCCCTGGTCAATAGGCGATTGATGCTATGCAAACACTGTCGATTTTGTGTCCGTAAATCGCTCCAATTTATATTATGCTGACTAAACATTGGTGGTCTAAGCTCTGAAGTTGGGGTCAGACACCATTGTTCACACATACACTTCACCAACATCTACAGAGATAAAATTATGGAATCGGATCAAATTTCGAACTTTTTGAAAAACTTAGACATTGTAAACACATCTGTACGAACGTCATCATCTACAAACTTTCGGCACAGAGGTTGTCATTTTAGAAATATCTCTTGGCAAGATTCACTGATGCGAGGTAAAAGCCTAATCTCTATAACAAGATCATTAAGATTACAATCTACAGAAATCGGAGGGAGATGGACAGATGTGTTTTATGACTTCGTATTTCTATCTTAAATAACAGATTATGATTCCACGCGGCCTCTCACAGAAATAGAGTGTTGCCCAATAAGTCCCACCACTATAGTAGTGGTAATGACCATTCGTTTTGTTGGAAACATTGTGGAATATGTCTCTTAAAATCTAGAGCATGGATGACCAAGGATAGTATATGTACCGGTCAACAACTCATAAACATGGACTGCATATCTTCAATAATCATTCAAAACAATGATAAACAAAGATCCTTTGGTCGAATTTTTTAATTGTGATATAAATCTACAGAATGAATTTAAACGATGTATCCAATCTTTACAAAAATAAAGAACCACCCTGGTCAAAGTCATTTCAAAGAAACAAGAAATAACAATTGAAGTTAGCTAAACGATGGAATGGATATGCAATGATATTTTAGAACGTTATTTAATTCCTTGGAGAAAATACTAAACATATTAACTAATTTCTATATCCTGTAAATGTAAGAAAAATGTAATCCTTATAAGACATATGGAAATAGATTCCACTAAAAATAAACACACTTGGGGGCCATTTAGCAGATAAAAAAAATAATAACAAACTGATTAACAAGATGAAAGATGTAATAGACAACAAGTAGAAAAGTGTTCATCAATATATTGCACCAGATTTTTGTTAATTAATTATTATTTGCTTGATAACGATACCTGTATGTGTATTGAAACGTAGCATGTTACAAAAAACAACTCAGAAGTAATATATCCATACAAGTGTGTTTATTGTAAGAAAAATGGTCTAATTTTTTATCGCTTGATAGAAACTAAATCCTAAAATCTACTCAAATTGATTATTTAACATGAAATACACCCTTTTTTCATTAACAATATATGCATACAAATTTTTTAGGGAGAGGGGTATTACATAGGCTAAGCCTGTTTTCCAATCCCATTCAGACAACATAAATAAAATATTGTTTAAAAAAAACACCCAAAAAACCCATGGAATTGAGAAAAAACAAACAAATTATGAATGTTAGATAACATTAGTATTTCTTGGACAATATCTTATTTGTCACCACTTAAACGAAATTTAAGTCTACTCAAATTTATTGTTTCACTTTCAATTGAGAAAATTAAAAACAAAATATTATGAATAATATAAACCCACCTGTTTGGATTTAATCGGATTAAAAAGGGACCCATCAAAAGATTTCAGCGACGAGTATATTTATGTGGGAATTATAAGTAGTCAAGCCTACATAATAACATAATCTCTGTAGGCAAATTGCAACCACCATTAATAAATATAATTATTATATTTACAAGATTCATTACGGTTTACGTCAGTGTAACTATTTGTTCTGTTCATCGTACATTTCTTGTAATATCTTCCTATATTTATACTGCTGGGGTCCCCTCGTCCGCTGTGCCATCATATACACCGTATTGTAATCCATACGTTTAACTTTTTGTCGAAATTCTTCATCAATGTCCGCCTTCGTCTTAGGTTTTGTACCCTTTTTGGTTTCTTCCTCAGACGTTTCCTCTTCAGATGATTTGGAGTTGCCTACTCTTTTATCCTCGGAATCGCACAGAACCTTGGGTTTACCACCAGGTAAAATGTCTTTAAATGCATTTTGGGGATTTAACGGATTGTTTTTTGAGTTGAGATTTAAAGATACTTTTTGTTTCGGAGAACTCTTACGACGACTGTTTTTTGCATCTGTGGTATCTCCACTCAGTGGTCGCCCATCGTCGCTTCCACTGCTACTGTGTATTTCTCCGATGGGACTAGATTTTCTCCATGCTCCTTGAGAAAGCTTAGGACTGTTTTTTCCAGGATTGACTTTTGGTGGAGTCTTCGCACTACGTGTTTCCTTTTTTGAATGTTTCTTAGTATCCTTTTCCAAACGGTTTTTGTCTTTAATATCCACTTTTGAACTGGAACTCATAATTATTAAAGTGAACACGAAAGTATCGACAAGGATATTTATCAGAACCTAACATAAACAAATTGAATCATATTGTTTTTTCAGATGAAAATAGCATTCACTTTGATCCAAATGACGAATACACACAATTAAAAGCAGGAAATTAGAACTATGAATATTTGAAGATCTTGGTGCAATGTACTTCAATAAATTGGCAATTTGCTAGTCTATCTGCAAAACAATGGTTGATCTATTTCCTTATAACAGTCGAACTAAAGGAATATTCCCTTTGTTACCACAGAGTCAAAGCCGTTCATTTATCATATACCTTTAAACAAACAGATAATACAGCATTACAAGATTCACTGTGTGGTAGTTTTATTGGACGACTTATCCACGTAAATACACTTAAATTAATTTTATATCTTTATATACCTGACACTACAGTAAATACTTCAAACCGTGGTAATTTATTGTCCATTATGATCAAACTATCCGAGGTATGTATTCATAAAGATCACGTTTATCCAACACCTTCTCCAAAAGAGATCCCTTAAATACCCATATAATCTTCACTACGAACTTAGCTTCGCTTCAGCTACCGTGTGTGACACTGTTCATAACCTTTAAATTACGGCTTGTTTGAACGTAGACTATCGGTTGTCAACAAAACAGTTTTATATAAAAGCCTCCCCTGTGATATCACATAGAACAATCGACGGTAATGAGCTTATTATAACCGCTATTGATTAATTAGTTTTGGCGATCAGAGATTACAAGTCAGTTGTAAAGAGTCGTGTCATAACCTACGAATTTATTCAATCCCGTTATAGAACGTTGTAATTTTATCCGGTAGATAAATGCCCTAGTACGTCATCTATTTAATTCTTATTTTATGAAAAACTATGCAAGCCTTTGTGTGATATAATTATATTGGCATGATATTGGTATACCGAGACATATAACGGTGGTGATATCATATATCGATGGAAATCGACGTTAAAAGTAGGCCTACGTATTTCAAACCATGCATGTATTTCATAAGCATAGTTGGAACTTTGCAGTCAAAGCGACACTACATTTATATGAAATTTGTGTAATATTTTGTCAAATAAATGTGCACGTTTTATATGTAGAAAGCGAACAGAGGCAATGTAAAGTAACACAAATTATGGTGACAAATAAAATGGTTTCGCCTTCCTAACCTCGAAGGAATTATAAGTGAGCAGAAATTTGCCCATGTATCTGTTATCACTCGTCACTTCATCAGTTATATAGAGGGATGACTCCTGCTTCCTTTGGCGTTCGGCACTACCGATTCAGGAAACCTGTATTACTCAGATATCATAGCAATGATCTCTGTGTAAAAATTATATTTGGAACGTGTTTAATTAATTCTATCACATAATGTGATAATGACTGACAACAATATTGTCCTTAAAACATGGGCATCATTATATTGAATATTATTTCTGTTACTCCAAATTGTTAATTGTAGTCCTTTCGGGTACCCTGGTCGTGATATGACGCCTACTACCAATATCATAGTAATTTTCAGACTACGAAAGACACGTCCACTAAAACCCAAACCGTCGGTGCGTCTTAAAATAGTTGGTCGCCATTTTAATACTTTAAGTTTGACAGAAGCGACGATCAAATTTGCCGAGGTTTTATTAAGAGGCAACTCCCGTTAAGCGGTCAGTCGTGAAATCCCTTGGGTGGCTGCTTAATGCAGATTCTACTGTATACGATTGCATTATCACTTAAACAGTTTTATAAGAACGGAAAGAGGTGTACAATCAAATTCCATTCCGCATAAACAGTATCGATTTTGCATTATATCATTATCAATCGTGTATTAAATAGGCCGCCAATCGATGGGGTCTTCTAAATACCATATTTCTATGCCCGTGGTCGTCTGGTCGTGTGTGTACATAACACTCGAGCCTAGTTTATTACAGAATGCTTGTTAGATTAATTGTTTTTTTCTAGAATATTAAAACGGACTCAGATATCAGACCATGTTTGATTGTAAATATAGATATCTGATAGGTGACTTGTTTCGTGTCATATTATTGTCCCATTATATTTAAAAGATAGACCGGCTGAGTACTAGATTAGTTTATTTCTCTTCGCACGCATATATTTATAAACTGTTGGAAAGGCAAACTATTACCTCATATTACTTCCATAATAATCCACACATTTCCTTTAGAGTTTGGTTCAAAATATTCTGTTTATCCATTTTCTTCAGTTTTATATACATGTACAAACGCGAAGAATTAATATATTTATTGTGTATCTACAATTGCTAGACCTCTTTGATTTGAGGTAAAAAATGTGGATTGCAATGGATGATGTTGATTTACTTCTAAAGATATCAGCGGTGATATGTAACCGCTTCTGAGTTTAGCGCCTATAAATATAGCTTTTTAAACAACATTTCGTTTTTTTCGGGTGTTTATTGGGTTTGTAACCTATGGAGAAGGCATGGCATCTTGTAATATAGAGAAGCGGGTTCTAACCCATTGATGATGTATTTATATTGTATTGGATCTGAGAGCCCATCACGTCACCTAACACAGCTGAAAGACCATATCCTAGTCATGTCTAAAATACTTAAATATATTACTATTTTCGTCATTTCCATCTTGATTTCAAGCTCCGTGTAAAATACGTCAGGTAATTCTTGTATTATTAAAAGGTTCATTTAAGAAATACTTATTCAGTTAAGTTCTTAAGTGTTAGTTGCATATCTTACATTCAAATTCATATCATTCTGTGATATTATCCATTTTGTAAAAGCTAGCCAGTAAAACAACATAGAACATGGAAACCGTAGCCTATACATATGGTTCGAATGTAAACAAGCCCAAATGGTTGAAATGGTTAGAGTACTGCAGCTTCAATCGCCCGCCACACAACCCTACACCTATGTAACAGAGGATTCCGAATATGTTACGAAATCGAAATGATTCCAGATTTGGCTGCACAGTTTGTAAGACAAAAACTTTGTCTACTATGCCATTGAATAACTTAGAGATATGTCCGCGGAAAATTTAGAAACACGCTAACCCCAAGTTCGGAGGGATACCATTTGACTATCACGTCAAGATGAAAACAGATGTAGAATTACAAATGCACTTTATAATTTTTATAATCTACTCACTTAGAAATAGTTTTATTAAAGATCCGCCCATATTAAAGGGTTTTTTTCCGGTGTTACAATACAAATACTAGTCATGGGTCATTGAAATGAATATATTAATTAACTTAGGACCATAGTCACCATACATATATTTTCTGGCACATCTGTGATTTGAACAGAAGCTTAAAGGTTTTTCTTTAATTTTGTTAACATTAAAATGATGAAATGTACAATTCCATGGGACTTTATCAAAAATTGTAAAATGTTTCTTTCCGCAGTCAAATCGTTTCAACACCTATATGTCAAGGGAAACAACTCTTTATTTAAGTTCATTTGGTTATTGAAATAAATGCCAAACATGTCCATACGTTTTTGTCAATGAAGCCTGAAGTTGACTTTACAGAATGTCTGATAGATTGAATTTGCCATGTAAAAGTAACTGATGGGTAAGAATTTATATTGACTTTCAAAGTTCAAAGAATCTTTTTTACTTCGTTAATTAAATAAATCATTAATAATTCATGCCTATTTATCATTTTTGGTGTTTTACTGTTTTACTTAAGAACTGTTGCAGGTGCGTGAATTGTCACACAAATTCACACAATCAATGTATTAATATACGATTTACGGACCATGCAGGTCCCCATTTGATTGCAATTAAGAGTCGCTGGGTGACTAAATCTCCGTGGCTTAACACGATAATCCTTTGTATTATTAAATACCTCATTCATCTTTCACACGCCATTGATCGGATTTCATTAATCTATATACAACAAATTAATTTAGCCGACTGTGTGCCGTAAAAAGACAGTGCAGTTAATCAGTGTTCAACCAACTCTCGCTCAGAATGGATGCATATGAAAACAACGGTAAAACGGCTCTGAGGAATTTATTGAACTTGAACAACAAAGCAGAGTTTCAGCTATCCAAAGAAATCCGACACTTGAGTATTGAGACAAATAACACTATTAATGAAGTTAGTTCGACGAAACAAAGCTTTTCTCAGAAATTCGAAGAATACGTTGAACACGCTTCCAAAAAGTCTAATCAGAAGCGTAGACGGGTCCTAAATTCTGCTAAAGAATATTACCGATCCAAAACACCCGATGTTCCGACTCGTTTTGATCAAATAGTTTCAAGATTAAGTGTACATGGACCGAATGAGATGGAGACTGCTACAGACTTCACCTTTTCGGATTTTCTGGAGACACCAGAACAAGTGGAAACTGGCAATTATTTACTGGGAAAATGTTTATCGGAGAACCTGGATAACAACTCAGCAACATTCCATGGTCAACTGAAAAATGAAAATACACATGGAGATATTCTGATTTCACCGCGGATTGTCAAGAACCGGGAAGAACCATATCTTGACCGCAAACCCAGTCATAGAGCTGTCAGTGAAATTGATGATTGCGTTATTACATTTCATGAAAATATACAAGATACAGAAAATACTCATGCAAACCCAGCTGATTTAAATAAACAAAAACAACCAATAAATATTCCTGTTATATTTGTTACAGACGAAGCGGAAGTTAATACACCCAATTCTTCCCGTAAGTCCAGTTTAGCATCAATTTCGGATTATTGTAATATTCTAGATATAAGGCGTCGACGCTCAAGTACCGAGAAAGATTTATTAGAAATAACTTCAGAAATAGCATGCCGTCCAAGAAGTTCAGGAACACTAAAGCTGCAAACTGGTACGAAGATTCGTCGACATTCGGATTATTCTGAAAGTAGTGTTGGCGACGAGAATAGCATAGCAGACCTTAAAAGAATCATCGACGAAAAACGACGATCCTCTTTCAGCAATGGTTTAGTTTTTCCGAAGATAAAAGGGGCATCTGACTATAGACATTGTCGGTCGCCTAGTAACACAACATGCCCAAGAGACGGAAACTCTAAAAATTAAATTGTGTGACTTTTTTGACGTGTTAACTTGAATATATATAACTAATAATAGTATGCTACGTGTAATGTGACATTCAAAACTTACTATGGAAAAGCTTGTAGGAAGATACATGGAGGTATATTGTATGCTTAAAGTTTCATCAATCGGAAGAAATTGAGATTTGAAGTGATTTATATCATGAATTGTTTTAATAGGTGCTTGTGATCTGTCCCAGTCTTGAGGGATATAACTGACTTTTGATATAATTTGAATTTCAAAACAGGAACATTAATATCGACACTGTCATTTATGTAAAGGTGTTACCGTATCTCTAAGATAATCGTTGTAAATAATTTTATAACTAAAATAAAACCGAGCTTATAAATATATAGACTAGAAATAAATGTTAGAAAATCAGGGAAAATGGTTGTTCAGCTATTTTAATTAATTTTCTGCGTCAGTGTTGATAACTAAAAGGTCATCAACGTCTGTTCTGAAGTGAAATAATGTTGATGGAAGAGCCTCTGGGACTAAGACAAATACTATATGAATCGTAATTTACCCCTTTTCTTCCTATATCACCCGTGTCGGGTTGGGAGTTGGGTGGGGTTTGGGTGTAAACCCGTCTGAAAAAAGGTAAAGCACAGTTAAGATAAAATAGTTCATGGCTATAACTTGGACTCCAACTGATATTTTAAGAAATTGACTTTTAATGGAATAGGGATACCCCAAAGTAACACAGATGTCAAAAAATTCATAACATGATTCATTTAACATCCCAAACTTGGACTGCATATTATTATAATACTATGAAGGATATACTATTCTGGGGCCTGTTTCACGAAATATTAACTAAGATAAAATCCGATTTAAGTCATTCGATTGGATAATATTAGATTGATTTTAGCGCTTAGCCAATCAGATTTGAGTATGTACTAAAATTTGGATTTTATCTTAAGTTAAAATTTCGTGAAACAGGGCCCTGTTTAGTGTATTATAATGCCATACATAAATTATTGTAATTGCTTAAAACAAATGCAGGTCTGTCTGGATTGCAATAGCATTTTTGTACGCCAACATTTTCATGTCCGCCCGTGGACACGCTACAGGTTACAATTTTTATCCGATTTTGACGAAACTTGAAATATAGGTTCCTTTTGATATTGGCATGTATCGGACCAATTTATTTGTGGACACACTACAGGTTACAATTTTTATCCGATTTTGACGAAACTTGAAATATTAGTCTATCGCGGTTCCTTTTGATATTGGCATGTATCGGACCATACCTTCACGGAGTATGGTTGTACGAAAAATGCGTTCGCATAATTGTATCACGGTTACACTGTAATGGCGGATGAGTTTAAATTTCGTTAAAATCGCACCAAAACTGCCGGACAAGATGGCGGCTCCTTGTACGCAAAAAGTGTAAAAGTATGTCATACCAAGGTTGTTGACTCTCTAGAAGTCACAATTGTTATCAGATTTTGACGAAACCTAAAATATATGTATGTTTGTGTGCCAATGACCCCGTTCTTTTCGCTATCAGATCGTACTGATTGTACGGAAAACTCGTGCTTTTTACCTCGTGGATTCTCAAGAGGTCACAATTTTTTTTATATATAGCACCATTCCACCATAATAAAGGTTGAATTCAAATTTAGGAAAATCGAAATGAAACTGTCGGAACAAATTGCCGCTCCTTGTGTAAAAGTATGTAATATCATGGACCGTGTATACATGTAGATGGACGGGCAACGTCAACGAAGCCTTTAGAATTATATGACGCGGCAAAAAGCAGACGTGACAATCGTGACTAAAATAAAATTACCTCCCCTTTGGCAATTACCAGTATTAAGTTTAAAAGCAAAAAGACAAAAATCAATTCTTAACATCGTCTTTGTGTACTTCCGACTTCGTACAAACCTACTAAAACACTCATTTAATCTTTACTTGTGCACAATTAATTATCAATCTGGGCATTATTATACCTGAAATCTATTTTCTTAATTTTAAAATCCTTCCTACATACGGCAATTTGGATTATTAAGCGAAACCAAAATTGTACAAACTACGAAAATATTGAAATTGGCCGTACCACAACTTTCAACTGTTGCGTTTGGACATTTCAAAGTTCTAAATTGGAGATATGTCCAAAAGACCTCACCACCTTTTAATATTTGCGCATTTTAGAAGATAACATTCCTTTCTGGATTATGGCCCTTGATTGTACGAAAAATCGCTTTTGTGATTAGCTTTGTCTCTACCCATCTCTTGCAAAATGTGAGCGTATCTTACCTGACAACTAACTGCTGGTTTGGAATATTTATGTGCCCTGGAAATAAGCTAGTTCAGTGACGTCAACTGTCTGGTATTACATTTTTTTTCTTAGATTGTGGTATTCATCGTTAGTCACGAAATACCCCCCCCCCCCTCCCAGCTAATGGCTAAAATATAAGCAGTTTCCATATAAGTACATTCTGATTGCAAAGTGACCAATCAAGTAAAGGGTGCCAAACAAATCTTGACATCATTTAGCCCGATGGAGAGATCGTGAGAGACAACATTCAGAATTCGTAGTTGCTAGAGACATGATGTAGATCTGAAGGAGGTAGCGTTGGCTCTTGCCATTTTAAAGAGTGTCTTGACAGTCATTAGGTCTGAGTGGTAGGCTCGTGAAACTCAGACTATTGAAGATAACTGATATGGCTAAAAAAAAGAACGAATACACTTATTAAAGTCGAATAGTTCAAAGAGTATTCACATGTGTTAATGATATAGGTATAATACTATTTGAATTATATCAGTGTACTCCTTTTTTCTGGTCCACCCGATATAATTATGTAATATTATAGCTATCTATATTTGTATTTTCTTGCATTACGGTTATATAACCAATTATGTACAACAATGAAAAAAATGTCAGGATAGCTATATAAATCTGCTATTTTGAAAACGGCCTGACATAGGATAGTTTCACAAACACACCCTAAAGACGTCTAGATATTTTTATATGCTACATGTACCTTGGCTCAAATACACATTATTTTGTTATTTTGAAGACGGTCTGACACAGCATGGTGTCACAAACATACCCCAAACAATTGTGAGACGTCTGAATATTTTGATATTTAAATACTTTATTTTTAGAGGTGGGAGGGGGGGTATCTAAAGATAACTTCCTTGGCTCAAATACAACATTTATTTCTACTTTCTACCGGGTAAAATATTACTCAACTCAGCCGTTTGCTACATCAGATACACTTGGTATTATAATCTTTGACAAGTGTGTTACTGGTATTTACATCCCAGTTATACCTCGTTGCCAGTGGCAACCTTTGATAAAAGTATCCGTGTATCAGAAATGAACAGTACACTTTTTAAAAAGAGTACTGTTCATTCCCGACAAACGAACACTTCTACACCGTTTAAGATACCATTCAAGCAATAAGTAGCGGACGTTTAGTCCGGCCCAGATCGCAATGATAACGATAGCTCTATTCAAAGCAGCCTGATAAATAACACCAAACATCTAGTCAAAATCACTGTAACAACACAAACCGGGTGGAACAAACTGGCAGTTCAAAAATATATACAATATTATAAAATTAAAATAAAAACATATTACAAAAATTAATTATTATACATATCAATTGGCATCTATTCCACAATTTGGTTTGATTTATATTAATATGCAAAACATATAAATTAGAATACTAAATAATTATATCAATTGTGAGGATAGAAGGCGCAGTTCTCCTGCTGGACACTTCACAGGCATTAAAAATAAGCAGGATGAAAAAGAAACGCCTAGAAAGACATACACTTTATTACAAATAATTCGCTGATGCATACTTTCACCAGGAATGACCCACGTTTCGCATTTCATTTACACTACATTTAATAATAATATTATTAATATCGCAGTCCTCTTCGCCATAGACAAGTTGTTTTGACGATGTGGTCTAAACAAACACGTGATAGTTTTACTCCCAGCGGTATACCAATACGCACGTGTAAATACTATTCAGGTCATCTCTCCACTGCGCAATCATTCTACCATGAAATGTAACGTGAGGCTCAAAAAGGGATAAATGAAAGAGCATTTGACACGTTTCGGTTGAAACGACTCGATAATAAATACTATTTTCACATTTTCCTTCACAATACTCGATAGAAATGTGATGTAAGTCAGTTATTAGCACCTTTCCTCGGTGTATCGGTGAATATCAGGACAGTTTTGGTCGGGGACCGCCTCGGCTTCGCCTCGGCTGAACCCCCGACCAAAACTGTCCTGATATTCACCGATACACCTCGGAAAGGGTGCTAATAACTACTACATAATATCTACTGTGTGAAGACAAATAGCACATAATAGTGTTAAGGATTTTATTTTTAAATTTACCAAGCCATCTTTATTCAGTAACCTGTGAATAAATAATGAAATAAGTATCAATTATGAAAACTATAAAGATAAATGCTTTTATTTCAATATGTACATGCCCTTTAAACCCACTGTACAACTTGTATGGATGTATCATGATGTAAATATATGATAATGTACTTTATAGATAAACATTTTACAAGAGAAAAAATAATATAACTGAATGAATGAAATTAAGGTTTTAACGTCCCACTTTCCTGCTCCATCAGGGCTAACGAAGATGGTCATGCGTCATGCAGTGTGTGCCATGGGGGAAATTTAACCCAGGCAGCGGCAACAGTTTAATAGCACTTCCGGTCCGTGGCCAACTAAACGTCGATGATTATATAATTATTTTTTTAGGATAAAAAACTAAAACATGATCCATCCAGAGATGAATTGTATGTGTGAGGCAAGTCTTGCCAGTAACATCACATGGCCTAAGTTGTCATTATAATTTGGGAGGCTGTGTCCACTTTTCTTTACAAGAAAGTCGGGGATGGTTTGTCGAGTGGTGTAACGCATGGGCTTTAGATCATATGGTCTGTTATTTAGTCAAGTTGCAGGGTTTCAATCCAATGCGAAAGACGGCGGGCCAACCTCGTTGGTTTTCCGCAGGTACTTATGATTCCTCCCACTGTTAAAGACCCCAACATGGAAGATAATAATTTGATTAAAATTGTGCCATGTGTTATTCCCGAAATTACCTAGTTTCTATCGAATGGACGCTAATCTCCATCTATGTACCTTGCCGTTTGATGTGAAGAACAAGGTTGGGAATTATTCGTGTCCTTTAAATTAAACAGCAACATATTAATCACAAGAAAATACGATTAGCAATTATTTAATACTAGTAATATCTAACAATATCTCTTTCTTTCATGGACAGACGATTTGATTTGTTTCATCATCGTTATTGTTGAAGAAAGCTAACACACTATTCTTTAAGCTGAGATAATACATGAAGATTAACAAGCTAATCTGATGATCTATAGGTCACTAATCAATATGACGTGTTTAGTATGTTCTTATCAGACATCCAATATTTATTTTAAAACTCTACACCATTAAATCAAAGCGTAGATGTTAAGCGAAGTGTTCACCCCAAACATAATACCGAAATCGTTTCAGAGTAACTAAATGCCACAATATCAATATTTAGCATGGCACTGTTGGTTTCGTTTGATAGTTTCGCTGGACCTAATGACCGTCTGAAGACAGAAACAAAGAAAGAGGGGGTCTAAATTATAATGCTCAATAGTATCCATATAAACTATTTATTTTTAAAGTTGGCCTATGTAAGACTTTAGCTCAGTGAGTAGAACGTTGGCTCGCTAACCTGTGGATTCCGTGTTGGCGGACACATTAAAGAACCCTTGATAGTTGGAATTCGAAATAACACTATATGCCGTGGCGCCGATCTCCGGGTAAAATTTCCTAATAATAATAATCTTTATTCACGAAAACCATCAGGTTACAAGAATTCATTAAACTCCATTTAACATTTTCATTATAATATTCACAATTCATTTCACATCAAACTATAAACGATTTAAATTTAACATAATTAATAGTTATCTTATATATACATTTTGTTAAACATCAGGCTAATTCTTAACGGTTTTTACATTTGTGGGAACGAGAAAAATGACAATATATTTTCAATAAATTTACATAATTTTAATAGTTCGTTATCCTTAACTTGCAATAACCCATTCATTTTACGCGTGGATTGAAATTGGAAATAATATCGCTTAACATATTGAGACCTGTATTCTGCAAAAACTGGACATTCTAACAAATAGTGAAATCCGTCTCCTATATTTAAGGCGTGTTTACGAGAAAAAAAAAATCTGTTTCGATTACCAATCTCGGTTTGTAGATGACGTAGGTCTCGGTTTGGATATTCAAATCGTTTATCGTAAACGCGACGATTTGACTCGCAAGATGGCCGAAGAATTAAGAAAAACATTTTTTTTTATATATCCTGTTCTGGAAGACACCAACCAAAAAGACGTTGTCAGCCACCACAACATTTAAGGATTCCGCTAAGCCGTACAGTCTTCTTTAAATGACAACTTAAAATACCGAAAAACAAATAGAGGTGCCCAGAGAAAAAACCTACTGCTCGGTGACTGTACCGAGTTACGGACTTGATAAGTTCCGAGTCCGTTTCCGAATATCCCATTCATCCTTTGAAATTATTTAGGATCATATTGGACCATTTTGAAAAAGAAAATAGATCAAATGAAAGAAAGATTACGTGTCCCATTGATAAATCTACATATACTATGCCTCTACTACTGATCAGTTAATTGGAGTTGCACACCGTTTTCGGAAAGCACATTAACCAATCACTTCATTTACTGAGAACCTTGCTAGGACTTTTGGCGACAACGGCGGCCATTGAGTTTACTAAAAATAATAATAATATTTATTTCTTATTATACGTATTACATCTTTAAAACAATCTCAATGCGTATTACAAAACATATATGACATGAAAACATATAAGAACATATAATATGAGATAGAAATATAATGACATAAAAACATAAAACTACATAAAATTATATGAAATAAAATCATATATGAAATAAAAAAAACATATAGTATGAAATAAAAGGCAACGTGAAGTTGGCACGTTATTCGGGATACGCCAATAACGAGCCAGAACATTATTCGGGATTCGGGATTCGAGATTCGAGATTCGCCACTAAAACAGAACGACCTACGTTGCATCCGACCGTTTAATCTCTACCAACGGGGTGGGTTTGGGGGTGTGAATGGCGGAATGCCAAGCACGTGTGCACTGTATCATAAAGGCTTTCATTGAGTCAACTGGCGTGGTTTCGAATCCCCGGTTGTGCGTGACAAGGAGTAGGGGCAGCTGTCTAACGTCTTGGGTTTCTCCGGTTCCTCATGTTTCCTCCTACTGCTAAAGACCCCACGAGCAAGCGAAGTATTGACAAAAACCTATATGTTATTCTCGAAATGACCTAATTTGTGTCGAGTGGACGTTAAACCCCATCTCTCCCACCCCCTCCCTCTCTCTCTCTCTCACTTAGGGGTAAGTGAACATTAGGTGACCGAATAACAAGGAGTAAAAAGGGTGTTGGCTGGTTTGTTTGCGTGCACGGGACAGTCATCTCCAGCAATCACCTGTTGTATTGTCGAATCCCGAATCCCGAATAACGAGCGAGCATGTTATTCGGGATTCGGGATTCGCCACTAAAACAGAACGACCTACTTTGCATCCGACCATTTCTCTCTGCCCCTTTCCAAAAGGGTACGTGAACGTTGGGTGTCCGGCTAACAAGAACACGACCCTTCTTCGAGCAAAAAGGGTGCTGGTTGGTTGGTTGACGTGCACGGAGCAGTCCTCTCCTGAACCCACCTGTTGTATTGCCGAATCCCGAATCCCGAATAACGTGCTGGCTCGTTATTGGGGATTCGGGATTCAACACTAAAACAGAACAACCCACGTTGTTGCATCCGACCATGACCCCTACGCGCAAGCGAATTATTGAAATAAAATTAAACCGTATAATAGTCCCGAAATGACCTAGTTGTGTTGAGTGGACGTTAAACGCCATTTCTCTCTCTCTCTCTCTCTCTCTCTCTACCCCGGTCGCTTGGATGGACGAGCAAGCGAATTATTGAAATGGAATTAAAACGTTATGTTAGCCTCGAAATGACCTAGTTTGTGTCGAGGAGACGTTAAACCCCATTTTTTCGCTCTCGAATAGGGGGTTGGCTGGTTTGTTGGCTTGGACGGGGCAGTCATCTCCAGCATTCATCTGTTGTATTGCCCAAATCTGAATTCCGAATCCCGAATCCCGTGCTGGCTCGTTATTCGTGATTAACCAATAACGAATAACGAGCCATCACGTTATTCGGGATTCGGGATTCGGGATTCGCCATTAAAACAGAACGGTCTGCGTTTCATCCGACCATTTCTTCTCTACCCCTTGGGGTGGGGTGGGTGGTTGATTGCCGAACATTCAAGCACGTGCGAGCTATATCATTGAGTGAACTGGCGTGGTTACGAATACCTGGTTGTACGTTGCAAGGAGTAGTTCCGCTTCTCCAAAATCCTGGGTTTTCTCCGGGTCCTCACGTTTCAATCCACTGCTAAAGAGAAAGAAAGGGGGGAGGTAACGTCAATTCGACACAAACTAGGTCATTTTTAATTTTAGTTCATTAATTCGGTTGCTCGTAGGGGTCTTTAGCAGTGGGTGGAAACTGGAGGACCCGTAGAAAACCCACGGAATTGGACGGCGACCCTACTCCTTGTCACGTACAACCAATGACTCGAAACCACGCCAGTTGACTCAATGGCAGGCTTAATGATACAGCGTGCACGTGCTTGAACAGTCGGGCATCCACCTCCTCCCCCACCCCCGGGGTAGAGAGAAAATGATAGGATGAAACATAGAGAGAGAGATAAAAACAAAACAAATGGGGTTTAAAGTCCACTCGACACAAACTATGTTTTTTCGAGACTAACATTATAGTTTTGATTTTATTTCAATAATTCGCTTCCTCGTAGGGGTCTTTAGCAGTGGGTGGAAACGGAAGGACCCTGAGAAAACCAGGCGACCCTACTCCTTTGCACGTACAACCAATGACTCAATGGCATCCCTAATCATAAGGAGACGGCCGTTTGTTGAGAGAATAGGGTGTTGGCTGGTTTCTTGTCGTGCACGGTAATAACGTGCTGGCTCGTTAATCGTTGTTTGTGAATCTCGAATCCCGAATAACGTGCTGGCTCGTTATTCGTTATTGGTGAATCCCTAATCCCGAAGGTCGTTCTGTTGTAGTGGCAAATCCCGAATAACGTGCTGACAATACAAACGGTGAGTTCAGAAAAGGACTGCCCCGTGCACGTTAACAAACCAGCCAACATCCTATTTGCTCGACGAACGGTCGTCTCCTTGTTAGTCGGACACCCAACGTATCGTTCACTTACCCCTACGGTCGGGGGTAGAGAGGAAATGGTCGTATGCAAAGTAGGTCGTTCTGTTTTAGTGGCGAATCCCGAATAACGTGCTGGCTCGTTATTCGTTATTCGTTATTGGCCAATCCCGAATAACGAGCGAGCACGGGATTCGGGATTCGGGATTCAGCAATACAACAGGTGATTGCTGGTAAGGACTGCCCCGTGTACGTCAACAACCCAGCCATCATCCTATTCACTCGACAAACGGTCGTCTCCTTGTTAGTCACTTACACCTACGGTCGGGGTAGAGAGGAAATGGTCGGATGCAACAACGTAGGTTGTTCTGTTTTAATGGCGAATCCCGAATCCCGAATAACGAGCCAGCACGTTATTCGGGATTCGGCAATACAACAGGTGGGTTCAGGAGAGGACTACCCCGTGCCTGTCAACAAACCAGTCAACACCCTTTTTGCTCGAAGAACGGCCGTCTACTTGTTAGTCGGACACCCAACGTATCGTTCACTTACCCTTACGGTCGGGGGTAGAGGGGAAATGGTCGGATGCAAAGTAGGTCGTTCTGTTTTAGTGGCGAATCCCGAATCCCGAATCCCGAATAACGTGCTGGCTCGTTATTCGTTATTCGTTATTGGCCAATCCCGAATAACGAGCGAGCACGGGATTCGGGATTCGGGATTCGGGATTCAGCAATACAACAGGTGATTGCTGGTAAGGACTGCCCCGTGTACGTCAACAACCCAGCCATCATCATATTCACTCAACAAACGGTCGTCTCCTTGTTAGTCACTTACACCTACGTCGGGGTAGAGAGGAAATGGTCGGATGCAACAACGTAGGTTGTTCTGTTTTAATGGCGAATCCCGAATCCCGAATAACGAGCCAGCACGTTATTCGGGATTCGGCAATACAACAGGTGGGTTCAGGAGAGGACTACCCCGTGCCTGTCAACAAACCAGTCAACACCCTTTTTGATCGAAGAACGGCCGTCTCCTTGTTCGTCGGACACCCAACGTTCACTTACCCCTACGAGAGGAAATGGTCGGATGCAAAGTATGTCGTTCTGTTTTAGAGGCGAATCCCGAATCCCGAATATCGTGCTCGCTCGTTATTCGGGATTAGGGATTCGACAATACATTAGGTGGTTTCTGGAGATGACTGCGACGTGCACGCCAACAAAGCAGCCAACACCACTGGACAAACGGTCGTCTCCTTGTTAGTCGGTCACCTAATGTTCTCTTACCCGTACGGTCAGGGGTAGAGAGAGAAAGAGGGTGAGAGAGAAAGAGAGAGAGAGATGGGGTTTAACGCCCACTCGACACAAATGAGGTCATTTCGAGACCAACATATAGTTTAATTTTTTTCAATACTTCACTTGCTCGTGTGGTCTTTAGCAGTAGGAGGAAACCGGAGGGCCCGGAGAAAACCCACGACGTTAGACAGACGACCCTACTCCTTGTCACGTACAACCGAGGATTCGAAACCACGCCAGCTGACTCAATGACAGCCTTAATGATACAGCGCGCATGTGCTTGGACATGCGAAGGGTTCCGTGCCAAAAAGGTCTAAGTCAGACTTAGGTTGTTTTGACATAGAACTATAGCGAAATAGCCCTAGCAGTTCTCCATCTTCTGTTGAAAAGCATATCGGGCTAGGTCAACTCCTTGCACCTAATTTTTCAGGTTGAAAGCTCGATGCCCAGACTAAAGCTGTTTTGCCTTGATGTCACTCGACTTAGGCTACTTTGCTTGGTAGCTCTCGGGATAAAAAGGGGGGTAAAATAACGCAAAAGGCTCAAGGTCACTGTGATACAGCCATGTGGTCAAGCCTTAAAACTGATTCCTGTGGTAATTTAAAGTAAATTTCGATATTCTGTCTGTCAAGATTTATGGCTAGTTTCTCCATTGCTGACATAGGTCGTTTTGCCTGGCAATGAAAGGTGCAATATTGTCTATACATGCCTTTGCTCACGCTACCGTAATCTCTTTTCTAGAATATCCTTCTATATTATTTAAATTTCTGTTTTGATGGATAGTGGAGGAAGGCAGAACAGCAGACGAAGGTGTAATATCGGAGATTGATTGTGAAGTAGTGAATGGTGTAATTTCATAGTTGGGTTGTAGAGACGAAGTAGATGGAACACCAGAGATGTGTTATGCAGTAGCGCTCGGTTGGACATTAAGAAATGAGTTACACTGTAAAAAGATGCAGCATCACTAGCATCAGCGATGTTTTATACTGTGGAAAAAAGTGACATTTCAGAGATGTGCATGCAAGAGAAGAAAATGAAACATCAGAGATGGGTTGTGCAGTAGAAGACCATAAAATGTCATAGATGGGCCGTGAAGTGAAAGATGGTAGAACATCAGAGATGTGCTATGGAATAAGGTGCAACATTAAAGATGGGTTATGCAGTAGTGGATGATGCAATATTAGTTATGAACTGTGTTGTAGAAGTAGGTGAACATGAGAGATGGGCTTTGCAGTAGAGTATGTGGTTGAACATGAGAGATGGTCTATGCGTTAGCAGAAGGTGGCACACCAGAGATGTGCCCTCGGGGGGGGGGGGGGGATTGAGGAGGGACAGCGGTGGAGACTAGGATTTATATGTTATCTGAAATTTTAACTACATATTAAAGCCCCAACATGTCGGAATAAAGGTGTAATATAGAGATTCACGCCATACAATATCACATTACTTTTATTAAAAACATTTCTTCAAATACGGCCATTTTATTGGTTTCCATGGATTTCACGCCGCCATCTTTATCTCTCTTAGAAAAATATAATACTGATTCACATTGTGCTATAGTTTTCTGTACAAGAAAGCCCATTCTTCATGAAAGTTTTTTAATACTCAGATGTGCTTCATTACACATTAACTACAGTCTCAACAGTACATATTTTTAATGGAAACTTTAGTCGATATTGTTTTCCTCATATAGTCCCAACCCCTGTGTTGAGTTATATTCTTACGCTTTTATCTGTGTTCTTTGTTGCATGTGTATTGTCACCCTTTATTAGAGCTATTTATCGTATTTTTCTAAAACCTAACTTGACTTGGACTTTTTTGCCTGGTCGTTTTGCTCTGAATTAATTACCTTCAAAATAGCATTTTGTATTTTCACCTTTACTAAAATACAATGTTACTGCACTCATGGTTAATATTAACATATTTTATACATATTAACCACAGAATAACATTTTACGTTGATAGGTACGGTAGTTTAAAAGATCACGTTTTTTGCTTCTCCTGGAAAGTTGGGAAAAGTGACTTAGGTCGTTTTGAGGGAATGGTCGGATGCAACGTAGGTCGTTCTGTTTTAGTGGCGAATCCCGAATCCCGAATCCCGAATAACGCACTGGCTCGTTATTCGTTATTGGCGAATCTCGAATAACGAGCCAGCATGGGATTCGGGATTCAGAATTCGAGATTCGGCAATACAACAGGTAAATGCGGGTAAGGACTGTCCCGTGCACGTCAACAACCCAGCCATCATCCTATTCACTCGACAAACAATCGTCACATTGTTAGTCGGTCACACAACGTCAACTTACACCTACGGTCGGGGTAGAGAGAAAATGGTATGATGCAACAACTTAGGTTGTTCTGATTAAAGCCCCAATACCACTCTTGTTTTAACTGAATAATATGTTCCAATCTTTATTCTGGTCAACAATTTGTACTATTTTACAATATTTCAATTAAAAAATGATACAAATTTCATCTTAACACACCTAATTTTGAAAATTGGAAAATTCAACTACATGCCGTAGCATGGTTTGAAAAGCCTTACGTAAGCACTTTCAAGTGCAACTTGGTTTTAAACATATTTTCGAACCCTCGGGACCTACGGTCGGGGTAGAGAGAAAATGGTCGGATGCAACAACGTAGGTTGTTCTGTTTTACTGGCGAATCCCGAATCCCGAATAACGAGCCAGCACGTTATTCCGGATTCGGGATTCGGCAATACAACAGGTGGGTTCAGGAGAGAACTGTCCCGTGCACGTCAACAAACGAGCCAACACCCTATTCGCTCGACGAACGATCGTTACCTTGTTAGTCGGACACCCAACGTTCACTTACCCCTACGGTTGGGGGTATAGATGGAATTGTCGGATGCAAAGTAGGTCGTTCTGTTTTAGTGGTGAATCTCGAATCCCGAATCCCGAATAACGTGCTCGCTCGATGTCAATACAACAGGTGGTTGCTGGAGATGACTGCCCCGTGCACGCCAACAAACCAGCCAACACCCTATTCGCTCGAAAAACGGTCGATTCCTTGTTAGTCTGCCACCTAATGTTAACTTACCCCTACGGCCGGGGGTAGAGAGAGGGAGAGAGTGAGATATGGGGTTTAACGTCCACTCGACACAACTTATTTCATTTCGAAACTAACATAAAATATAGTTTTATTTTTATTTCAATACTTCGCTTGCTCTTAGGGGTCTTTAGCAGTGGCAGGAAACCGGAGGACCCGGAGAAAACCCACAACGTTAGACAGGCGACCCTACCCCTTGCCACGTACAACCGGGGATTGGAAACCACGCCAGATGACTCAATGACCGGCTTACAGCGCGCACATGCATAAACATTCGGTCATTCAACCCGGGGGGGGGGGGGGGTAGAGAGGAAATGGTCGGATGAAACGTAGGTCGTTCTGTTGTAGTGGCGAATCCCGAATCCCGAATAAGGTGCTGGCTCGTTATTCGTTATTCGTTATTGGCTAATCCCGAATAACGAGCCATCATGGATTGATTTAACGTTATTAATTCAACCAAAATTATCATATTCAGTACTTTTTAAACAACATAATGCTATATGTAAACTTGTAAGGGTTTCCAGTGATAATTTGGTAATGTTGGCCAGTTTGATTCGCAGTTAGTATAGGGTAGGTATTCTTAGTGACGGTTGAGATAGTGAGGGCTAACTTGATTTCTTGGCTGCTTCAACATTGATAAATAAAGTCAACAACGCGACACCACGACACCACGACACCTCGACACCACGACAACACGACATTTTAACCCGACACTACGACATTTTTACGCGACACCACGTTAAAAATGTCGTGGTGTCGTGATGTCGTGGTGTCGTGGTGTCGCGGTGTCGCGTTAAAATGTCGTGGTGTCGGGTTGTCGCGTTATGACGGGCGACATCACGACATGATACCAACCAGCCACCATAGAAAGACCCCAAGTTCGCCATATACCATTACGTAAGGAGTAGAGTTTAAATAATATTTTACAAAATTTCAGTTGTAATCTCTGTAATAAAGTTATATCTCTATTACCCCACACCTTGCTTCCATATATTAATATTGGGGTTATTAATTTATCAAATAGTTGGAGTTGTGTATCAATATCTAAGTGTTATTTATTTTCTTTCTTTAACAGTGAAAACATGGCGCTACTAGCTTTTGCATGAAGTGACTTGATGGCTTTGCCGAACTTTCCGTACCAATTAAATTTAATACCATGGTAATCATAATCATCAACCACATCTAATATCAAATTAGCATATTTAATGATGGACCTTTTCCTTTTTTTACCTCTTGAAAACACCATAATCTTAATCTAAGGGGGATTAACTTCAAGATCACACTTGGGACAATAATCGTACATGACATTCGCAGCATCTTGAAGCTCCTCCTCAGACTCAGCAAGAATTATGGTGTCGTCTGCATAAAGAAGTACAAACAAATCTACAAATACATCAAAGTCGTTAAGATCGTGTAAATTATCAATTATTTCTTGTTTTAAGAAGCTTAATCCAGTATAGTTTTTGGACAGAGATGATTTTAAATCTTGGAGGTGCATATATATCGAAAATAGCAGAGGGGATAAGTTTTCACCTTGACGAACACCTACCATACACTTAAACGTTTCAGACACTTCCTAACACTTGATTTATTATAAATCAAAATAAAAAGTTTACCATTGATTTTACAGTCTAAAACTTTTTTCCATAAATGTAATCTAGGAACCATATCAAAAGCGCGCCGATGGTCAAAGTAAATTGCATAAAGCCTGCGTTTCTTGAGCAAGTATATATCAACTATGTGTTTAAGGGTGAATATGACATATTCACATTGTGATCAGTAGTGGAAATTCTTTTTGAAAGCCTGCTTGCTCTGAACCAACTATGCGATATGATTCAAGTTTGATAATCACTCATTTATTACTGATGTAAATAATTTGCTTATCTCCCTTATTTTTGTAAATTGGGCTAATAATCCCCGTTACCCATTCCGTTGTTATCATACCTGTATCTAATATCAAATTAAATAACTTAACATACACACTGATAAAAGACGTTTCGTATTAATGATAAAGTCTACACCGAGTGCCTTATTGTTTTTCAATTTGTGTATGCATGGTTTTTTATTCATTTTATGTAAATGGCACATCCAAATCACAGTCAGAGTCCAGAAGAGCCCCTTGAGTGGTCGCCTTCATAAACCCAGTAGGAGCAGAACAGTAGGACGTTAAACCCCATATCATTGCTTTCATTTCTTAGATAAAGAGCTATTAGCCCTTGCTTTAGTAATTCAAAAATAGAGTATTTTGAAAATTACTTAGTCTGCGTGAAGTTATGAATATTTAAAATTTGACGAAAAATGTATGTTATTCGCTAAATGTCGTGTCGGCAGTTATGTATCAACATTGTTTTTGTAATATACGACAATTTTTTTTTTAAATCAAAGAGGTTGGGGTATTTTGTTTGTTAATGGATTATACCATGGTTGAAAGCGTGACCACAGTACACGTCTGTAATAATCAGATTTAGTTCTAATACCCCTCTTAATGATTACATAAATATAAAATTGGATAATTCACATTGTTAAGGTAGCATGAAAAGGTCCTTAAAGTTGACTTTGGGCTTAATAAAATAAAGGCGTAACTCTTGTGTAAATCATCTTAAACATTATTTAAAAATGACATAATGATTCGTAATTGGTCTGCAGTCTGTCCTAGTAACCAGGAGACATTTCATAATTCAATAGAAAACCAATATGGATTTCTTGGTATTAACTACGTGATCCTCATTACTTTGTAGACAATCTATGTCAAGTAGTTTCGATATGCTACCATATTTCATTGTATGAAGTGCCCAACTCAGTTGCCATATGCGCCTGTAACCTTACCCATAGTGAATCAATGCAAAGTACTTGAATTCTGGATAACATTACTTTTTGTGGACCTTGAATATTTGACTCCTTCTCTGATTAACAATCATGAAGGTAGATTTTAGAAGTGACAGAAGGGTGTATATGATGTGGTCAAAAGCTTAAGATAAGACTTTGTAATGATTAATTTGATGTTCGTATTTTGAACTATCAGTTGTTTTTATTTATTTCTTCGGAAATCAGCAAATGGATTTAGTGTTGTGCTTTCCCGGATTTCTAATATCTTTTGACACGACTGCATATTGAAAAAAGTTCCCCAACAATTAGAATCGAAATATGGATATTTCTCGCGAAAGAGGGCTGCGCCGGTTTGGCATAGATCTTCAACAACGGTTAGATCGCCTCGATGCACGAGCCAAAATCTTCAAAAAGAATCACAGTTTTAATAGCAGATTAATTATAAAAGATCTCAAACAAATCCGTAGCAGCGGGCGAAAAATGGCTGAAGGTGATTTAGATACTTGGGATTCAAGACGAACTGCTAGGTCGATAGAGCTTGCACAAAGCTGTGAGAAGCGAATGAAAGTACTACCCACGAATGAATTGACCCAAAATAACAGGAAAGACAGCCTTATATACTCGGAGATTAGCGAAAGAAAAAACAGTGTCAAACTTCCTCAGATTATTGTGTCTGGCGACACGCCAGTTAGTAAAGTGTCATCCTCACGAAGTGAAAGTTTGGTACTTCCAAAAGTAAACCAATTGCCTGGTTCAAAAGCAGTACCCCTTGTTGGAAGAGAAACGCGTGAATTTAAAACTACTAATGATGGTCTGCCAACAACAAATAAATCCAGAGGTTTGAACTTCCGACAGTCCAATGGGAATTCTGTCGATAAGACTTGCCCAGTGGTTTTACAGCCTGTAAATCCCGAATTCGAATTAAGAGAGAAATCACCCTCTCCAACTCAGGTTACTGTTGGGAGTAAATGGAAAATTTTATCTAAGGCCGTAACAGCCGACATAGAAAACCAGGAAAGTATCGAAAAAGAATCACCGGAACAATGTCCAAGCCAGGCACTGTTGAGTTTTAGGAGCGTGAACTCAGAAAGCCATGAAAACCAAACTCTAGCGTCCGCGCCCGGAGATGGTGTAGCACAACGTTGGCGACGATTATCCGTTATTTCTAATATGAATACCGGAAGGCGTTTAAGTATCCGTAAACGTTCAATGACGTCTAATCAAGCAGTGCTAGCTTTTTTAAACATTTTAAATTCCAAAAATAAAGAAGACGATGAAGATGCTAAGAAGTATGATTTATCGTATCTGAAAGAGTGTCGTTATCTGAGACACCGTTTGGATTAAACCATACACCACCATTGTTTACAAAGGAGAGAGAGGAAGATGCATAGGGTTTAACGTCCACTCTACACAAGCTAGGTGATTCGGAACTAACTTGTGGTACATTTTAATTTCAATAATTATTTTGCGCATAAAGGTTTTTAGCAGCTGAGGGAAACAAGTTTACCCGGAGAAACTACGCCACTTGATACCATGTCAGACTTTAAAAGTTTATGATCTAAAGCGCGTTTTTACAAAGGAAAACATGACTAATTATTTAGATAATGACATATTTAAACTATGTACTTTTTTTTACTCTGATATGTGATTATACTTAGAGTGTTGCCTTGTTCTTGCTTTGAGTTTTCAGTAATGGATTTAGATAAAATATTCTTTTTGTACACATTGTCTTTTAACATTATGTTCGTGACGTACTCGCATTTAAGTTATACTAATTCTATTCATATTCGCACATTCCACGGTTGTCGTAAACGCTGTGTTGTTCAAACGTTGGAGAGTTTTGGGGCCTTTTACTCCGGAACTTATTATGCACTCTTATGGTCACAGTTTTATACGAACCAGTGGCGGAGCCACGGGGGGGGGGGGTGTATGGGGGGCCATCCCAATTTTGCTAAAAATGACATAAAATGTATGGGGGGGGGGTAGGATAGGTTTTTGTGCATTATATTATATTTAAGTCCCCCAGACCCCCATAGCTTTTTACCCCCACCCAGCACCGGCTGGCGCCGCCGCTGATACGAACATGAATTAATTGAATGTCGCCTCTGTCTGTTCGGGGTCTATGTTAAGTTCGTTTTCTAAGGAATGGGATGGGGCTGAGGGAACATCACCAAAAAATGATACCAATGTATTAAGTTTGCTAATTTATGTAAGTAAGAAGTTTATAAAATGCTTTGACTGTAGTAATGATAATCAATAAAATTTTAAGCAAACATATTCACAAACTTGCTGCAACGCTAACATTTCAATAGATTTAATATCATTGGTGACATTTCAAACTCAGTTAAATGTCTATCTGGCAATAGAAGGCTGTGTCAATGATACCATAGTGAGAAAACAGGAACCATATTGTTCGGATCTCCAGCACGTCTCAAGAATTGTGAGATTATCGTGCCTGAATATTTGCTCACGCAATCATCAAATTCTACTCGACGGTAATAAATGCCGGGATATTTCTTGACTCATTTTGATCAATGGAAGATTATGTGAGTGATTTATGTAAGATCTCTTACTATCATCTAAGACATACCTACCGGTTGTATCAGACACTTGATAACAAGAGATACAGCTGCTACTCCATTTTGGTGCATAGCCATATAAAAAACTTGAGTAACAGCTTAACTGCTTTCAGTTCAAAAAGAAACGACGTGCCCGGATCGTATCAAGGGCAACATTTCTCCTGTATAAAAATGTTCTTGCATTGGCCGAGGATTCGTGTTATCCCTCACATATATATATGGATAAATACATCCCCTCCGCCGTATCCCCTAGACTTATAGTTCCCCACTATGTGCCATGCAAGTGCTGATCTGCTAGTTATGGATAATCTCGATTATAAACTGTGGGGTCTCGATCATTTTTATATGACGCATCAACGTTATTGAATGCTTTGCCATTTCGCCTCAAAATCCAACAAACCAACAGTTCTGCCTGACAAAATGACGAAATAGAATGATGATCAATGCCCGAAAGTGGTTTCAGGTCAAAATGTAATGGGACTTCGTGCACTTTCCTCTGCCCTAAATTATTTTGATCATATTCGGGCATATTGGGAATGATGAACTATGCAAACAATCATGACTATTGCATATTATGGAACGGATCTGGACATTTCGTGGATATGTTATTTAGCTTTCATTCAAATATCCATCACATGTCAGTACAATATCAGGTTAAACATTGTATTTAGATATTATCAGCAGACCGCGGACTGTCAGTGGGACAAACAACTGCAGTGGTCTCAAAGCAAACTAATATTACTTCCCTTAATCATTTAAAAAGTTATAATTACTCTAGTATAAGATCACAGAGAAGTGGTGGAAGAATGATGCTATAATGGAATCGAGCGCCGCCGTAGGCGCAAAAAGATTTCAGATAGCAACGTATATTATGTCATTAAGTGCTTGTCCACGAGGAAACCATGCAAAATTGGGACGGTGGGGGTCGTCCGATTCCATTCATGTTCACAGGGTTTCGTCATGCCCATGAGACTACTCGATAGCCAAAACCGCTGATTTCAGAAATTTACCATAGCTTAGATACGGGAAACAGGTGCTTATTGGGGCTTTTGCTATTTTTTCGTCAATTTTAGGCAATGTTACCTGCTGTTTTTCAGGTTGTAAATGAGTACTTATGAAACAAATGCTGATTCGATATATATAAAAAAGAAAAATCCATCTTTCCACTGGGGGTGCCATTTAGTTATTCCCGAAGGGTATAAATTCAACCCTACAATGTCCCAACTTTATGCCACCGATATCTCCACTGCCGCGGTGTCCCATGAATTATTTTTGTGGTTGTTAGTAAATGGGTATCATGTCTCTCGATTAAAAAAATAAAATTTCATATATATCTATAAATACACTCTCAAAAATAGAGGGTAATTTTGACAAAAATCGGATAATTTTGACAAAAATCGGATAATTTTGACAAAAATCGGATAATTTCGACAAAAATCGGATAATTTCGAAAAAAAATGGAGCTTTATCCCCAAAATGATCAAACTGATATTCAAACAAATGTAGTATAATACAGACGCCTTTACAGCTTCTATGTTTTCGCAACATAATATTCGTATGACAACTCTTACTGCAACTGGAAGTGGAAATTTTCTCAAATTCGCATTATTTCACCCTTAAATCTCTTGATATGTACAGATCTCATTATAAGCTGCAGTTGAGAGAACTGTCATAGCTCACAGTATTCATAGAATAGTAAAATGTAGGCCTAAATCCTTAAGATTGGAAAATAATTTATACACTCTAAAAAGTTTCAGGTCAGTAAAATGTAGGCCTAAATCCTCCAGATTGGAAAATGAATTATACACTCTAAAAAGTTTCAGGTCAGAACGACTAAAAGGGCAAGATTTTTTCTTTTCTTTCAATTTTCAGGACCGATGTTATCTTTACCTTTCTACCTGCGACCAACGAGTTAATCATCTATATTTAGACTTTACCCTACCTCCAAGTAGTAGTCCTACACTCTTAAAGTATGGTGATCATCATCTTCACAAAAAGCCCCCCAAATAAATAAAAAGCACGATCTGTGCCAAGGGGCAAATTGGAAAAAGGCCTCAGGCCTAATTTGCTACCCTTGTAAAATGACGCGATTATCAATTAGATTAATGTAGCAATATATTATATTAGGTATACGTATATACACAGGAATCTGACTTTCTATCCGTATATTTATGCATACATCATGTCGTACATAATAAAAAGAACAGGGATGCAATGCCTTTCGAAGACTCGATTTTACCTGCTCTCACTTCGGCTGTTTTTTTTTCTCAACAATTCGTAATGCCAGGCAATCAAACACCTGTCCATTCACTCAGATATGTTTTTTCTTCAATTCAGTCGTTTTGATTTGCATAAATACTCCCACAAAAAGAAATCATAGCCATTTGTGTCCAATATTTACATTTTTTGGCCATTTCCATTTTGTTTTAAAGCGCTGTCGTCACACATAACACAAATTAACACCTATTCGACCGATCCAGTTGGCAACCTATTCAGAACATAGGAATTTTTGGGGACTGGGCCCAAATTGCTGTACATTTGGGTTTATTGATGGGAGCTAAATCTTGTGAACGAGACGATAAGAAATGGGACAGAATCCCGAGGCCTGCATGTTAATTCCGCCTGTTTTGTGAGAGTTGAAAGAACATTTTGTACAAACCTGTGGCCCAAGACCCACTCACTGGTGGACTTACTATAACCGTGAATATGATAAAACCACAGATCAGGATTGTAAGAAGGACGATAAAATGGAACCCGGCGACAAAATCAAACAGCTACGTATAGTATTTATAGTAAATGGGCTTTCAGCACAAACAGATTTCAGAAAATATGTAATTTGGGATTGGGTCTGAGGAGACTTTGTCTGACTGGGGTGGGGCAAATCCAGGCGTGAACATGGGTTATCTTCGGTGCCGCAACGTAAACAATCCTCTTTTTTTATGTCATATAGCTTGGTCTGAAATTAGTTCCCATGCAGTGGAAGGCAAAGCCGTGACAATTCCGGGGTTGTCACTACGTTTTAGTCAGTTTAATTAAAACTTGAAGAAATGACAAGCAATTTTGGAATCAGAGTTTCACCTAGAACAAATAGTATGGTCCTATTAGCATATTGTATTTCCATAATTCCCTGAGAATTTGATTAGTGAAACTGTTCATTACAAGTAAAACGTAAGTTGACGTCTGATTTTATTGAGGTTGGGTTCTTAAATAGGAAGATCACCTCGTGCTTATTGGCCGAGTTATTATTTGGTTGCGCAGCGGGTGATTTTAAGCTAGCTTTGTCCTGGCACATTTTTGGGGCTGTCCATCGACGTGAGAATGTTTTGCGTAGACAACTACAGTAACACAATCCTTTTCATAACAATATTATATTCATCAAATGAAAACAATGTGCAATGATGACTAAAAAAGCAATAACATGTTGGTCGTAATTTGTACCTAATAAATATAACATTTTAAATGGTAAGACAATTTTGGTGTCAACAGAAAGGTTAAACAGACAACACAAATAGTATTTAAGACCGATAAGTAAAATCTGAAGCGAGAAGAAAAAAAATATATATACAGATTTTATTGATTTTATTTCGTGTTGTTGATTTAATTTGGAGTGAATTCTTGGTTAAGTGTAAGAATGTTCCACTATCTGCAATATCTTCACGCACCACGCACTGTATTGGGATATAGGAAGCCTGCTGAATTCATTTGTAGGAGGTAGGTGTATCAAGATACATTAGACAGAAAATATACAATCACGACAAATATAAATATATAGTAGGTTATAAATAATAGTATCACAGAAGGGCTTAAAGTATTAACATATAAGATATGGTTATAAAATGTTAGTGACAACATTCTATATAAGGTACAATGTCCGCACGTAAAGACTACAATGGTGATTTCGATACACATGGATGATACATGTACATGTACTATTCAATACAAAACATCCACCTTTATCATAATTACTTTTGATTTTGATTGTACACATGAATTTGTGAAAGTCCCCACCCTCTAAATCCTAAAATATGCTTACAATTGATTATATATCTCTAATTAAACGATTCCGGGCAGTAAAAGACAATTATACTATTTTCATAAACATTGACAGTTAAAAGATAACGGCACTAAATCATAGCTCTAATAAAATGATACGGGAAATTACGTTTTTGATTACTGTTGTTTGTTTTTTTGCATGGTGGGGGCTTTAAATAATTGTACACGTTCTAGTTATCCTTCGTTTATTTTTTTTCATCAGTTTATTTTATTTAATTGTCGAATGAGGAAAAGTGAAATATATCACCAAAGTCACGGCGTCATATTATAATAGTTTAAACTCTTTTATAAAGCACTAACATAACATAAAATTAAAAACGCAATGAAAACGTACCATTGATTTGACTGGAAGCAGCTGAGATGCGATATTTGGTACGATTGACATTTACCGACACAATAAAAATCAACAACTTCTGGGTGCCAAAATCTAGTAACCACACGCGACACGCAACGTCGCCAAAGAGAGGAGATCAGTCGCTTTTGGAAACGCACTGTTTACAGTGGCTCCGGTTCTCACTATATTTTTTTGAATTAACGCAATTAAGGCGTGTTAACGGTGTCAAAGATGGCATATTGTTGCGTCTTCCACATACCTGTAGGACTTGTTCTAGCTCTAGCTTTTTATGTATACGTGGTATCGTCTTGATTAAAGTGTATACCTTTCAAACAAGAGTTACAGTCATTCATTTATGAAAGTGGTGCGTTTTTATTGCGTCTCAGTTTATATACAATTCTGATCAAATATATTCTATTGTTTATCTACATCAATAATCATACCAAATAATAGTTTATATGTGGAATTGTAATGATCTAAAGCCGTAATCGATTGGTTCCTTCGTTTGCCTCCGCGCCTCCCAATGTCTCTACTTCCTCTATCATACCAGTGGCCTGAAATCAAAGAAAAAATGAGCTTTTATTTCGGTGTTTAGGTTGTAAGCTGGGCTGTTTTATTATTCGACGTGTCCGAACATTGATACTGCCCTTGTTAAAAGAATGTTTGTAAATGTAAAATTTAACTCCGCAATTTCCTGCAGGTCTCTGCTTGTCTTAACATCGTGGAAACATTTTTTTATCTTATTGTTGCTGTTAATTGTCAGGCCGACAGTAGAGATCGGGTTTCCTGGTAAAATAAAATATCAAGAATTTCTGGTTAGGGTTAAGGCCTCGTATTCTCCAAATCCTTGGAATGTCTAACTCGGCGTGTCGAAATTTCCGATCGTCCATCCGACTTGAAAAAAAGACTCGTGGTAAAGCATTGCATTGCCTCCCTTTAACTCCACTTGTTTTTATCATAAGCATGTGACTTGAACATAATCTTTAAGAAAAATTTATAAACTTACCCAAATATAGAAGGTGGCTGCGCCTGCGCTAATTTGCCGTATTTGTTCACGGGTAAAATTTTTGATGACCTTTTTAGCTGCTGCGGCGGTGGATAGCCTCACTGCTTTTGGATCAAAATAAGAAATTTTTCTCATAAAGGACTCTTTTCCAGTTTTGCCCAGTAATATCTGTATAGATTTCCATTCCTTGAAAAAACAAACATAGACATTAGTTATAAATTATTTTGGCTATATTTTAACGGGTCTGTTGGATTGTGCTGTCCGCCGTTCATCGCATGTCCCCACTGCCAAACTCTTTACTAGATGTGATTTTGGAAGGATAGTTGACAAAGCATTAATTGTTCAGAACTTTTAAAATAAAGTTTCCCCGGGCACATGTGGGTGGCAAATAGTCTTGATAGGAAAGCATACTAGATAATCGATCCACAAGGTAAATTAAATACAAAAAATTCAATATACACCTAAAGCGTTGACATATTGCATTTACTTTTCCGGAAATTCTTTTCTATTTACTACTTTGATATTGGTATAAGTGTAATGTGTAGGGTATTTGCGCTACAAATGTACATACCTTCACATCTCTCATATTACTGTCCAGCAGTAAAAACGTAGCAATTAACGTCTGGTGAACCCCATCTGGCGGTTTGCTGTAAGTTCTGATTTCTGAGATGGTTTTCTGCTCCATATTCATGACTTCGTGGCGCAGCTTCTCTATTTTTGCTATATGATCCCGAAGACGTACTACCATAGCAATTTGTAGATCCAGACTATGATCAAAATTTACAGCTTTGGCATTCTTGATGGCGGCCTCTAAAGCTGGAAGATTTCGCTTGTGCGAAGCATCTGTCAACTCTGTAAAATTTATGAATATAGTTTATTAAGCTTATGTTTGATTACCAAAATCATACTAAAAAGTAAGGTGTTCCTGTCACTACAGCTCGACCAAACATAATCTCAACGGAATCAGATTTACCCGTGGGTTCGCTATTACAAATTTTGAAAAACTTATGAAACTAACAGAAATTTAGCAGATATATTTATTAATCAAGTTCTTAAATATTTATCTGAAAATAATCGATCCTTTGCTGATTGCTTTCGGTTTTAGTTTGTTGACCAAAAGGGTATTCTTCGTTTCACAGTGTTGCCAATGTTAACTTAAAATACAATTGGTTCAATGTCAAAAGCCAGAGACATTAAATAAAGAAACGTTAGCAGGCATACTCAAATAGATACAGCTAGGCAGTTTTTTTATAATATTATTTAGATTAACTCTTGTATATTCAATGAAATAAATTACCTATTTTAGCCTTCAGTAAATCGAGCGTTTTCTTGGCTTTCTTCAACAAGTCATCGTTCTTGTTTGGTTGCAATGAATCGTACTTTTTTAGTGCTACCTCTAACTGGCGAGCATCTCTTAGGTCAAGGGCTTGTAGGACCTGTTTTTTGGCAAGATTTCGCCTTTCCTCTGAAATATAACATCCATTTAAAAGTTATGTTCAGGTATTATTGAATTTGAACGATGATCTAAAAAAAATGAATCCAAAAATAGTTTAAGAAAGAATATAACAGAACTTAGTTTTGTGGTTATTGATACGAACTACGTTTATTAATTAGCAATTGTATTAAGAGCTGAAATGTCAATGAATATTGTTAGTTTGAAATACATTTAACAGACAAGTAATATCTAATAAAATTGAATTACATCATGAAAATTTAGTGGATATATTAATAAGAAACAATTGAATAGGATATTTCTGAATTTACTATCTTTGTCTATCTTATGGATATAGATGGCACCAGTTATCTAATCAGTACATATAATTAACAAACAACTACATCGTTTCTAAGCATTGTCAATATATAATATTCTGGAGTCTACAGGGATGTTTTGTCTCTGCTTTAGAAAAATATTCTTCGAATACAAAAACTAAAGTAACATACTCAAATCAACTGAATTGAAATTCTAAAATATATAATAGGGGTGATACAGGGAACATTACTAAGACCCTTTATATTCCTTTTGGGTGCTATAATTTTGTGAATGCTATTAAATTTAATGTGCTAGATAACAGTAAACGTAACCATACGTAGTATTGGAGATGACATTCTCCACATGAAATCTATATGAAAATAAATTGTAATAAAAATGTGACCTATAGTCTAAATGGGGTTTCAATTTTACAAGCCAAAGAAACAATCCTGTTGACATGCATTCTGTGACTGTAGTTAGAACCAAATCTTAGAATCGTTATAATTCTATGCAAAAGAAACCATCTTGCTGCATGCCTATAAGTACGTCAGTGAACACACGTCAAAAGTTAGCAAGATATTTGTCAACAGAATAGATTTTATCTTTGTATTTATTGTCTAATATATTCTAACAAATACAACTTGAAGAAATCCATGCAGCTCTTACTTCTCCTAAAGGAAGGCCCTCTAGGAATTCTACTTCCTTGATATTCTCCTTGAAACATTATATAAAAATTATTATATCATTTGTTATCGTTATATTATGTATTTACTTTTTGACGAGAACATATAGATAAATTTGTTTCATTGTTTTAAACTTTAGTCTCAATAATATTACATTATTCACAATATCGTGACAGAGGATATTAAACTTTCTTAGTTTATGTTCAAAAGAGAAGGTGTTTTTTTGACAAGATAAAGAGAACAACCAACGGCAATATTCTCAAGTAGATATGAATATTTTGACAAAGAAAGGTACAGGAGATCATAACTTACCTTCTGATTTTCTAGCATTTTCTTTATCTAGATCTGGAGAAGGTGTTGGATCTGGTGGTGGTACCTGTAACCCTCCAGCTCCCATCACTGACTCCATGATGTTATTAATGTTAGAATCATAGAGTTCACTGACAGGTTTACGATTTATTTGGTATTTAGCCACATTTTTTACAATTCCATCCGACTCTACATCATACAAGTTCAGCATATATTCGCCATATTCTTTCAGTTCTACCTTAACAAACTGCGAATCATCTTGATTGATGAACTGAATTTGATCAGTGCTAGGAGGGTCGTTAGCATTCTTTCGGTGGACAGCAGCAACAGCTTTATTACAACCTTAAATATATCACAATTTAAATATTTTCATAAATACAAATGAGACTTTATAAATTGTCCTTATATATTTTGTTTGCAATGAAAAAAAACAATTGAAAATGCCTGGATCATATCACTTACGGTAGGTTCTACAAAAAGGTGTGGTCGATTAGTGCTCCTTTTTATTTAGACGATGAAATTCAGATAAAGTATTCAATAATCAAAACTTCATATTATACATTTTGGCATTCAGTCATGCCCTATAGGGGCGTTGGCAGGGGTCATTGTTAATGTCGATTGGAGTAACAATATTTTCAATTCACATGAATCATGTCCAATCCATAGTGTAAAACATAATTAAGGCAATTAACAGCCTACTGTGTCCGAAAACACCTCAAATGTTCTAAAAGAAACGTTTGAAAACCCCACTAATTAACAAACTTTGCTATACCAAAAAAGCGTATGTTTACATTTAACAGAGGTAAAAAAGCGATATTGTTTAACGAAGCTTACACAGTCAGAATTAATATGTATATTTTGCCATTAGTGTGTTTATAGTAGCAAGGTATTCTGGCTGGAATGAGCTTATGCCACTGTGCGAATCTTAGACCGTGTTGTTCAATACTTTTGGATAGCAATAACTCTTACCTGGTGGTACAGGAATCAGTATTTCTTTGTCGGATGTATCAACTGTCTCTGTTGATACTGTTGTAGTTTGGTCATCATCTGAATTATCTTCATCTTCCTTATGTTGTTCTCCATAACCGGATGATTGGATCAGATAAGTGTGGACGTTATATATTCTTCCAGAGTCGTTCTTGTCTCGAGCAAACACATTTAAAGAATATTCCCCTGAAGTTGGTAAGTCAAGATCAAATTGCCATTCGCCTTTGCTATTGGAAGTAACAGCTTTGGCCCGTTTGATAGCTTCTAGGTCCTGGCTGTGAAGCTCGCACACAAGTTCTATGTCTTTCTTCGTGGAAAATTTCACTTTAACCTTTCCTGATTCGGTTTCTATGTAACCGTTGGGGTGAGTTAGAGCCCTGATACCCAATTTATCACACAGATGACTCTTTCCTAGTTTTCCATCAATCATGTTCGGAAACGCTTGGGTAGAAGACCCTGTTCCGTCGCAACGGATTAAATAATTACACACATTGGGAGCTTCTCCACCTTTGCCCTCGCCCTGAGCAAAGAGCTTGAGAGCGTACTCACCCTTTTGAGGTAACCTGAGATTGACAACTGCTTCGTCACCTTCTTGTCGCGTCATGGTATACCTACTCAAGGTTGCATCATCTAGAACAGAATGTTTCAAGTTTTGATAAAGCTGGATTTCTTTTTCCGTTTTAAAGCGTATTTCAACATTTCCATCCTTGGATTCAATTAAACCTTTTTGGTGGGATTGGGGATGGAGTCCAACCTTTTTTGTGTCACCAATCGGACCCCAGCCTAGTGGTGGACAATCTGGGAAGGGCATACATCCCTTTTTCGCAGTCGGACAACGGATTATATAAGTACAACACAAATCAAAAGTATCAGACGAATTCACATCCAAGCCGTATATGTCCATTTTAAAATCACCGGTCACTGGGAAGCGTAACTGAAAATGCAGAAGATCTGCGGTGTGTTCAAAAAAGACAAAGCGATCCAAAAACACGTTCACGTTGCCTTCGACATTCTTTTGTTTCCTAGACTGATACAACATGTATTTATACCTATAATTATAGCTATCATTCGAAGGTAATTTAAAATTGATGTCTTTTTCACCACCATCCGTTTTTAACAAACATTTATCGGCACCAGGGCCCATAATTTCCATTCCTAGAATATAAAAACGTTCGCGAACATAAAAATGATCTTCGAAGTCTTTAACCGAAGCAGGTTTAGGTAGTAGCTGCCATTTTTTCTCGTCTGGGTAATGTGTCCATATAAGTAAATTTGGATCGGTTAAAAAGTAAAATTCGTTGATTCTATGTTGCGTTTCACCTTCATCGTCTTCCTCCTCCTGGTCGACTGGGCTTCCATCTGAATCAACCAGAGCCCATTCCCGAGATTTACGGCCAACCACACAAGCACTGGCCCAGAATGCATCCACAAATCTCCAATCACCACCACAGTATACGGCATTCCACTGAGCTCCCATTGTCTTCCTATTCGCAGGTTTTCCTATTTCATAGGCTGCACTTTTATTCATTCCACTTATAATAGTACATGGTATATTAGCCATTCTGAAAAAGAGAATCAACTTAATAATACCACATAGAATAGAAATATGCATGATGGTCGATTCATGCATTAACGTTATGATGTTTAGGAATTACATTTAATATTGTTACAACCAGCTTAGTGATATATTCAAAATGGCATTTTCACTGTTTTACCAGACCCCCATCCCTACTCCATTCCTGAAAAATGATGACAGTTTTGAATACGGTACATAGACATGATAAATAATAACCAGCTTGTGACTAACTTCTAACTATAACATCATTTACTGTTCTATCTTTATATTGTTTCGACTTCGATGTCTGGTTACTCTACTCTACATCTAACTACTTCTTTCCAAAGTATTACCAATCGAAAAGCATATTTTTATTGCCCATAATCGTCCCAAAAGAAAGGTGTTATAATCAGACTAAATAGTATTGATATTTACTGAGAACAACTGTTTAATTGAACAAGATAGTGATCTTGAGACAACCACATAAGTTCTGATGAAATTGTAATACTTACTGACATAACCCAGAAAATAAATGTGCATGGTTTCCCGAATTAGATTGAATTTTAAGGAAGTATTCTAGCGGAGACTGTTGCGGTGGTTCGTCCTCTATCTCTAACCCATACACATCTACAGATGTCACCCACAGAAAGATGGCTCGAACTCGCGCAATGTCGTCCCATTTTTGATTCGATGTTAAATAGTTCACTAATTCACGGAATGTACCATTCATCAACTTATTTGGTGCCTACAAAATATATGTACATAAAAAAATAACTTAAAATTATTGATGGATGATTAGGGCTACACAAGCTTTAAGTGCGTATTCAGCTATAAGGAAAAGGGGGGATTATATTTGGATCTTTGTAAACTTGGTCATTTGAACAATGAAAAAGGGTTTTCGATATATTATACTACTTAAGAAAGATCAGCCTTATATAATGATCAACTCCAGTGCCATCAAATCGGTTTATATTTTCTCGTTAAGCTGCTGCTTACATTCAGTGCGTGCGCATCAACTTCTGAATGTTCTTTTAAATTGAAGACTTCATCTTTAGTTTTAGTAGGTGGGCGTGGTGGTGGTGGAGCCTTGCTATACGGTTTTGGATCTTTGGCTGTCGAACCATTGGCTACCTGTAATATATATACACACAATTATTTATATATTAAATATACCAATGTTGGGGATTCATAAATAAAATCAAAATATTAAATCCGTTTCATATCGTGGCATCTTAAAGTGGTTCCTTTTATTCTGATAGGGATCACGGTTGCTAAGTGGATAAGGCGCTGGTTCGCTAGCCTGGAGGTCGGGTGTTCGATCCCTGCATTGGCCGAGAAAGTTCATCTCGATTTTCCGACGTGATTTCCCCTTGTCAGTGATGCAGAAGGAGGGCCTGACAAGTACAGCTGCCTAGTCGTTCGGATGGGACGAAAACCCGAGGTCCCGTGTACACATTGGAGTGCACGTAAAAGATCCCTTGGCAGTTGGAATTCGATATAAGAGTAGGCTGTAGCGCCGCTGCCCGGGCAAAATTTCACTCATAGCACACTGTATGGCGTATGCCCGTCTTCAATTAGCTAAGGTTAAGTGCTTAACAGTAGGACATTAAACCCCATTTCATTCTTTTATTCTGTTTTTTAAGTAGATCGAGGCATTTGTGTGCACTAAACGTATTAAAACCTTTAAAAAGTTGTATGGCCGTCATATTGATTTGGTTGGTAAATATAGCGTGTCTCTCTCGGCTATTATTCTAGATATATTTAATTGACACGTATACTACATGTATTACTATCTCCCTGATAATGTCTACTACATCGTTAACACGGTTCATCGCGTGTATTTTGGATGCCCATAGTTCATTGGCCAATCACGCTATTTTACCGACATTTCGCCTCATAGTTTGGATGCAGCTATGCAGCCAGGCAGGGTAGGCTTACTCTTCTGGGCACATGTTACCACTGTTTGTCGTGTATTTTGTACACGAGGAGCAGTCCATTTGCTGATTACACTATTTTGCTTGAATACACTATTTTGCCTATAACGTTTTTTAGGACTTCGAATTCTGTCTTATGGTTTGGACTGTTCGTACTTTGTTTTATTTTATTAAAACTTTTACAAGAAAAAATGTAATGCATTCCATAATAATCAAATTAACCCTAGTTCAGCTATCAGCTATATATTGAAAACCTTTCAATTATCCTTATCAAATCATGGACTTTTGAAACCCACTAATGGTACACACGGACTCTTAAATTATATTATTGAATACAATACTTGTTTGAACACACCTGCTACAATTACAAAGTGAAATAGCAGCAAATCTGACGATACAGTCAAACCCAAAGATCTAATGTATATTTAAATGGAGATAAGGTTCGGCTTGTTTTCGAATCCATTATATCAGTATTGTATATATACACATGCTGTACAAGAAATAAAATATTGTTTAAACCAAATCCGGTCATATTTACAGTAGCTAAGTCTCTAAGTAATATAACACACAGTCTTCAACATTGAAAACACAAATTATTTGTCAGTTTAAATTAACATTCATGTTGTGATCTTACCGGGAAAACATTGGCTTCTGATACCCTATATTTTACCATAATTTGTAACAAGGAACACGAAGAACGAAGCTAGACGCAAGTCATGTCAAACAACATTCCGCCGAACATAACTTATTTGAAACGGAAACGATTGAATTTAAATCAGTTTATATAACTACAGTACTATATGCGCTGCGACCTATTTGTATCAATTTCTACGTCCCAAATATTAGTGATTTAGCTTCTTTAAACATAATACAGGTCAATACAATAAACTTTACCAAATAATCGATATGCACGTACCTGAACAAGAAATGCGGCATATGAAAAAATCTATAATCAAACCATAAAACATGATTTATTATTACGTGATACTGACAGCAGATACTTAAGAAAAAAAAAAGATGTTGTGTAATCGTCTTTACAGTCAACAATATATCATATCCATAGTTACTACTCGTTGTATTTAATCGATATGTTACCATAATCAATGTCAAAACTTTGAATAGTGTACGACAGTAGGCCTAATCTTCAACAAAACATAATGTTCTGGGTCACACGATATTAGGTTTTGTTGTATTTTACAGCAAGTGTTTAAATTGCAAAATCCCCATCTGGGGTAAAAGATAAACATTTTTGACATTCTGACTAATCGATGTACTTTTAATTGATTGTGTTCAAGGAGTCCTTGGGGTATTTGTTTTTTCTAACATTTTTCGACTTGCTCCGCAACATGTGCATGCCATAATATGTTCCCTTTCAGTCAAATTAACGCTCGCGCTTATTATTCCACGGGCCAGAAGCACTAGATACCTTTACGAACACATACATATATAACATAGTTACAGGGCATACCTGTAATACCTTAAACGTGTAACTAAGGATTATGACGTTAAAGTCTGTACGTATAATAGCGGTAAAAACCATTAAAATATATTCTTACCATTAAATGAAATGGAATCGATATTTTTTTTTATGAATTCTATAATTTGAATAGATAATGACAACAGGACATCTGTTGTAATTACTTTTCACTAATCTAGGTACTGTGTCCAGTTTATTGACATAAGTAGAAATAATAGTGAGAATAATTGGTCGATTGCTATAATATTATTTAGGTGTTTGGGGGAAATACATCTTCAAAGGTTGCTGTTTACAGAACACACTGTTTATAATAAACTTTTTACTGTTACTATGAAAACTCAGGTGATCATTTTACAGACCCGAATGCCATATTAATTTAAAGTACATCAAGCCTGGCCGTTAAAATATATCTTTAATATCATAAAACTGTTGAAATTGTTTAATTAGGTACACTAGAGTGTAAAATAAATGGGTGAGCTTGGGAATCATTATTACTGTATTCGTCTTAAAAGATAAGCTAGCTGTTAATAAAGGGCGTATGGCTCTATTTTTTGGAACCTTGAAGACTAAAATGGTTCTAAAAGCTCATATTAATGTAAAATGAATGTGTGTTAAGTTATTTATATTCTATTTTTGAAAAAGAATATTGTAATATTTCGCTTACTAAGTGCATTCTACACGGTTTTAAATTATTACCTTGTCGTTTGTGAATCATACTTTACTAATATTTCCACATTGTGTTGTCGAGTATGTTTTATTTGTTCGTCACAAAATGGCACTCAAAACCGCAGGGTACACGATTTGTGTACTGGTTATAAAATGATACATGTGTCTTAAATAGCGGATATGAGGATCGTATAGTTTCACGGCAAGATAACAACATCAATTTTGACTGAAACTGATTAAAATCGATTTCTAATTGGTGTTGATTTAGAATATTATGGAAAATATTGAGTTGGAGACTTAGCTCCTTTAAAGGTTGATTATGTAACTAAACAAATCTTCTTATTGTGGGTCTTTTGGTTTCAAATGGTGTATGGAATATTATTAAATTATTTTTCACTTGACAAGCACATAATTAACTCTCTAACTATAAAATGGATAATCGAGACGTAAAATATAATAAATTTATACGCCACTTTTTTAAACGCTCCCAACTTAGCTCCGAAATTAAACTAATAATGAAATTTTAAATATTATTTTTCATTGTAACAAGACCGGCCAATTCTTTATCTAAAACTTATATAATGCATTAAAAATTAAAATTGACCGATTTAAATATTTTTGGGCCAGAATCCCTTCTTTTAGCAAACCGCCTGTTTAAAACGTTTATTCTGGCATACATGGACTTTAAATTAATACATCTCCACGCACCCCTCCCCCAACCTCTCCAAAAATATATACACAATATTTGTTGAAATGTAAAGTATGTAGTAAACCTTACAACGGTAAACGAATTGGGTCGAAGACCAGCAGTTTGAAAATCATATCCTGGTTGGTGGAGTACTCAACTGTTACGGTGTAGGGCAAATTATTATGACGGAATCATAATTGGGTAAGATTGATAAGAATGATTTGTTTTAACTAACATTCAATGCAAAACAAAATTGGTTTAATACTACATGTGTTTAAACAATCATTGTTGACTAATTGTGTGCTGACTGATTGGTGCGGCTGTGCAGTGTGCACGTTGTAAGGTCATTGGCTGAGACAGCTGATACCCTTTTTCCCTTATCGCTCTTATCAGATACGTTTATGATTTTTATGTTCATTGGCATAAAGGTTGAATTTTGCTTCAATATATATGCACAGATATGAAACTGAAAAACGTGGGAATTTGTCCTTTTTAAAAAAAAAATCACAAGATGTCTCGCTGCTGCTGAACTTTATATTTTAACTTTTCAACCTCACTTGCAATTCTGATATCTAATGACAAATAAGCTCTATTATGGAAGAGTTCATGCTTTATGGGGGAAGAGGGTAGTTACACGAAGTCTTGCCTGTTTTTTATTTGTATTATCATCCGTTACATTGGTCTGTTTTACTTCCGACTGTTCTTTTACATTCTGTGATTTGGGGCTGGATTCTTCACCCTTCTCTTTTGGTTTGTTCTGTTCTTTTGAAACGTTAACTCCCATGGTATCTGTATATAACTAGTATGTCATTGCTGTAAAACAAACCTGTAAAAATATAAATAAAAAGTTAATAATTTGATTTCTATGTATACATTGTCTCTAGTTTGGCTGGCTTTATTCGTAACAATTGACTAATTCGCCCATACAATACATGGTACATCTTCAATGATCAGAATATAAAACCCAAGAATGAACTTGATATGAATGTTCCTTAACTATTAAAAAAATAAAACAGACACGCGTGATATCATCTGATACATTTTGTAAAGTAAATAAAGTCTATACGTGTAATCTTGAGAACACATTGGTAACAAGTAGCATATCTTACAAAATGTTATCAATGGTTTAAAGCCTGATGATAATACAACCAAAAGGATGTACCTTTTTCTCCAAGGTTAGAGAACAACATCTAAACACAATAGGAAGTTATTTTGGACTGATATCAACAGATGGGCGTGTAGGTAAAATAGCAAGCTGTGTGTTTATCATGCTAGTTAGTGCCGTTCTATATTAAACAAAGGTTATACGGGGGTTAGTCACGTGGTTGGATACTGACGCTAGAGCATCTTATTACAGGCCAGGGCCCTGTTTCACAAAAACTTAAACTAAAATCCTTAAAATCGACTTTAACTAAAATCAAAATGAGATTTTAAATTTTATGCGTTTCACGAAGATCGATTGTAACTTAAAATGCAATTTTAATAGATTTTAGTTAAAATCGCTTGCGCCCGCGCAGTGCAGATTTCCTTGCGGGTACTTACGGTAATAGCAAATACGCTTCGAAACTGGAAACTGTTGACAGACTGAATTAACTGTTACATTATCAATAGGGAGAGTTTCATACGTTGTAGAAATGTCTGCACATGGTCAGAAAGTCGTACAGAGATGTAATAAATGAGTTTATTGCGTATTATTAGTTTCGAAATGTATTGGTGGGTTGACCTTGAACTTGGCATTTGATTTCTTCGCAGGCTTCAATAGAAATAATGTGTATCGATAAACTAAAGCGCTTGAATTTCGAATTTTTATAGTAAATTGACAAGAGAAACTATTGAGAATTTTCACAAACATATTTTGATATGTGTCACTCAAACAACTAATCTAGGCTTCAATTTTTTTTGTCGTAGTTTAAGAGTATTTATCAACTTTGAAATTAATACGCCAAATAGGCAATGTCCCGATGCCTAGATTATAAATGTCATTCTAATAGACCCTTTCAATGGTACTTTGAAAATGCAAAAGAGTCTATCTATCTTACACAATTAAATGATTATTTCCCAAGATAAAATAGTTTTGGCGCCTATTTTTTTTTATTTATGTTGTTTTATTAACGTAACTTCATTAAGAAATAATAAAAAAAATTATGATATTAAAATTTAATTTCAAATAGGCCTATAACATTTTTGAATAAAGACATTTGAGATTATTGATTTATCTTTTTACAAATCATCATAATCCCCAAAACATGAGTAAATACTACATGTGGCATGTCTAGTATTATAGACCTTTAGGCCTTCTAATACCAAGAAATTGGCCATATTAAACACGAAGATATTTTCTTTATAAATAAGAGGGCTCTTCTTTCCATGACATTGGATATAAATTTTCTTTTAGTGTGTAATTTACTGGCGTTTTGGGTGGGTTTTTTCTTGGAGTTCTAATATCGGGCGCCATCCAATGCTTAAATTGCCTTACAATAAAATAAACGGGTGGATCGTAGCTGTATATCCCATACTATGAAAAGAAATTGAATGCAAATTGTTTTTGTGAATGATTGTATGTTAAAATTATGTGCCAATTATATCTGTATGTCGCAATAAATCAAACAATGTAGCTCTAATCAATGTTTGTTAATGTCGTGATTGTAAGTTAGGAGAGGGTGACAGCTATCCTAAGTTACAATCGATTTTAGTTAAAATTGTCCTTAAAATAGTTTTGTGAAACGCCACTATTTTAAGTTAGGATACAATTGTAACTTACAATATTATTTTAGTGGATTTTAGCTACAATGCTTAAAATCGTTTTGTGAAACGCTTCTGTTGTAAGTTAGGATGAAATTTTAGTTTACAATGATTTTAAGGAGATTTAAGTTTTTGTGAAACAGGGCCCTGGTAAAAAAAAAACATTCGTCTGTAACTCAAATTCCGGACGCTGGTGTGGGTTTATACAGTCCTTACCTTTATAATTATTATTTTATTTCGGTCTAATTTCTTATTGAACTATATCACCCGGTGATGTAATTAAGCACACACTGGAAGGCAATCATGCTAAAACTTAAAATCTTTCAATATTTCTATCTATTGGGGGATTTTAAAGCTATTGAAAATCAAAACTCAATGGAATCTTTAGAAAAAAAACTATTAATATGCTTTATGTTACTTTTCCACATCTCTGTTATTATCATTACTATAATATAACATGATTATGGAAGAAAACAATTATGTCCATTTACGAAAATATTCCAAAGTGCAGTTGTTGCCCATTTATTAAATTCGTTTGTTTAAATTAAGAAAATAAAATCCTAAACCGGCTTTAGTCAAGGGCTTGACATGAACTACTCTTTTTTCAACCCTCTTACAAATGACTTATAGCGGGATTACGTTACTAAAATAATTACTAGTTGCTCTATTATCTGGAAACAATACATAACAACAAACAGGTATAATCTTGATAAGATGTATAACACATAGCATATAATATATACTATACGCATGAATAACCAACTAAAGACAGGGTGTATAATGAATCATGTTTACATGTTAAATTATAAGGTACACATATTCAGTTTTTTTCTACGAATTAAGAATTGCAAGTTCATGTACAGAAAAGGCAGTAATTAATTTAATCACGATGCGAGGTTTTCTGTTAGTGGTTACTAATCACTTCCTAGAACTTAACTAGTTCACAAATTACAGTAAAATTAAAAATCGTGATAAAATAGAAAAATTATGTTTTTAAAGTTTCAACTGTTTCACCTTGTTCGACAAACTACTCAGATACACAACGTTATTGGCATATAAGGCACGGTTATTATGAACTAATAATAAACCTTACTTACGTCGAAAAAATGTTCCCCACTATCAGAGATTACATTCTTGTGTTTAATATTACCATCTTCTCTTCTGTTGCCGATAAACATATATATGCACAACTTATTTATCAAACTTAAGTGCTCAATGGGAGTTATTTCTCTTCACTAAAAACACATTTTACAATAAATCTATATCTTGTACAATCATAATTTATATATCATTGACTTGTAATCCTTCTTGTACAACCACGTAATATCTATGATCAACAATCAAAATATATCATACATTTATCATTACAACAATATTCTAAACAATCAGTAACTTTATATCGACAAATTCACACTCAACCCCGTACAACTACGTAATATCACTCACTAATAATGAAATATTGTATGTGGAAAGAGCATCGGGTAGATTTGAACTGAACTGCGAAATTAAATTTGATCATCTGTTGGGCGATCTGTCCGTGTATTTCAACATTATATAGCATTATCTTCGAATAAATGAGAATGTTTTATTGTATACAAAATAAGGTTCCTTCAAAACAAATCAACATCTAATTTACTTATATCTAGACTTTTATTCTGTACTTTAAAAATCTAGCTCATTTTAATTAAAAGGCTTTTTTCATTCTGTCTTTTATTTCAATAAACAACAAGATTTGATGTAAATGAGAAAGTTGTATAGGTACGAATACTGGACAGCCAGTTACACCAGACAGAGACGAACAAATGACATTGTAACTCATCAAAGATCTATATCAAATCAAGTAAATGTATTAGGTCCATTACATAGGTTTCGTATAATCCAGTATAATCAATTACATGTAATATCCCAGACGTATCGTAGAGTGGAAACGTTTTACTAACAGATCGAAGACTATAATTATTGGAATAAGACCAGGAAATAGGAACGACATAAAGAAGTAAACTATATCAAAGTATTATAATATGGATGAATCGTAGAGTATAATAGATTGCATGTAATAATCTTACCCACTACCACAAATCACCAATTCAAAATATCCAACCTGTCACGAACGTTACCTAAAGGAGGAAAAGATTCGATTTTGTGACTTAACTAACACATTGCTGTGTGGCTTCGTGCTGTGGTTCTTGCTTTGTAAGTAACTGTATTTTGTTTGATAAACATTGTGTTGCTAACAAACTCAATGAATGACTAAAATATCATTTTAAGTAACCATTTAGTTCAAGTCATTGAAAGTACCCTTATCTCAATAGCTTTACCTTGAAATGAGCTGTCAGTGTCACGTTGTATGTTCTTAGAAAAAGATTTAGTATAGGCATGTCCTACATTATACAATACATATACAATGAATTGCAATTGTATGCGACATAATTAAGTTTATGATATGTTTATTTGAATGTAAGGGTCCTTTATATGTAATTAAAGGTAAATATGGTTTGTTAGACATAGTAAAACTAATGTTCCATGATACAATCGAATAGTAACTGCAATAGCATTAAGATATAGATTTTGTTCAGGCTGTCTTCAATTAGATAATTGTCCATGTACAAGACATGTCACTACTTATATTTAAATGGAGGTTTGGTTTCAATCTGATTAAAATTTAGATCTATATTTCGTTTCGTTTTTTATATATATTCGATGGCGTACACTACATGAAGATCTGACGACTTGTACTGGAAGGTCGCGTCAGGGGGTCATACAGGCGGATTTTGACCTATGACGCCAGACATCTAGATTAATCAATCAGGAATCTATAATAATTGTGAAAGTTGTAATTCTCTAATAGGAAGTTCAGCCCAATAATGTTTCAATTCCGTTCAGTATTATTACATAGAGTTGTGGAATTGAAATGTCGTGGATCTAAGCTGTTTGCTATCCAATAAGCTTTGTGCCATTTCTTGTCCACGGAAATTTAATGATAGGCCCATTAAAATCAGATTGAATACAAACCGGAGCATTATTACGATTTTAAAATCTTAATCAAATGTTTAATAATCAATCTAAGTATTTTGGATGGATTAAGCCGTCGGAAATTTGCTTAACCAAATGCCTGAAGAAAACATTACACCCCACTCCTCATCTCCTTATGTTACGATGAAATAAGGAATACGTACATGTATGTTAATTGGCTTTCGGTCACATTGAATTTTTAATCGCTATAGTCATCTCTTAATTCGTCGTAAATACCATTGATTTACACTAATGCACTATACTATAAGAATAAATAGAAATTTCATTTTATGAAAATCGATGATTGAGTTATAATATAGATAGTAACTTAGAACATTACCCCTAGTATACAAATAGATCTATATATAAAACGTAGACTCTGAAGAGGTGAAACTAGCCAGAATGTTACTATTTGCATCATCAACTTTTACTTACCATATGGTAGCCATCATGTATTGTCTGTTCGGTGAAGGAAAGTATGTGAAGCTGTACGGTTAATAGCAACTATTGAACGTTGTACAGCGTTATAGTAAATGCTATTTGATAAACTACATGTATATGAAATCTATGTTTGACGAAAGATGAAGCTCACAGAATACCATTCCTTCCCGTCTGAAAATCAGGCACCGGATAGATATTAAGAAGAAATATCGCAAACTATAGTTATCAAGCTTAAATTCCAAGATAATATACTTCAAAATATTAATATTTTATTCATCACATCGATAATATTGTATCGATAATTTCTTTACTCAACCGTTAACACGATTTCTGCTCACATTCTTAATTTAAAGGGGTATAACAATACGCTGCATAGTAAATCTAAATATTGTGTTTGTTTCTTTATCTGCGGGTGGGGTGGGGCACTACGTTGGAAGGTCGGATGTGCAGCTGGATAAGAAACCTAACCTTTATCGCTCACAAGTAAATCTGACAAGAAAAAAAAACAAATTCATATCAGTGCACATTTTGAGAAATCCGCGAATGAACACTCTAAAGTCATGCCACTACGCAAGACAATATATATTTGTCAAAATAGATTTAAAAAGATATTTTCGCCAAAGTTGTATTTGAGCACTTAAATTTTTATTATTTTGCACTTGAATTGATTCATTGTTAAAATATAACTATGACACGAACTTTAATGTTATTGTTAGTAATGAAGGCGCCAAAAGGCTAAAAGCGCCAAACTTTGAAAAATATCAAATTAAACATCATTAATACTGTTTTAATCTAGACTTAGTAAAATATTTTGTATTAACTTAAAATTCTAAATCGAAGAAGAAGAATTGTTGCTTAGCAACGGCACCATTACATGTTTTATTCCCAAGCGTGAGGTTTCTCGGTGTAAGAATGTTTACTGTAATTAATAACCATATTGATTACTACAACTATATTTCACCCAACTTATTTCCTTGAATTTATATCTCCCAAATAATTTGTTGTTCAAATTATAGTTTGAAGAATTCAGAAGCATAGAAATAACTATGTAGAAATACCGTTGCAAGATCTTTCCCCAAAAGCCAAGTTCGGTGTTGAAAACACCTTCATTACACGTGAAGGACACCTTGAATCTGTCAGTATACTTATCAGGAACTAAGTAAAAGTAAAAGGTTGTGGTATTTACCGCTGTAGGTATCTCATTAGTCATATATATATATATCGCGGTGAAAACGTTAGCATACAAATGTAGTTTTATTTTTATTTTGCCATCTTTAATTTCAATTATATATATATATATATATATATATATATATATATATCATAAAGGTAGATATACGGAATATCTAATGAATATCTTTCTTTTTGTTTACCCTTCAAAGCCATTGATAAAATCTTATATCTCTATATTAATCATCATCGCAGATCTGTTTCATCGGCGCATAATTGTTGGGTTTTTTTTAATATGATATAGTTCAAGAAGCAATTTTAAATGAGTTCATAGTCGCTAGAGGGTCGTTATACAATCGGAATCTATCCAGATTAATACTTAAAAGTTGAACGTTAAACCGCAAGTGTATTAAAATGTATCGGTGCCTTAATAGTCTACATCGGTATAATGCCGGGCAAGCATCTATATGTAGAAATACCAACAGCCGTCCATGTCATGGATATTTATTTTGAATAATAACATGAGAGTATTCCCACCCTACGTTCACTGAGAAGAGAACTGATATTTTATCTGGCGTGTAACCTACGAATGAGTCAAATGATGTAACGGATATATATTTGGTATTAACTAGTGTTAGAAATGTTGTTAGATGGTAATGAAGTACAACGTAAATATTAAACGAATCGCATTCGTTGACAACTGATATTAATTTGAAGACTTTTCCACATTAATTTGTCTAATGATCTGTGTTTGGCAACTCTTAGATTTCTAGTTGGTTTGAATTTCTGGTGATCCTTTTTCACGAGATCGGTGTTATATCCTTAGTCTTATCTTCCAGAACTAAATTTTGAGGTACACATGCAGGAATCCTGTCCAACACAACACAGTGGGAAAACGAGGCAAAAACCAGGAAAAAACATAAAACCACGGAGAGTAAATAAGTAACAATCTACTATGATTTATCGATAATTATTTGTTTCCGTGAATATCTAACATGAATATTTAACTACTTCCTTATCAAGTCTCTGTTCAGACTAAAACACAATCTGTTAAATGGTATATTAACGGTTTCTTAAATGAAATTACAGACCGCAAATATTGTTATTGTAGACTTCGGAAAAACTCCTGATATACTTAATGCCCCAATACCACTCTTGTTGTAACTGAATGATGTGTCTCAATCATTATTCTGGTCAACAAGTTGTACAATTTCACAATATTCCAACTAATAACACACCTAGTTTTAAAAATTGGAAAAATTCAACTTCATGGTTTGAAAAGCTTTACGTAAACACTTTCAAATTCAACTTGGATTTAAATATTATATTTCGGAATCCTCTGGACAAGTAAAATAGGATGTAATGGATAATTTACACAATAGGTAGGACACCTCAACCTTTAGTAGTTAGAATAAGGCTATAAAAACAACCTGGGGCTGTCAAGCCAGCAAGAGTGTTATTGTCCCTTTAAATAGGCCTATTATGGAAGCCTATGACTATCATTCATGATTTATACTTTTCGCCCCTTCAAAACACGAAAGTCAAAAATCGACAAGTAGAAAGTCGAAAGTCGCCAAGTCGAAAAGTAGAAAGTCGAAAGTCGCCAAGACCATATACAAGCCAAAAATCAACGCGAAAATAGGAAATTAAGAAAAACAATTTTTCCTAATTTCTTATTTTCGACTTGCATTTTGGCTTGTATACCGTCTAGGCGACTTTCGACTTAGTCATATTTTTGTATTTATTGATGTCAGTAAGAAAGCGAAAGTCGAAAATAGGATATTGGGAAAAAACGAGTTATTTCTTAATTTACTATTTTCTACTTTTCGACTTTCGTCTCGAAAGTTATTGTAGTCTTTGCCTTCCAGGACACATTTGCAAACGCACAATTCCCGTTAACAAAAACGTCTGTGTGGTAGAGTCTATATAGTAATGATGGCGATTATTTTATTATTAAATAATATCAATATCTAGCTCGATCTTAGATTGTATCTTTTATAATATTATTACTGACGGTTCATAACATTTTCCGTAACATAAGGCTATACTGTATATTGTCAACACTGATATTGCCAATTATAAAAAAAATCGCCATCATTACTATATAGACTCTATCCCACAAAAGTTTTTTGTTGACGGGAATTGTGCGTATGTTCATTGTCTGCTTTAAAAACCATTACTTAACTTAGATCGACATACTTATTATAAACTGTGTGATCATTCTATAACAAATTACATCTATGGTGTTACATACCATCTTCTTCTTTTTACTTTTCATTCAAAAATAATAGTGATTGAAAATTAAACTCGCTTCAGTCGCCATTGCGAATATTCTTAATACGTTGTTTTGTTATAATTTCTCGCATAACTATATTATTTGGGGAATAGGCAAAAACAGTCGATCAGATTAGTAGGTTATTGTTAGGACACTAGTATTGTCCATAGACTATTGTCCATTTATAAATACTCCCCGATAAAAATATGTTTGTATTGTGTGTTAGAGCTATGTTTAAATAAGGAATACCAGTATCAGATTTATTTATCTATTTACATAATCTACTCTTAAATACAGTATAGCAGATATCAAAAAATGAAAACTAAATACCTGTTATCTGTTCTATTTCATTGACTTATGTATCGACACACGTTACTCCAATACACCTATAGCTTTATGTCATTATTTACATACCTATATACATATAATAACATGTTTATACATGTCTTGAGCTTTAGATTATAGGGATTAATCCACACTAACCTCTATTGAAATTTAATAGAGGAAAACTAACTGATTTTGATTATAAAATATAAAGAAAACATTGAGGTCTGTGTTATAAGGCAGATATAATATTTTGAAGGGTTAGTATCGAAAAAAACAAATGATTCAATTTTCCATCTGTATATATTATTAGCCACCATGTTGGGTTTATTTTGCATTGTAACATAACTAGTTGATATCAATGGAATGGCCAGACCTAGTTGATCTTGACCAAAATTAAAATTGTTAATTTCATTGAAATTTATCGATGTTTCTTTGCGATATGATTATCTTGTTGGGTTATGCGGTCGGGCGCTCCTGTGTCGATATAGTAAGCCCAGAAATGAAAATGAAATTAATATAAATCCGGCTTTCGCTTAATTGTAATAAACGATATTTAATCGTATAGAGTTTGCATCGCTACTAATTGAAATAACACAAACCAATTAAATGCTTGGTTTTACCCTAAACCTAACAGGTTTAGTTTCTTTAACATTACACGGACAAACAACAAATCCATCTGATTTTACTTGTTTCGTTAGGTAATTATCGACAGTTATATTCTTGACACCGTCACTTTAAATCGCATTAAGGCCAATTTTCACGGTTGTTTTGTTCAACATTTATGTGGGATTATGGGGATAGTCTAGTAGAATATTAACGACATATGGCCATTGTTGAGATAAAAGGTCATACTAGGTAAGTCCTTGTCCAATGTTTATAAATAGGTTTTCGTTTATGCATTATAGATTAAATTTATTCACAAATCGTGTGTTACACTTCCCTGATCTTTCATAGGGAAAATGGCACATTATACATATATCAAAGCCCCTTTGGGTCTTTACAATCTTACCTAACCAGGAAACAATATTTCGTGGATTTGATATCGAATGCCTTTCCATTGAAATATAAGGTGTTATATTCAATAAACGATTTATATTCCAATGGGCTTTACGGGAGAGAGAGAGAGAGAGAGAGAGAGAGATAATGGGTTTTTTACGTCCATTTTCAATAATTCGATTGCGCGTAGGGGTATTAAGCAGTGGGAGGAAACCGGAAGTCCCGGAGAAAACCCACGAGGTTGTACAGGCGACTTTACTCCATGCCACGTACAACCGGGATTCGAAACCACGCAAGTTGACTCAATGCCAGGCTTTATGATGCAGCGCGCGCACGAATATTAACGACTTGTCTGGAAGTTTCAGCTTAAAATATTGTAATCGATATTATCCAAATTCTTCGACAAACAGAAGCTATTCGTGATCTTACAAGAAAAGATGGGCTTCTGACACCGATATTAAAGACAAAATAGACATTTTGTAACAAGGTACTCGAAGAACAAGGCTATACATATTCCGCAAGGAATGTCAAAAACGGTCAAACATATTCTTATCTGGAGAGCATGCGCAATTAATATTATCGGTGTAGACTGAAATAACCAGACGCAAGAGATTTCCATTCGATTCGGACTTCTGGCATAGTTCGTCGAACATAACTGATTAGAAATTACAGTAAAATCGGAAACGATTGAATGTAAATCAGTTTATATACATTCATAGTACATTACTGAACGCGTTGCTACAAATTTGTGTCAATTTCTAGGTCCCAAATATTAGCGATTTTAAACAAATTCCTACAGCGGCTATAATAATCGCTTACCACTATAAAGTACAAATGGATGTGGTATAAAGCCCCTTTAACAATTGTCGATTTTTGTTGTTGAATATTTTTTGTTTTTTTGCGTAATGATGTTTACTTTGTATTCATTTTCTGATCTCTGATGCATAGCTTGAATTATCGATTTGTTAGGTTTTGTTTACATAGTAACGGGCTTTATTATACGTGATGGCGCTGTTATCACACCACCATTGATAGTTAGAATACTGTCATTAACATCTCAGTTCATTAACTCATTTATCTAGTGTATAATTGGATTATCTAATATTATTATAAAACGTTAATAATAAAACTGGAAAAATCGACGTCTGTGTCCGTCACACATACGGAGGACAATGTGTATTTGTAATACCCCAACCTCTAATTGGTTTTATTGGTTTTATTTTCACGGATGGGTACAGTAGATCCGTAAACATGTTCGATCTTGGCTTTCTAATCCGTTTGTTCTTGAATGAAATAAGACAGTTAATCTTTGACGGTAACGAATGTAATTCTGATTGAAATCGGGTTTAGGCCATTCTTCAAACTCTGAATGGGCTGTTGGGAAAGTTAGTAGGCCCTACTAATGGTAATCAAATAATTGACTTGACTTCAAATGGGTAGCCTTTTCTCTAATTCCCAACACTTTCCAACAAACAATTTAGTAGCTCTATTTTATGTTAACACCTAACAAATAAAAACACTTATGTCGAAAAACCGGTCCCACTTGCATACTGTTTATGTAATATTTAGTCATTAATTATTTTAATGACACCTAGAAGCACGGTAATTATTCATAACAAAACACAACACAGGGTATATATGGATATAACTACTTCTCTATTATTTAATAACGACGTTTCATAACACATACAGGTCACGTTTTCAAGTAACTTGAAAACGTGACCTGTTTACTTGAAAACGTGACCTGTATGTGTTATGAAACGTCGTTATTAAATAATATAGAAGTAGTTATATGCATATATACCTTGTGTTGTGTTTTGTTATGAATAGCCATTTTTTGTCGACGTCACAATAAATGTGTCTAGACTTTCTTTCCAAGGAAATCGCTATTCACAAGGAACATGCCTTTGATCATGACTTTGTCTTGTTTACAAAGGAAGCCCTCAAAGAGGTAAACAGAGTCTGTTGTCTGAACGTTTAAAAATCGGATGTATAATGATTGAATATGCAACTAAAATACACTTTTAAATTTGAATTTTATTGAGCACTCAAGAAAGAAAGAAAAATGAATTTGTCACGCGCATTCCAGTAACAATGCTATTATGCTCATCATGTGTCTACTTCCAACTCAATCCACCATACAACTCAATAAACAATCCTGCCAATTTGTGGGGGAAAGACGCATCAACTGAAACCTCCTATAACTTCACAAGCTTTAAAATGTTAAAGGTGAATTAAATGTTACTCCCGAAAGAAAATCTAAATTTCGATAGGGTCTTTGACATCTACTAATAGAAAGTGCAGGAGGACTGCACTACACGCAAAACAAAAATATACAAGATAAACCTGCGGACAAGCCAGAAAATAGACATTGCAAAAAAACCAAAAAAAACCCCCAAAAAACAATTATCAAATCAAGTGAATGGATCCGGGGGCAAGCCGTAATCGTCCACTGCGCTGTACAGTCCCGGGCCTGTTGTGGTACAGGCTTCTCTAAAATGGTTTACAAAAAGACGTAACAAAAACAATGCGACCAATCTTGACAGTGGTCGTCTCTTCAATGGCGATAGTCTGCCAGTTATTGACGTCAGGTGTTAGAACGTCAAAGAATTTTAGCAATAACGGCGATAATCTGGACAGAATCTCGGAAAACGCTAAATTAATACATGTAGTGAGCAAACAGGAGCAAAGCCCGACAACGAGAACATTCTGCAGTACGAAGGGCTAAAACTCTACTCTAATAGTAAGTGCAGGAGGGCCGCACTACGCGCAAAACAAAAACATACAAGACAAACCCTTGGACAAGACAGAAAACAGACATTGCAAAAAAACAAAAAAACGGCGATAGTCTGCCACTAACTGACAAAAAAATTAACAATAAGGGCGACAATCCGGACAGAATCTCGAAAAACGCTAAAACAATACATGTGGTGAGCAAACGTTCGGTGAAATCATTAGGTCACCTCGGCGTTTTATCAAAGTTCGAGTGAGACATCTGTAATTTTCAATTGCTCACTATGTCGTTTCATAAATATAATAGAAAAAAAACCATGAATACCAATACTGCATTTGCTGTTAAATTAAGAAATACTTTATCTATTAATATATAATTTTCAACAAAGACAGATTGTCATCCCGCAAAAATTATCAATAAAATTTACTGAAATCGACAACTACATTTTTGCCCTTTTTCAAAGATGAAATCAAATGGGGTTTAACGTCCTACTTTTCTGCATCCATTGGGCAAATGAAGACGAGGTGCGTCATACAGTGTGCTATGACTGTCAAGGGTTCATTTACATACACGCCAATGTGGACACGGGACCACGGGTTTCTGTTCGATCCGAACGACTAGATACTGTTCCTTGTCAGACACTGCGTCTGACAGACCTGGGTGAACCCGATAACTCCTGGTTAGAGAACCAGCGTCTTACTTACAGACCCATTGCGGCTCCCACTTGTTCAAAGATGCCTAGCCATTTAAAATTCAGCGATGACAATCTAAGCAAAATGAAATATTTTTTGGTCTAACCTAATTGAATTATCTTTGCTTCAATGTAAATCAATGATTGTTCTGCTCTGATGGCGGGAACACCAGCATAGATTATCTCATTCGAATTATTGTCTATATGTACAGGTGTGTTTTGTACCGGTTATAAAACTTTGCTTACCTGTAGACGTTCAGTGTTTATTATAGAAATGTTATAAGCTCCCCTTGTTTTACAGTCCTTCACGAAACTATCTGCATGCTTAAATCTATTATTAATCACACGGCCGAACGAGAAGAAACTCTCTTAAGGTATCGACCAGGAATCATTCGTGGCTTCTTTGGCACTCACGGTCACGTGATATTGTCTACCTGTATGTATGTATATACGGTCTCCACAGTGACGAATATCTCAGACAGTTCATCACACACATAATAACTAGGCCTATATATAATTGTGCTTTTAGCTATTCCTTACTTTAATTAGACCGGTCCGATTAATCGCACTGGTTTTATATTAGTAGAGACTATTTCCATCTGATTGTAAATAATACATGATCGATAAGTCCCCGCTAATCCTATCAAAAGGAAAAACTGTATTTGTGTATGGTTGTTTGTTTGTGTGGGCGGGGGGCATTGTGTACACATTTATTTATTCTGGGACGTTGGAAATTGTTAGGCGATTTTGCCAGTATGCGGGCATTATAAATGAACTGGGACCGGTTGCTTAAAGCTCCGTTATCTTTTAACAATCCGTTAACTTTAACGGAGAGAAAGATTGTTGCTGGAACTAAAGGTCCCGAATATTATGTGGTGCAAATTCTTCCTACAGATTTATGCTAATATTTATAAAGGAAAAAATAAAGTATTCTATAGTGTATTCTGTAGTAAATTAACGGAAAGTTCACAAACAACATGCTACCAAGATAGAGTTTAACGGATCGTTAAAATAACTTAGTATTGAGCAACCGACCCCTGGTCATTTAGCTTTATTTGTTTAGACAATTCATATCCCGATAATATTTTGGAGAATAAAACTGCTTAATGTTGTGTTAAAATCCCTTGAAATCCTCTACCTTAGGGCCGGGCAACTAACTCAACATGTGATACGTTTTCAAACAACTTAAACCCGCAAATCTTCTTTAATGAGAAACAATGAAAACTAGTTATCAAAGACAAACACATAATTGGGGAATAATTGTTTATTGGCATGATTGGTCACAGCTTAATTGGTGAATTATAACGTGAAAGATCAAAATTTACTCACTATTAAATATTTACTAATAGCTATACACTATAGTTCAACATACATTTATTTACTTTAATATTTACTGATAATAACTCATTAACGCACGAGTCTTTACTAATAGTTTAATATTTACTGATAATAACTCATATAAGGTATTTACTGATAATAACTCATTTAAGATATTTACTAATAATCCGTTCAAAATATCACAAAATTCACAGAGTGTTCATACTATTTTCCCAAGTAACTTTTCTCTTCAATACAATAGCAATGTAACTTCACCAATAACTGTAACTTGATAGATATATATATACTAATTCAACTAATAATGGCCACCGACAGATTGTCTAATATGGCATGCTAGACTGGTGGCCAGTCTCCTCCATACACCAAAAATTGGCCAGTCCTCTCAAAAAAAAAAAACCGAAAAAAACGTTATCTCTAGAGACTGGGCAAATAGAGCTTCATTCTCATCTAGTAGGTCAACCTGCATTATGTAGGTCGTGTGACGTCGTGCACGTGATCACGACAGATCTAACAACAACGTGACGTCAACCCTCAGACGGTCTAAGCATGACTGCTTTGCACTCCAGTCGAGACTCATGATTCATGTCACGTGACTCGGGGCTTGCTTGATAACTGTCAATCATTTCAAATAAGGAACAACGTAAAACATGACAGGAACGCCCATTTTATTGTGAAGCTCGCAAATTGTCCAGTCTCTGGTGCTGGTTACAGGTTTACTCAAATTTTTTTTTATACAAATGGAAACGAAAGTGTTGGTTTACTAAAAATTAATACTTTTATATAAATCGAAATGTAAAATAAATAGAAGAGACTGGGCCAGTCTAATGGCATGCCATTCCATGCATTTATTGATATCTTTTATTCCTCTGGAATCTGGGATACAGAAACCAGAGTGAGATATCACAGGGCATCCATAACTGAATGTTTTGCAGCTGATTGTGCCAAATTGACAGTGTTAAGAAGAATTCGAGACACTGTCAACCGCCACAAAGTGCGCCGGAAGCTGCAACTGTGACCAATCACCCGGGAGTATATTACGGGTATCTTACGATGTTAGTATCTGATGAAAACGATTCCAACGCCCCCTGTAGTGTGTTTAGAAATATTTTTGTTCCCAAAAAGGAAAGATGAATTCCATCATCACTAAGAAACATACTATTCGCAATTATACCCGGATAAGTTATATAACGACCGTCATTATTAATTATATACCGAGAAGTGGCACTGTTTATTCTTTTCCTGGCAGAGTCCATGGCTTTAATGTCCCGAGAATGACGCCAGTTTAGTCTCGGTAAGATGTGTGACCATATAACAGTCGTTCTGTCCAATTCCATACTTAATTTACACAATGTGTTCTTAATGTTGTTGCGCAGATAACCGACTTTAGTCTCGCCAATATCATTGCCTAATGCATGTATAATGAGAAATTTGGGAGGTTTTTCGTATTTTAACATGGTTTCAACGCGAGGAAACACTTCTTTCCATTTCATACCGGAACGAAACGGCCACCATATATGAGTATTTATTCGTTTGAGACCAAGATGAATGCCACCTGGTCGACGACGAGCTGCGATGAAAGCGTCTTTAATAATTGTCAAAAGACGAATATTTAACACAGGAATTACCTTCGTCAATAAAATCGTTAATACTGTTGCCGTGCGGATAAGTGAGTAATTAGTCTCCAACCGCCAGAATTTTTGGGAACCAAACCTATGGGGGAAATTTGTAAGTTGAACAAAGGTCTTGATCGAAATGGACCAATCATTCTACCCGCTTTTATCTCACAAATTAATTTCTCCCAAGTTTGAATAAAAAGATTTTCTGCAGAGTGCAGATTTTAGATTTGTTGAAAAACGGGGCAGCCGCGGGCCAGTATATTCTAAACGGAACCCGTATTTAAAACCGCATAGAAGTGTGAGCGCGTCTTCCATCTTGGGGTAATAATCAAGCAATGGTTTCAAAACATCAAGTCGAACTGGCGAAAAACCTTTCCGCCATATATCTATTAAAATACAACGGAATCTATTAATTCATAAAACAAAAACGACGTCAGATTAGATCACAAACAATAATACCGTAAACCTATCTATTTCAAATTAATACTTATAACCAGCATGGTGAGGATTATTATACCTCATTCTTCGTGGGGTGTATATCCTGATGAATAGGGTCCCCGCGGGGGTATTGAAAAATGGGGAGCAATGCCTATTGACGTGGGTGCCAGGTAATTGTGGGCGGTGTAAGCGAGGTTCAATACCTCTTGTGAAATCAAAACTCTTTGGAGTAGGTGTGGTGCTCTGGCAGTGTATAATTGGATGGTCTCTATGGCAACGAAGACATTTATTAACATATGTACATGAGACCCTTAAACACTGACCATTGTAATTATAAGAGTAGCATAAATTAGGTTTATGGTTATAGTGTTTAGGTTGAGTCATAATGCTACCTGAGATTGGACTGGGGCCATTAAATTTTATGTACAGAAGCCACAATTCAGTGTCTATCATAGACCATGTGCTAGCAGGATCCCTTGCCTTGCGTAAGCGATATTGCTCATCATAGATTTTCCATCCCTGGCTTGACGAACGCTTGGAGGCTAAACGAATAGTTTGTAAATATTTCAACAACTCCATAAATCTATGGGTGTGTTGAGAGCAGTATATCGATATAAAAACCATAAAAGCATCGGTCCATACCTCAATTGAGGTTATTTTAGTTTCGGGTTTACATGGCTCTACAGAAAGATGACCATCCTGCAGAATTAATCTGTTGCTACGGGTGATGGGTGGATTATCTAACAATAGGGCTAGATCGATAAACTCCCCTTGGATGATATATGACTTAATATTAGAGGCAATGTTACCTCCAAGAGTTTCGGAAACCCCTGGAATAGGTGACGGGTAATTACTATTCGAAAGGTAAACATTACCGGTAGGTGAGGTTTCAACAATTGGTGTTAGAACATCCCCAGACTCAACCAAGCTTTCTAGTGTAGGGATATTATCTGCAGAAGAAGTTGACGGCGTAGATTTTTGCTGCTGACTAGTTTTTGTAGCCTTGCTCTGCTTTTACCTAGGCCTTTTTGGGGGTACAGCGCCAACGCCTTGCTGAGAACGCTGAACTTGACTTGTAATGGCCGACCTCTTTCTTGTCGACCTTAACATTATAGCTGTATCTGTATACTAATCTGAAACTCAAATTTAGTTATTGAATTAACCAAATAAATGTGAACAAAGATACTGAAGGTACTAGCCCCTTTAAAATAATATAATCATCGGCAAAGTTAGCACTTGACAGCTGCTGTGCGATAAAGATACTTTGTATAACACAAACCAGGCGGGTCCTTTAAGTAACGTTACTTATAAAATTAACATTGTTGCAGACAATGCACCCGGTAGCTGCCATGACCTTGACTATGTTTACTATGTATTATGACATATTATACTACGCCAAAATATTACCAATTGACACCGACTCAGACCTGTATAAACTAACGGTTCAATAAAGAGGTTAACCAGTACGTGGGGTCAAGTCCGCCACCCGTGCGGACAACAAACAGTAGGCCTACCGTAAATAAAGCGATAACAATTTAGGTAAAAATTATACTGATATGGGATCGAACACAGATCTAGGTATCGGGCAGTGATAAAAAAAAAAGATATCATTAGAGAAGTAGGCCCAAATGTGATAAAAAGATAATATTAGAGAAGTAGGCCCAATGTAATTTAAACAAAATAACATCAGAACTAGGCCCAAATACCTCAGCAGCCTATATTTTCAAATGACTATGATAACGATAAAATTCAAATACCTGCATAAACTGACAGTGGGGAAAGAAATAACTTTTAATAAAGTTCAGCTAGAAATATGCTCAAATACTGAGTAACCAATGTGCTTTATTAATTTGTTTAAAAAAATAAAGTGCCACAAACCTTAAATGCTACAAATCGATATGTCCCAGGTTAAAGTAACAGCCTAACGATGAATGGTATTAAATAAATCCAAAAGTTGATTCAACTGCTTCACAATTTGTCAAGACTGCTACTCACGCTGGGCGACGTTAACATAATGTGGAACACGGCGACGACTGACGTCATTATAATACTTAGTTGCCGAATATACTTTACCGTAAACGTTCTAACAGTTGAGCTTTGATAACAGATTTTAAGTTGATCCTTAAAATCATTTATTAAGCTATAACGTCAAACTAAACATGGACTTTGATGACGTCACAATACTGTTCGTCGTATGTTATGATATTAGGCAATTCATTTAATTAGAAATGGTTATTTTACAAGGACGATGTCGTTTTCCATAACATTGTCTACTTTTCTTGTAAAAAACATTGTTGTCTATCAAGAAAGTGGTCTTTTTGAATCCAGGTACATGTAAATTAAAATTATTCTTTCGTTTTGCTTGCTTGAATACGAGTAAGTCTAGATCTAAAATGTTTTAGAAAAATAGACCAGATATGCATCCTATTTTGTCACATTTTACATGTTATTTTTACAATTGTGAAAAAAAGTGGACGAGGTGAAAGAAGTTGGTGGCACTATAATTCCATGTAATGGTAACATTTAGCTTGTATTCTTACAGATCTACGTTCGATACACTTAGTGACAAGTTTAAAGATTTACAGAATGGTAAGTTCTTATATTTCTCAAGATTCTTCAGAATACAAAGATATTCTGGGAATGAGTTTGGGAGTAACGGTATCTCCGGCACTCTCGGACAAAGTTTCAAAATGCCATTTTTCGTAGAGAAAATGCAGCTTAGAAATACTAAAACCCATTTGAATACGTTGTAGATATTAGCCAGATTTTTTTGATTAAATTCCCTGTCAAATACGTGCTGTTTTCCTAAACAAATGAAAATTAAACGCATTAGAATTCAGCACATACTTGTATAATGAATATTTCCTACATCACCCATCTCTGGAATAATATAGACATAAATCACACCATCATTACCGTCTGGCCTTCAATAACTTCTTGTTATATTCCGTATACAGGTGTGGAATTTGAAACGTTTGATTTGGCTTTCATACTAGGAATTCTACTTTTAGACTTGGGTAAGTGTACATGTAAATGTCATTTTAAGTATGTTTAATTGTGTTTGTGTGATATCTATATAGTAACAATTTAACAACTACATAAAGTTAGTATCGCGGAAGTACAAAAACTATATGTGAAAACATCTCAATTTAAATCAGAACTGGACAGCGAATGGTCAATACAATAACAACATCTCTAAATTCGTATGAAAATGTCAGATTGATTATTGTCGATATAAGCATCACCTTGTGGTTATTATTATCATTTCCCCAAGATGTGTTTTCCCATTCATGGGATTTGTTGTGTCAATTTTAATTAGGACAAGCTTATCAATTTTATATAAACACATAAAATTGAATCCAATAAACAGTGTGTGTGTGGATCATAATATCCTACTTTAATCAATAATATTGTCATTTTGAATATGTTTATTTTGTATCTACTGGGTACATATTGTACTTTTGTCCCCGGCGACACAAACACGTATTGATTCGTTGGTTGTTTATTTTATTATATTACAGGAGTGATTATTGTATGCATGTCAACATGGAGATACGTTGCCATGGAGTTTCTCACACATCTACCAACATCTCAATCTCATGTTTCACGAACATTGTCCAATCCTCGAAATAATTCCCTGGAAAATGTGACAAGAACCAAACACTCAACGGTTCAAATTGATGCGGAAGCCGTTAATCTTGCACATGCCTTACCTGATATTGGTGCTATTCCAGTACTAGAAGACTCTCGTGGCACAGAAAGTAGTATAGATGAAGACAATGGAGGTGTAATTAATAGACTTACCGTCATACAGAGCAAGGGGTTTAATACAGGTGCTTTATATTATAAATACGTTTAAATATGTCGTCAAAACATGACTATAGATCTCTATAAATTTGGTTTAAAATGAAATTGGTGATTTCATTTTATTTTGTATATTAGGTGCGTGTGCCTTCTTTGGAACAAGCCGGATTACAATGAATCTTTTACAATACTAGTGTAGAACCTGTCTCGCCACTTCATCAAAATCACACAGAGCCACATGCTCCAATTTCACCAACTACGTCATTGTTGAAAGCACTTTTTTTTTTATCTTATTTTGATATTTTAACTCTTTAAATTATTTTATAATCATGTTGGGGATAATCATTTCCTCTATCGTAGAATCACTGTGTGATTTGGTAATATCTCTCTCAAAACATTTTAATCCAAAGAGTCGTCAGAATCAGACTTGTTGATGGAGAATTTATTACCAACTTGTATTTGTCGTTAGCCGCTGTCATTTTACCGTAAATTCCTGTTAACGTCTTTTACTACCGTTTGATCGCAGGGTCTACTGGGTGTTTAATTCTCTCAATGTTTTCACAACCGTTAGCCATTAGATCAACACATAAGAAGCTTGAATAGACGGGCCTGCATATAGCGATACCATCACCTTTCTGTCTAGTGGGCGTCCTATTGGATGTTTCAGGAACTCCGGTATTGTTCTAGTAAGATTGGGTGTCTCTTTTACATATGCACCAAAGGAAATAATCATTTTAGTGGGAATGTATCTTTCATGTAAAAATTGTATCCTGCCAATTGTAGTGCCTCCAACCAACTATATCCATTTTAACTCTTGCACGAACTTAAATGCAAATTTGTACTAAAAAAATAACTGACGCTGGAATGTTGTCATCTTTATGCATAAACATTTCAGATATAGAACAACTAGAAATCACATGTGTGACTGGAGGAGATGGCGATAATGTAAGCAATGATGCTGATGATGATGCTGATCTCATGTCTCCACCGATCATAGACTGGTTGGAAGTACCAGAAGGCGATGCTGATCTTACCAATATTCCTGATTGGGCTGTGATTCCCGATTTGGATTTCAACAGGATGGGTTAAAGGGGGTTACTGTAATACAGGGTATTTAGCGTTATATGTAGTTTTCGGAATTCGCTTTGATTCATTTTCAAATTGAACTTTGCGGAGTTTGAGAAAGAGAATACCAATAATACCAATTTTAATTATCTTAATTGACGTTTGTGTTATTTACATTATTATAGGACTTTATACGGTTGCGCTGTCCAGTTAATTCCGATTCATTAGATTTGTGTTGTAGCCAAATGTCAAGCCATGTCTAGAGATTTTGCTTTGTTTTCTTCAAGCGTACAGTTATAATGTTATCATATTTAGCGTCCTTGAAAACATGTTTATTCGGCATTGATACCGATGATAACGTAATTACCTAATTTGATGTATAGCTTAGCTAAGTTACACATATATAAACAAAGGCTTAGAGAAAATCAACCAATTTTGAATGTATTTAAAAAAGAGTTATTATACTATTTTGAAAAAGAACAAATTATATTTGGTAACAAAGTTTAAGATAGATACACTCTAAGTATATGTGTTCTATTACAGAACATACTTTACTGTTACTGAGAACACTAGTTATGTAACAGATTGAGAACACCCGGGACGCGTCCGTTTGGCAATGTGTTCTATGCAGAACACTTCGAGTTCATGTTAGAACACATAGTGTTCTTTGTTAGAACGCGTACTGTTCTATGTTAGAACACATACCGTTTTAGGTTTGAACACGTACTGTTCTAGTTTAGAACATAAGCGAAGTGTTCTGAAAGAGCCCATGAGAACACCAAAATAGTGTGCGTTCAAATGTAACAGATTGAGAACACTTGACACATGTTCAAGGTAAGAGAGTGTTCTATAGAAGAATACATGAAAATGAAAATTATAAATAGAACAAAATCTGATTTATTATCAATTATATTATTACAACAATATTTAATTTTTAACGATTTAACGATTTAAAGCGGAATTTTATAGAATAAAAACATGCATTAGGTATGATAAAAAAAATGCAAAAATAATGTGCATGTTCACCCATGCATTGTTTTTTGAACCATCATTTTAGGGCATCATAGATTTGAAAGGTCTATATTTCATCAAATTCCTGCTGCAATGGCTTTACAAATGTCTTGTATCATAGTACTGCTTCCTCGAGTATTTGTTCATCAATAATACAGTCTTGGGTAAACTAAATCAGTTTCAATTTCAAATTTATCCTTTTTTTTTGACTGCATCTACTAATAAATATATTCCATGTATATCCTCATTTGATGTTTTGACATTGTTATGCTGGGCTCCTTTTCCTTGGTTGTCAAAATTTTATCTATTCGTACATCCTGCAAAGAGACACGGATATTTCATGTAGTCAATAAAATATTCACAAAATGTCAATAAAATGTGGTATGTAATATAATGGACCGTACTGCAAGGGCAGCAACTTAGGATCGATAATATGGATGTAGTAAAGTTCACAATTAAGGCTCTTATCGCTTCTGTCCATAATTTAGATTGTTTACGAATTTTCACCAAACCACAGCTTTAAACGGTGGCCTAAACACGAAATGTAACCTCAAGCCACGGATGCCGACAATATACTCCAACATTTGTTTGAATTTGGACATGTAAAATCTGAATACATATTTGGAATCGAATTAGTAAGATGAAATAATAATAACGGAAACATGAATTTGAAGGAAACGTCTTCTTTACATTTTAATTCGGCAAAGATTCTGATAATTCGAAAAAAGGCTTGAATATGATTGATAAGATCAGTGATATTCAGCTCTAATTTCATCACAATCATATAATGCCATGAATATCTGGTTTATTTATCAGCTTAATGAACTTAATCACTTACTTTTTTTTATTCTCAATACTATTCTTCTTCGTGATTTCCTTCCCCTCGATGTAGTGCTTCGATATACTCATTTAAATTCACCATTCCCAATGGGTCATATTTTGGAGACCATTTCATTTTCTACATTGCAATTTTCTGTTTTCTGTGTAAATGCTTCCGACAATTTACCTACTTTTTAGTTGAGGAAGGAATATTGTCCTATTTTTAAGATGCATACAAATTCGGATCATTTTCATGATTTCTTATTTAATCATGTCTCCTGAAAGCAACAACATTTAACAGATTAATATAGATGCACAAGCTGAATAAAAAGTTTGAATTTAACGTGATTAGCCTAATTATATGTCAGTCGGAGTTCAAACATATTTATGTTGTTGATTTACAACGAAGTAATAATGATTAGAATATTTTATTCACAGAATGGGGAGAGAAGAACACCACGTGTTCTCAGGAGAACATTGTGCGTTCATTAGTAATAGTAGACCACTGTGCGTTCTCAGCAATACCTTTGGCTTTACAATCAGACCAAGGCGACGTTTTTAAAAATCCCCCCCAAAAGACATACGATTATCAATATTATATAGGCAGGAGGTATTTACAAGTAAAGTCTGGTTGAAACTAAAGTAAAAATGACCCAACACGAACAAAAATGAATAAGGACCACTGCATAAGCGATCAAGCCTAGAGTTGAGTTCGAACTTTGCAATTAGGTCTATGTATTATTTTATTTTATGTCAAAATTAAATTTCAATCAATTTGTAAACAATTCCATTCATTCTTTGATATACTTACCATTGAATTTTGTGGCTTTCTTACTTTCTTCGTCGGTGACAGTAGGCCTACACTTCAAAAAGAGCAGTTATAAAATGGCGTCCAATATCACAAATGACGTCAATGAGAATGAATGATGTCATTTGAATTATAAGGGAGATAACTGACATCTGCACAGAACATGGTATGTTCTAAATAAAACACCTCGTGTTCTGATTAGAACACTGTATGTTCAAAATGAACTCGATAGAACGCCAGGGCGTATTTTGTGGAACATTAAGTGTTCTCTTTCACGGACAGTGTTCTATGATTCGTGTGTGCAATTTAGAACACGAGTGTTCTGAAGAGGACATACATGATCCAAATGATTAAAAACTACAAGATTCGTTTCATTACTTGTGCAGAAGTTTAATAAAAAGATAACATATGGGAGGTAAAATCATTTACTGAAAAGACCCTTCTCAAGAGAAACATTGCAAGTCATTTCATAATGAAACATAAAGTTAGAACAAGCAAACTCACTTTATTGTATTTCCACGTGATTTTTCATTAATAATTTTGGGGAATATATTTGTATCTTTGAAATATTATTGAATTATGCCCCAAACATTTGGCATTTACTTAGATCTAACACCTAGAACACATTCATAAAACATATTGTTCTGTTTAGAACACTCGAGTTATGGATATTAGAACACATTAGAGAATGTCAGAACACATTTTAAAAAAACAGAACGCACTCGACGCGTCCGGGACGCGTCCAGCTTTTAGAGTGTAGAAACATTATGAAGGTCTTTTCACCTGATTTTTTTTCTGTTATCTGTCTTCATTTAGCAAGGTTTGTGAAACTGGTATCCATGTAGTTTGTTTTAGATTTGTTTGTTCTTTTTTTGTGGGGGGGGGGGGGCTATTGGGTTTTTTTTTAGTTAGGAGGGGATCTTATTATGTAATATAATTCGTAGTATATTATGTATAATGTATTATTGATTCCGCTGTAGGCAATTGTTAGGCACACATAATATATACAATGAAGTTTTTAATAGACCTATGAAGACGTAATTATGATAGTAAGTAAAAAAGAAAAATATTCGGAATAAATAAGAAATTCAAGATTTACAATACAAAGAATAATGACAAAATTATGTTTACGATGATCTGAAAAAAAACCAGTTTGTTAATAAACCGTGTAATCGGATCTGCAAAGAATAAACAAACGAGGAGGAACACGATAACCCTAACCTTATTATTACTGTTTAATAAATCTGATACATTTGGGAAGAAATATATTTCACAATAAATATTGCTAATAAACTAATTAAAGTCGTCTAGTGACCTGTTTTATTGCTTACTCTGTTAATGAGAAAGGTTTTATTGACCCTACTCATGTCACAGCGTGACTAAGGCTCCGTTCAAACGACCACACAAAAACACATACTTGTCTTATGGAAAACAGCTACTCATTTATTTCGGCGACGTTCCGAAGAGTATTCACTCAACGTTACACCAGTGATTGTTTTCCATATAAATTGTGTTGTGCTTTTAATGTGCTCAATTGCTATGTCACTCAAGGCACAATTGTCTGGACTGCCCCCCCCCCCAACAAACTTTGACAACCTCGAATTGGTATGACGTGATTCCGTTGTTTATCTGCAAGTTTCATCTACCCTAAAAATATTCATATATTTAGGTTATGTGGTACTGCTTTCATGCTATTTTCCATACTACTAAATGGCAGTCCAAAGTGAAGCCCCCCCCACACACACACACACACCCTACTTCGAATACGTTTACACATAATCGCCAACAAACTTTGCTATAAAATTGACTTTGTATATTACATGCATTTTATTATCAAAATACAACACCTCTCTGACACTTAGCACTAGGATCTAACTTCTCAAAGGGGGGGGGGGGATCGCGGTGGCTAAGTGGATAAGGCGCTGGTTCGCTAGCCTGGAGGTTGAGTGTTCGATCCCTGCATTGGCCGAGAAAGTTCATCTCGATTTTCCGGCGTGATTTCCCCTTGTCAGTGATGCAGAAGGAGGGCCTGACAAGGACAGCTGCCTAGTCGTTCGGATGGGACGAAAAACCGAGGTCCCGTGTACAAATTTGAGTGCACGTAAAAGATCCCTTGGCAGTTGGAATTCGATATAAGAGTAGGCCGTAGCGCCGCTGCCCGGGCAAAATTTCCCTCATAGCACACTGTTGGCGTATGCCCGTCTTCAATTGGCCCAGGTTAGGTGCTTAAGCGTAGGACGTTAAACCCCATTTCATTCATTCTCAAAGGGGGCGTCTTGCGGGCTGCCGAATGAAGTGTGCTTATTCATTCGGGTTGTACAGAAGCCGAACCTCATCCGTGTGCATATTCGCGTAGAAGAAAACATTGGAAGTGGGAATTCGAAGACAAGCCTACCAAACACATTCTGTTATTTTTTAACGCGCCGTTTAAAGATGGCGGTTGTGTCACAGACAGGTAATGAATAATAATCACATGTAATATCATTATTAAAATATTACCAAACTTAAAAGTGACAAGATCAATTTGATCTGGGTAAACTACATATTATTTATTATATGTTTGCTTTATAATTTGCTTTACGAAGCATGCATTCAAATTTTGGGTCACCGGACAACTCAATTTTGATATAATATTATAACTTATAAGTTTAGACGATAAAAATAGAACTCAAAACTTAATCGTATAAATTTTGATTTATTAATAACCTAAAAAGGATATTAACGCGCCCTATAATAGTGAATCAAACGGCAGAAAGAAATGAAATGAGTTTAAACATCCTACTTTTCTGCTACAGCAGGGTTAATAAAAACGGACAGAATATAAGAAAGAAAAACTATTCGAAATATTGAAATAATATGAAATGGCGAGTCTAAATAAATACATTTCAAAATGCTAATATTTTAGTATCTTTATACGCCTAGTATGAAACACTAAGCGTGGAAATATGCCCAAACAGAACTGTGTCTCAACAGCAGCATCCGAAAGGTAAACTTGGATGCCGACCAAATTTGGTAAGAATCTAGAATTTTTCAAGAATCATAATCGCTTTCCCATTTCACAAGCTTTTCTGGAACCGAAAATCCTATATAGCTGAAAAAAATCAAGTAGGTTTATTCATTTTTATTCTACTGCTTAACGTCAAATTTGAAAAAAACAAACAATAGAGTTATCTTCTCACATTCCTAATGATTCACACCAAATTTGAAAACAATCCGTCAAAAATTGGCAGGGGCGACGACTATATGCGCCTAAACTACATCTTGGCATATGAGCAGGGCTCGAACCTCGTTTTTTTGATCGAAGGCCAATTTTGGCCTACGATATAAGCCAAAGTGCAACCTTGATCCAAGGCAAAAATTGAAAATCCAAGGCCAAGTCATGAATTATGATATTATCAATCAGCTAAGGTTGTAATGTGTAATATGTTATAAATCTGTTTATTGTAGATATTTTTATTACTTTTACAAAAAGAATGCATCCTTACAGTTAGGGGGGGGGGGATTCTTATCGTACCGTTTTTAGTAGCCTATGATTAGTAATGGAAATCCCCCGGAACGTGAGGTCAGGGGCCTGTTTCACGAAATTTTAACTAAGATAAAATCCGATTTTAGTAATTCGATTGGATAGTATTAGATTGATTTTAGCGCTTAGCCAATCAGATTTGAGTATGTACTAAAATTTGGATTTTATCTTAAGTTAAAATTTCGTGAAACAGGCCCCTGGGCAGTATTTTCCCACAAGTCAATGGCTCCCGATTTCACGCAAAGTCACGACCCATGAAATGTTTACTCTTCGCCGGGAAAATTGTCAAATGGATAAAATACTTAAAGAGAATATAACACCCTGATAAATTACTTTGTCACCACAGCAACATTTTTAGGGGGCGGGCTTACAAGTTTCATTATTGTTCCTTACAGTTACCTTCAATGCAACCAATTTGCAGCTTGTCTTCTTGTATACTGGCCAAGATGCCTAGAAATAAAAGCCTTCACCTCAGACTTTCCAAGAAAGAGGGAAATGTTGGGGTTTTGTCAATTCTGTATGTTAATAATTTTGCAAAAATAAATGTAGAGCTATGAAGAAAAGAATTTTGATGATATATGAACTTTTAAAACCATATAGGAGGCAGGCCACCATTAAATTTCATCATCTTGTAGTTCGTCTATTTATAGCAACTCTCTCTCCGTCTCATTTCTCCTCTTTTCCATCCCCCTTTTTTTTTTGATTTTTGGGTCTAGAGTGGGCGAAGAGAGTTTGAATTTATATTTCTTGCCAGGTTTTGGTAAATATTCATGATTTCGAGACGGAGGGATAACGGAGTTATCAGGTTGGCTACGGTGATATGTATGACAACTAGTTACATGTTTTGGGTATGCTTCTTCAAGTTTGTGTATCTTAAAATTTTGCTGCTCAACCTCATACAAATTTTAGTGCAAAGACGGGTCATTTGTACCTCCGTCTATAGTGAAAAGTATTCAGCCCAAAGAAAATTTGGGGAAAAGTTGGAGGTAGGCAAACAGGCAAGAATTAACATTGAAGTCTATGGGGCGCCGATTGCGACTTTATTCTCAACTCAAAATATTTATGCTAAACTCTATAAATATGACAAACCTGGTTTTCTTTTTTTTTGGTAAACTTTAAACTGATGCTTAACTCAAAATATATATAATATGACATGTAAACTTAGACTTGATGCTAGACTGCTAATTATTTATATGATCAACTCCAATTATATGACGTTTTCAGTTTATAAGATGACAAACTAAATATATCTTTGCGGAACTTTCTAAATACATGCTAAGTTAGACTCGTATTACCGGTCTTAATAGTTTACTTTGTCTATGTCTTGTTTTTCGAGTCTATGAGTCGTTTCACCCCCAAACTTATGAGTCTTTGGCGTCATATAGAGATGACGGTGAGAGGTTATTTGATTTAACATGACCGTAGAAATAAAATGCGATGGGGTTTAATGTCCCACTGTTCTGCTCCTAAACTGGGCCAATGAAGACGGGCACACGCGCTACGGTCTACTCTTATATCGAACTCCAACTGCCAAGGTATATTTTACGTACACGCCAATGTGTACACGGGAGCTCGGTCTTTCGTCCCACCAAAACGACTAGACAGCTGTCCTTGTCAGGCCTTCTGTTCTGTATCATTGACAAGGGGAAATCACGCCGGAAAATCTGGATGAGCTTTCTCGGCCAATGCAGGGATCGAACACCCAATCCCAGGCTAGCGGGCCAGCGTCTTACCCACTTAGCCACCGTGCCCCCTTACATAAGTACAACTAATATACAATTACAAAAGTAACAACACAGTAATCCATAAAAAATACTGGAGAACATGGTAAAAGTCATACACACACAAACAGCTAGAACCGTATTCCATCGTGACCCACTAACATATAACCGTAGTTTAATCCTAACCTAATAGTGAACTCTGATTTGTATACCATAATGCGTTTCAGCACCATTTGTAACAAAGGAACCAAAGAAGATGACTTGACATATTTCACAAGTCATGTTGAAGGAATTATTAGTGAACAGAAATTCGCCCATATGTATCTGTTAACACTCATCACTTCAGTCAGTTATATTATAGAGGAATAACTAGTGTTTTCCTTTTGCGTTCGTCATCGGAAGAGACAAAATCCGAGAATTTCTGGAATTAGTTCTTGTGTAGCTATAATAAATGCTGAAAAATTATTTGTACTTGTCAGTCTCACCCGCGGAATTGTTATTACTTTTCGGTTTGCGTTTACGGATTGCGCGCGCACTCATTACGAAACGACTCCTAGACTCCAATAACAAGATACAGACACAGCCAAATTTCCAGACCGGCAATCCGAGTCTAACTTAGTATGTATTTAGAAAGTTCCGGCTACATTTTTAGTTTGTCATCTATAAAAGTTGATCATATAAATTTGGAGTTTAGCATCAAGTCTAAGTTTACATGACATATATATTTGAAGTTTAACATCAATTTAAAGTTTACCAAAGACATTTAACCAAGTTTGTCATATTTATAGAGTTTTGCATAAATATTTTGAGTTGACAATAAAGTCGCAATCTGCTCCCCATCGTTTAGCGTGAGAAGCGTAACATATACAATTTAGGTGCACTGATTCACGCAAATACATATTACGATATTTCCATCCATTTTGGCTTTGTATTGTTTGTTTACCTCAATTATTAATTTGGTCTGCAATTAACTGCAGTGAGATGTTATTTTGCGTTTGGGTGTGTGTGTGTCGGGGGTGGGGGGGCATTTTTTATACAAAACATGGCAACCTACGCACAACAGAATGAGAGTGAAAAACACTTTTTTTAGAAGCATAGCAAGATGACAAGTTTATTTTATGCTATGGTTTTCCGTGGCAACATATTGGGATTTTTCCATCTATTTTGGCATTATATTTGCATATGAAAATTGATTCTGTGCGAAAGATGCTATTTAGAAAGCGTGAAGGACAAATGGGATGTGACAGACCGCAAATGTAAAGATGTAATGAGATAAATGTTAAATGTAGACACGTCAATAAAAACATTTTCTAACAAAACATATTTGTACTTTTTACATATTATCAATGGATACGACAGTGTCGCAGAGAAAGAAAGAGAGGGGAGAGAGGGGGAGAGCAACATTGGGAGGTCAGTTTTTTGCGGGGTTGGTGGTTGATTTGTGAATGTATTATGTAATTGTTTCCCGAACCAATCATTCGATTATACATTTCAAGCTACAGGAACAAGTTATCTACTGGTACTGTCATATACTTGCTATATAAAATCTAGCGAACACGGGACGACTTATTTAGCATTAAGAGAGAGAGAGAGAGAGAGAGAGGGGGGTAACGTCCACTTGACACAAACTTGGGTGTAGGGGTCTTCAGCAGTGGGAGGAAACCGGATGATCCAGAGAAAACCCACGAGGTTTGACAGGCTTGTCGCAGAGTATTTAATATTTGCAGTGATACACTTCCATAGTAAGTGACAGGTGTAATGGATCGACATCATTTAGCATTTATTTTGTTGGTGGTGGGGGCTGGATATATTATATTATGTGATTACTATTATTATTATACTCACTGTCCTGTAATACTCTTCATAAATGGGTATTTTAAATGGTCACAATGCTAATGTAATCTTAAATATTATGTCACACTTGAATGCACATTTTAACTGTCTTATTTAGTACATTCGTCTTCAAGTTATCTAGTGAGTTCAGTTCCAACAGCTCACTTGCTGTGTCATGTCACCTTTGACCCCAATGTTTCTTTGGTTTCTGAGTAACATACCGTGGCCATTTTGACAGACAAATCTTGCAGTGTGAGGTTATAGATACTTTATCTAGCATAAGTTTTATATTTACATAATATTATACAGTTAATTATTATAAGTAAATCTGTTGTTTACTTTCATCAACTGGGTGTTTACTAGTATTTGTATTGTATCACTAGTATCAGCCAAAGATTTAAAACTTGCAGTTTAGAGGTATGTGTTACTATTTGTTGTAAACTTGCCCAGTCACATGCATGTGTTTTACAGGGTTTAAAAACATTCGGCAAACCTCGACAGATTCCGGTGCCCTATATCTAGACTCGGCTGTATGATGTAGTCCGCCATTTTGGAACTATTTTAAAGGAACCGGATAAACATGGTTGCCCCCGGGAGATGGGTGCTAGTCAAGTCGTCCACAAGCGAAGTCGTCCACAACCGTTGGTGGAGTCGTCCACAAGGCATTGGTGATGTCGTCAACAACTATTAGTGATGTCGTCCACAACTAAATTTGTTTATGAATTTGTTAATGAATTTGTTATTTATGGAATAAAACGATTTACTTTGTTGTTTATTTGCCGGGAGAAAGGGTGACCACGCAGAAAAAAAACTATACTAATTAAAAATACATCGTGTGGACGACTCCAAAAAACGTATTACAATATCCAGAAATTTTTTACTTTGTTGTTTATTTACCGAGAGTAAGGGTGACCACGCAGAAAAACTATACTATTTACAAATACATTATGTGTCCAGAAATTATACTAAGTCGTGTGGACGACTCCACCAACGGGTGTGGGCAGCTTAACCAGATTTTGGGACTTTTTTGTAAAAGCGGAACGTTATCCTGTTAGAGTAAATCGGTAGTCGATAAGCCGCATCGCAAATGTATGGTCGTAGGTACATATCAATGACTATCATACATCCGAGTCTAGATGAAGGTTACGGAGAGTACCGGAATCTGTCGAGGTTTGCCGAATGGGTTTAAAAAGTCGATATTTATGTGCACACACCCTACTTAGATGTATTGGTGGTCATTTCGGCCCAGTAGAATATAACTCTTTTCAAAAAAGAGTTATTTACTGAATCCCAGACCACGGTTGTTTGTCCCACTAACTTGAATATTTATTTGCTCTCCGTCCGAAAGTTGTAATTTTTTGATATCGATATAAGCTATATGCATATTTTAACCCGCTAATGTAATGAACAGTGCAGAATATTAAAATCTGTTTGTGTATATAATATAGTTTTTCAAAGAATGACGTCATATTCAGTGACCAATTGGTTACATCTATGAATATTCACAGAAAACTGTTTTTTTTTTTTCTTTTATGGGCATAAAAAAGTTGAAAAGTGATTCCCCAAAAAATGCCTATTTCTCGGACATTGAATTTGAAATGATGTATGGATTTTCGTTTGCTCTTATATATAACTTATATATGCCTTTGAAAATACTTATGTTTCAGCCATAAGGTCTAAATTGCAGGAAAACTAAATTTGAAAATTGGTTTCAGTCTTGCTTGCTTATTTACAACAACAGTTAAGTTTAACCCCTAAAAGTGTTCCGAAATGGTAAAAAAAATGCTCATTTCTCTCAATCAGAGCTATAAAGTCTAAGAAAACAATATTCGGAATCATTTTACCCGACATATTTATTTAAATTCAAATAAGAGCTAATTTAACCTCTGAGAGTTCGCGTGGTCGTGACGGTATACAGACAACTCATCCCAAAGACATCTCATCTCAAGACAACTCATCACAAAGCCAACTCAACCCAAAGACAACTCATCCCAATATAAGACAACTCATCCCATTGATAAAAGACAACTCATCCCAACTTTAAAACATGGGTCGACATATAAGACAACTCAACCCAACAAATATATGTTTAAGTGCCAGTATTTGTTTTAATACAATTGCTTTCTTTGAAAACCCCTCAGACTATTCTGATTTTGTTATAAAAATGTGTAATCTTAAAAAATTGATTTTGTTGTTTTAATAAAATTGATTTTGTTGTTTTAATAAAATTGATTTTGTTGTTTTAATAAAATTGATTTTGTTGTTTTAATAAAATCGATATTGTTGTTTTAAATCTAAGTTACTTTAAGTTTCGGGCACTCTGTATACTTATCATAGCGTACACCTTTCAATTCCATCTTTGAAGCATGCATGCAACTGAAAATGTTGGCCCCAGTCGTGCTGATTGTTTCCATATCATCATTGTCTGATAAAATTCGTCAGAATATGACATTATATTCTTATCTTTATGTATGATTTTCAGTATAGCTAATATTTTGGGATGAGCTGTCTTCTAACTTCGGATGAATTGTCTTATATTAGGATGAGTTGTCTTCGTATGAGTTGTCTTTGGGATGAGTTGTCGGATTTTCGGTTGTGACATGTGCCGACTCTTCACGAGGCTGGACAGGCGACCATACTCCTTGTCACGTACAACTGGGGATTCGAAACCACGCCAGTTGACTCAATGTCAGGCTTTATGATACAGCACACACGGGCTTTACCATTCGGCCACACCTGCCCCCTCCCCCTGAAATGGAATGGGGTTTTACGTCATACTTTTCTGCTGCTAAACTGTACTAATGAAGACTGGCGTGCGCCATACAGTGTGAGTGTGCTACGAGGGAAATTTTGCCAGGGCATCGGCGCTACTGCCTACTCTTATATCGAATTCCAACTGCCAGGGGACTTCTGTACCATCCGAACGACTAGACAGTTGTCCTTGTCAGACCCTCTGTCTTTCATGAAATTCCTCGGCCTATGCAGGTATCGAACACTCGACTCCCAGGATAGCGAGCCAGCGTCTTACCAACTTAGCCACTTGGTCACCCGAGTTAAAGAGTGGTGAGGACGGGGCGAGTGTTTACGGGTAATCATCAACGGCCATTGCACGGCAGATATGATTCAAATCTGTTGAAGATTTAGGGTTGGGTGACTGTCATTGAGTCAACTGGCATGGTTTCGAAGATCCGGTTGTACGTTACGAGGAGTAGGTTCGCCTGTCCAGCTTCGTGGGATTTCTCCGGGTCCTTCGATTCCCTTCCATTGACCATACTTTGTGTCGAGTTGACGTTAAACCCCATGGTTAAAGTGCGCGCGCTGTATCATAAAGGCTGTCATTGAGTCAACTGGCGTGGTTTCGAATCCCCGGTTGTACGTGTCAAGGAGTAGGGTCGCCTGTCCATTCTCATGGGTTTTCTCCGAGTGCCGGTACTCTGGTTTTTCCCCACTGCTAAAGACCCCTACGCGCAAGCGAATTATTGAAATAAAATTAAACCATATTTTTTTTTATATAAACCATGTTTGTCCAGAAATGACCTAGTTTGTGTTGGGTGGACGTTAAACCCCATTTCTTTCTCTACCTCTCTCTTTTGTTTTCCTTTGTTTTGACTTTACACAGTTTTTATTGTCTGCAGAAGGTACTGAGTTTAGCGGGGGGGGGGGGTCCATTTCAACAGAAAATTAAAAACTGCGAAGTTAAAAGTATAGCAAATTTGGTATATATGGAAAGTATAGACACTCAATCTTACTCGAAAAATACTGGATTACCCGAAAAACACCAATAGGGCAAGCAATGGGAAAATATGTCAGGGTATCACAACTGGCAACCAGACTGTTGTCTGCCAGCTTATTGTGTACTAGCTTGACTGAGGGGGCGGTTGTTATTTCTTGGTCAAATCGTTAGCCGGTTTGGGAACATTGAGGGGTGTCAACGGAAAAATAATTAAGAATTTACTTAGATCTTAATATGTACGATAAATGGACAGTACGTATAAGTAAGTAACGAAAATACATTCTGAAAAATGGACCCTCCCTCAATGAAATGAGCTGACTGACACGGCATCTAACAACAGTTTATTTATAGCTTGTGGTATCTCCCGACGAATACAATGTTTTGAGAGGGATTTGAAGCGCATTTTTGATAGATTTATTAGTTTGAATATGTTTTAGTCCAAATATATCATCATATCACATAGACATAGTTTGTACGCGGGAAAGTATCTTTAAGGAGAACATGACATCAATTAGGGTATGAACTCGGTGGGACTATGAAGTTAATAAGAGTATGAACTTTATGAATGGTTTTAAATGAGGGCACGAAAACACTAATGATATTAATGGAAGCATGACTAAATGGGCTTATCCCGCAACGTAAAAAAGTAATTCGCTTGCCTAGCTATCCGATAAATCAATGTAGGGCAACCTTGAAATAAACTGGTTAGATCACTTTTCTTTCAATGGGTTACTCCGTATCTTGTAATTACAAGATAGTTACAAGCTATGTTGAAAAGATAGCTATCTTGTTTTTACAAGAAAGGCTATATTAGGCTATAGGCCATCTTGTAATTACGAGATGGTTATATAAAATGCCTATCTTGTAATTACAAGATAGGCTATCTTGCAATTACAAGATAGACAGAATATTTATTTTTCATTCGATTTACCCTAATGGTCTTCCGTAGTTCTCCGCTTTTTGTTTGTGTATTTTTTATGGAGAAACGTGTTGTTATTTTTGTACATATGTAAAGGGGCCATCACGGTAGCTAAGTGGGTAAGACGCTCGCTCGCTAGTCTGGACGTCGGGTGTTCGATCCCTGCATTGGCCGAGAAAGTTCATCCAGATTTGCCGGCGTGGGTTCCTCTTGTCAGTGATGCAGGATGAGGAGTCTGACGTTGTCTAGTCGTTCGGATGGAACGGAAAACTGAGATCCCGTGTACATATTAGCGTGTACGTAAATTAACCCTTTGGTAGGGTGACTCACGCAAACAAGAAATTTCATCCTACAGACAATATTTGGGGTTTATTTTAACATTATATGATAAGGCTTACCATAAAAGCTCCATTCATCAACAGTGAGAGTCTGGTCACATTCAATTGTTAAGGATTATAACCATTTGGAAATATTTTATAATTGGTTCAAAATCTACCCGGCTACCATTGTCAAGGTAGTGAGAATAAGAGTTATGTCCCTTGGCTGCAATTAAAACGAGGAATGGGCACCACGGGCGCCACTGAAAAACGAAATAATTTTATCGCAGTCGGAAAACATTGTTTATTTCCTTGCTGCGAAGTAACGGAATACACTCCACGAGACGCTCGAATTTGACATATTATGTACGCATGAACAAACTCTTAGTTGTTTCAACAATACACCCATGCCTTCAAATATCTTAATATTAACGGTTTATTATGCTACAGTTGAAATTAAAATAAACGTTTAGCTGGATATGAAACGATCGACATTTGACATTGTTTGAAGATTAGCCTAAATGTATTAAAATGAACAATGCTCTCATTTCTGTATACCCACAGACACTAGTCTGTTTATAATGGCATGTTATACAGAGGGAGCGAGAGAGAGAGAGAGAGAGAGAGAGAGAGGGATGTATGATGTTTCATATCAAGAGCATTAATGCCGCTTTCTAAAATGCGCCACAGTGGGGCAGTTATTAGTTTATTTATCAAACCCAAAGCCTGGCACTCTATAAGAAATACAGGAATTTTAATATCTAATGAAATGCTTTGGGTTAATCGATTTTCTGCGCCAAAATCACCAAGAAAAGTCTTAATATGGTTGGCCATATAAGTTACAATTGCGGCATTGTGAAAAATGATATTAAACCGGTTACCATGAAATGGCGTTAGCGGTAATTTTGAAATTTCCAAGGAATTTAAATATAACTTGAAAGGAAAATAACAACGCGACGATTCGTCTCCACTCTGAATAAAGGCCTTACAGATTGTTCGTTTGGCAAAAATGACGTGGCGGTTTTGAACGTCTGGGCCGAGAATGTTTTAAAATACAGTTCTTCAAATTTTTTTAATTCCAGAACACTTTTATCCGCCAAACCAGTTAATAAATGCAGACCACAAAAGAAATGATTAATATTCATATGAATATTTCGCTCCGAATCTGATAAATCTGACCAGTTTTCTACTAATTTAGCGCAAATATTGCCTCTGTATTGGGTAGGCCTAAATAAAGAATTGAATAGCTTTTCGGTGCTGGCTCTGTCTGACATGGTATTTTTAATTTCGAAAATAACGGATTTACTAAAATCTCCAGCAATTTTGTCGAGATCTGCTAGAATTTCTTTTATTGTCGTTAATGTCGTTTGCGCAGATTTATCAGCCATTTCACGAAGACCAAGAATACGTGGCGTATGTGTCGAGTCAGCGGTTATTGCGTAGGTACCGAATTTAGAGCCAAATTTTGTAGTTTCGTCTGTATAAAGGGTGGTATTTTTCGCCGACTTCAAGGTTTCCGAAACATGTTTTAAAGATACACCGACGCGCTCACATGATATTCTTTGAACTGTAGATTTTGACGGAGTGTAATTAGATTTTAGTCCCGCGACAGCCAAACATGCGGTTATAACCGCTGCTACGTTACCATTGGAAACGTTTAGATTTTTAAGTTCCTTGACCAAATTATGGCATTCTGCTGTGTATCTTTGATTTTCGACATCATACAAAATTACTTCGTTCTTCTTAAGAGGTGTGGACTTGCAACCCATTTTTTTTACCTGCCAATTGTTTTTTATTTTCATTATTAGCCTTCATGCGTAACATTTCATTTTTAGTCTTCCAAAGTAGATTTTTTAACAGAGCGATTGTGCTTTTATGACACTTTCACAGTCGCCGCAAATACTTATTTTTCCTATATAAATCAATCAAGGTCGCATCGGCAGATGTCTGAGTCTCTCTATTTATTAAATTAATTTCACTAGTATCTGCCGATGGAGTCTCGTCCACTATCCCGGGAAAAATGGGGTGTCAAGAAAATCGTCGTATAATTTCATACATTTATTAGACTTAGCCTTACTTTTACCCAGCTTCCTAGTCTTTGGCGTCAAGTCTATTTTTAATATATTGGTCTCCAAACGCCACACAGTCGTCATGTAAAGCTGTTATGATAGACCGATGCTCCGTAGTTGTCGGGAACTTTTTAACAATGCCTAGTGTAAGCCTATTTGTGATTTTTGCCATGGGTATTTTGGTTACAGTGCTCAAATCATAGGGGTACTTGTCCAATCCAATGCTGGATAGCAAATCATCGGTGGACGCCATCTTGCAGGGCTAAGTCTCAAATCTATAAAAAAAATTAGGTCCGTCGATCAAGGCTTATGGCTACAAAATAATCAAATAAGATACTAGGAGTATGAAAATAATTTTAACTAAGTTACCGGAAAGTGTCTGGAAAATGAGGACTACAAATGAAATTTCGTTTCGGTTATTTTCCGGTTGTAAATAATTCTGCGTATTTAGAGCTAGTAAATATTTATTTCCTAACCCGGACAGCGTGGCACGTAAACCAAGGTTGTAACCACTAAATAAAAGTAAATCCCAAAGGGCTGTAATGAGTTTATCCCGGCGGTCTCTCAAACACGAAAGTTAGAAATAAAACGAAGCTATTACAGCTAGCTCTGTACCGAAATCGATAAAATTCCCCAAATCAAAAATTAAATCAAGAATTGCAATCGAAATTTTTATTCACGTTCTCGATTAAATAAACACGAAAGTCGAAGCGCGTAACGAGTTAATTTTTACTTAGCTTTATATGCCAATACATGTTTGTATAATATCCACTCGTAAAGCTATTTGTGACGTATATTTGCTGCGACCTCCAAATTCACGTGCGCGATACTACATTTTGCTCAGTCGAGAAAATACACACGAAGAGGCGGTACGACAGATAAGTGGGTCAGTTTTTATAAGGACAAATATTGTAGGCCGTGGGTCACTCTACCTTTGGTAGTTGGAATTTGATATAAGAATAGGCCGTAGAGGATTCACTTTTTAAAAGGCTTTTATTTGCCAACATTTCAGTGTCGTCACCCTGTCATGTTTGATCAAAAGTATCGTCATGAGAGGACAATCCGTATTGACATGTAACGTTCTGGTACGTTTTGTACCAGAGCTATGCCCACTGATCTGAAAAACCTCGGTAACGAGATAGACGCAACAGTTTTCAACGGATTCTTTTCATATTTGTTTTGAAGAACTGTGGTCATGCATGGACAAACCCTGTCGATTTACATTGTTCTGCGACTGTTATTTCCAGAGTTATGACCCTTTGGCAAAGACCCGAATCAGTTTCTAGTACTGTAGATGTCTGTGGGGTTACTATTGCCTAGTATTCGACACCTGTTTGTATACATTTCACGTTTCCTTAAGATGATTGCGTCGAATTCTTTCTTATCGGGGATTCGTTTAAATTATTGAATTTGTATATTCTTTAGTAAATCGAAATAATACTTCCAAATTTATTTAATAAACCAAATCTCGCAAACTTTCGATTGTAACATGTATCAGACCGTAACTTCAAGATTTATGTCCCCTGGGTGTACGAAAAAACATGTTTTGAGCTTGTGGACACCCTGGAGGTCACAATTTTTATACACCAATTTGTGGACAATTTGTAAGTGGACACTCTACAGGTCACAATTTTGAGAAAACATATATTATGACAAAACTTGAAATATGTATCGGATTATACCTTCATAGAATATGGCAACACTGATTGTACGAAAAATCACTTTTAGCTTGTGGAGACTCTGGTGGTGGGCCGAGAAAATCTGGAATAAAAATATGTAATTGTAAATGAAAAATCCAGTTCAGTTACATAAAGTTCCATGGGGATTAAATTAATTTCGATTTCAAATTAATTTTGTTTCATTGCACATGTACTAACTGTTTTCGGCCATTTAAGTTTGTATTTCAGGACCCCGGTTGGTAGATGCATAATAATTGATACAGAATGGTGGATATAGATTACAGAGTGGTGGATACAGAATTGTGGATACAAAGTGGTCGACACAGATAGTCGTCTGTTTGTACGATTTGACTTAACAGGGGAGTACATTTTTCTGAATCATTTTCTTTGGGTTGTGGTAGGCTGCAGATTGGGCGGCTGTCACTTCTGGGGAAGAGACCAGCTGAACAGTCCAGTTAAGTTTGGATGGGGTGAAAAACCGAGGCCCCGTGTATACAATGGCGTGCACATAAAAGATCCCCTGGCAGTTGGAATTCGTTCACATATTCCCCCTGGGGTGTAGGGGGCGACCCGTGTTGGAGAGTAGAATCCGGGTAATTGAGTGGGGATTTAGCTTGCGAGCCTTTCTCTGCAAAACATTACTTTGTTCCATGGGTCACCTAGACGGGAGGTCAGATCAATCGGCTCTGGTCGTTTTTAGCTCTGTAGAATGAACCCCGTTCAGTGTAATGCTATGTTGTTTATTGATTCAGCATACTACTTACCTTTGTGTTCTTAGTACACTCCACTTAGCGGTGGCTTGGGTCAATCGGGTTGGAAAGTTTGTTTTTTTTACTTCTGGCTTGAGTAAACTCCTCATCAAGCCCTTGAGCCATGCACTGGTGACCCGTGTTAGTCTCCCCTCCCCCTGGTCTGAGGGTCGAGACGAGGGGTGAATAATAAAAAAAATATTACCCAATTTAGTTCACTGGGGATTAAGTTGATTTGGCCCCTGTCCGTCCATCTGTGTACCCATTCACATTTTGTTTGTGTATTAGTCGCAATCTTTGTCCGATTTTGAAGAAACTTGAAACATAGGTTTATCCCCCAACAATCTTGAGCATATTGGACTATAACTGCTTTGAAATTCTAGATTGGCAATAACTGGTTTATGTATGAATTATATGTATCTTCTAAATTCTTCATTGGTTCGTCTAGGGTCAGTAAAGGACATACTGTTGGCAAGCTCAAAAAACATTTTAGAATAGGGGTCCTTGGAAACATTGTCTTTTAGTGGGGATTGGGGTATAAACTTACTTGATGGATAGAGTCTACTTGTTATGTCTAGGCGAGCTAGATTAACATGCCATAATCTCATCAACCAATATAAACAGACTGAAGATGTTTATCTCTTTCAGGAGAAAACACAACACAAACTGTTATATCCTGGAGACAGGTTCTTTGTGTTACTGTTTGGAGAACAGAAGTCTTGTAGGTTTCAAATAAACCAAATCGTGAGAAAGCTAGTCCTCATACATGAACCGTATCTTCTCTAACCCACATACACAACATAAACAAAAATTCTGTATTTCTTGTATTCTGTAGGCTTTAAGCGAGATAGGTTCTCTTTTATATGGAGATTAGAATTGTTTGTAATGGTTGTAGGCTGCAGACTTACCATTACTTCTTAGAACAATTACACAAACACGTTCATACCTATTTGGAACTTCTGCTCTTTGGGAACTGTCATCAACACACAAATACACAGACAAGAACTCATGGTTTATGACATTGTTAATCTAACAAGATTGTGGCTGATTTACATCTATGATATAATATTATACTAGAGACTTCTGTCTCGCTTCTATTGGGTTTTCTGGTGTGCACACCTCATTCATTGGTCCTCGACGATGCCAGTTATCTTTGATGACTTGTGGTTGGCCACCCAGTTATCTCTGATGACTGGTAGTTGGCAGTCCATAGTAAGCTATGGGCTTCGGATACAGAAGAGATCGATTAAAACTCGCATGAGATAATATTTAGGCAGTCTTATTCATTGCTTTAGAATATAACATTTGGGGTTATTTTATCATGTAGTTTAAAAACGAAATCCTCACTAAAAGTCAATGAAATCATTTCCCTATGTAAAGGTGTTTCCCCAAGAGCTGTTGCCAGGTGTTTGTTTATTGTAACATGTGTATTGAGTTCTTGTGCAATTTGGATGTAACTATCGTTACATCTTCGTATATCGCAAACGGTCATCAATTTATTTTTGTACGCCCATCCTTTCATGTGAATGTATAATGTCATCCGAACATCGGTTAAGATTTAGTTATGGTCGCTATAGGTTCTAATTTCCATCCGATTTTGATGGAACCTGAAAAAGAGGTTGATATCCCAAAAATCTCGGTTCCTATCATTTAGGATATGTATTAGATCGTAACTTCGTGGATTAGGGTCCCTGCGGTTGTTAAACAAAACAAATCACATTTTTAGCAGCTTGTGGGCTCTCTTGAGGTCAAAAAATTATGTTCGATTTTGATGAAACTTAAAATACATGTTTATAACCCAAAAATCTTGCCTCCTTTCGATCTTAGAACATAGCAGATTGTAACCCTAAAAAAGGCCACAATTTATTTTTCTAATTTACAAACTGTTTAAATATATCAACATTCTTCTTGTAACAAACCAATGTATAAGCCCATCGACTATCAAACTTCCCAGTTAGCTCTCATTTCGGGGGAAAGACCAACTGAACAGTCTAGTTCAGTCAGTTCCATATGGATTAAATTAATTTGAATTGTTAATCAATTTTGTTTGTCATTGCACATGTACTAATTGCATTCGCCCACTTTGTTGTTCAGGACCTCGGTTCGTAGATGCAGATAGGGGATACAGAAAGGTGGACACACAATGATGGTTACAGAATGTTGGACACAGAATGTTGGACACAGAATGGTGGACGCAGAGTGGTGGACACAGATGCAGATAAAGCAAGATAGTATGTTGGTCTGTTTTGACGATTTGGCTTAGAGTACAGGAGAGTACAGTCGTTCTGGTTGATTTTGTTGAGGGTGGTGGCGGTCTGCAGACTGGACAGACTCAATTCGGGGAATAGACCAACTGAACAGTCTAGTTCAGTTACATTTACACTCTTTTAAATAATAATTAAACTTGCCAGATTACCTGCTCTAACTAGAATGTCCTCCCCCCACCCATTGATTTGACTGTTACCTGTTGTTTTTTTATTATGGTAATAATGTATCTTATTTTCCCCATTTTAAAAGATCGAAAAGAAAATAAATTAACGGATAATTTTATGATGGCTATAATATTTACTTATTCTTTCCGTCTTGTTTAAATTTGTGTATCCTTTTTAGGCTAGCAATTTAATGCAAGTTATTAACACTCATCCCCATACTTTTTGTATGTTTTTATTTAACTGCCATGTATATATTGTGTTTGTTTGTATGTAACTATAATGTTTGTATTTGTTTATATATGTAACTATAATGTTTGTGTATATATGTTATCTGATGAGTCAGTAGACTTAAAGAAATAAAGAATTGAATTGAATTGAGTTCCATAGGGGTTAAATTAATTTGAACTTTTAATCATTTTTGTATGTCATTGCACATGTACTAACTGCTTTCGCCCACGTAAGTTTGTTATTCAGGACCCCGGTTGGTAGATGCAGAATGGTGGACACAGATGCAGATAAAGCAAGATAGTATGTTGGTCTGTTTTGACGATTTGGCTTAAAAGGGGAGTACAGTCTTTCTGGTTGATTTTTTGAGGATGGTGGCAGTCTGGAGACTCGACAACTCTCAATTCGGGGGAATAGACCTACTGAAAAGTATAGTTCAGTCAGTTTCATTTAGTTCCATATGGGTTAAATTAATTTGAATTCATTTGTGCTTATCATTGCACATGTACTAACTGCTTTCGCCCACTTAAGTTTGTTTTTCAGTGCCCCGGTTGGTAGATACAGAATGGTGTACACAGAATGGTTGATACAGAATGATGGTTACAGAATGGTGGACGCAGAATGGTGGTCGCAAAATGGTGGACACAGATGTAGATAAAGCATGATAGTATGTTGGTCTGTTTGAACGATTTTGCTTAAAAGGAGAGTACAGTCTTTCTGGTTGATTTTTTTAGGGTGGCGGCAGTCTGCAGACACAGCAGCTCTCAATTCGGGGGAGTAGACCAACTGAAGAGTCTTGTTCAGTCAGTTACATTTAGTTCCATATGGATTAAATTAATTTGAATGTTAATCATTTTTATTTGTCAATGTACATGTACTAACTGCTTTCGCCCACTTAAGTTTGTTTTTCAGTATCCCGGTTGGAAGATACAGAATGGTGGACACAGAATGGTGGACAAAGAATGGTGGACACAGATGCAGATAAAGCAACATAGGATGCTGGTCTGTTTGGACGATTTGGCTTAAAAGGAGAGTACAGTCTGTCTGATTGATTTATAGAGGGTGGTGGCAGTCTGCAGACTCGACAGCTCTCAATTCGGGGGAATAGACCAACTGAACAGTCTAGTTTAGTTACATTAATTAACTATGACTTAAATTAGTTTGAATTGTTAATCATTTTTGTTTGTCTTTGCACGTGTACTAACTGCTTTCGCCCACTTAAGTTTGTTGTTCAGGGCCCCGGTTGGTAGATGCAGAATGTTTTTTACAGAAAGGTGGACACAGAATGATGGTTACAGAATGGTGGACACAGAATGGTAGACATGGAATGGTGGACACAGATGCAGATAAAGCAAGATAGTATGTTGGTCTGTTTTGACGATTTGGCTTAAAAGGGGAGTACAGTCTTTCTGATCGATTTTGTTGAGGGTGGTGGCAGTCTGTAGACTGGGCGGCTCTCAATTCGGGGGAATATACCAACTGAACAGTCTAGTTCAGTTACATTTAGTTCCATATGGATTAAAAAATTTGAATTATTAATCATTTTTGTTTGTCATTGCACATGTACTAACTGCTTTCGCCCACATAAGTTTGTTTTTCAGTACCCCGGCTGGTAGATGCAGAATGGTGGACACAGAATGGTGGATACAGAATGGGGGAAACCGAATGGGGGAAACCGAATGGTTGATACAGAATGGTTGATACAGAATGCTAGACAGAGAAAGGTAAACACAGATGCAGATAAAGCAAGATAGTGTGTTGGTCTGTTTTGACGATTTGGCTTAAAAGGAGAGTACAGTCTTTCTGATTGATTTTATTGAGGGTGGTGACAGTCTGCAGACCGGGAAGCTCTCAATTCGAGGGAATAGACCAACTGAACAGTCTAGTTCAGTTACATTTATTTCCATAGGGGTTAAATTAATTTGTATGTCATTTCACGTGAACTAACTGCTTTCGCCCACTTAAGTTTGTTGTTCAGGACCCCGGCTGGTAGATGCAGAATGGTTGTTACAGTAGGTGGACACAGAATGATGTTTACAGAATGGTGGACACAGAACTATGGACAGAAAAAGCAAGATAGTATGTTGGTCTGTTTGGACGATTTGGCTTAAAAGGAGAGTGCAGTCTTTCTGATTGATTTTTTAGGGTGGTGGCAGTCTGCAGACTGGGCAGCTCTCAATTCGGGGGAATAGACCAACTGAACAGTCTAGTTCAGTTAAATTTAGTACCATGGGGGTAAATTAATTTGATTTTTTAATTATTTTTGTTTGTCATTGTACATGTACTAACTGCTTTCGCCCACTTAAGTTTGTTTTTAGGACCCCGGTTGGTAGACCACAGTATGGTAGATACAGAATGGTGGATGCATAATGGTGGACGCAGATAAATAAGAATACAAGCAAGGCAAGACATTATGTTGGTCGGTTTGGACTATTTGGCTTAAAAGGGAAGTACAGTTTTACTGAATGATTTTCTTGGGGTTGGTGACAGGCTAAACAGTCCAGTTCAGTTCGGATAGTATGAAAAACCGAGGCCCTGTGTATACACTGACGTGCCCGTAAAAGATCCCTTGGCAGTTTGAAATCGTTCACATACTGTTTGTAGACACTCTACGGGTAAAAATTTGTATCCGATTTTGAAGAAACTTGAAACATAGGTTTATCTCCTAAATAATTCTTTGAAAAATTTGGACGTAAATTATCGTCGCCCCTATTCGTCTATCTATGTATCCATTCACATTTTGTTGCTGGATTATCTACTACAGACCACAATCGTTGTCCAATTTTAACGAAACTTGAAACATAGGTTTATCTCCCAAAGATATCGCCTCCTTTCGATATTTGCGCATATTTGACTATAGCTTGTTTGAAATTCTAAATTGGCAATAACTGGTTTATGTATGAATTGTATACATCTTTTAAACTCATTAGTCCGTCTAGGGTACAGTAAAGGACATTCGGTTGACAAGTTCAAAACACATTTTAAAATAGGGTCCTTGAAAACATTGTCTTTTAGTGGGGATTGAGGTATAAAGCTACTTGATGGATCGAGTCTACTTGTTATGTCTAGTCTATATAGATTAACATGTCATAACTTCATCAACCAATATATAACATTATTTTCTTCTGGCTACTAGCAATACAGGTTTCAGCAGTTCTGGCCTCTGTTATATTCTGGAGACAGGTTCTTTGTGTTATTGTTTGAACAACCAAATTATGAGATATCTACTTCATACATTAACAGTATCTTCTCTAATCCACATATACAACATAAACAAAAATTCTGTATTTCTTGTATTCTGGAGGCTTTTAGCGAGATAGGTTCTATTTTATCTGGAGATAAGTTGTTTGTAATGGTTTTAGGCTGTAGACTTACCATTACTTCTTAGAACAATTACACACATTCATACCTATTTGGTACTTCTGCTCTTTGGGAACTGTCATCAACAAACAATTAAAGACCAGAACTCAAGGTTTATGACATGGTTAATCTAACAAGATACTGGCTGATTTACATCTATGATATATACTTGAGACTTCTGTCTCTCTTCTATTGGGTTTTCTGTGTGCACACCTCATTCATTGGTACTCGACGAGGCCAGTTATCTTTGATGACTTGTGGTTGGCCACCCAGTTATCACTGATGACAAGTAGTTGGCAGTCTATATTAGGCTATGGGCTTCTGATACAGAACAGAAGAGATCGATTAAATCCGGATTAGGTGGTGATATTTAGGCAGTCTTTTTCATTACTCTAGAATATAACATTTGGGGTTGTTTCATCATGTAGTTCAAAAACGATATCCTCACTAAAAGTCCATCAAATCATTTTTCTACGTAAAGGTGTGTCTCAAGACCTGTTACCAGGTGTTTGTTTACTGTAACATGTTGATTGAGTTCTTGTGCAATTTGGATTTAACTATCGTTATAGGTTCGTAAATCGCCAACGGTCGTCAATTTATTTTTGTGCGCCCAACTATATTGTCATCCGAACAACCGATCAGATTTATTTGTGGTCACTATAAGTTACAATTTTCATCCGATTTAGACGAAACCTGAAATATGGATTCCTCTCAATATTGATATGTATTAGATCGTAACTTCGTGGATTATGGCTGGCCCCTGATTGTATAAAACCAAATCGTTTTTAGCGTGTGGTCTCTCTAGAGGTCAGAAATTGTGTTCGATTTTGATGAAACCTAAAGTACATTTTTATTACTCCAAAATCTGGGTTCCTTTCGATCTTAGAACATTGCGGGTCCTAACACTAAAGAGGTTACAACTTATTATTCAAATATATCAGCGTTACAACTTAATGACGTTGGCGCATGTTTTACGAAGGTTATAAGCCTTTACTTTGATGGAGCTTGAAATACATGTGTATATCCCATTGATCTCAGTTCTTTTGATATTGTCGCATATCGGACCGTAACTTAATTGATTATTGTCCCTGCCGCTACCCTCTCTATCGAAATGTGGGCGCATCTCGCATAGCAACCGCTTATTATAATCATGTTATTGCCAAAATGGTATTTTTCCCATAACTTTTAGAACAGACACCTACTGTTAATTATTTATTATATTATAAGCATGATTTTATAAAACAATATTTTTTTTACAATATAAGGCCAATAGTAAGTAAGCATTTTCAGTTGATAAGATCCCTTTGGGAAATCCTACTCCACTTTCATAAATCGTTTGGGGAGAAATGTGGTGGTGGTGGGTTCGAGCAGGTTTTTGCCACTCGACACGAGCTAGGTTTAATTTTTATTCAGTAATTCCCGTGCGCGTAGGGGTCTTTATGGCCCAGAAAAAAACCACGAGGCTGAACAGGCAAACCTTCTTCCAACTCATAGCTAGCTCTCAATAAAATAAAAAAAAAACAAAGTACGAACAATCCAAACCATAAGACAGAATTCGAAGTCCTAAAACGTTATAGGCAAAATAGTGTATGCAAGCAAAATAGTTTAATCACCACAAGCAGTGGTAACACCAACCCACAAAGATATCAATATTCACATTTTAGTATTGTCAGTTATCTTTTTATAAGCCAACCACTTATATATATATATATTGACAGTGCATATAAATCTATATTATTTATGTTTTAAAGTATTTATTATAAATGTTTAAATGGTTCCGTGTTGCTGCTGGGTCTTCTTTCCCTTTTCAGGTAATTTTTGTCTGAGAAGAATCGCCCTCATCAGAGAAAACTGTAATGGACTGCAGACTGTATATGATTTGAAACGTTGAAGTGGTGAACTTCTTTTAAGGACTTGGAGGTTCAAATATATATGGGTGGGGTGGGGGCTGAATGAATGGTTAGCATGCGCGCGCTGTATCATAAAGCCGGCCATTGGGTCAACTGGCGTGTTGTCGAATCCCTGGTTGTGTGTGACAAGGAGGGAGGTGGCCTGTCCAACCTCGTGGGTTTTCTCCGGGTCCTCCGGTTTCCTCCCACTGCTAAAGACCCCTACGCGCAAACGAATTATTGAAAAAAAAAAATTATGTTTGGACGTTAAACCCCATGTCTCACCCTCTCTTTCTCAAATATATATGGAAATAATTGCCCGAACAGGTTTTTTAATATGTATATATTCTACTGGTCCACCTATGTGGTCTTTACTGGGAGAAGTTCACTTTTACACAAAAGGCGACATTTTGATATACAAGAACTTGTTTCTTGGGATTTTATTTGTTTTTACCCATTTTCTGTTTTTATATATTAGGGGTTGATATGTAAATAACCTAATTAAATCAACCTGTTCAAAATATAATATTATAATTTATTGCAGAACAAAATTCTAAAACAATATATTTTGCAAAACATGGAACATAAACCATTATGGGGAATTTAAGTGGGATCAAAATTTTTTCGAAATATTTAACATACAAACATGATGTGATATGGGTGGAATGAATGTGTATTATGTCTTTCCGTGCATCATGCTACGGGTCCAAAATATAAATTGACCTTTTTCCCTGTACTTACTAGTTTATTGTAAATTGAATTGGGCCAATTCATTTCGAAATTTTCGACATACAAATAATGTGAGTTGGAGGTGGCGGTGTCGAGATTTCTATAAGATTTTTTCACCAACAACATTTCTACCCACATATTTTAAAATATTGTTTAATGTGGGCCAACTGATAATTCATTATTCGAAATAGATTATATTATTTCTTTATCAATTATAGACTTATAGATGATAGGTTTTCATTTATATTTCAATATATCTCAGACAGTCATTATCTCTGAAACATTTCAATAGCTGTGAAATCAAATATTTCAAGAGTTTCGAACATATTGGCTCTAACTTGCAGAAAAATAGTGTTTCTGTTCGAAAAATTGCCTTATACAGACACTAAAAAAATCCTTAATTTCCAAAATTTTGAGTAAGATATGTGATCTTAATGTAACTTGCAGTCGACCCCTATTCTTTGGTGATTTTAATATCCATGTTAACAATGTTTTCGACAATAATTCCCAGAGATGTACTTAAATAATGGAAAGTTTTGGATTAAAACAACTTGTTGCCAAACCTACACATGGTAGCGGTCATACATTAGATCTAGTTATCTGCAAATTAACCTCAAAACTGATAACAAATGTGTATGTATGTAACCACGAATTATCAGACCACTTCAGTGTGTTTGTAGATCTAAATCTGTCAAAACCAGCCCCTACTTAAACTTAATTAATATATAGGAAGTGTCGGAAGATCAACATCGGTCACTTCATAGAGGACATCAATGTTGAAACTATCTGAATTAGACTATGTTGATAAGTGATTAGTTTTTAATCAAGCCCTTAGTGGTTCTTTAGACAGACATGCCCCCTTAAGAAGCATACTGCATACACTACAGTAAATGGTTCAATGATTCGCTTTTAAAATTAAAAATGTGTCAAGTGTCGAAACCAACCGGCGAAGGTCAGGTCTAGAAGTGCACCTACAAATATAAACGTAACAAGTACTCATCTGAATTAAGATCAACCAAGATTAAATATCTGCAAGATCTCATAACCACGCCCAGTAACTTTAAAACAATGTTTCCAACTTTCAACAACCTTACAAAAGATCCTACTGGGGATAAGTACCCATCATGTTTTCACATAGATACTCTACAAGAGGACCACCATGTGGTATACCAGACAAACAACAGCAATTGGAACAGTTTATGACCATTGGCTCAACATCATATGTTTCAGCATTAGATAAGCACCCCATTCATTTTGGAATTGATCACATCAGTCCTGATTAAACTGCCAGAAATTTAGCTGTTATGTTTAACACTACTATGGATATGTCCAAGCAAGTTGTAGTAGTATCAAAGGCTTGTAACTTCCAGCTATTCAACATTGGTCGTGTACTGTTAGTAAACTCTTTAATCACGTCTAGATTGAACTTTTGTAATTCATTACTTTAAGGATTTCCAGCTTCTTCTCTTCGCTCACTACAAAATATACAAAACACTACTGCACTTCTGACCACCAGAGCAAGACTACACGACCACATTACACCTGTGCTCAAATCCCTCCACTGGCAGCACCCATCCAATGGAATGAACTCCCAGCAACATTAAGGGAAGCCTGAACATTAGAGTCTTGTAATTTATCCTTGACGACTCACTTGTTTAACTGTGAATACCAAATGTGACAGTGCAGCTCGGTGCCATCGAGAAGAACAGTTCTAGATGATAGGCGCTATACAAATTTTTTATTAGCAAATCGGATGTTAAATAAGACAAATAATTATCTTGCTATTGCCAAAAACGGATTTATTTAAATTAAGTTGTGTAACTGATATCTACTGTTACAATTGTTCATTTATATTATATGCATGAATATGTATTTTGCAATGTAAGGCCAATAGTGAGTACATCTTTGTTTCAAAAAAGTATATACTATACTATGATGATACAATCTCTAGAGATTGTCAGAAAAGCCTACAAAGATTGATATAAATATTCACGTGTTCATATTATTGTCAGTGTGTTAGTATAATACTTTATAAAAACGTAGAATCAGGTCAAAGTTCAAATAATCCATCTATTGAATAGATTATATGATTTCTTAATCAATTATTTAAGAGATTATGATTTGTATTTTTCTAATTAATATGCATTTTTTAAATATTTTTTATATGCCTATATTAAAGTTTAATATAGGCATATAAAAAATATTTAAAAAATGCATATTAATTTAAACAATTATTCTAGATTTGTATATATGATAGAACAAAATTCTAAATTTTCGATTTTCCTAAACTTGGAACGTAAACCGTTATGGGAATTTGAGTGGGGTCAAAATTATTTCGAAATTTTCGACATACAAACATGATGTGATATGGGTGGAGGGAAGATATTTAATGCCTGTCCGTCCATCATGCTACAGGTCCAAAATGCAAATTTTCCCTTTTCCCCAAACTTGGAACCTACTAATTTATGGTAAATTGAATGGGGCAAATTCATTTTGAAATTTTCGACATACAAATAATATAAGGGGGAGGTGGTGGGGTCGAGATCTTTATAAGATTTTTTCACCAATCACATTTTTTTTTTACCTTTTCTTTTCCCACATATTTTAGAATATTGTTTAAGGTAAGCCAACTGATAATTCATCAGTCGACATAGATTATATATTTATAGATTAGAGGATTTGATTTATATTCGTATTTCAATATTATATCTGATGTTAAATTAGACAAATTATCTTATTGCCAAAATAGTATCTTTTTAATGTAGATGTAGGACTGATGTCTACTGCTATAACTGTTCATTTATATTATATGCATGATTATGTATTTTACAATATTATAAGGTCAATAGTGAGTAAACACTGTCAGTTGATCAGAGCATATGGGCAAAATACCCCCCCCCTTCCTAAATAGGAGTTAGGGCTAGGTAGCTGCCTCTTAATATTAATCATTCATATCTACATTTATGTTTCAAATAAGTGTACTATAACATGATGATAACAATCTCTAGAGATTGTCAGAAAAGCCTACAGAGATTGATATAAATATTCACGTGTTTATATTATTGTCAGTGTTTTAGTATAATACTTTATAAGGACGTAGTACCAAGTCGAAATTCAATGGTATCAAAATTGTTTCGAAATTTTCGACATACAAATATGATTTGATATGGTGGGAGGGAAGATGTATAATAAAAATATACATTATTTTTATATATTTTCCATATGCCTATATTAAACAATAATTCTAGATTGGTATATGATAGAACAAAATTCTAAATTTTCCATTTTCCTAAATTTGGAACGTAAACCGTTATGGGAATTTTAATGGTATCAAAATTGTTTCGAATTTTTCGACATGCAAACCTGATGTGATATGTGGGGAGGGAAGACTATTAATGCCTGTCCGTCCATCATGCTACAGGTCTAAAATATAAATTTTCCCTTTTCCCTAAACTTGGAACATACAAATTTATGGTAAATTGAATTGGGCAAATTCTTTTGAAATTTTCGACATACAAATACTTTAAGGGGAGGTGGTGGGGTCGAGATTTTTATAAGATTTATTCACCAACCACATATGTTTTACCTTTTCCCACATATTTTAAAATATTGTTTAATGTAGGCCTACTGATAATTCATCAGTTAAAATAGATAATATTATTTCTTAATCAATTATATATTTATAGATTATAGGTTTTGATTTATATTCGTATTTCAATATATCTGATTTTAAATTAGACAAATTATTATTGCCAAAATAGTATTTTTTTAAATGAAGTTATAGGACTGATGTCTACTGTTATAAATGTTCAATTATATTATATGCATGATTATGAATTTTACAATGTAAGTTCAGTAGTGAATAAACAATTTTAGTTGATCAGAGCCCATGGGGGAAATCCCCCTACCTAAATAGGAGTTAGGGCTAGGTAGCTGCCTCGTAATACTGATCACTAATATCTACATCTTTGTTTCAAATAAATATACATGTATACTATAACATGATGATACCAATCTCTAGAGATTGTCAGAAAAGCCTACAAAGATTGATATAAATATTCACGTGTTTATATTATTGTCAGTGTGTTAGTATAATACTTTATAAAAACGTAGAATCAGGTCAAAGTTCAAATAATCCATCAATTGAATATATTATATGATTTCTTAATCAATTATTTACTTATAGATAAGAGATTATGATTTTTATTTTTCTAATTAATATACATTAGTTTTATTTTTTTTAAATGCCTATATTAAACAATAATTCTAGATTTGTATAATATGCCCTTATATCATTTTATAGAACAAAATTCTAAATTTTCCATTTTCCTAAACTTGGTACGTAAACCGTTATGGGAATTTGGGTGGGATTAAGATTGTTTCGAAATTTTCGACAAACAAACATGATGTGATATGGGGGGGGGGTGTTTAATGCCTGTCCATCCATCATGCCACAGGTCCAAAATATAAATTTTCCCTTTTCCCCAACCTTGGAACATACTATAAGTTATGATACATTGAAAGGGGCAAATTCATTTTGAAATTTTCGACATACTTATAATAAGGGGGAGGTGGTGGGGTCGAGATTTTTATCAGATTTTTTCACCAACCACAATTTTTTTTTGCCTTTTCCCATATATTTTAGAATATTGTTTAATGTAGGCCAACTGATAATTAATCAGTCGAAATAGATAAAAAAAAATCTTTATCAATTATATATTTATAGATAAGAGGTTTTGATTTATATTTGTATTTCAATATAGGAGTTAGGGTAACATAGCTAACTCTTCTCTTAATGCTGACCACTCTTTGTTTCAAAAAAGTATATACTACAACATGATGATATTAATCTCTAGAGATTGTCAGAAAAGCCTACAGAGATTGATATAAATATTCACGTGTTTATATTATTGTCAGTGTTTTAGTATAATACTTTATAAGGACGTAGTACCAAGTCGAAATTCAATGGTATCAAAATTGTTTCGAAATACAAATATGATTTGATATGGTGGGAGGGAAGATGTATTATGTCTGTCCGTCCATCATGCTACAGGTCCAAAATATAAATTTTCCCTTTTCCCTAAACTTGGAACATATTAGTTTATGGTAAATTGAATTCGGCCAATTCATTTCGAAATTTTCGACATACAAAAAATGAAAGGGGGAGGTGGTGGGGTCGAGATTTTTATAAGATATTTTCTTTTAAAATATTGTTTAATGTAGGCCAACTGATAATTCATCAGTCCAAATAGATTATATTATTTTTTCTGAGGTGTTGATTTTAATTTGTATTTCAATAAATCTGATGTTAAATTAGATAAATTAATTTCAAAATTTCAAATATCCTAAATCTTAATTTGAATAGGACAAAAATCATTTCGAAATATTTGACATACAAACGTGGTTTGGGGTTGTGAATGTTTAAAAGATTTTTGCCTGCAACGACCTATAATATTTTGTATCTATACCAATGTATTTTAAAATATTGTTTAATGGTCTACTTATATTTTGTTTCTTAATCAGTTATATATACTTAAAGATGTAGTTTATAAAATCGTTTACAAATAAAATATTTCACCATTCTTCTTTTTTTTTTTTTTACTGAATCTTAATTTTGCTGTGAACAAGCTGACGCCGCTGGCGGTAGACGTTTAATGAGCTGCTGCTAGAATTAAGCTTCTGAAATCCATGCACAGGGGATTGACGATTATATGAACGAAGCTTTGGCGTTCAAATTAAACATACACAATGCAAGAGCTAAATCTACATCCCCCCCCCCCGCAATTTCGGGAGCGTTACGATTTGCAGCTATTACGTTGCTACATCTGTATGGAATAAACAGTGCCTTGCCGTTTATTCCATTAGCCTGGGAAGACATGACTTCGGACTGTAAACTATTTGCAACAAATATCTTTTGGTGGTTTTGGCTGCAGGTATAACGTTACTTTAATGAAGTTTCTTGCTGTTTTGAAATAAAAGCATGCATTAAAGGGACAGTCCCGAATAGAACAGAGCCTCAAAAAAAAGTCCGAGTACGTATGAAATTTAAACGCCAAAATATAGAAGACTGGTGTATATACTCGGACTCAAAATTTCAGCTCAAAATATTGAATCGTTTGGACGTGAGCGTTAAAACAGCTTATCCGGACTCGTAACGCTTTTAAGATTTCGGGTCAATTCTTTCGTTTAGTGGCCCGATAATCGATTGCCGTTCCTTTAAAGGTCTACACGGTGAATGGTCCATGTGTTGTACTTGATAACAAAAGGTTAATTTCACGACACATTATTTTTATAAAATAAAACTCTGGTTTTATCATATCACCGCATAATACAGTTTGGGACACCGGACTCCATTTCAAGATGAAGACTGTGGGTTTAAGTTGTTTGAAAACGTATCACATATATTGAGTTAGTTGCTCGGCCCCTAAGGTATGGGATCTTAATGGATTTAAACACAAAATTAAAGAGTGTTATTCTCAAAAACATTATCGGGATTGGTCCTTTAAGTATTATGTAAGATGTAGATAAAGTGCTGACTGTTCTTGCTATAATAGTTAAAGTGGGTAATGAAAAATGAACACATGATATGGGCTAGCAAAGATTTAATAAACATCTCTAGTACAAAAGGATTGGGGTAACTACCAGGTGCAGTTGTTCAATCCCCCCCCCCCCTCCAATTGGTTTTGTAACTCCTCTTCAGTACATCCACGAAACCTGTGACATAATTTCCCTTGTGATCCCGAATGATGACAATATCACTCCTTCTCAGTGGTCAAATTTGAAGTCCGGGGGGGGGGGGGGGGGTCAATGAAACGGTGAGCCAAGTTCACCTGGTCCCACCTAGGGACATGACATGGGGGGCACCTAGTTATTTTCAGGGAGACTATACTAGGGGCCCAAATTGATTCCCATTACCTGTCCACCCGCCCCCCCCAAAAAAAAAAAAATTGGGGTATAGTGATTGTACCTATAAACTTTGAGGCATTGTGTTTTTGTGGCAGGATGCATTACTTTTTGATAAGTGCTCCAGTCATCTGAGTAACATTTTCAATATTCGCTCCCTCGCTTCCTTTATTTTATATTTTAGCACTACACCGCGGGCGTACGTACGAAACTATTGTTCATCAGTTCTCAAGGGCAAACAACCTCTCAATTGGTTCTGGATCTCTCTATTGTTGAGATCGCATCCCCGCTGGCACCTGCAACATGACAGATAAACCCAATATAAAGTGTTTCAGAAAAGGGAAGTTACTTTCATGGTGAATTTCAACTAAAAAATGTTAGTAATATAAATGTCATATTTCATTATTAAAATACATCCGGCGCATGTTCTTTTTTCAATTCATGATGGTTCACTTAGAGACAGATAGACATCAAACTGGAAGTCGTTCATCAAGGCCCGTAGCTAAGGGGGGGGGGGGGGGCTTGGGGAAATAATCTTGCCCCCCCCCCCCCCGACAAAAAGTTGTCGACCATATGGAAGGGGGGAGTGACCCCCCGGACCCCCCCCTCTATTTGCCGGACTACCCCCCCTCCGCCAACAAGCTGGTTACGGGCCTGCGTTCATCACCCGCCCTCCTGGAACATGTATATCGACAACGTCCATCTTGAACAGCGTCTTTTCTTGACCAACAGGGAAATAAGAATAACATGGTCAACTGGTCACTCTCTCTGGCCGCCTATCTTGATATACGACCAGAGCCTCGTTTAACATGTGCCGCCTACTGAGCCCAAAACTTGAAAACTGGGCGGCAACATACCTACGTTTTGAAAATCGCTAACCACATTACCCCATGTGCCAAGCATGCATGAGGCTGATAATCTGTCATGTCCCTGGCTGACCGAACCAGTCAGCAGTCGGCGCAGCGAGGTTCCCGTGGTCTTACTTTGGAACGAGTGTCCTGTCTGTTCATGACTGGTATCCGAACAATAGTGAAAGTGCAAATAGAAGATTAGAAAAATTTAATTCGATATTCCTATCGTATTTTTATCGTATTTACATAGTGTTTACCTATTTAGTGATCTCGCTAGGTATTATGGCTGAAGGTAACGGTCCACCGGGCAAAGTAAAGAAACGGTTTGTACAGATGACATTTGCCTTCACAAAAAAACTGATGAAATCGATGTCACAAAAACCTAAATTAACTATCGGCTCGATTTTACAGGGTATTAATTAAGCCAAAACTAAAAGTGTATCAAATCTCCGAAACTATTTTTTAAGTGCTCAGAATCGAGTCTAAGGGAGTAAATTTTCTAGGGGAGCGCAGGCCGCCCAGACCCCCCGCGTGGACTCAAACATGCGGTGTTCGCGCGGCTAGCACCTACGGTGCTCGCGGGTCGGGCTTCGCTAGACATTGCCGCACACGACCAAATCCTTAGACGAGGCTCTGTTTACGACCTCTCTCGCAATTCACAATCCCTACGGGTCTCTTAAATGACGATTAGATAGGCCCCCTACATTCGCGGTCGTTAAATAAAGTTATTTTACCGAGTGCTGATTTGATTTCTAACTCAAAAGTGCAATGAGTTATAATGTGAATAAAATTACTTCCATTAACCGGACACTCGACCTAGAGAGAGGCTAGACATATTGCAACAAACCAAACGGAGTTATGTAGACTGGAAAGACTAGACGCTATAAGCACTTGCTGGCTTAATTCGTCGAACATAACTAATTTGAAATTGGAGTAAAATCGGAAACCATTGAATGTAAATCAGTTTATAAACATTCATATTACAGTATTATAAGGGTTGCGATCCACTTTTGTGAATTTCTAGATTCCAAATGTTAGCGATTAAGTTCCTTTAAATTCTATTTGACAATTAAATCCACGGGTTGCATGATACAGACGCCCACTGAATTTTATTTTGTAAAATCTCATAAATTATAGATTTTAAATTGAAGGATTCGTAGACCATGTTGCATGTTTCTATCGAAATGCTATTAGTACTACATTGTCAAGAAATAAAATTATTTTAATTTAACGTCATATATTTGGAGTTGATCATATAAATTTGGAGTTTAGCACCAAGTCCAAGTTTATATGTCATATATATTTTGAGTTTAGCATCAATTTAAAATTTACCAAAGAAATAAAACCAAGTTTGTCATACTTATTGAGCTTAGCATAAATATTTTGAGTTGACAATAAAGTCGCAATCGGAAATTAAGTCCATTTGGACTTATTTCATGATGATAGTGCGAGTTATTAATAGACAATTGTTCCTTTAATTTTGTTCTCCCCTTTTCCTACATTTTTGGTTTTACTTTTTGGTGTAAAGAGAAATGGGGTCAAGTTTGCAATTCAAGAGCAGTTTTGGGTTATACTGTTGACATTACGGCGGAGGGATAGGGGGTGTAAAGTGTCTTTCTGCAGAGCAATCATTGTCGAGTGAGATTTTTACCCCAGTTAACTTCAAATCCCCGTGCCAAAATATCTAAACGGACAACCTCCTACAAATTTATGATGAGGAGATTGCCAGATGTGGTCCCCATTGTGCCTATAAAGATTGGAACCAACGCAATGTTGAGCGATATGTACCTACGCCCATACATTTGCGATGCGGCTACCGGTTTACTTCAAACAGGAAAACGTGTCGTTTTACAAAAAAGTCCTAAATTGCGTCTTTTTTTAGAGTGTGTATATATTTAAATGAGCAGAGATATTGTCTCAATGCTGCTGGTTTGATAAAAAAAAATCACTGGCAATTCACCAAACCCAATGCCAAGCGTGACGTTTGTTGATATAATACATACACTCTCCACAGAAATCTCCATGGGGTCAGCCATTTTCGATTCGAAACCCTTAAAATAGTTCGAATATGGCGTAAATGGTCATACAGCCGAGATCAGATGCGTAGAATCTGTCGAGGTTTGCCGAATGACCTGTGTCTAAATCCCCGTAGCAAAAAATCTAAACGGCCAACCCCCTACGAAATTATGATGAGGATATTGCCAAATAGCCTACTAGAATTACAGATTATCTCGAATCAAACAATATGTTAGATCAGGCCGAAGGTGGCTTTCGCAAATGTCATCGTACTACGGGCAATACATTCTCACAACGATCCTAAATAAATATAAAAGTAAGAATCAAAATGTTTTTTTATCAGTTTCATAGATTTTACTAAAGCATTCGACGCCATTTTGGAGAAAGGGGCCCTTACTTAAATTACTTAAACATGACATAAATGGAAACATCTTTTTAACATAATAAATTCAATGTATAGCGGTACCAATGGACTTTCCAAAAATATAAGTTCAGATATCGGTGTCAAACATGGCTGTGTGTTAAGCCCCGCGCTGTTTAATATTTTTATCTTAATGGTAACACAACAACTCCTTGTCTCGGTGATCTCAAAATATCTCATCTCTTATATGCAGATGATCTAGTATTATTCTCAACTTCTTCGCTGGGTCCCCAGAAATCTCTTAAATCTCTTAACCATCTGCATGGATATTGTACTAAGTGGAAATTGGACGTAAACCCAATTAAATTTAAAATAGTGATTTTTCATAAATACACCCAAATCGCCAAAGATAATAACATTTTAAAGCGTAAAAATGCAAATTCATATATGTATTAAGCCGTAAATATAACACATAACAATTATTTTGAAGGAGCTATGTATGCCCTTAGCAAAAAGACAAGGCGAGCCTGGTCTAGTAGCCTATTAAAAGTAAAGTATGCGCCCCTAATCAATTACCTACATAAAATCTAATTAAAATGCACGACTTTGTTGTAAAGCAATTTGGGTCGTGTGCATCTGATGCTTGGGGTTCTCATTTAGTGCACAATGTCAAATTAAATGTATCTAATTCTAAGTGGGGTAATATAGAACACAAGATAACCATAAAAACCTGTAAGTCAATATTTTGCGAACCCCCTAAAACTACTAATATGGGTTGCCTTGCTAAGCTCGGAGTTTTTCCCCTGCAATAAAATATATACAAAAGAATGCTACTCTATTACTCTATTATAAAAGATTAAACCATCCTGACATGAAAGATTCAAACCTAAAGCTGTTACTGGCTGAATATAATGATTGATGGTATTAACATAGCTAAGTCTAATATTAAACTTCCATGGACTGCCTCTATAACACAATAATAATTGCAATATAAATTCGTCAAAATTCAATAAATTTAATACAAAATCATTCAACTATCTTTTCACTGAATCCTGCCACTCCAGTCCATTTAAAGCTATAAAGCTTAGGACTTAAGGTTTGTTTAAAATGGAAATATAAACCTGCTGAATAGCTCTGTTAGATGTAGGGTACCGGAATCTGTCGAGGTTTCCCGAGTAATAGTGATGTCCGTCCATCATGCTACAGGTCTAAAATATAAATTTTCCCTTTTCCCTAAACTTGGAACATACAAATTTATGGTAAATTGAATTGGGCAAATTCTTTTGAAATTTTCGACATACAAATACTTTAAGGGGAGGTGGTGGGGTCGAGATTTTTATAAGATTTATTCACCAACCACATATGTTTTACCTTTTCCCACATATTTTAAAATATTGTTTAATGTAGGCCTACTGATAATTCATCAGTTAAAATAGATAATATTATTTCTTAATCAATTATATATTTATAGATTATAGGTTTTGATTTATATTCGTATTTCAATATATCTGATTTTAAATTAGACAAATTATTATTGCCAAAATAGTATTTTTTTAAATGAAGTTATAGGACTGATGTCTACTGTTATAAATGTTCAATTATATTATATGCATGATTATGAATTTTACAATGTAAGTTCAGTAGTGAATAAACAATTTTAGTTGATCAGAGCCCATGGGGGAAATCCCCCTACCTAAATAGGAGTTAGGGCTAGGTAGCTGCCTCGTAATACTGATCACTAATATCTACATCTTTGTTTCAAATAAATATACATGTATACTATAACATGATGATACCAATCTCTAGAGATTGTCAGAAAAGCCTACAAAGATTGATATAAATATTCACGTGTTTATATTATTGTCAGTGTGTTAGTATAATACTTTATAAAAACGTAGAATCAGGTCAAAGTTCAAATAATCCATCAATTGAATATATTATATGATTTCTTAATCAATTATTTACTTATAGATAAGAGATTATGATTTTTATTTTTCTAATTAATATACATTAGTTTTATTTTTTTTAAATGCCTATATTAAACAATAATTCTAGATTTGTATAATATGCCCTTATATCATTTTATAGAACAAAATTCTAAATTTTCCATTTTCCTAAACTTGGTACGTAAACCGTTATGGGAATTTGGGTGGGATTAAGATTGTTTCGAAATTTTCGACAAACAAACATGATGTGATATGGGGGGGGGGGTGTTTAATGCCTGTCCATCCATCATGCCACAGGTCCAAAATATAAATTTTCCCTTTTCCCCAACCTTGGAACATACTATAAGTTATGATACATTGAAAGGGGCAAATTCATTTTGAAATTTTCGACATACTTATAATAAGGGGGAGGTGGTGGGGTCGAGATTTTTATCAGATTTTTTCACCAACCACAATTTTTTTTTGCCTTTTCCCATATATTTTAGAATATTGTTTAATGTAGGCCAACTGATAATTAATCAGTCGAAATAGATAAAAAAAAATCTTTATCAATTATATATTTATAGATAAGAGGTTTTGATTTATATTTGTATTTCAATATAGGAGTTAGGGTAACATAGCTAACTCTTCTCTTAATGCTGACCACTCTTTGTTTCAAAAAAGTATATACTACAACATGATGATATTAATCTCTAGAGATTGTCAGAAAAGCCTACAGAGATTGATATAAATATTCACGTGTTTATATTATTGTCAGTGTTTTAGTATAATACTTTATAAGGACGTAGTACCAAGTCGAAATTCAATGGTATCAAAATTGTTTCGAAATACAAATATGATTTGATATGGTGGGAGGGAAGATGTATTATGTCTGTCCGTCCATCATGCTACAGGTCCAAAATATAAATTTTCCCTTTTCCCTAAACTTGGAACATATTAGTTTATGGTAAATTGAATTCGGCCAATTCATTTCGAAATTTTCGACATACAAAAAATGAAAGGGGGAGGTGGTGGGGTCGAGATTTTTATAAGATATTTTCTTTTAAAATATTGTTTAATGTAGGCCAACTGATAATTCATCAGTCCAAATAGATTATATTATTTTTTCTGAGGTGTTGATTTTAATTTGTATTTCAATAAATCTGATGTTAAATTAGATAAATTAATTTCAAAATTTCAAATATCCTAAATCTTAATTTGAATAGGACAAAAATCATTTCGAAATATTTGACATACAAACGTGGTTTGGGGTTGTGAATGTTTAAAAGATTTTTGCCTGCAACGACCTATAATATTTTGTATCTATACCAATGTATTTTAAAATATTGTTTAATGGTCTACTTATATTTTGTTTCTTAATCAGTTATATATACTTAAAGATGTAGTTTATAAAATCGTTTACAAATAAAATATTTCACCATTCTTCTTTTTTTTTTTTTTACTGAATCTTAATTTTGCTGTGAACAAGCTGACGCCGCTGGCGGTAGACGTTTAATGAGCTGCTGCTAGAATTAAGCTTCTGAAATCCATGCACAGGGGATTGACGATTATATGAACGAAGCTTTGGCGTTCAAATTAAACATACACAATGCAAGAGCTAAATCTACATCCCCCCCCCCCCCCCCGCAATTTCGGGAGCGTTACGATTTGCAGCTATTACGTTGCTACATCTGTATGGAATAAACAGTGCCTTGCCGTTTATTCCATTAGCCTGGGAAGACATGACTTCGGACTGTAAACTATTTGCAACAAATATCTTTTGGTGGTTTTGGCTGCAGGTATAACGTTACTTTAATGAAGTTTCTTGCTGTTTTGAAATAAAAGCATGCATTAAAGGGACAGTCCCGAATAGAACAGAGCCTCAAAAAAAAGTCCGAGTACGTATGAAATTTAAACGCCAAAATATAGAAGACTGGTGTATATACTCGGACTCAAAATTTCAGCTCAAAATATTGAATCGTTTGGACGTGAGCGTTAAAACAGCTTATCCGGACTCGTAACGCTTTTAAGATTTCGGGTCAATTCTTTCGTTTAGTGGCCCGATAATCGATTCCCGTTCCTTTAAAGGTCTACACGGTGAATGGTCCATGTGTTGTACTTGATAACAAAAGGTTAATTTCACGACACATTATTTTTATAAAATAAAACTCTGGTTTTATCATATCACCGCATAATACAGTTTGGGACACCGGACTCCATTTCAAGATGAAGACTGTGGGTTTAAGTTGTTTGAAAACGTATCACATATATTGAGTTAGTTGCTCGGACCCTAAGGTATGGGATCTTAATGGATTTAAACACAAAATTAAAGAGTGTTATTCTCAAAAACATTATCGGGATTGGTCCTTTAAGTATTATGTAAGATGTAGATAAAGTGCTGACTGTTCTTGCTATAATAGTTAAAGTGGGTAATGAAAAATGAACACATGATATGGGCTAGCAAAGATTTAATAAACATCTCTAGTACAAAAGGATTGGGGTAACTACCAGGTGCAGTTGTTCAATCCCCCCCCCCTCCAATTGGTTTTGTAACTCCTCTTCAGTACATCCACGAAACCTGTGACATAATTTCCCTTGTGATCCCGAATGATGACAATATCACTCCTTCTCAGTGGTCAAATTTGAAGTCCAGGGGGGGGGGGTCAATGAAACGGTGAGCCAAGTTCACCTGGTCCCACCTAGGGACATGACATGGGGGGCACCTAGTTATTTTCAGGGAGACTATACTAGGGGCCCAAATTGATTCCCATTACCTGTCCACCCGCCCCCCCCCCCCCCCAAAAAAAATAAATTGGGGTATAGTGATTGTACCTATAAACTTTGAGGCATTGTGTTTTTGTGGCAGGATGCATTACTTTTTGATAAGTGCTCCAGTCATCTGAGTAACATTTTCAATATTCGCTCCCTCGCTTCCTTTATTTTATATTTTAGCACTACACCGAGGGCGTACGTACGAAACTATTGTTCATCAGTTCTCAAGGGCAAACAACCTCTCAATTGGTTCTGGATCTCTCTATTGTTGAGATCGCATCCCCGCTGGCACCTGCAACATGACAGATAAACCCAATATAAAGTGTTTCAGAAAAGGGAAGTTACTTTCATGGTGAATTTCAACTAAAAAATGTTAGTAATATAAATGTCATATTTCATTATTAAAATACATCCGGCGCATGTTCTTTTTTCAATTCATGATGGTTCACTTAGAGACAGATAGACATCAAACTGGAAGTCGTTCATCAAGGCCCGTAGCTAAGGGGGGGGGGGGCTTGGGGAAATAATCTTGCCCCCCCCCCCCCCCGACAAAAAGTTGTCGACCATATGGAAGGGGGGAGTGACCCCCCGGCCCCCCCCTATTTGCCGGACTACCCCCCTCCGCCAACAAGCTGGTTACGGGCCTGCGTTCATCACCCGCCCTCCTGGAACATGTATATCGACAACGTCCATCTTGAACAGCGTCTTTTCTTGACCAACAGGGAAATAAGAATAACATGGTCAACTGGTCACTCTCTCTGGCCGCCTATCTTGATATACGACCAGAGCCTCGTTTAACATGTGCCGCCTACTGAGCCCAAAACTTGAAAACTGGGCGGCAACATACCTACGTTTTGAAAATCGCTAACCACATTACCCCATGTGCCAAGCATGCATGAGGCTGATAATCTGTCATGTCCCTGGCTGACCGAACCAGTCAGCAGTCGGCGCAGCGAGGTTCCCGTGGTCTTACTTTGGAACGAGTGTCCTGTCTGTTCATGACTGGTATCCGAACAATAGTGAAAGTGCAAATAGAAGATTAGAAAAATTTAATTCGATATTCCTATCGTATTTTTATCGTATTTACATAGTGTTTACCTATTTAGTGATCTCGCTAGGTATTATGGCTGAAGGTAACGGTCCACCGGGCAAAGTAAAGAAACGGTTTGTACAGATGACATTTGCCTTCACAAAAAAACTGATGAAATCGATGTCACAAAAACCTAAATTAACTATCGGCTCGATTTTACAGGGTATTAATTAAGCCAAAACTAAAAGTGTATCAAATCTCCGAAACTATTTTTTAAGTGCTCAGAATCGAGTCTAAGGGAGTAAATTTTCTAGGGGAGCGCAGGCCGCCCAGACCCCCCGCGTGGACTCAAACATGCGGTGTTCGCGCGGCTAGCACCTACGGTGCTCGCGGGTCGGGCTTCGCTAGACATTGCCGCACACGACCAAATCCTTAGACGAGGCTCTGTTTACGACCTCTCTCGCAATTCACAATCCCTACGGGTCTCTTAAATGACGATTAGATAGGCCCCCTACATTCGCGGTCGTTAAATAAAGTTATTTTACCGAGTGCTGATTTGATTTCTAACTCAAAAGTGCAATGAGTTATAATGTGAATAAAATTACTTCCATTAACCGGACACTCGACCTAGAGAGAGGCTAGACATATTGCAACAAACCAAACGGAGTTATGTAGACTGGAAAGACTAGACGCTATAAGCACTTGCTGGCTTAATTCGTCGAACATAACTAATTTGAAATTGGAGTAAAATCGGAAACCATTGAATGTAAATCAGTTTATAAACATTCATATTACAGTATTATAAGGGTTGCGATCCACTTTTGTGAATTTCTAGATTCCAAATGTTAGCGATTAAGTTCCTTTAAATTCTATTTGACAATTAAATCCACGGGTTGCATGATACAGACGCCCACTGAATTTTATTTTGTAAAATCTCATAAATTATAGATTTTAAATTGAAGGATTCGTAGACCATGTTGCATGTTTCTATCGAAATGCTATTAGTACTACATTGTCAAGAAATAAAATTATTTTAATTTAACGTCATATATTTGGAGTTGATCATATAAATTTGGAGTTTAGCACCAAGTCCAAGTTTATATGTCATATATATTTTGAGTTTAGCATCAATTTAAAATTTACCAAAGAAATAAAACCAAGTTTGTCATACTTATTGAGCTTAGCATAAATATTTTGAGTTGACAATAAAGTCGCAATCGGAAATTAAGTCCATTTGGACTTATTTCATGATGATAGTGCGAGTTATTAATAGACAATTGTTCCTTTAATTTTGTTCTCCCCTTTTCCTACATTTTTGGTTTTACTTTTTGGTGTAAAGAGAAATGGGGTCAAGTTTGCAATTCAAGAGCAGTTTTGGGTTATACTGTTGACATTACGGCGGAGGGATAGGGGGTGTAAAGTGTCTTTCTGCAGAGCAATCATTGTCGAGTGAGATTTTTACCCCAGTTAACTTCAAATCCCCGTGCCAAAATATCTAAACGGACAACCTCCTACAAATTTATGATGAGGAGATTGCCAGATGTGGTCCCCATTGTGCCTATAAAGATTGGAACCAACGCAATGTTGAGCGATATGTACCTACGCCCATACATTTGCGATGCGGCTACCGGTTTACTTCAAACAGGAAAACGTGTCGTTTTACAAAAAAAGTCCTAAATTGCGTCTTTTTTTAGAGTGTGTATATATTTAAATGAGCAGAGATATTGTCTCAATGCTGCTGGTTTGATAAAAAAAAATCACTGGCAATTCACCAAACCCAATGCCAAGCGTGACGTTTGTTGATATAATACATACACTCTCCACAGAAATCTCCATGGGGTCAGCCATTTTCGATTCGAAACCCTTAAAATAGTTCGAATATGGCGTAAATGGTCATACAGCCGAGATCAGATGCGTAGAATCTGTCGAGGTTTGCCGAATGACCTGTGTCTAAATCCCCGTAGCAAAAAATCTAAACGGCCAACCCCCTACGAAATTATGATGAGGATATTGCCAAATAGCCTACTAGAATTACAGATTATCTCGAATCAAACAATATGTTAGATCAGGCCGAAGGTGGCTTTCGCAAATGTCATCGTACTACGGGCAATACATTCTCACAACGATCCTAAATAAATATAAAAGTAAGAATCAAAATGTTTTTTTATCAGTTTCATAGATTTTACTAAAGCATTCGACGCCATTTTGGAGAAAGGGGCCCTTACTTAAATTACTTAAACATGACATAAATGGAAACATCTTTTTAACATAATAAATTCAATGTATAGCGGTACCAATGGACTTTCCAAAAATATAAGTTCAGATATCGGTGTCAAACAGGGCTGTGTGTTAAGCCCCGCGCTGTTTAATATTTTTATCTTAATGATTTGCAAACTTATTGGTAACACAACAACTCCTTGTCTCGGTGATCTCAAAATATCTCATCTCTTATATGCAGATGATCTAGTATTATTCTCAACTTCTTCGCTGGGTCCCCAGAAATCTCTTAAATCTCTTAACCATCTGCATGGATATTGTACTAAGTGGAAATTGGACGTAAACCCAATTAAATTTAAAATAGTGATTTTTCATAAATACACCCAAATCGCCAAAGATAATAACATTTTAAAGCGTAAAAATGCAAATTCATATATGTATTAAGCCGTAAATATAACACATAACAATTATTTTGAAGGAGCTATGTATGCCCTTAGCAAAAAGACAAGGCGAGCCTGGTCTAGTAGCCTATTAAAAGTAAAGTATGCGCCCCTAATCAATTACCTACATAAAATCTAATTAAAATGCACGACTTTGTTGTAAAGCAATTTGGGTCGTGTGCATCTGATGCTTGGGGTTCTCATTTAGTGCACAATGTCAAATTAAATGTATCTAATTCTAAGTGGGGTAATATAGAACACAAGATAACCATAAAAACCTGTAAGTCAATATTTTGCGAACCCCCTAAAACTACTAATATGGGTTGCCTTGCTAAGCTCGGAGTTTTTCCCCTGCAATAAAATATATACAAAAGAATGCTACTCTATTACTCTATTATAAAAGATTAAACCATCCTGACATGAAAGATTCAAACCTAAAGCTGTTACTGGCTGAATATAATGATTGATGGTATTAACATAGCTAAGTCTAATATTAAACTTCCATGGACTGCCTCTATAACACAATAATAATTGCAATATAAATTCGTCAAAATTCAATAAATTTAATACAAAATCATTCAACTATCTTTTCACTGAATCCTGCCACTCCAGTCCATTTAAAGCTATAAAGCTTAGGACTTAAGGTTTGTTTAAAATGGAAATATAAACCTGCTGAATAGCTCTGTTAGATGTAGGGTACCGGAATCTGTCGAGGTTTCCCGAGTAATAGTGATGGCACTCGGCAAATCTCGACAGATTCCGGTACCCTACATCTAGACTCGACTGTATGACGAATTCCGCCATTTTGGAACTATTTTAAAGGACCCGGATAAACAATGGCTGCCCCCATGTAGACTGGATAACCTGCTCTAATACGTCAGAATCGCTCCTACGTCACTCCTTTTCTGACTTGCATATATTGAAGTCAGAATAGCGCAGTGACGTAGGAACCAGCCTGACGTCATTTAGAGCAGGTTGTCCAGTCTAGCCCCCATGGCTGCCATTTTGGGACTTTTTTGTAAAAGCGGAACGTTTTCCTGTTGAAATAAATCGGTAGTTGACTAGCCGCATCGCAAATGTAGGGTCGTAGATACATATCAATTACTATCATACAACCGAGTCTAGATGTAGCGTTACGGAAAGTACCGGAATCTGTCGAGGTTTGCCGAATGATAGTGATGGATAACTCTATGGATGGGTGCATAGATATCCTATAAAGACTATATAGGCCTATCCGTAATAAAAGATGGTAGGCTACTAATTCAACTGCATCCAAGTTATATATATCCTCAAGATCGGAGGGTCCAAATGTTTACAAGGGCTTATTATTTACGGGTCAGAATAAGAAGAATAAGTCTGAAAAAAAAAGAGAAATTAATTGTTTTTCAATAAAATAAATTGTGGTGTCTGTTCGGAAGGGGGGGGGGTATATATATTATTTTAAAAAATAACTTAATTAGTTTTTAAAACTTACAGCCAGAGCAGTTTTTAAAAAAAAATGTATTGGAAAATAAATGAATAGAAACATCGTCTAGGCCTATTTATTTTTGTTTTTGCTTGTTTTTTTTGTTTTTTTAAAACAATGCTCTCCAAATATGTCCAACATTCATTTACGGAGTGGCGAAATATATTTAAGTTTTTTTTGTTAAAATCGCTTCATACATGCATCGCATTTTCCAATAGGCCTAGGTGACCAGGTCTATATTTATTTATGAACATGAACGGCGAATTCCGAACATACGACGGCTGATATGGACATTTAAAAAGCAGCATTTTCCTACTTCGAATTTTCACCCGGCTCATTTTTATTGTTCACCCAAAGAATGCAGACTCTTAAAGGGTGGGGGGGGCATACTAGCCGAATCAAATGAAGGCTATTTATTTAGTAGACGGGTCATAATACTTCACTTGGTCGCAAAGAAATGACATGACATGACGTCACCTAGCAACCAAGATGGCAGCTTTTAAATTTTCTCTGATATGTCAGAGTGAAAAATAATTACTTTTTGCCTATAAATAACGTGGAATGTATAAATAAGTAACTGTAAATGTTTTCTGAAGTTCCCATGGGACCAGGAATTTGTATTCTGTGTCGAACAAGATTGTATTTTATGTTAAAATAAGCTAAATTTATCGTAGGTGCTCCAGTTTTTTTGGGTTTTTTTCGCTTTCTGTAAACAAATATGGCTGACGCGACCGCTCAATCACTAACCATTACCTGTAATGAAACAACGACACTGTCGTCTGACATCAAAATCTTTTCGACAAACAAACCAGCACATGATGAGATTGATAGACCGTATAACTTACGAAATATGAATTGCAAAATAAAAATCAATTCATGCCTCAACAAACAGCTCCAAGCTACGTTCAGGGACAATTTAAGAATTGTTGAAACTGGCGGTGGATTACGCTTATTTATGAGCACTGGACATTATCATGAATTTAGAAGGGTCACAACCGTGTACTACAAACATTTAAAGAAACACAATGAAATGAATTTGGAATTCCAGGATCTAGCTGATGCTAATAATATTTCTTATACAACAATAATACGTGCATCTATCAATAAACGCTTAGCAAGCTGGCGATATACAGTTAATCTCTATCACACAACTCTGAGTGCACTTGTCAATGGATCACACGAGGAGGTATTCTACAATGAACATTTACCAGAAATCCTGGCACTAATGGACTCACAGCGAGTAGAAAATCTCAACAAAAATGTGCAGAATTGTCTCATGTCTAATGCTCCAGTCACAACTTTAAAAGTACCAGACACACAGGTAAAAGTGCCAGACACACAGGTTAACACACCAATTACAGTACCGGTAACTAAAGATTACAACCTGTCTACTGATAATACAACAACAAGTACAATAGGGACAGGTCCAGAACAAGAAACATGTATGTATTCAGAAACTGAGTTAGATACCGGTACCTCATATCTATCCCCATCACCCACGTTAGAAAAAACACCAACATTTATTATCCCTCAAGATGCTAGTCCCTCTAGGAAACTGAATCTATCAAGCTCAAAACCAAAAATAATCTCCTCTAAGCTTGTCAATAAATTAAGTAAGAGCAAATCTTCAAGTACATGTAAGTGTAATTCCCCCGACAAAGAAATAACTAATCTTCACCTTGTTATTAAAAACCTTGAAGCATCTGCACTCAAATTGAATGATCAACTAGCTATGCAGTGTGAAAAATACAAACTTTTGCAAACTGTAAACCAGTCGCTCACACTTCAGGGTGCAGAAGGAGATAAAGAAAATAAAGAGCTCTCAACCAAAATTATTTCCCTAACTGCAAAATGTGACAAAAGTAACGAGGAGAATAAACAACTCATGTCCACTATTTCTTTGCTCCACAAAGAAATCGAGTGTCAAGATGCTAAAGTAACAGAACAGAATAAAATGCTAATCAGTCTACAGGAACAATTACATCTCCTTGAACTGAGACTGTTACCCAATAAGCCTGACGTGTTAAACACCTCGTACACAAGCACTGCTACAAATACTGAACTGGTAACACCAAGTCAATCAAATATTCCTTCAACATCGACTGCTCGAACTGTACAGCAACCCACTGGCAAAATACAAACACGGCAAGAGCGATTAGATGCCATTAGAGTTACTCAACCTAACAAAAACCTGATTTTTGGTTCCTCTTTGGTTAAAGGTTTAAATTCTAGGCGATTAGACAACAAAAATAATACTTCAGTTAGAACTCTATCTGGCGCCAACATTAAAGATATGAGTACCTATATTGAGAGATGCCCTTCATCCAGTAGAGTGGAAAATATTATATACCTTATTGGTTCAAATAATGTGTCAGCACACATGGATCTGGTACAATGTGAGTGTGACCTGATCAACTTGATTAACATTACCAAACACAAATTCCCCAAATCAAAAATACAATTTATTGAACTACTACCTAGAAACTATAAATCCTTCAATGTTTATGTGAGAAGTCTCAGGAGCATGATGGCAAATACATGTCAAAGACTCAATTGCATTCTAATTAAGACACTCAATCAATTCATATATAACGACAGCTCAGTTAAACGGTACTTGTATGATGACTTAACCCACCTTAATAACAAAGGTACAGCTACTCTTGCAAGGGTGATTAAACATGCTCTTAATCTACCCATATGGAATAACACCTTGTATGGTTCGGAAGTTTCTAAGCTGCCAACACCTTATCAAACTTTTCAGTTTCCTGATGTAAGACACCCCCCACCCCTGCTATCACTTCCCATGCCCCCACTGCCGTTCCACTTCACAACACAAGGGATTTTACCTGAGTTTACACCTCAGCCTACAAAAAGTGATGGTAAAATATAAAGACAATGAATGGTACATAAACATACAATACCAACTGCTGATTATTACTGTAAGTGTGACTTGTTTAATTAACTTACTACCGTGCCAAATGTGTAAATGTGTCTAAATTAACTACTTATAGTGCTTACTACCGTGCCAAATGTGTAAATGTGTCTAAATTAACTACTTATAGTGCTAATATTTTTGAAAACAAAACAGTATGTTGTGTAAAGGCTACCATGAAACAGGAAAAAAAAAACAAAACATTATTGAATGATATGTGACATGTAAATTAATTTTCACTTTGTGTAAGCATTTCATCTCTTTGATATCCTATATTATATGTGTCAATGTTTGCAGATAATTATTCAATGTCTGCATAATTTTTTTTTTTTTTTTTTTTTTCTCCACTGTTATTTATAGGTAATGATGTAACTTATAGTAATCCATGGATTTACGACTTGGCTTTTGGAATATTAATGGCCTTCCGTCCAAAGTTAACAATAGGAGTAATTTTAAGGATCTAAAAAATATGACAAAGAACTTAGAAATTATTTGTTTTGTAGAAACCTGGACTAGTCAAGAACAATCTCAGTTACAAATATTTAATAATATATTTGATGAATATACAGGTTTTGTCTATCATAGAGAGGGGAGTAGCCCTGACAAAACACCCCCAAAGGGTGGCTGTGCCGTTTTTATTAAAAACAAACTAATAAGTGGTATACAAATTCTCGACACAAAGGATGGTGATATTGTTTGGCTCAAAATTCAAAAATCTGTTACACAACTACCGTTCGATATCTACTTGGCAGTTATTTATATTCCCCCGAAAAATTCACCAGTTTGGCAAAAAAAAGACTACAATCCCTTTAGTACTCTAGAACAGGATATAATAAAATATAAAAATTTGGGACAGGTTATGATGGGAGGAGACTTTAATGCACGCACCAACAACCTGGAGGATATTTTCATACCGGATATAGAGAAGTCGGTCGATGTACCGTGTCCGCAAATGGGCGCTTCTGAGGCCACTGCATATATCCTCAAAACCCGCATTAATAAAGATAAAACGATAAACAGCTGGGGCAGAGAGCTGACACAGCTGTGTCAGGTATCAGACATTTGTATCTTAAATGGTAGGTCACTGGGTGACATGCTTGGTGAGCTTACTTGCGTAAATTACAATGGATGTAGTACTGTTGACTATATCTTGACTGGTCACTCTTTGTTTCCCCACGTTGCCTCTTTTCAAGTTGCCCCATTAAGTTACCTTTCTGACCACAAGCTCTTAGTGTGTAAAATTCGAACCAATCTCAGTAATTATAATAATATAAATGATAACACTAATAATAATATTAATGGTAATTATAATATTATAAATGATAGCACTAACAATAATAATAATGGTAATTATAATAATATAAAGGATAGCACTTATAATACTATAAATAATAGCACTTATAATAATGATAATATAAAATATTGCACTAGTAATAGTAATAATAATATAAACATGGCCCCCCTCCGACGAAAATCACCATTGAAGTTTATATGGCAAGCGGAATCTGACCAAGCGCTCCAGTTAGAACTGCATAAGCCATGCGCTAAATTAGCTATCAATAATTTCTTGATGAAAGACTTTGATCCAAATCCCATAGGAACCCAAGAGGCTACAAATGAACTAACAAAAATACTTATCAATGCCTCAAAACAATGCGTAAAACTTGTGAAGATCAAAAAGTGTAATAAAAAGAATAAATGGTATGATAGAGACTGCAATAAGCTGAAAAGGGATATGCTTATGGCACTAGACCAATTAAATAAAAATCCAAACAATTCCCAACTGCGGTCAATTTATTATAAGAGAAAGAAGGAGTATAAGAAAACAACTAAATACAAAAACCGACTGGCTAAAAATGTAATTTTAGAAAAACTTGATGATCTGGATAGCAATAACCCACGTGAATACTGGAAACTTGTCAATTCCCTTCTTAAAGACAACACAGAGGGGGGTGATGACATAACCATCAACGTATGGGAAAATCATTTTACCACACTTTTTGAAAAAAAACATGATCAGGCCAAATTCTCTGAATTATCTGAAAAAATGGAACAACTTAAACAGGAACCTATCAATACCAACCTTAATGAGCCTATCTCTGCAAGCGAACTTCGAAAAGCTGTAAAAAAACTCAAAAGAAAAAAGTCGAATGGGCCTGATTTGATTCTTAATGAAATGTTAATATCTTCCTCCGAAATTTTGATTGATCAACTCTTAAAATTGTTCAATATGATTTTATCGACGGGTTTCTATCCAACGTCCTGGATGGAATCATATATTGTTCCAATACACAAAAAGGGCAGTAAGGACGATCCAAATAACTATCGTGGCATTTCCCTGTCCAGTTTTTTTAGCAAATGTTTTCTGTCCATTATCAATAATCGAATAACAGATTACCTCGAAGACAACAATTTACTTGATCAAGCACAGGGCGGGTTCCGTAAAAATCATCGGACAGTTGATAATATCTTCATACTCAAAACGATTATCAATAAATATAAGTGTAATAAACAAAATCTTTTCATGACCTTTGTGGACTTCAAAAAAGCTTTTGACTCTATATGTAGAACAGGCCTCTTTTATAAATTACTAAAAAATAATATCAACGGACCAATTTTTGATTTAATTACATCCATGTATTCAAATACTTCATATACTGTGAAAACTTCCAAGGGATTCTCCAACACCATAAACTCTTTCATGGGTGTGAAACAGGGATGCGTGTTAAGTCCCGTACTGTTCAATATTTATATTAACGACTTACAGTTTTATATTAATAATGCGAACACAAATCCTCCTTCACGAGAATGTAATAATGTCTCCCATTTGTTGTTTGCGGATGACCTTATCATGCTCTCCACTACTGAAACTGGCTTACAAACTAGCCTTGACCAACTTCATAAATTTTGCAGTGATTGGCAGATTGACCTTAACCCAACAAAATCAAAAATAATGATTATCAAAAATAATCAACGAAAAACAAAGAACATATTTCATTTTGGCAAGATTAATCTTGAAACAGTTAAATCATACGTCTATCTAGGGGTCTGCTTTTCCAACAACTCAACCTCTAAGTCTGCGATCAGTCAACTTAATAGTAAGGCTAGACGTGCATGGTTCTGTCTGTGCAATAAAATTGGTACGAATGATTTTCTTCCGACCGAGGTTTTCATTAAACTATACCAATCAGTTGTTAAGCAGATAGCTATATATGCGTCGGAGATCTGGGGATCTAGTTTGGTCCACAGCAAAACTTTCGAAATTAGCAAATGGGACCAAATTTCTCATAATAAACTAACCATTAAGATCTGCAAGTCAATACTGACACAACCATCAAAAACATCAAACATTGGCTGTCTAGCAGAACTGGGTATTTTTCCGGCCAGCCTTGACATATTTCAAAGAATGATTTCCTATTATAAACGCCTAACGAATTCTAATGTAGACAGTTTTCCTAAAAGTGTTCTTTTACATTCTGCCTTCATTACTGATAGCAACCTCATTGCAAACAATGACATTAAATATTCTTGGACAGCAGCCATAGCAAAAATATATGAATATTACGATCTCCCAAATAACCCCTCTCCCTCAGCAACTAAACTAAAACTTCAAACTAAATTCAACAATCATTTTACAGAACTAACTAAATCAGGAACAAAGTTAAGAACGTATGGACTATATAAAAACGTAATAAACCACCCCGCGCGTTACCTTCTGCAGGTTAAAAATAAAAACTTTAAATCATCCTTTTCATCCCTTCGACTCAGCTCGCACAAATTGGAAATAGAGAGAGGCCGATACAAGAATATTCCACCTGATCAAAGGTTATGCACGCAATGTTCTCTTTCTGCCGTTGAAGATGAATTCCATTTTCTTTTACAGTGTCCCCGATATGAAAACCTGCGTCTGAGATATATCTACCCTACTTTAATACCATCTTGTCAATTAACTTTTGAAATTCTTTTTAATCCGCCAAATTTCCTTGCTAAGGCAGTAGCCATGTACACATACCATGCTCTTCGGGAAAGGGGTGTACCTGTCTCTTAGTATCTGCTGAATGCTTTTTCCCCATTTGATCATCATACTCTTATGTACACCGATATACTTTTACTACATATTTTTATTTCATTGTCATACTTTCATTGTTGTTCTCATTGGTATCATCCCATTGGTGCATGTACATAGTTATATCCCATTATAATTTCATTATATTTTCATTATTTATATAGTATTCCATGACAAATGTATCTTTTGCATGCATATGTATGTTGATTTTTTGTATACTGTTCTTAATGGACGTAATATGCAAATAAAAAAGTTGAAGTTGAAGTTGAAGTTTGTTACTAAAAATAACCCTATCGATCGAAGCATTTTATGATATGTTCCGACATAACACAATTATGTATAATTATATTAAAAATGTGAAAAGGTACATTATTTAAAGTTACATCATCAATTGATAATAACTAATTTGAAGAGGGGAAAGTTCAGTTTGTATGTATTGACTTATTGTCGCCGACGTCAAGTTGTCAAGCGGAGCCACTAAAATTGTTAACAACGTAAAGCCCCCCTCAACTAGCGCCACCAGTGGCGGAGTTACCTCCCTTAAACAATGACGAATAGGTGAATAGGAATAGGATATCTATGGGATGGGTGTCATCGAGAGATAGAGGTCCTACGGAAAATAACTCTAATGCAATAAAAAGGATGCAGACCACCAAATATTCTCAAATACGTTTAATCTTAATGGCTGGCTCTTTGTCCATCTTGAACTTTTCCGAAAATTTTAATGGTGACCGCTATTACCAGGTATGCAGCAACATTTTTTACTCCAAATAAAAGCGCGTGTAATATTTATGAGGTTGGCTAGAATATAACAATTGGTGGTCTGCATCCAAAACATGGCGGCCTCCATAAACGAAAATGATCAATCGAAAACAATATTAGTTTTCACGGAAATCGTTGCGACGTTACGCACAACTGTTAGAAATAAATGCCATAACTGCAAAGGTTCGTACAACTGCACGCATTGAAGTAAAATTTATGAAAATGGGTGTTGTCATTTAATAATTATTAATAAAGATAAAGTAAGTAGTACCGGTACTAACTAGTGTAGTACTACTACTAGTACTAGTACTCAAGTAGTAGGCCTACCGACGCCCGAATACCGATCGTCGATCGATGGCCTACTCTACTATACTATGTAGGCTAGTAAGTTAGTAAATGCTATTGGCATAGCCTAATTAATAGGCTAAGCATATATTGACCAGACAATATGTAATGTAACAGGCATTGCCTGAGTAGAGCGAAGTTGATTGATGTTATCAAAGATGATACTCTTGGCTTTATCAAGCAAATTATAACATTGTAAAACATCAAGTATTTATATACATACGGTAAAAAGAAACCATAGGCCAAATACCGGTATAGACATTATATATAACTAGAACTGATTTTTTTTCAGGGGTACCACATTGCAGGGGCGGCAGATTTATAAGGAGGGACATTTTCTCCAGTTCACCCCTTGGATCTGCGCCTGTGGTGGGCTGGTGGCACCCTAGTTCAGCTCTGAACCTCGGTACAGGCTTTCACACGGATTGACACCCCGTCGGTTAGCAGTGAAAAGTTGTCCAGCAAAATTGACTGTTCTACAATTTTTTTCGACATTGATTGAATGGGACAATCCCTGAACGTTCAGGGTGAGTGTAATGAGACTGACGTTTAGAGCTGAACTAGTGGCACCCAATAACCTCCACATAATTGATAGAAGAAAGTTTGGATCAGGGCAAGGGAACCAGGTAGCCTAGCCTACTAATTAGTATGTGGTTCGGCCCTGTCTGTTGGTTGGAATTACTGCTTTCCGTTCCTTCGTTTGTTTTATCGTGCTTCTTGAGATCTTTGTTATGATTTAACCATAGCTATGATTTCTAGTAATATTTGTAATGTTTTTAAGCAGCATTGTCCTTTAATTAATTATCTTGCTTGTTGTCACATGACTATGTGTTTCTTGTCTGTACTTTTGTCTTCAGGGCTTAATTTGTGTGGTGCAGTCCTCCTGCCCTTACTGATAGAGTAATTCGGGAGCAATAATTGTCAATGTCACATTATCTCTTATCCTATTTTTATAGATTCCAACAGAGAATGTTATTCGGACTGTGATAAAAGATGCAGTATTTTCATTGAAAAATTATCCACTAATACAACAGACTCAATACAGCATCTTCTTCAAGAATTTACACCTGTAAGATTTTTTTCAACTATTTTATTGTAGTGGTTTTGATTAGTGCATTTGCTTAATAAGTTACACACCTACGTATACGTACCTGAACTAGCAGATACCTCTTTAGAAGTATGGAGTATGGACAGTATACATCAAATGTACCGGTAATGTATTAATTTTCCATATGGTACCTGAAATGAGAATGATGTGTATTTATGGGATTAATTAATATTTTATTCTTTTTTCTTATAGATTGTGCTAGATTTTACATTTATTGATGAAAATATACTAGTAAATCAAGACTTTCCAGAATCAATTTCAGCTTCTGTTATCCAGTCAATTTTAAGTAGGTAGATATTGTATATTTTTGTTTTATTAAAATATATATCTACACTGTATAAAGGTCTAAGTCTCTGCTGAAGACTTCTCTTTTTATGATGTGTGTGCATATATATCATAACAAGAAGAGTAAAAGATTTTATTTATCAGCGAATAATGTTCTTCATGTAGAAATGAGATAAACTTACCAGTTTAATAATGTTATAACAATAAATGATCCTCATTTGCATAAACTTAATAACTCTTTTGTGCCTAGGGATATAGCCTATTTCTTTAACTGCCATTATGGTACATGTCTGCTATTACCCTTCCATTTATCATGAAAAACTTAGTTAAAGATATGTAAGATTTGGATAAAGAACTAGCTATTCTTGCTATAATAGTGTGAAAGTAGATGATATGAATAATTTGAAAATTATTACCCTTCCATTTATCATGAAAAACTTAGTTAAAGATACACGATGTAAGATTTGGATAAAGAACTAGCTATTCTTGCTATAATAGTGTGAAAGTAGATGATATGAATAATTTGAAAATTTCATTCAAATTACTCTATTGCAAGCGAAGGTATTGGCCTTTGAAGGTTTGGCAGACATGTACAATAATTTGAACCACGATCCTGGTTGATCGAAGCTAAGTCTCGGCCGTCCGGGTCTGCCATATTTGATTAAATCAAAGTAACGCCGAACTATTCGAATCTATTTATTATTGGAGAAATCTGATGCCATAGAGAGTTGATTAAGGTCTGGATCAGTTAATTAATGTCTAATTAATACTTTATAAAACATTTCAAGCCCAAAGAAAGACCTGCAACAGGCAGATTTAGCTCTTTCATAATGGCTGTTGAAATTGATATTGTAGTAATTAAAGTTACATTATTCAAGATAAAGACAAGAACTAGCCATTCTTGCTATAATAGTTCGAAAGTAGATGATGTAAAATGAATATTTTTTAAAAAATTCATTCAAATTACTCTATTGCAAGTGAAGATATTGGCATTTGAAGATTTGGCAGCTGTGTGCAATAATTTCAACCACGGTCCTGGTTGATCGAAGCTAAGCCTCGAACCGTCTGGGTCCGCCATATTTGATTAAATCGTAGTATCACTGAAATGTTTTATTCTGTTTAATATCGGAGCAATCTGATGCCCTCCAAAGTTGATTAAGGCCTGGATCAGTTAATTAATGTCTAATTAATACTTTAGAAAACATTTCAGGCCCAAAGAAAGACCTTCTATAGGCAGATTTAGCTCTTAGCTAATGTAACTTTAAGATGGATTAAAGGTTGATAATAGTAGTTTTATATATGTTTATATATTTCAGATGAATTAGAAAATATTATAACTGTAGCTAAAGCCGTACTGCCTGATCAGCAGGTTATATAAATATATATTCAAAATTATGTTTCTAAAGAAAATTACTTTTTTTGCTTTCTTCATTGTAAGAAAAAGATCAGCATGCAGGGCAATTGTCATATTCCAACTTGTTTCTACTTAAATTATCAATGCATCACATCATTTGCATTTTTATACGCCCACATTTTCATGTGGACGTATTATGTCGTCGCCCCTGTTCGTCCGGCCGGCCGGCCACAATTGTTTGTGGACCCTCTACAGGTCACAATTCTTGTCCAATTTCGACGAAACTTAAAATATAGCTTTATTACCAAAAGATCTCAGCTGCTTTCGATATTGGCATGTATCGGATCGAAACTTCATGGATTATGGCCCCTGATTGTACAAAAAATCACGTTTTTAGCTTGTGGACCCTATAGAGGTCACAATTTTGAATTGATTTTGATGAAACTTGACATGCATGTTTATAACCCAAAGATCTTGGTTCCTTTCGATATTTGCGCCTATCGGAACGTAATTTCCTGAATTATGGCCCCTGATTGTCCGAAAAATCACCTATTTTAGCTTGTGGTCCCTCTGGAGGTGACAATTATTATCTGATTTAAAAAAACGTTCGATTATATCACCGTTACACCCTATGGAAAAATGGGTTCGAATTTCGGGAAAATCGGATCAAAATTGCCATACCAAATGGCCACCGTTTGTACGTGAATACTGTTAAAAAAGGTATATCAAGGTTGTGGACCCTGTAGAGGTCACAATTTTAATTAGATTTTAATGAAACTTGAAATACATGGTTATAACCCACAGATCTTGAATACTTTTGATATTTGCGCATATTGAATCGTAACTGCCTGAATTATGGCAACCTATTTATACGCAAAATCGCCTTTGTTTAGCTTGTGGTCCCTGTGGAGGTCACAATTATTATCCGATTTGAAAAAACGTTAGATTATGTCACCGTTACACCTTAAGGAAAGTTGAGTTAGAATTTCGGGAAAATCAGACGAAAATTGCCATACAAAATGGCCGCCGTTTGTACGCGAATACTGTTAAAAAATGGTATCAAGGTTGTGGACCCTGTAAAGGTCACAATTTTAACTTGATTTTGATGAAACTTGAAATGCATGGTTATAACCCAAAGATATTGGTTCCTTTCTATATTTGCGCATATCGGATCTTAACTTCCTGAATTATGGCCCCTGATTGTCTGAAAAATGCCCTATGCTCCCTCTGGAGGTCACGATTAATATCCAATTTAAAAAAATGTTTGACTATCACCATTACACTCTACGAAAGGTCGAGGTTGAATTTCTAGAATATAGACCATAATTGCCAGACAAAATGGCCGCTGTTTGTACGCGAACAGTGTAAAAATATGGCATATTAAAATTGTGGGCCTTGTATATCAAGGTTGTGGACCCTGTAGAGGTCACAATTGTAATTTGATTTTAATGAAACTTGAAATGCATGTTTATAACCTAAAGATCTTGATTCTTTTCGATATGGCCTTTGATTGTAGGAAAAATCACTTTCGTAATGCTTATCCTCTATCAATCTCTCGAAAAAGTGGGCGTATCCTGCCTGGCATTGCCAGCTTACTATCTTTTGCTATGATGTTAAATTTCTCATGGTTTAATACACGCTAATATGTACTGAGATTATTCATTTAACATTTAATTTTAAAACTGAAGCAAAATACCAACACTAGATAGCCTAGCTTGGATTCAATCAGATTTTAAAAAAAAGTCCTGACATTTCTGTTTGTCCACAACAAAGTGACAGCTTGTTTATAACATAGCGAGCAGCATACATGTAGATTAATGGAATTTCAATTCAACATAACTGTGTAAATACTGAAAGGAATGGAACCGTTTGGGAACTTATATTCCCATTAGCAACCCATCTTTCATAATATTGTGTCTTAATGATGTATTTGAGATTGGGGCACTACAGTGGATCTGTGCTCACTAACCAAAAGGACCAGGGTCGAGATAATTAACTGGCCTTTTCTAACACAGTATCGCTTTTTAAAAGTTTAGTACAGAGTGCCTTGAAAGAACAGTGCCTTGTCATTTCAATGGCACAATAAACTGAGGTCTTGTATATTCATTGGTGTGCACATAAATTAACACTGAACAGTTGATGGAGAAGAATCAGAAATGCAGCTGTCTTGCAAAATTTCACTTGTAGCACACTGCATGGTGTATGCTCGTCTTCTTTAGGCCAGTTAGTGCCAAATTGAAGGATGTTAAACTCTGTTTCATTTCATGTTTTTCAGCCTATAGATAGTTTAGGAGAAGAGTTATTAGAATGTATATATTGGAGAAAGGGGGCATTATATTATATGTATTGTAAAACTATAGAGAATAATAAAGATAGAATAAATAAAGATATACAACAATATCAAAAGGTAAGCTACTTTAATACAACAGAAATAATTAGATAAGAATAATACTAACTGAACTACTAGTAAGAAAACAAACACAGAATAATTAACTTTTACTTACATCCTTTGAATATTGAATAAAGGGAGCTAAACCAACCTGAAACTTTAGTGGTGGTTCTAAACAGTTGGAAGTAGCCAAAACAGTGATTTTGTTTTACCGGTATAGCATTTTCAAAAGTCATGTGGCAAACATTTTTAATGTTGAATGAGAGCTTTCGCATCTTCTATGACATAGATTCTATGTACAAATGTGTAGAGCTGAAGCATTTTTGCTGAAGGTCAAAGAAATAAATAATTGATTTTGAATTTAAAGGCTGAAAAGGTTTAAAAGATTGAACAGAATTTGTTTTTAATTTCTATATGCCTACATTGGTCATATTTGGTTATCCAAATAATTACAGTATGTATTATAAGCAACAATCGTGAGAATTGGAAATCTAGACTCATTGTAAATAAACATTTTTATAATAGCAATTCTTAAGTTGAAACCTTTTCTGACTAGATAAAGTAAACAGCAGCACATTCTGAAGAGTTTGAAAAGTAACAAAATATTTTAGTTTTTAAAGGTTATTCGGGACAACTACTTGACATAAATTTCAAAAAATGTTATAGTTTGCTTTTATTTTTTGGGTTAGTATTTAGTAAATGGTATTGAGAATTTGAAAATGATGTTAGAGACAAGGAAACCTGTTGTTAAAGATCGAGCTGATGCAGTGACAGAAGATGAAGATACCTTTGACCTCATAAAATCAGGTATTTTAAACTACAATTAATGAGTCTAACATCCATCTACACTGAAGATCAATAGTTCTCTTATCTATGCATGTCAATAGTTCAATCCTATTTATTTCATATTAACCTTATTTATTTTTTTAAGAGAGTGAGGCAATAAGCATACACAGTAGATATGTCTTGAAAAAATGATAGCCAGACAGCAGCTTATCTGAAAGAAAAAGCTTTTACCAAATTTGCTAAGGATCCTTTAATCCTTTATGCATTCAAGATATCTTATCTCTAAAGTGTTTGCAAATATTAAAGTTACATTCCCGCATACAAACTGGGCGATTTAATGGTATATATGGACTAAAAACATATTCAAACTAATTAATTTGTCATAATTTTGCTTCAAATTCTTCTCAAACATTGTAATTGCCAAGGAATGCCCTGCTATAAAAATTTGATCAAACCGAAACATGTTTATGTCACTTGACTTACCTCTCTTGGAAGCCTGAGGTGAATTCATTGCACAATAAGATGATGTTGTCTTTAATCGCTTACTATTTATTACAAATATTGAATCCTAATAAAATTCTCTGATGATCCACTGCCCACTTCTTTTCCGTTTTTTTTATCTCATAAAGTGTTGTAAGTCTAACTCTTCATAAAGTTGATCAACCAAGCGCTCAATGTTCCGTGTGACCTTTGACATCACACGTGCAGGAACTCCTAATCGTTGGGCTGTTAAAAAGGGGAACCCTTACATTTTTGCCCTGTATATGCTCCATGAGTGTTTTTTGGGGGAATCCATTATTTTTCTAGTACCATTGGACATCTCTACTTTCCATATATACCAAAATTGCCATACTTTTATTGGGAATAACCACCCGATTAATACTTTCCTGGGAACCCATCTTTAAAGATTGCGTACACAGGATTATCAGAAAGGGTGGTCTAACTCTTGATAATGAGTACTCTAACTTTTTCAGAAAAGGGGGTGGGGGGTTTTCTCTGGAAAGGAAGGATGAACAACATTGAATATCGCTAGCGTTACTTGTCTCAATGACCTCTATGCTTCAAACTAAATTTAAAAACATTTCATTTAAAACTGAAACCTTTATTGCTTTCAAAAGGTTTTCAGAAAAGGGGGTGGGGGGTAACTCTGTTAACCTTACAGGCAGGTCACATAAAACTGAAAATGGCTAGAGTTCATCCTTCCTCCTCTAATGAACCCAATGCTTCATCCAAATTTAAAAACAATCCTTTAAAAACATTAGACTGAATATCGATAATGTCATCCTCTGACGACTTCAATGTTTCACACCAAATTTGAAAAATCAGTTAAATACTGTGGTTGTGTGGTATGAGGTGGGGGTGAGGGGAGTAAGTATGGAACGGAAGTTGCACAACACTAAATATCAAATTGGTTTCAAACTGAATTTGAAATATTTTTGTTAAAAGCTATTGCTATTGTGTATATATAATATGTGAATTCATTATCTTCCTAAAATACTGTTCCTTGTATCCTATTATAGACAAAGATAGATACATGTAATAATAACGTCATAGATTGGAATTGATATAATTTTTCAGGTATATATTCTGATACCCATGTATTAGCCTTGATATATGGCAGTGAAATGTGTTACTGGTTAGATAAATGTGATAAAGAAAACTTGTTTCAGACTAATCATTTGGATTACAAACAAATAGGACAACGTTATCTAAAACTGTATATACATGTTGTTAATGGACCGCTGAAGAATCAAGGCTGGAGTGTGGAGAATGCAGAAAGTATGCTGAAGTCTATTAAAGAATCATAATATAAATATAGATTAAAGAAGCGCTGGAAGATAGGTTTATTTTTCTTGTGTCAAGTCACTTTCTTACTTTTAACTATAAATTGTTACTTCATTATATTTATAAATTGTTAGCTCACTAAATGCCTATAAATCAGAACTGAGTTTTGTACACATTTAATTATACACTGTATATGTATATAAACAATTTTTATCATACATCCAAAATTTTAATTGTTGCACAAATTTACATTCATATACAGTCTTTAGACATAATAATAATAATAATAATAATGAGTACATTATAATGCGCTATATCAACAAACCAAGTTTATGCTCAAAGCTTCCGGCGTGATTTCCCCTTGTCAGTGATGCAGAAGGAGGGCCTGACAAGGACAGCTGCCTAGTCGTTCGGATGGGACGAAAAACCGAGGTCCCGTGTACAAATTAGAGTGCACGTAAAAGATCCCTTGGCAGTTGGAATTCGATATAAGAGTAGGCCGTAGCGCCGCTGCCCGGGCAAAATTTCCCTCATTGCACACTGTGGCGTATGCCCGTCTTCAATTAGCCCAGGTACGGTGCTTAAGCGTAGGACGTTAAACCCCATTTCATTTCATTTCATTTATGCTCAAAGCGAGACACAATTACTATCCCGATCTCTAGGATTCAGGTAAACCTGATTACCTCCCTTTACAACTCTTAGAAAGAGCTCCAACATATGCAGCTTCAACTTGAAGTTTCAAGGAGCGCAACAGTTTTTTTTGTAATACATACACCATCCTACCGGTACCCATTTACAGCTGGGTGGACTGGAATGCAGGGATGAAGTGTCTTATTCAAGGACACAAGAACCCGGCACACAATTCAGGTCTGGAACCTGCAACCGCTAGGTTACAAATCCTACTCTTTAACCATTGCGCCATTGTGTAGGAAACATAACACCGGGTAGTACAGTTTATATAAAATTTAATTTGCTTTAATTAAAATATGAAGGTATTGTCTGAATTGCTAGATAATATCGTTATTCATGATATTTAGTAAATTATTTTTTTTCCTTGGAAATAGACACATGTTGTTCTGAGTTCAGTGAATGGTATAATGCATATTAGGAGGTGATTGTAATAGAGCATACTCTGATGTCTGTTTTATGGTTTTATAAACTCTGCTACACTGGTTCATTCTAGATAAGATTCACCAAATCGTGTTTTGGTATAAAAGATCGAATTATTGTTTTGTCACTATTAATATATTTTGTTTTTGTATTGTTATGTTATATAATATTTCATATGTAAAATAAAATTATTTGATTGTTAAATTATGTTTGATAACATCTACTATCTGATCTTAGACTTGGGTTTCTTTTCTCTGGTCTAAGAGATCAGGCTACACTGAGGGTGTTGGGTTGTTGAATAATCTACTGTGTGAACTTAATATCAAAGGGGCTGCCATTGAGTCAAGTGGCATGGTTTTGAGACTTCACTTATACACGACAAGAAGTTGATTCGCCTGTGGGGTTTTTCCAGGTCTTCAAGTTTTCTCTCACAACTGAAGATTCCTACGCACAAGAGAATTATTAAAAGAAATTTAACCATACGTTAGTCCCGAAATTTGTATATTCAAAACACAGAAGAACATATTTAAACACAATGTACAGTTAATAAAATAACAAATGCAACGTTTATCCGAATTTCTATCATTCTGAAACGATTTTTATACGGCCTCATTTTCATGTAGACGTATATTGTTGTCTCCCCTGCCCGCCCGTCCACATTTTGTTTGCGGACACTCAACAGGTCACAATTCTTATCTGATTTTGACAAAACTTGAAATATAGATAGTTTTATCTGCAAAAGATCTCGGTTCGTTTGACATCTGACGTGTACCCCCACTATAATTTGTCAGATCTTCATGTAGTGTAGGCCATCAAAAGTATAAAAAAAAAGTAAGCTGGCACTGCCAGGCAGGATACGCCCACAATTTTGAGAGATTAAAGTCCATAATACATTAAGTTTCAATTTGATATGCGCAAATATCGAAAAGAATCAAGATCTATAGGTTATAAACATGCATTTCAAGTTTCATCAAAATCGAATTAAAATTGTGACCTCTAATATAACAGGGTCAACAACTTTGATATACCATATTTTTCGCGTACAAACGGCGGCCATTTTGTCTGGCATTTATGGTCCCATTTTCTAGAAATTCGAACTCAACCTTCCGTAGGGTGTAACGGTGATAGATTCAAACGTTGTTTTTTTTTTTACATCGGATAATAATCGTGACCTCCAGAGGCACCATAGGGGATTTTTCGGACAATCAGGGGCCATATTTCAGGAAGTTATGATCCGATATGTGCAAATAAGTTTCATCAAAAACAAATTAAAATTGTAAACTGTATAGAGTCCACAACCTACTTACTTCATCAATATCCACAACCAATATATATCATTTTTTAACAGTATTCGTGTACACGCGGCGGCCATTATTCGAACTCCACCTTTCTAAAGGTGTAACGGTAATATAATCAAACGTGTTTTTTTTTTAAATCGGATAATAATTGTGACCTTCAAAGGGACCATAAGCGTATAATCAGGGGCCATAATTCGGGAAATTTCGATGCGATACATGCCAATATCGAAAGCAGCCGAGATCTTTTGGGGATTAACCTATATTTCAAGTTTCGTTAAAATCGGTTGGTTAAGAATTGTGACTTGTAGAGAGTCCACAAACAATTGTGAATAGACGGGCGGACAGGGGCGACGGCATGAAACGTGCACATGAAAATGTGGGCGTATAAAAACGAATGTCCCAAAGAAAGTATACACATTGAAAATATGACTAAGTTTTGTTTAGAAAAAAAACTTTTGATAAAACATTACCAAGTTTGTCTCTTATGTCCCTTGCGTCCAAACTCAAATAAGTAAAAGAAAAGGGGAAACAAATTGACATTATTGTACCAGGCTGATTGTACCCAAATACTGCATACAATGGAAAAAAAACTTTGGTTGATGCAGCACGAAAAGCATAAGGTATACTTTCTTTTAGACATTAGTGTAGATCTGTATTTTAATCAAATTTTAGTAAAAAATATTTAATGTACAATTTTGAAATGTTAATATTTAAAAAACATTTTCAAAATTTGTGAGAGGAAACTTTAATGTTGTCTGTCTGTCTGTCTGCCCGTCCGTCACACTTTTTGGGACATAATAACTCTCTTTCTAACTGAGCTAGAATGTTTAAACTTAGTGTAGGTGTTTATTAGGTCGATGCCTTGATGCCGTTCGAAGATAAGCATTTTCTGCTTAGGATAAGCAGAGATAAGTAATTTGTTTGGTTGATGCTTTGGGACATAACAACTTTAGTTCTAATTAAATGTGAGTGATGAAACATGGTTTATAGTTTCATTTCATCAATACTTTGACTAAGTTCGATAATGAGCGTTTTCTGCTCAGGGTAAGCATAGCAATAAGCAACTTGATTGGCCGAGACTTTTGAACACAATAACTCCCCTTCTAATTGACCTAGAATGTTCAAACTTGATGCAGGTGTGTATTAGGTCAATTCCTCGATGGAGTTCGAAGATGAGCATGTTCTGCTTAAGATAAGCAAAGATAGGCTTGGTTGATACTTTGGGACACTATAACTGTATTAAGTTCGATGGTGAGAATTTTCTGCTTAGGCTAAGGAGCGACAAGCAAAATGTTTAGTCAAGACATTGGAACACAACAACTCTGCTTTTAATTAAGTTAGAATGTTTAAACTTGATGTAGATGTTCAGTAGACGAATCTCTTGACTGAGTCAATGAATAACATTTCGAGCTCATGCTAAGCGGGGCTAAGCAATTCATTGGTCGAAGCTTTGGGACAAGATAACCCTGATTCTATCAGATAAAGAGTGGTGCAACTTGAATGAATGAATGAAATGGGGTTTAATGTCCTACTATTATGCACTTAAAGGACCAATCCTGATAATGTTTTGAGGAATAAAACTGCTTAATTTGGTGTTAATATCCCTTAAAATCCTCTACCACAGGGCCGAGCAACTAACTCAATATATGTGATACGATTTCAAACAACTTAAACCCGGCATTCTTCATCTGGAAATGGAGACCGGTGTCCTAAGATGTATTATGCGGTGTCTGGATAAAACCAGACTTTATTTTATAAAAATAATGTGTAGGTGAAAATTACCGTTTGATATTAAGTATAGCACATGGGTCATTAACTGTATAGTCTTCTAAAGGAACGGGAGTCGATTATCAGGTCACCCAACAAAAAAAAATGACCCGAAATCTTAAAAGGGTTACGTGTCCGGATAAGCAGTGTTGACGTTCACGTCCAAACGACTCCATATTTTGGGCTGAAATTTTGAGACAAGGTAGATACAGCGCTCTCCTATATGTTGGCGTTTAAATTTCATACGTACGCGGATTGTTATTTTGAGACCCTGCTCAAATCGGGATAGTCCCTGGGCTAATGGAAGACAGGCATACGCCATACAGTGTGCTATTAGGGAAATTTTGCCCGGGCAACGGCGCTACGGCCTACTCTTATATCGAATTCCAACTGCCTAGGGATCTTTTACGTATACTCCAATGCGTACACGGAACCTCGGTTTTTCGTCCCTTCCGAACGACTAGGCAACTGTCCTTGTCAGGCCCTCCTTCTGCATCACTGACAAGGGTGTGGTGAAACTAAGTGTATAGTCTGATTGCTCTATTTATTTTGGTATTTCAGCGGGGTCATCAGCCTTGCTGTTGGCTTGTTGTTTATTTAAATTTTAATACTAGTGGAAAATATTTAATGTACAAGTTTGGTTTTTCTGCACTAGAAAGGTTTTTCATTCAATTTTTATACGCCCACAATCTACAGGTCACAATTTTTATCCTATTTTAGTTAGAAGTATAGGTTTATCACCATAAGATCTCGGTTCCTTTCGACATTGGCATGTGTCGGACTGTATCTTGGATTATGGCCTCTAATTGTAGGAAAAATCACGCTGTAGATGTCACAATTTTGAACAGATTTTGATGAAACTTAAAAAGTATGTTTATTACCCAACGATCTTGGTTCCTTTCGATATTTCCGCTTATCGGATCGCAACTTCCTGAATTATGGCCCCTAGTTTAACGAAAAATACCCATTTTTAGCTTGTGCTTCCTTTGTAGGTCAAAATTATTATCCGATTTAAAAAAAAAACGTTTATATATCACTGATACTTCGTAATTAAGGTTTAGTACGACTCTCATGCAAATCGGACCAAAACTGTCCGACGAAATGGCTGCCGCTTGTACGCGAATAGTGTATAATATGGTATATCTGGGTTTTGAACCCTGTAGAGATTACAATGTTAATCCGATTTTGATGAATCTTGAAATGCATGTTTATAACCAAAGATCTTGGTTCCCTTCGATATTTGCGAATCTCGAACTTAACTTCATGAATTATGGCCCTCGATTGTAGGAAAAATAACTTTCTTTTTAGCTTGTTCTCTATCAATCTCTCGAAAATGGGGGCATATCCTGCTTGGCAGCCGCTGGTACTTATAAATCATGATAAGTTCTCTGAAATTCTTCAGATTACCACCATTATTACTGCCCAAATCAAATATTATCTCTGAATTTTTATGTCTTTATTTTTGTTGCTAAACATCTTGGTTAGGATTTACGTGTAGGCGTTTGTCAAAAATTGAAAATGACTCAATAGTTTTACGTTTACTCAGTTAAGTAAGACAGACTCGCGCACCTCAGCCCACCCCTTTCTTTGGCATGATATTTTGGAAATTTAATTAAACTCAATATAACGACCCTAAAATAGCAGTAATTGGATTTTATGCTTGAATTATAACTGGGATTTTGATATTTCAAGGATTTCTAACTTGTTAATGTTTATGGTCAAGCATATTAAAATCCTATGAAATTTCTTCCAAATGAGTCGACATCCAATTTGTTGTACATATAGATGTGTGTCTTGTAGCTTGATGTTCTACATTTTGGATGTAAATCTATCATGTGAGGCGCTGAATGAGCAATTAATTAATCTCCTTTCCAAACCGCCTTTATGCTGGAACTGAACTCCATGGGCTGATATTTGAAAAGAGTTTTGGTCAGCTGTCTGTTATTAGTGTGATACTACAGTTAAGGGTTGTTCCTTAAGAATTATTGAATTCTTCCATACCATAAGCATGTCATGTTTCTATTTAAATTAGTACCATAAAACACAATTGAATAAAATACCGGTTATAAATAGTAAAGTCTGTCCCACACAAGTTGGGATGTGCTTGCTATTTCTAGGACATTCCTACTAGTACACTTATGCTGTATGTATACATAGCTAGTGGGCGACATTTTAAGCACAGACATAGGGGCCCAATCTCATTTGGGGGGAAGAGGGGGTTATTTGCCCGAAAAATTTCTTTGTCGCATGAAATTTCATAATGAATCAATCATTAACTGAAATGAATTTTCCGCAAAGTTGTGATGGGTGAATATTTTCAATTATTCAATTTCAACCATCCTCGAAGTAGACATTTCTATGTATGGAACTTATTGTGTTTTGTGGACTAGTCTGTTTCATATAACAGTTTACAGCTTCCAGGCATAATCAGCCATACATTTGACCGCCGTTCAGTTAGCGGGGGTTAAAAGATATCTTATTCCTTTGTTAAATGTAATCAATAGTTTGAAATCGTTCCCAAAGATTTGCGTCATGGTAGTCTTGTCGGGAGAACTTGTGGGAACGGCCGTCTGAATAAACAAACAGAATTCCATTACTTTTTCTGAGGTCACAAACAGTGTATATCTAACCTACCACACAATGAAAATGTTCAATACTAACAGTGTCGTTAGAGCAGAAGCCAATTGTAGAATAAACAGGATTTCGTTACATTTAATGATTAAAGCTCTTTGATCGGCTCAAAGGTAAAGCTGTTGTTAGCATTGCTTTTATATGTGGATTTGTTTATTGGGATCACAGTTTTCCTTAGTCTGGGAGTCGCCGCTGTTCAAAAAGTTTCCCCTTATCAGTGTTGCAGGACGGATATCCCGGCAAGTAGCCTAACATATTCTAGTCGTGTTAATGTTCGGAAAAGCCGAGCTCCCGGCCGTGTGCGCATTGGCGGCCTAGTAAAAGAACCCTTGGCAGTTGGAATTCGAAAGGAGAACATAGGCCGCAACACCACTGTCCGGGCAAAGTTATGTCATAATCCACTGCAAGGTGTATATATCTCTTCATTAGCCTGGTTGGTGCAGCAAAGTGGGATCGTATACCCCATTTCATTTTAGTTTTTTAATTTAAACACAAATCTGTATTTCACGGTCGACACCGTCCAAATAACACATTCTAGATCTACCCATTTCATTAGTTTATTTTGGCCTAAATCAAAGCGGGTTATTACCTTTAAATAACTAATATAATTGTGTGCAATGTGAGTAACGAGGGTATAACGTGTTTGTATAATGCCACCTGTTTTTATACAACAGTATTATAACAAAGTGCCGTTAGAATTAACCACGAGATAAGAGTATCAAATTATTTTCTACTAAATCACATATTCATCTTCATCCACAGATAAAACAGAAAACTAACGACCGCTATCTGGGATAATAATTTCACTCTTGGTTATTTCTAAGGATGGCCATCATCAACATTAGTTAGATTAACTACATTCCATGGCGAGACTTTGAAATATAAGAAAGATAAATGATCTGGGCAGGTTCTATGAAACATACACAGAATGGATTGTCTCTATTTGTAAGATAATAGGCTGACTAGAACTTGGACATTGCAGCACGGATTCATTCAAATGCCTGCATGTTTCATTAATTGAGAAAAGATACATTTTAAATATTCTCATTTGACCATTCTACAGGTAATTGTGCTGTATTTTATTAACTTTTTTTTGTTGTTCTTAGTGGTTTTCATTACAAGACGTTTGCAATATTATCTACATGTAGAAGACAAATAGACCATAAAACACGAAAAGTTACCAGAAAAAAGGCATATATTATATCTACGGTGGTCCTGAGAATATGACATTTGTGACAATTTGAATGGAATGAGTTCCTGAAATTCTTAGGATGCAGTATGTTAGTCTGGCAAAATAGGGAGTCTAATATAAATAAATAGTAATTGGGAATGTTTAATATGAATTTAATTTCTCCTTACAAAACACCCCACATATTAAACAAAATGACCTGTAGTATTAAAGATATTCAACGTTGCAGTTTGTATATCCTAAAACATATTCTGTCATGGCAAAATCTGTTCTCAAAAACTCCATTTTAAATACAATAGCGTAAAGAGACTTTGAAGGTATGCAGATGTAAAGGCACTCGGCTCTTATTATGGAGTATTACAGCATGTTTTGTTTAAGGATGGGCTGAATGACCAAATTTCAAATCGATCTAAATATCTCACCCCGACGGTTGAGTCACCAAATAAATCCAAAACAAACTGCATAAGGTTGTCTCGACTACTGGAAAGAAATTCTCTAACATTAAAATACGGCTGCATAGACACTATGGATGATTCACGATGATAGTAATAGAAGATACGATTTGCTCGCTTTCATGGAGATATAGACGAACATATACTGTCTGTGAGATGAGTAAAACATAGATAAACCATATGTTGTATTTGACACCCGCCAGAATATCATATCTATACTAAACAGCACCTACACACACATCTCTTACTCATTTCTCTAATGAGCATCACTGTCGGCTGTACTTCCACTCAAGGTAAGAAGAGCTTTTGGATAATTTGCATGCATCTATGTTTTTGTAGATGTATCTCATTAGGTGTATAGTATGTAGTTGATTACATAAAAATAATTAGGAAAAAATGTAAGCATGGTCGATAAAAAAAATTGTAATTTGTGTCAACATCTCGTGTTTTCATAACCTTAGATTCGACAAATATTAATCTGACGTATAGAAATTCACAAGTACCCCCTTCCGCCCTCCCCTACGCCCATCTCTGGGTGTAACGGTATAGCCAAGTCGCGGCCAATTGAAAATTACCTTTTTACCGGCTAGCACGCTCTTCAAAACACTAATACCATTGAAGTCAATATATAACATTCGAAAAATGTGTAATGTTACTTTCTTCAACAGGCTTCGCAGCGATAAGATAATAGTTCACACGTCATGTAGTCTTTGAAAAACTATACAGACTTCAAGACAGAAGTCTAAAACTCCAGGTTGTCTCTTCTCAACTATGGATTAGATAATATGTACAAGTTTTTTCAGTCTACCATGCTGTTCTCTATAAGAAAGAGAAATATTAATTACGTTTTATATAATTATGGTAAAGGTTTTTTTAAATATCTTGACGGTGCTTTTATTCTTCGTTGGTCCCTTACAGCAACGCAAAAAAACCCAGAAGTATTGGTGGTCCGATATATTTGTCCTAAGTTTACCAAATGTCATTGTGCTTGATAACGATAAGAGGATACTTGTCGAAACGTCGTGCTTTATAATAAACTAGTGATTGATTCCCATAAAAACTGTGTTCTGTTAGTCCGATCCGATTACTTAGGAAATTTATATGGATTCATATTCAAGGTAAAAATACATGCATTGATCATTGTGCTTTATTTGTCAGTTCAAACGACAATGAATGAACGTAACTAAAGTCAGTGACATTTCTTGGTTGCCTTCGAACACAAAAGTAGTTGCCAAGGAATTAGTAACTTTATCTATGGAACTTTTCCAAATTGTAGTAATTTATTACTTAGACAATACTGTACTGATATAAGTTGTAATCTATACATGTATCTTTCTCATCATGCCGTTAACATCTTCGTAAAGCTCTTTAATACAGGCTCATGTCTAGATCCATCAAATCCCAAATTCATATGCTCCACTCACCTGTCGCATTTATATTCATGACTGGGAAACTTAAGTGTGAGTTATAGTCTGTAGTTTTGAACACATTATAATTTAATAAATTACGACATTGTCGTATTCCAGGCCATCTTTTCGGCCGTTTTGACAAAAATGATGCTATATTATTGTCATCTTGTTACTATTATATGAAATAAGGAATGCTAGTAGGCCTACAGTACCATATGTCAATACATGTATGTATCAAGGTGAAAGTAAAACCTTTCTATATTAAAAGATATGATTTAGGCTTCATCTACACACTCTGTGTTTACTGATAATAAATAATCTGTTAATATGCTAGTAATATATCAACGTGTTTTATGAAAAAATATATCTCTTTGACACATTATTAATTACTGAAAGATATGCAGTCTACACAAAGGGGGGAATGCGCACACGTTTATGCATGAAACTGTTCCTGGTGAAATCTTTCCACAAAAATTATGAAAACAAAATAATCTGATAAAAGGTTGAAGTCTAAAATAAAAGTATATATAGGTAATGATAAGATAAATGAATGTTTTATGGTTAACGCATAATTGGCACCAGCATAGGGTTAACCAGTGTTGTTCCTTGTCTGGGGCGGGGGGGGGGGGGGGTATTTATATAACACAAACCAATTAGTTAACATCCAACACACAAATATCTACAAGATCATTAAATCACAAACATGTATAGAAAGAACCACAATCGCAAATATCAATATATATACATTATTCTTTATCTTTACAGAAGGAATTCCAGTACAGCCATTTTCGTACTGAGTTTGTAATACCTGTCCAATAGATGAGTAAACATGAAGAGGATGAATAAATAAATAATGGCTTTCCGTGGTTTATTTTACCTAATCGCCACGTATATACACACAACTCAGAATAAAAGTGAACTTTGATAGGACTTTATGGATTGTCCGACGAATATTACGTTCTGACGTGGATTTTCAAATAAATTGGTTAAATACATAATGGAGAATACAGAGACTATCGTTCAATATCGGCAAAGGTGGCGACTTTCCAATATCACATGGTCATACCCAACACGATCTAATTATTCATTAGATATAACAGGTCAACTTTAGGTAAAGTTGTCTGCAATCATTATATTCCATATCAAATCAATTACAGACGAAGGCATCAGTGAAATATTCCCACTTGAAACACAACAGGATCATGTGAATGAATCTTGTCTCAACTTAGTCTGTACAACGATAAAACAAGAGATTTACTACTGTGTAAAGAAGTTTGTGATTAGCTTAAAGGGATGTAGTCGATCTTACCGTTGGTAAATCAAAGTAAAGATAGGAAAACATTTGGAAAAGCTAAAATAAACATTGCACAGATATAGTCTTCCGTTCAACAAAATAACTAAACCGTACAATGTAATGCATCTTTGGCTGTTTTAATTGAAATTACGGAGCAGCCAGAAATGTTTCCCAAATTTTGGTGATTTACGTCAAATTCAACAAATGTTTGATGGCTGCAGGAGCAAATTGCCGAACTATTGACCACTAAGCTAACATATAAATCTGTTTTTGGTGATTTCTCTTTGTACTGCGATAAGTCGAAACGGTGCAAACATGCACTTCTAAGATTGGTGTTAACAAACAGCATCCCAAATGTTCACGGTATTTCAAATATCACTTTTATCTTGTAAAGCACAAAAAGAAAATTGAGTTTTGATGAGTGTGAAGCAAGTAATTAGTTCGCGGTGTTTAAGAGTCAACTCGCTGCTTTCTCTTCTAAAACTGTACGGTTTTCGTGTGCAACGGTTTGATTCACTTTGGACATGGCATTGAGCTTCATTCATACCTTTGTTAGTTGCCGAATAGGTAATAATTATCTGAAATAGAATGGAAGATTAGTCCATATTACTGAGATATCCTGTAAATGAATACCCCAAGACTCTCGTATATGCTGAAGGTGCACTGATTTCGGATTTAACGCCTCAATATGGAAAACTGTTTTATTAAATAAAACTCCGGTTAAAACTGTGTTTGTTTTGTATACTTATCTAAAGATATTAAATGTAATTGAATAAACGTGATTCATATGTTATAGTGTAATGAATAACTAGAGCAAAGTGTCAAGTTTAAGTTGTGTGACGACATCAGCGTGTTTCAATGAATGGTACATGGTTATAATATGTAATTTTTAAGTGAAGTATATAAATCATTCATATCCCCACATTTGCGATAACAACACGCCGAATATCACAATCGTGAATATTTAAAACACATAGAAATGAGGCAAGATTTATATGCATTTATACCTACATGACAGCAAGGTGGTATATATAGGTGGTTTACTATATGGTTTGGATGGGTGTCACTTATTGAAACCAGGATGGTATAATATACAATGTTAAAAAAAACCCATCAATTTAGATGTTATTATTAAATAGATTGTGTTGAATGTTTGCTATAAGAGATAACTGTGATTGTTTTACGGAGTTATCAAGATGCCGAGACCTATTGTCATAGGTGGATCTATCAGAAAGGTGAGTTATAAAAACATGTAATATTACATTTCTATTTACATCTTGAAACATATACCGCCAATTTAAACGCAATTTAGAAAGAATATGTCCTGTGGCTCATAATGCATAAACTGGAATCTATTTGTGTCCTGTATAGAGCAGATATAATAATTTGATCATGAAATACTGTTACATGTATATAAATCGTATTTCCAGTTTGGTATCTTAAATTGTAACAAGCATTGTTCGGGTAATAGTTTGCAAAATTAACAATTTAATAGTTTTTTTTAAACACAAGCAACCCCGCCCCTCACCACCAAAACCTCTCACCCTCCAGCAGAGCCCATTGCAATTCTGGTAATTAGTAGATTGGCAGTTAATGTGATTGGTTTTGGCAGATAGGCCTATTCATTGACTTAAAAAAGTCACAAGACAGTGAACTTAAAATAGCACTATGATAACAAGTGTCGTCTCCGCAATGATAAAACAGTTATTATATAGATCATCTAATAAGAATATCAATATTACGTAATCTCCACTGTCTTTGTTTTTCCAAGTGCAACCGACCAGATATCAAGACAGTCTTGTTTTTCTCCATTCAATACGCTGCAGTTGTCTGCACTGACGACCATATTTTTTCAAATAGACACAAAATTAGGGGCACGGGGTAGCAAGAGAGAGAGAGAGAGAGAGAGAGAGAGAGAGAGAGAGAGAGAGATGGGGTTTAACGTCCACTCGATACAGACTAGGTCATTTCGGGACTAACACATGGTTCAATTTTATTTTAATAATTCGTTTGCGCGTAGGGGTCTTTAGCAGTGGGAGAGACCCGGAGAAAACCCACGAGGTAGGACAGGCAATCCTACTCCCTGTCAAGTATAACCGGGGATTCGAAACCGCGCCAGTTAACTCAATGTCAGGCCGTATGATACAGCGCACGCACGTGCTAACCACGTGATAGCAAGGGAATGTTATAATGTCATGATGTCGTAAAGAAAGTCTTAGAAAGACATGTCAAACCCCCCGCATCGGATCGATATAGTCTTCAAATAATACTGTGTCACCCCATGCGTAATCTTCTTGTCAAAATACGATGACGCAATTATTAGCGTTCCTTCTCGTTCTCTTCTACTATTCTTTGTATAGTGTTTCTTCCTTCCTTTTGAAAATATTCATATGATGGTAGTAAATGTATGTAGCTAATCAAGTTTTCATTTTGTACTAGTGAAAAATGTTTTCTTATGTATACAGGAGAAATCACAGAGTTATTAAAGGATAATAATTTCCTATTCCTCCTCGATGGAATTATAGTTGATATGCCCTTATTAAAATTTTAAACCGGATTAGTTAAGATCTTTCTAGAGTTTTTTTTTTTTGTTTAGTCATTTAATAGGTTGAGAATATGTGATCGTTAAATAAAATACGTGACACAGGTTAGCTATAACAACTTTATAATCAAAAGCCTTCTGGGCAAAAATTGTTCACTCACTCTAAAGATTAAATTTTTTAAAAAGATAGGCCCCTACTGCTATATATAGATATGTTTGAATACAAAAATATATTGGGTTATGTCAACACATTGGTAAAATGAATACCATGTCTTATAAATTGGGGCTTAAAGGGTATTTATCGTTGGATCATGTTAAATTTAACATCTTTAAATCAACAGTTGTTTGCAGGGGGGAGAGAGAGAGAGAGAGAGAGAGAGGGGGGGGGGGGAGAGGGGGAGAGGGAATAGGTCGTAACGTCCGTTCGACACAAACTAAGTCATTTCGGGACTAGTATGGTTTTTAATTTTAATAATTCGCTTGCGCGTATGGATCTTTAGCAGTGGGAGGAAACTGGAGGACCCGGAGAAAACCCACGAGGTTGGACATGCGATCCTCCTTGCCACGTACAACCGGGGATTCGAAACCACATATTATTTTATTATTTATATGTGTGCTATGATAACTATGTAGTCTAATAACATTGAGTAATAATTACTTCCGCCCTAAAACTAGACCCACTCAACTGGTTTGTATTCATTCTTATCACTATAATAAATTATGATAGGGTTGAAAAAGCACAAACACAATTTATGGATAACAATCACTAGCAACTTTAATAGTGCAACGTTTCAGCAAGTATTCTCTTGTCGTTATCAAGCACACGGTAAACGATAATAATAAGGTAAACGATAATATTATCGTTTACCTTGTGCTTGATAACGACAAGAGGATACTTGTTGAAACGTTGCACTATTAAAGATGCATTCCCGGGTACAAACTTTGTGATTTGTTGATATATTTGGACTAAAAACATATTTATAGTAACCAATCTATCAAAAAGTTGCTTTCAAAACTATGTTTTCGCCGGGGGTACCTATAGCTGAAAGTAAGCTGTTGTTAAACACAATGTCTGCCAACTTAACTTCGTTGTGGGAGGGTCCATATTTCAAAATGTATCTGGCATTACTTACTTTACATTTACCATATTATTGAGGCCTAAATAAACTCTTAATTATTTCTGTCAACTTTTTTTTACACCTTTTAATTGCAGAGTATTTTGTACGTTAACAACCCGCAATGTTCCCGAAACCGCCTAACCATTTGAGCAACAAATAACAACTGCTCCCTGACCTAAGCTAGCAGACAATAAGCCAGCAAATCCTGTCGGGTTGATACTTAGGGATTCCCTGACAATATTGCCCAGTCCTTGCCCCATGGGACATTTTCGCGTAATCTAGTATTTTTCTAGTAAGATTGGGTGTCAATACTTTTCATAAATACCAAATTTGCCATACTTTTATTGGAAATAACCAGCCAATAAATACTTTGCTGGGAACCCATCTTTAAAGTTGCTAGTGATTGTTATCCATAAATTGTGTTTGTGTTTCTTCAATGTTAGTCCTATCACTAAATGCCCTAAACAATATATGATAGTATTGTAGATAATGTAGGTAGCCGTCGTTATGTTGCTTGCATCGCTGTAGCTATAAATTTAACATGTTATCATATACCGGACTTGATGACCTATACAATACCCTAATAAGAGTGGCTTGAGAGGTCTTCCCGGTCACTTATCTACATGTAAATTGTAAGTGTACGTTCAAGGACATGCTTACAACATATCAAGAAGTGTTTGTTCTTTTAAATTCGTTTGTATTATTGTTTGCTTCATATGTACAGTAGCCTATATAGTAGAATAGAATGATACGTGTTCTATTATTGTATATGTGAATCGAATGTCAGACCTATTTATTCAAATTCAACCCCTACCAGTTGTAAGAGTGAGTCACTGTTATAAACATGAAACAAATTTACTGTGCTCTTCTCTCTGATAATAAGTTGATTGGGAATTCTTTGATCTGTGTATAAATGTAGTTATTTCCCTTTCAGTAGCACTGAAGCAATAATATACTCTAAGTTCGCTATGACGTTTGTTGTGTGTGGGCGAGAATACTAGCATACAGGTTAAAATGAGTTAACACAGACTTGTTGTTAACATTTTACTGGTGTGAATTGCTTGTCTTATCACTCCTGTACTAAAACCGTTTATAATTTCGTGAAAGATCAAAAAGTAAACATAAATAATAGAAACTCGTTTCTCAACCCTTGAAACATTATTATATGATACCACGCACAGCTTATACTTGATAAAATTCGGTTTTAAGTTTGACAGCTTAAATTTATATTTTGTAATGACCATAATAACTAGTACTACAGAAAATGGCATCAGTTGAAAAGTTGTAATCGGCATAAGAATATTTCACAGTTTATTTTAAAATAATAGTAAAAAACCCCAAGCATTTCATATTCTAAGATAACTTATAACAGGTTTATTTTTATAAACTGTGATACAATATACTTGTGTTCTAGAATATATAGAGATATATAAACCACCTGTTAGCTATTTCTTACCTATTTATTATATACCTGTAGGGCTTATGACGTCAATGCATATACTTTAGTGTCAATCGGTCAAGAGATTCCAGTAGATTAGAATCAAGTCAAAAGACCTAATTAAGACCATCGATTTTGTATTCACCAGCTTACAACTATCAGGTGTATTGGACCTCGGTTCGTTTGTCCCATCCGAGCGACTAGACGTTGTGCCTTGCCAGAAACGCGGTTGGAAATTTTTGAGGAACTTTCTCCGCCAACACCGGGTTCGAGCGCCAGATCTTTTGGTTAGTTAGTGAGCAAGCGCCTTAAGTTAGAACGACATTTTGCTTGAAATAAAATACAATTCTGGACCTGAAGAAACGTCAGAATATAATTTATGTTGGCCAGCTTGCCTGGTCTATTTTCAAATAGTGTGGGTTTGAATACTGAAATCGGTAAAATAATTTGTTGTAATATAGTTTTAAGACCAATATAAAATACAAGGTTACACAGTCTCGAGGTTAAAGTTGCATTTATAATATAGGAACTTTTTTGGAATCGTTTTCATAAATTAATGTGAGTTCAAATATATCGTTGTTAGTTGCGTTTTAAGCGACACAACGTTAACACATGGGATACAAATACATCAATTCATCCAAGATTTTCAATGACTAAGTCACAATTGAAGTGTCCCAAACACAATATCATCCAAAGTCTTCAACATTGAAAACAACGCCTTTTAAAAAAACTAAATCAACATTGATGTCTGATCTTACCGGGAAAGATGGGCTTCTGATATCCAATATTTAAGACAAACTAAACATTTTACCACAATTTGATTCAATTATTATAATGCGGTTCGGGGCCTTTTGTAACAACAAGGAACTCGAAGAACGAGGCTAGACGGACGTCCTATTTTTTATCTGCATGGACAGCATGCGCAATAAACGAATGAGACTTCTGTCGTATTTCGCCGAACATAACTTATTAGAAATTACAGAAAAACAGAAACGACTGAATGTAAATCATTTTATATACATTCACATTATATTTTATATGCGTTACCAATTTGTGTTAATTTCTAGGTCCCAAATAATAGCGATGTAGCTCCTTTAAACTAGAACACTCACAATACAGGGTTTAATTCCAATTGAACATGGCTTCTACACATGCCGACTAGGTTTTTGGTAACTTTATCTGTAGGTGAGAGTTGACTGCTGCAGTCTACCATTCTACAGAACCATATTATCATAGCTACTGAATACAGCCAAACACATCAGTCATGGTGCTTCACCATGTAGAAGCCGCCATGCAGTAACCACCCGTCTCTTCCGTTCTTCGCTGTTTGTTGTTCATGTGGCTGCTTACATGTTTTCGTGGCTTGATCTTTAATCTGTACAATGTTTACACTGGACAGTTAGCCTTTCGAGAATCGTTTTCGATTCATCTTCGAGAAGGATCAAAGTGTGTGTTATCTATACATACAAAATCATGGCTTACTATTACGACAAACTACGATCAGCCATTAATTTCGGATTTTTTCGGTCAGGATATTATTCTTTCTTCGATCCAAACCAATGCAGGGTAAGCCAATTAAAATTTAAAATTATTTGTTAAAATTGAAAGTAAACTTTGCGGTATCACGTATTATTACTTGTGATATTATGACATGTCTATGTGGACAATATATGAATTATTACGTACGTGGTACTATGATATGCCAATGTGGTCAAATTACGAATTAGCGATGCTAAAGAATTCCTCTGTAGTTTGATTTACTACTGTTGATATTTAGAAGAAAATGATTTGTTGAGTTGACAATCCGTTATATGCAATGATAATATTACATTTTTACGTGTGTAATGTTTAATGTTGTGGATGTAAAACCCATTGGAATGTTATATTAATGGTATTTCAAGACGTAATATACACCCAACACGTGTTATTCTAAACTGTTTTTAGTGACGAACACGAGCCAGTCGTATGGGACGAATTAGACAAAGACAATATTAAATTACTATTTCGTATAGAGTCTTGGTAGTTTTCAAGCCCAGATCTCATTTCCCTGCAGTAACGCCTGTGCTGTGAGTATAACCGTTGGGATGATGCAAAACATTGAGATCAAATCCTTAAATTTGCGTACTGCACCACTGAAAACGAGAAACTACCCTTGAAAATTACGATTAACTTTCTCGGCCAATACCGGGAGCAAACGTCTTACACATTAAGCCACCGTGGCTCCATGTGACCATGAAAAAAGATACCTATATCCGTCTCAAAATGACCAAAAAATTTCGTTGGCGGAACCATCTGTCTATTCGGAAGTAATGCTCAATACTATGACATTTTTGCCCTTAATTATATATCTTTATACTATTGACAACTCGGATACAAATATATATGTTTGTATATGCGGAATCAGTTTGAGACAATTATATAATTAATTAGATGGGAAGGAACATTGAGTTTTACGTCCACTCGAGACAAACCAGGTGATATTGTACATAATTCATTTACGCGCATTGATCTTTAGAATTCATGGTACCTATCCGCAGAACCCTTATAGGGGTTAGACAGGCGACCCTAGTTATTGTTACAACCACGACCAGTTAACAACCTTACAACCTAAGTAGCAAGCACTAGACTACCCCCCCCCCCCCCCCTCACGTTTGCCAATGCCATCACGTATACGCTAATAATATAAGTATCTCCATTGAAAGGTAACAGACACAGCATGTTACCTATGTTAAAGAGAATATAAATATCGTGATTTTTATAGCTAAAATAATCTGGATTTGGTAACGTGGGAACTATCAACCATGTGGCACCAAGCCAGAAGTAGAAGTTAAAAAAACTGAATGATGCTGTCAGACTTCAATTCTAAATTATATACCAAATTCTTGTCATTATTTATACATCATAAAAAAATTTACAAATTATTATATAGGCTAATTTACCTGTTAAAGTGAATGCTGAATCGTATGAGAACTAACTACCCAAAGATAGCGTCAAACTTTACATACCGTAATAAAAAGTAGCTCACCAACAATTTAGTACGTTGGAATTCCGAATTGAAAGATTAATTATTATGTGAATTTTAAGTTTTATGTAATACAGATAACTCAATAGTTTAACCGTCCGATATGCAAACTTCACAAGTTTAGTTAGTAGTTAAAGGCTTAAATGATTATATCCACAAGCACTTTATTTATATAAAATCGAACAATAACTTATTCTTTAAAGGATAGATCAAATTAATGAAGTATGAATAATATATGTTGTGGAGTATAAAACTGGGAAAATGTGTAAAACCGTATGAAATAGAACATATACATTAACTTCACTTTAAACAATGGATTTCCATAGAGCCATCTTAAAGGTCAACATAGACTATGGACATGGTTATTGTTCTATTCTGGGTCATAAATTTTGGAGTTCATGTTTTCTTTCCTCGAAGCCAAATATCTAGACCACATGTTTGGTTGTTTTTTTTGCCAACAGGATTTCACTTCTCTATTCAAAGATGTGTCGTTGTATTCATACATTTAAATTATATCCGTCTACCGAGGACCGTTCTCAAGGAATATAATTTAGAGTTTTTCTAAACATAGCTAAGATGATGTCAAGTGGTTATCTTTAACAGTTAAAATCGTTTTTATTTGTTATATAGGTTATAGTAATGTAACTATTATTAATCAGTACTAATGTTATTGTAAATGTATTATACTGAATGCTTAAACTCCTAAATATATTCCCAGGTACGGTGCTTAAGCGTAGGACGTTAAACCCCATTTCATTCATTCATTCCTAAATATATTAATGCTATTATTTAGTAACAATTGTAAAAGTATATAGTCTGCTTAACCTTCCCCCAAATATTTATTTTTTAACAGTTGTCATAGTAATATAAAGGTATGTTTTCATAACCCCACAATAATCGTATAAAAAAATAGTTTGTAAGTATTGTATTGTTTAATGTTCCTACTCGCAAGAATAATACCATAATTGTAACTAAGAGAAGAGTTTTGAAAGAGAAGTGTTAAATACAGGTTTTTGATCTCGCAGTTAGAAGCTGCCATGGGTGCGCAAGGCAGATGGGATTCACCGTTTCCGGAACACCTAATATCACTTGTCAATAAGAATTAATAAACATAAAAGGATTGGGTTTGAATCAATTGCTAACTATGTCAAAATTCGTCATCTTTGGATTTGGAAATATACATTTGTTAGTCCTATTTTGCCTATGATAGCTGATTTCGGTAATTAAATGCATTGCATAACATCATGACTTGATATCTCTTTGTATATATTGTAAGAACTAACATTAGCTGTGATTGTACAAAACTTAAAATACAATAAGATAAATATATACTAAATATGTTTTACGTTACAAATATAGCCTCGCATCTGTTAATACATAAACAAAGTTAACCTTTGATAAGTTATCTACGTCCTGGTATTATTACCTATAAATAACAGGTAATTAACCCTTTAACCTTCATACTCTATATTAGATATACGTACATGATGTACTATTTGACCTGTTAATATCATTAAGTATATTATTGCTAATTAAAAATGTGTCCACTTCACTAACCGTACAATTTACAAAGAACTATTCTTTGTAATAGATGCCATGGTATTGTGAATGAAACTATAAACTGCAGGTGTTTCTACAGTAGGCTACACGAAACCATTCCTACATGTAACTCACGATGACTTTTATTGTAAACATTGCCCCGAGGTTACCTCCTAAAGCTTTTGAAATCGACGTCAAACCTACGGGCCCTATTTATATATATTACCTAACAAACCAGTGTTAGCCTTTTTAATTATACGCCCACGTTGAAATGTGGTCGTATATTGTCTTATGTTCGTTCGCCCGCCTCTCATCCACAATTGCTTATGGGCAATATATAGACTACAATTAATATACGATTGTTTTAAAATTTATATGCAGTATGTGATTTCATGAGACTATAACGAAGCTTGTTGATTTTCAACTATTTTCGATAATTACTGTCAAAGTTATGGCCCTTGATCCATTTGAAAAATCTTGTGGACGCTCTACAGAGACAAAAGTTATCACCCGATTGAATCTAAAGGACATGAGATGAAGAATCCTATTGAATTTCAACAATTTTCGATAATTACCCTGGATCACGTTTGAAAAATCTAGTGGACGCGCTAGCTACCAAAGTGGCAACCTATCTTTATTGTTGGTGGAACATCTATTGTAACCTCTAATGTAGTATCACACACTTGTTAGTCTTCGATGAATTCTATTTGAATTTAAATTCGGTTATAAAAGAAGGAGAATTCATTTTACATTAATATTTAGAACTGGATGAATGGTCCCGTGGGCAAATCACTAAAAACTCTATACGAGGAGGGCGGAACAATTCGATTGAAGGTAAACGATATATAATATATAGTGATTGATCACATCTTTATCTATGGGTCAATTCATATCTATAGATATAATTTAAAGGGAATTCCGCAGCAGTGGCGTATTCCACCCAAATAATTAAGTTTTCGGAATATATACTCTGGGTAAGGTATAGGAGAAAGGCACTAAGTAAGGCAAGCGATCCTATAACACAAGCATTGGATCTAATCCACGCCTCTTGAACACTCGGTCACGTAACCTCATGTAAGGTAAAGGAGAAGTTTCTCACCGACCTTGAAAAGAGTGTTAGTTGACCGTAAATTGATGATTGTAATGAGTGATGGTGATAAATTACTAACATAAGTAAAACATAGATAGATATAATACATATATACACCTGTCTGTAGCGTGACATACATTATATGTAAATAATTGTAGTAAATACAGGTTGAACTCTGGTGTAGAATTAATATACTTCCCGGTTGACTAGTGTATTTTATATTAAGATATACCTTTTATACCACCGTTTGTACATACATTGACTATAATATAGACGTTCAAATATAAGTGAATTCACTGTGTGTATTGCTTCGGTTTGAGAAGCGGTAATTTTCGGGGAGGATCATTTGTTAATTTACAACGCAAATTGTCAGCAATGATAGTACAACAGGATATCCGATTCAAGATTATATTTAATGGTTGGATTAAAGTTTGAATAAATAGTTAACTAATAGCTGTTGCCACGGACATTTAAAGTAAGTTTACATATTATTTTCAAATTCTAATTATTTAAAGAACTTCAGTAGTTATAATACTAAAAGCTTATCCAGTTTTCTGTTTCCCATTGTCATTCAATACCAACTGACCGATGAGCTGGACTGATAAAACAAGGGAAACTCAATCGGCTGCAAATTACATAGGATATATTAATATGACGGTGCTTCTCGAATATCGGACATCCGTGTAAAGTAACTTATTATGATAAGTTGTCGTCGGATTTTATTGGGCATACAAAAGGGTTATCTATTTTCAACAGTAGAACAGTGGTCGAATTATATAAGTGTCTTGATTGATATTTAGAGATACGGCTTTGACAGTTTTGAATCCGTCGATATAAAGCCAATGGCACGCTTGCTTAGTCCCACCCCATAATGTGGTTTGTGATGTCTAGCGATATACAATAGGAAATTACATACATGTCATGACCACATTATACTAAACCGTATCACGTGTCTTTTGAACGTCAAGTTAAGAGGAAGTTCATCTAATGTACATCGCATCATAATTATAATATATTGTATTAATAATAGGTCACTCACGTAAATGTTGCCCAGTAATAGACCTATAACGTATAACAGTTAAACAAATATATTATAGGAAATTAAAGCTCTAATTACGTTTCATCAGGATTTGATGAAATATGAATTAGATATTTTTCCTGGTTGAATTCGGGAAGAATAATCATTTTACGAGACAGTTTATTGTGAGCGGGTTGAAGGTGTCTTTGTGTTGACTTTGTGTAAGATCAAAATTTATATCGCACTGAATTTCATGTGGTAACGTTTTTTATCTGTGTGTTAACAGATTTCAAAGGTTTGTTAACAATTTTTACTTTCTTATTTAACTTCAGTTCTTGAGTTATGTTGATGATATTTTGACTTCGTGTGTTTAACTAAGTGACAATGTAAACATTGTGCCCTATAACTATATACATGTATATGTACGACGAATACATGCGCCAGGGTAAAGATATTTTAATATAAAGCCCAATGCCACGGTCAATGAATCATAACAGAGGCAGGGTTTTCATTCAAGAACTAGTTTATAATTTTGATCATAATGCAAGATACGTTTTATAAAACACTATTTTATCTATTTTCATTTAAAAATATAAATTCCTTTACAATAGTTTTGTAGTCATCTTCGTAATTTGAAAACGTAAAAGGAAATAAAGAGCCGTGCAGATCAAATCTCTTTCTGTCCACTGTCGCCTGAAGGCCGAAATACTCGTTAACTATTCGCCTATGGGACGATGACAGCAATTAGTGAACTCGTTAGTAAATTTCATAGAAATTAAGCAAAAGGGGAATAGCTCATTACATATAACTCATTACCGAATTTCATATTTGGACATTGGTTGAGAGATGTAATTTTCTTCAGGTTGGGTCAACCCCCCCCCCCCCTTGAATGATCTAGTTTATGTGGCTAAAGACACTCAAGTGGCTAAACAAAACAAAACAGCCATAAAGTATGTGGGAATACCCCATTCGTGTCAGCAGTCTTCTACTTGGTCATTCGAGAATAGAACAGGACAAATTTAAATATAGACCCAAAGAAATCTTTAATGTACATTGTACTTCTTTTAAAATACTATTTGGAACAAGGGCGTGGATTTGTCATAACTTGGGAGGGGAGGGGGCTCGAACCTTTAAACCTTTCATTACAAACCAAAGACAAATAATTACAGTTTACTGTACCAGTGTTATTTCGGTGAAGGATGTAACTAGGAGTTATATGATCAAAATCATGGGGGCGAGACCTAGTTAACCCCCCCCCCCCTAAATCCACGCCAAGTATTTGAAACTACAATGCGCAAGAACGCCAAAGCGTCACTTTCCTTATTATAATTTGACAAGATAATCAGCTGAATTAATGTGATCTATAGATATTTATCTAAGATTGACGATTAAATCTGTAAAATAACTAATATGTAAGACTATGTATTTTCTAAAATAGAAATAGATGATGTCATGTAATCGATAGGAAGAAATTGGAAATGTAGATGTTCATAGCTTGCGATAGTACAGGTGACAATTTTGTACGAATGTGCCATTTGGCAAGACACAACAAGTTAGTAGACAGTATAAATGGGTATATATACCCATTAATCCTGTCTTCTAACTTTTTGTGTCTTTTAAATATTACGAACATGACTTTTACGTAAAGTGTAGAATATATTATACTTTAACTTTTGCATTATGTAGAGAAATATGTAAGTGATTTAAACATTGAGTGTGAATATATTGTGAACAAGAGATTAAATCGACTTATTACCTGTTTATGACACGAGCTTGTCGTTTTATTTGTTTTCTTCTAAATGTTTAATCTGTTATTCCGATCTTATCACTTATCCCTCAACTTCCTACTTTATCGTCTCCTAAACATTTACTATTTTCTTCACAAAACTATTTTAGATTGTAAATTTTAAATAAAAAGATTGTAAATTTTATTCGAATTACTCTATTCTGAGCGACGTTATATTATCACTGTTTGATATTTTGACACCGATTGTTTATTATCGTAGCAACGTTACATGTTAATCGAGACTTAACCGAACCTCTCCATTTTAAAGTTAAATCATTAAATGGCGATCGCATTTTAATCCGTTTACACCTGCGCCATCTGATGTTCTCTACTATAGAAGGTTGATTATAGGCCTGGCATGTGAACAAATATCTAAATAATAGTTTATAGAACATTTAAAGCGAAAATAAAAACCTGTAAAAGGCAAATTTACCTTACATAATACACCTTTAGTGATTCTTCAAACTTCAACCGTATAAAATAGTTTTGTTTTTGTAGGAATATAAATCGAATTGAATGGGGTTTCTTTTTGTCAGAAAGTTCTGGTTTAAACAGTATTTATTTCGAGGATATTATACAAAATAAAAAGCATAAATAATCATTTGGGGAATATAACCATTTAAAGAGGGAAAGTATCATTCACAGTCTTGGACATTGCAAATACGACTTGTTGGTCAGTTTAAATCAAGATTGGTGTTATCGTAAAGAGATGGGCTTCTAATGTCCAATATTTAAGACAAAATGAACATTTAAATTCGCGTACCAGAAGCTTTTAAGCGCTATTTGTAAAGAAGCTACTCGATGAACGAGGCTAAATGAATGAATGAATGAAGTGGGGTTTAACGTCCTACTGTTATGCACTTAACCTGAGCTAATTGAAGACGGGCATACGCCATACAGTGTGCTATGAGGGAAATTTTGCCCGGGCAGCGGCGCTACGGCCTACACTTATATCGAATTCCAACTGCGAAGGGATCTTTTACGTGCACTCCAATGTGTACACGGGACCTCGGTTTTTCGTCCCATCTGAACGACTATGCAGCTGTCCTTGTCAGGCCCTCCTACTGCATCACTGACAAGGGGAAATCACGACGGAAAATCGAGATGAACTTTCTCGGCCAATGCAGGGGTCGAACACCCGACCTCCAGGCTAGCGAACCAGCGCCTTATCCACTTAGCCACCGTGATCTCTACGAGGCTAAATACCCCACAGGAGAATACTACATATGTTAGCCGGAATATCTAGATGTCAAAGGTTGCCATCAGTTTTGAATTTTAGCATATTTCGCCAAATATAACTGATTAGACATTACAGTACATACATTTATATTACATTATTAAATGCGTTGAGACCCATCTTTGTCCGTTTCTAGGTGCCAAAAAATAGCGATTTAGCTCCTTTTCAACCCACAATTATGTTTTCCGATCGTAAAATTTAATTTGCTTTGCATTAACACCAAGATAACAAACGTCGGTTTCCCCCCAATGTAATATTTTCTGTGCGGGCTATTGAATTCGCGGCTTGTCGCCTTCGACTTCTCGAATTTGGGCTCACCACAGTGTCATAGCTATATTTGTCTTATATTCAATTCAAAAATTATGACACAGTATTACAGGGTATTTTATTTAATTCGTATGCCTGTTTTATTATATTATATAGACGTGTTTATTCTTATTATAGAATACTTAATAACTTATAAGAACGTTACAGTTGACTGAACTTCTCAACTTTCTGTACGTTCACACGAAACGCAAAGACCCATTAAATTTACACTAGTTGCTTTGTTTAATAATAGGCTAAGAAATGACAAGGAACATACTCGAATTTAATTGTATTATAAAATTAAAATTTGGTTTGATTTCACCTTAAGAGACATTGCACCATAACTGCACAAACAACATCATAACTGAACAGAAGAAACCATAGCCTGTGGTGTTAATACAGCAATAACATTGTTGCAGGGTTTTGTATCACCCCTTATACAATTTGTATTGCCTTATATTATGTTTATTGTATTTCAAATTTATCAACAATTCCTTGAGTGTGTTGTTGTGTTATGTGCTTTGGTCAAACTGAACAAAATAATGTGTACAAAATGCTAGATAATATTACACGTCAAAACAAGGACTCACACAAAACAACGACAGTGTAATGTGGTATTAACGAACCGGTATAGACGTTTGGATTCTCTATATATACACTACTGTAGTATTGAGACTGTATTGTCATCTATTGTGAAACTTGTTAAAATATATCAATGGTGATATTTGTCAACGTAGGCTAATTGGGCTGTTGGGGGCTTTTTTGTCAAAGAATTCACTCTGATAATGTTTCAAATATTTTTCAAGACCTGATATGCGCATAATAACAATTGTGAAATGTTTGAATACCTGTGTATTAAAGAATAGAACATATTATATAGAGAACACTATACTAAGATAGTGATTGTCTATTTACCTAAACCTTTAGACCAGGAAGTTTTATGATACAGACGATAAGGCCAATACTGAGTAATTGTTTAGTTTTCCATAATACAAAAGTGTCTAAGAAACCAATAAAAGTTTATGAAATAATTATTTATTTTTTAACAGGCGGACGTGATTTTTCCACCCAAATCTAAAATTACGACATGTTTATAATGAGTTACTCGGGGATATATAAATCATGTAAGTACTTATAATAAGTATATTGTACAACCCATTCAATCATAGCTGTCATAAAGTAATTTACTTCCTAAATCTTCAGTAGTTCAGTTAGTCTAATGGCGAAATAGACAACATAATTTTCAATTCTAAAGATTTAATTTATTATGTCCGTGTGGATTTAGGTGGAGTTAGGATTATAATACAATTTCGAAATGGCGGTAAGAGTTTCTATTTGTTTTGGTATTATTAACATTTAATCCTAAATAAGGTGATTATGGGATTCAGCTATAAACATTTGATTATAATATGTAGTGTTCCTAATGGTAGAATATGGCTACAATTCGTCATCCATTGCTACAGTACACCATAATTAAAAAGATCTCGACTACTCTTATCCTTTGATTGTCTGGATTTGTCCATGGGATACCATGGGAGAAACCGATATCCCGAATTTGCCTGTGTAGGTTTACATGCGCATGGAATTTTTATTTTAAAAAAATGGTAAGAACGGGCGTGGTTCCACAACAGAAATATTAATATTATTGAATTTTATGAGCGTCGATTTACATAATATTGTCAGATCAATGTTAATTGATTGGGCTGACATTACGAGTTATTGGAGTTCAATGTGTAGACTAATTTAGATAGAGACTGTCTTTTTGTGTTTATTAAGTGTAGACGAAAATCTTACAAATGAAGGATCGTTCCTATCATCCTTTCAATTCTTGCTAAAACAAAAAGGGAAATAAACTAATGTAGAATTGAAATTTTAATTTACAATAATTTAATGCTGTTTTGAGATTTCCAATAATGGAATGCTGATTTCCAATTTCCAATGATGGAATGCTGTTTTTCTTCTTTTTTTTTAAACGAGAGACAATGTCTCAGTAAAAGTTTGATTCGAAAAGATAAATTGATGTAAAGACCAAAATTCTTTATAACCATCTGAACCCGTTAAAAGATTCTGTAAAATTCTACAATTTAAAGGTCACGATCAACATCCAGTGCTTGTGTTTGGTCAGTTTCTGTGTTATATAACTGTCAACTGTGACATTAGATTGTATACATGTTGGGGATTGACTAGCTATATGTGTAGCTTATACAGTATAGTGTATAAGCTTAGTTCAGCTATCTCCAAGTGATTCATATTACAAATTACTGTAATTTTATATATCTGAATAAGATTTACCAGCCAAACCCCGTAAGATATGTTATTTGCAACAACAGATATAGTTTCTCCCTATAGTTTCGATATGGTCTATGATTGCTTAGGCAAACTGAAGATCGAACACGAAAAATAAAATCGAAAATATGATTGCATTTTATGCGTTGATTTGTTTTTGTGAGATGTCAATCTGGCTTCGTTCAAATTTTCAGATAAGTTAAATGTTCTAATGTAAGCGATTGTGTAATTAAAAGTCAACAGTTTAGATAAAGTCAGATATAAAAATTAAAACGTGAAGAAACCATTAAACGAATCAAATAGGTAATAATATAGAGCTTGGCTGCAAGTGTGTGGATTTGTCATAACTTTTTTTTGGGGGGGGGGGGACGAACCCCGGAACCTTTCATTTTCAAACCAAAATAATAATTACAAAAAGTTTATTGTACCTGTATTATTTTGATGAATGTTGTAACTAGGGGTAATATGATGACGATATGGAGAGAGAGAGAGAAATTGGGTTTAACGTCCACTGAACCCAACAAGGTCATTTCGGGACTAACATATGGTTTTATTTTATTTCAATAATAATTCGCTTTCGCGTAGGGGTCTTTAGCAGTGGGAGGAAACCGGAGTGCCCGGCCAGCTAGAGGTGGCCGGCCAGCTAGAAGTCGAAGCGCGGCACTCTAGACCACTAGGCCATGCCCGCCCCCCCCCCCCCATGAAGATATGGAACAATTGACTACCTACAATTAAAGAGGAAGATATCGTGAAGATCAATTACTGTGGAGAGACCCAAGGCACTGGATAGATAGCCTTCAGAATGTGACATTCATGTGGATATAAACCTGAAAATCTGTCCTGACGATCAATATCATGGGGGGGGGGGGGGTACAGAGAACTACCCCCCCCCCTTCCGATTTTATGGAAATTAAATACCAGATCAAACTAATTCAACAATTTAAAATATTGTGTAAAGTTCATATAACCGAAATAGTTTTATAGCAAATAAACAAATTTAAACCCTCAGTTTAATATAACATTACCAAAGAAGTAGCAGCTCGACTGGGGAAAATGACTCTATCGCTGCCCAATAGACTACTTGTATACATGGTGTTATTTAAATTTACGAGATAATGATAAATACACCTCACCATATGCAGTATATAGCTGACCTATTTAATATTAGTAGCTAGCAACTTGCCAAATGAAATTGCATGCAGAAGTTATGGAGGCCTATACCATGCGCCATATTACCAGTAATCGTTCAATATTTGGTAGAGATTAGTTGATTTCGCGAATAGGGAGACCCTCTTTAATTAGTATTACTGGTATGGTCTTAGTCAGTCTATGTGTATGGATATAGAATATCTGCTTGAAATTTGTTTCATATCTCGTGCTACCTCATTGGTTTGTCGTCAAAACTATGGATGCCCAATAATGTCACTTATATGTTAGTCTTTTACATGCCAGATACTTAAAAGTTACACTTCGATAATGTCATATATCGTTGTGTGATGTGTCTAATTAAAGGCATGTTATTTTAGATTAATAGACTTTCATACCATATCCAATAAAAGCATTCTTACTAAAAATGCATTTTCGCCCAGAAATTACTCATTTTCCATTACCCTCTATTGCAGCAGTTGTCCGTCGCCTTTGGTAGAAAGCATGAGGCTATTAACACGAACCCTTCTAAATATATGTACGTAACACTTTTGGGACGCAGCAGCCTACTGTCTAATTGAGGTAGAATGTATAAACTTGGTGTATTTGTTTATTAGATGGATTCCATAACTGAGTTCGATGACGAGCTTTGTTCACTAAGGCAACATAAATGAAGACGAAATTCGAAAATCGGTTTCATAGCGATTGTGTAGTCCCAAATCATGTCAATGTTTGTTGACCATGTGATCAGAGCAGTTGGGGGGAGATGCATGTTTCGCGAAATAGGTTACTTCCACGAAAAATAGACATTAATTTGTCACTTTCTTGATAATACTTCTCTAAACGTTCCTGTATTTAACTTGTTTGTATTTTGTAGGATAATGGTGAAATCTATGATGACGGTGCAAATATAAAGAATATCAGTGTATCTGGCGTGGCCCAGAAAGCCGCCATGTTTGAACCTAATTCCAATAAAACCACCCCACCTGTCTTACGGCGTTTACGTCAACAACAACAACAACAACAAGAAGCCACAACTGGGAAGCCCGTTTCACAAATCAAACCAAACATTGGCCCAAAGTCAACCGCAGAAAATAACTCACCACCTTGGGTTGTTAAAAAACAAATATCGAATGGAAACCCACCCGATAATAAAACATCGTCGGAACCAACGTATCCAGCGTCACCGAAAACCCCTCCCAACATTCCAAACAAAGCCAAATGGTCTCCCGCTGGTAGTAAAACCCCAGATGTAGCCACAAAGCCTATGGGAGTAAACGTAAAACCTTCTTCTTATGCCAGTTCTAACATTCCATCAAAAACGATACACCCCACCCCTGTTCGAAAGGATATAAACGATAATGTGAAGAGTGTATCGGACAATGTACAACCCAACACTACTAAAGGTACCAAACGTGCCAGCGTGACGGACATGAGGAAAAACTTCCAGGTGGAAAAGGGTGACACAACTTCTGACCCAGTCGTAACCAAAGTCTGCCCGTTAAAAGATTCAAAAATCATCAACACCACAGAAAAATATAAAGAAAACAAATTAGAGAACACACCTCCTCCAACCTCGCCAAAAAAGACCTCTATACAAGAGAGAATTGCTGCACTTAAAAAAGATAGTATTGATGAGTCAGCCGACCCCATAAGTCCACGTAAAGGACCAAATACACAAAAACTAAAAACTGTTCGTCAGTCTGTGATTAAACGTAATAAAGATAATAAAGAATTCAAACGTGTAAATACAAACAGCATACAAAGTTCGAATTCACCCCCACAAAAACCTTCCAAATTAACAGATATTGATTTAACCAAATTAAAAGATGATTTTAAGAAACTTTTGATGAAATATGGTAAGTAATGGGTTTATTTTATTAAAAAGATCCATATTGTCAATGTTTGGTTTGTAATAAGGAGAATTTGTAAATATTACGATTAGAATCGATTCAAATAGATAACCAACCCCTATTCCAAATGAGCAATTTTACAATATCATTCTATACAACAATTGGACAACACGATTATCAAAAATAATTCGAAAATATAAAAAAAAAACCTGTTTAACGCGTTGGAAACCACCGGAATTTATCGAGGGATGCCAATTGCTAAAGGTATCAATATTATTAGACAGGCGTACTGCTCCCGGCATAACTCAGATGTCCATTGACTAGCTATATAAGTTGACACAGTTAAAGATGCATTGTGTCAGAATAAAAGTGTAGTGTCGATTGTCATTTATTTGTGCGATAATAAGCAAACTCTCGATTATCCATTATTTAATTAAATTAATAAATGGCAATCGTGTTTAAATCCGTTGAAAATCAAAAGGTATAATATGTTGAAAATTTCAGTCAATTACTTGACGTTTAAGAAAAAGAAAAGAGTCGATTGTCATTGCTACAGTTGTTATGATAAACCTTTATCCATTATTTATTTAAATCAATAAAGGGTAATCGTGTTTAAATCCGTAGAAAATCAAAAGCATTCGATGGTCTAGGGTACCAATTATAGACTTGGCGTGTGAATTAATGTCTAATTAATGATTTATAATACTATTTGAGGCCAAACGAAATATCTGCATTAGACAAATTTAGCTCTTATATAATGTTGGATGTCAAATGTTATATTGTTACATTCCTTGACGTCCAAATTTACTTTTAAATGATAAACTGGAGCAACCTCTTGTTTCTAGTTTGTAAATTACCAGAATGTTTCACCTGTAATGTAAACTGGTTTAATTGACAGGTAATAAAGACCGAGTATCTGTTATAGATACAGGAGAGTTTGATGATATTTATGATGATGTTGGTAATGTTTGTATTAGTAATAGACCAGTTTCTATAATGTGAGTATGAAATTTACTTTTTGCTAACTCGGGCAGCGGCACTAAGGCCTACACTTACATCGAATTCCAACTGCCAAGGGGTCTTTTATGTGCACGCCAATGTATACACGAGACCTCAATTTTCCGTCACATCCGAACGACTAGACAGCTTCCCTTGCCATCCCTCCGTCCTGAACCACTGACTATTGGAAACCACGTCGGGAAATCCCGATAAACTTTCTCGGCCAATGACGAGACCTCCTGGCTAGCGAGCCAGCGTCTTTCCCACTTCGCCACCGTGGCCGTTTTCGCAAACAGAGGTGGGTAGGTGACTCTACCTTAGCAGTTTAGACGTTCATTTTTGTTTTATATTTGGAAAATTAAACATCATCAAAATAGTTGCAATGTACTGACAAATAATTGATGTACAACTATTGTTTAAACATCAATAAATTGGTACTGGTTTATATTTAACAGATTACCAATGACGGAAGAAGAAGAATATGATGATATTGGAAATACTAAAAGTTCAGGTATATTAAGAGGCATCAATTTACCATTTAAACGTAGTATACCTAACATCTCCAATTCTTTTAACAATATTATGATATGGTTACAGCATGAAGACAATGTTAGGTAAAATAGCATTAGAGGTGTGTTTCATCTTGCCAAGTAAAATATTATATCTTAGTAAAATTATAGTCATAATCATTCACTTAAAGCATATTATTTATTCATTTGTGTAGACCCGACTGCTGGGGACGACGATGGGGAAACTTACGATGATTGCGGTGTCGGCGTGGTAAGTAATTATGGAACTGTTTATTTTTAACCATTCAGAACAGTAAAGAATCGAGCTTAACCTATAAGTACTGCATAAAATGTAAGGAATAATATAGATATTAGTCAAAACAGATTACACCATCAGTCGAATTTGGATTTACAAACAGAAAACAAAGCATCATTCGGGAAATTTTGTCTTTGGATTTGATCATTAAACTTAAATTATGTATGTTATTTTTTTAGTGTTTTAAGATAATAAACGTTTATTCACACTGTTATAGTATTATATATTATGTTTAGTTTCAGTCGGATCCTGATGAAATCTACGAACCGTTAGATGAAGAGTGAGTAACAAATTTCATTTCTAGCCTAATCCGCCATTGGCTTATTTAGAAAATATTTGATACGTTTAACTGATGGGTGATTAAGGTCCCCTGTGCCTCTGGTTCAATATAATATATACATTATACAAAGTGTAGCACTTATTAATCCTCGAGTGTTGAAGCCTTTTTTCGTAAACGTTTTGTTTAGGCTTTTGATACATATATTATATATTTGAAGGGAAATAAGCGGTGGGTCAGCAATATCTAAAAGTAAAGATAACGACAAAGAAGCAGCCGAGAGAAAGAAAAGGGAAGAAAAAGAAAGAAAGGAACAAGAAAAAAAAGAACGCGAAGAGAAAAAGAAGAAAGAAAAGGAAGAAAAGGTAACAGTATATTTTAGCTTGATGTAATTTAAACACAACACTGTTAGAGTGTATTTCTATGGTAACATATAATGTAATAATGATAATGTTTCTCGTGGACCACTTTCTCGTCACCTGCATTTATTGTATGTCCTTCGAATTGGTATAGGATAGACAGAAAGAACAAAAGAAGAAAGAAAAGGAAGAAAAAGAGAGAATGGCGAAACTGAAGGTAAGATATATTATTATTATTGTATCTAGTACGTTATCTTAGCAAATCACGTTAAGTAACGATTAAATTAATAGTTGAAGTTCTGATGTTTTATTTTCCAAGTAGTAAATTAGATGTTTACTGTATATTAAACTATTATCATTATCACATGATGACATGTACACTATCTGTCAGGAAGTAACAATTGAAATATCGTGACAAACATTATACTGGGTCACAGTGGTCTCAATTTATTATACTTTAGGAACATAATGGAAAGAAATTAATTGTAAAGTTTCCCCTTCAATTTAATATAAAAAATTACGATTTAGCTTCCTTTTATAATAATAACTGAAAGAGAATGGGTCTGATGCCTCGACAAATTATTAATCAATCTGCGAACACTACAATGTATCTTCATTGTCTAGTCTAATTTCATGGGGGTTTAGTGGCTAAATTGCCTCCAGTATTATCCCTCACTTTTGGAATCTTGTAAACGATTTAGCGAATGCTCTTATAGCGTCAAAAGTTATCACTTTATCTGTATGAGGTGTATGTTGTTTGGCTTATGATGCACGTTGATGCGGGGGGGGGGGCTGTCATTGTGTCAAGTGGCGGGGTATCAATGCCCTACTTTACGAGCTTTGCGCCATAGTTTTGCGTTTTGCGCCCTATGAGTATTTGTGCTGGCTCGCATAAGGCAAAAAATGTGCAGTTTCAATGCGGCGTTCAACATTATGATCATAATCATAATGTTTAACAATCGACTCTAGCCCAATATTATCAGGTGGCACTGGCATACCCCTTGAACACACATATATTTTTTTTTTGGGGGGGGGGGGCTGGACGGGATCGCGTTTCTCGTGCAAAGTTATGGGTCACGACGCCAATGGGTTTCAATCCCTCTGTACATTTTCTTTTCATTCGTGTAGGTTGACGGTTCCGAGAAGAAATTAGGCGAAGGAATTATCAGAGAAGATGGGAAAGGAGCGAAACTTGATTTAGCAGTTAAGAAGGGTGATATGGTAACAATTATAAGGATGGATAATAACCCTAAAGGAAAATGGCTAGTGACTAACAAAGATGGAAAATGTAAATAATATTGTATATTTATCTGTATTCCCCTTCCAGACTTTATACTATTACCTGATTGATATTCACGCCCATCAAGCTATCAAAGATACCCATTGGAAGACTAAAAATAGTTGCCATTTATTTAGAGAAGAAGTAAAAATTAACCAATTATCATATAATATATAAGAATCAATTGATACCAATGAAATGGCAAGCCTTAAAACAAAATTATCCGTCTCACCTATATTAGTCCTTTCGTTCACATAGATGTCGGGGGGGGGGGGCTCTAGCTGAACTGGAATTAAATTTGTGGATCACAACATATTACATAATATCTTTTTAGAAGCTCTCATTTCGGAATCTAATCATCATTAGTTAACAAGGTGATACTGTAGATTCTCTACATCAAACATTTTGGGTTTTTTTCTTTCCCTGTTGATCATTATCCCGTTCTCAATTGATCAACATTTCAATAAATGAATAATCACATTAATTATATTTCCAAAGCAAAATAAAACCGACATAGTAAAAACCCTGTTATGTTACTGCAAGCACACATCGTGGCTGTCCGATTTCAGGGATCGGTGATGGGTTTCTAAGATGTATCCTGCCTTATTGAGACAATATTTATTTATTTATTTACTATTTCAGGGGGCTATGTTGATGCTGACAATGTTGAGGTAGCAACTCCTACTATACGTCAAGTAAGCTTGCTTTAGCTTTATGCATTGATATTTTAATTTTGAGTTTAATTTACACACACAGACATTGATATGAATAAACTCCAGGATAGAAAGATACTACTGACGATCCATAGTACTTATTATTCCATACTAGCAGTTTACAGGGCGTTGCACGGGTAGTACTCCGAAACGGAAGTGATATAAGTCCGAAACCTGAAGTGGTAGTGCAGCGCACCAGGCCCGTGTCACTTTCCAGCTAGAGCTGCCTGGCGGCCCAAGTGTATTATTATTAGTATTATTCATTAGTACTATTCATTTTATCCGGTGATATTTCTAAACGCTCATCACAAACACAAACATCAGACAGATCAACTGAAGCCAAAACATGCAAATAAATAATGCAATCTGTTTTTCAGTACTTATACATTTCTATATAAAAACCTACATGTTCCAAGTTTATTATCAAGTTATTTTTATAGTCGTATATTTTTGAACTGTTGACGAATTTTCAAGTAAGAAACCTTTTACTACATGCTCCACCCTGCAAAATCCATATCGCAGCAAGGTGTCCTAAGTTAAAATAATCAGTTCTTGTACACATGGGAGTATCCTGTATTTCTGCGCAATTTATACCATTTTATAATATGGAAAATAGTCCCATAATAAAATCCACCCCGGAGAGTATTGCATGCACCACCGAAACCCACCACCCGCTCTATATTCCTTCTTGGATATGATACTTTTGGTATTGCATTATAGGTTTCGATATTTCTTAATCTTGATATTTTACTGGAAGTACAGATTTTAAACTTTATTGCATATTTAAGCCCAAAGCTTGCGCCGTGTATATCTAAAGCAACTATCAACTCCCAGAGCAAAGCTATTTATATAAATATAGGCTTTCTCTAGAGACGACTTTCTTCCCGTTGTGACAATACTAAATGCTATCCAAATAAGCAATGTAATTTATTGGCTTGACTATGACAGTATTGATATAAACTACAAAAATTAGTAGCATTGATATACAAATTTATTGGACTATATATAGCATTGGTATAAAGAAAACTATAATATATATGGTGCCTTTTATAGGAATGGGTGAATGGCACCCCATATATATATATATATAATATATTGCTATTTAGATGTATATAGATCATCTACTATTGATGTAAAATCAATGTAAGGCCACGTTAAAATCATATACAAGTATAATTTTCCCTAGTGCTTATGCTCAATGCTCGCATCTACTAAATTATAATTTAATTTATTTAGTTATGTCAAATCTGTTTTATAATATGAATAGCTTTGTTACTCTGTGATTATAAAATGCCTACATTTTCTACCTAACCACTACCTAATCTTATTCCAAATCAAAACTCTTCCTGAACTATAAATGAACTATACAAGGGTTGAATAAGTTACCGAAGTATGAAAATGATCTAACAGTTTATTCATGAGACAGGCAATATTGGTGTGTAAACATATGATGCAATCCATAAAACATTCAAAACGAGTAGGGTCACTCCGGACACCAAACGGGAATGTTAGTTATTGATAGTCATGTCAAGTACAATGCCAGCTTTATAAATAATGTCATTTACTTCTAAGGTTATGATGGAATATATTATCAAAGAAACAAGAACAAAATGCATAAGTTTAGGAAGTCTGGAATTTCTCATGGGATCATCAGTAGGTTTAAAACACAAAAATATTTTAAATATTTTTAGCTGGGGAAGTTTTTTTTTTTAAATTGTCAAACTGAATATTCTGGTTACGTGAAAATGGTTTATTGGTGTTTTGATGTTATGGGTTGAGGTTTGATTCACATATATTTATTCAGCTTCATAACAGACATTGAATTTATATATATTTTTTAATTTTTACTTTTTAAATCAATTAAAGTGTACATCCCTTACTCAATATTTCTTTTTTACAGAATACTGTATGCAATTTTAAGAACCCACATATTTGTAATTGTAATAATAATTAACTTTTGAAATATAATAATTCATATTATAATTTTAACAATAGATTTTGGAATAAAATTTGTAGACATCTTATTTTATTATATTTTTATTAATATTTTATACTTTTGTATTTATTAATACAATTTATTTTTCATTAAAATTAACAACAGTATTTTACATTTTTTTATGATATATTATATGCAAAATTTATACTTAGTAAAATTGTAAAAAAATTGGTGAAATGTTTTACCATTGTATGTAATTGTATTACCCTAATATAATTTATATCAAATTCTTATTTATTTCGATGTAGTGTTAAGAAGTTTTCATTTGTAATGAGGGAATGTTGATGTATATGTTATTTCATTGCAGAAAAAATAGAAATGTTATATTGAAATATTTATTGCAGATGATGAACAGCGAAGAATGTTACATGGTGGCTGATGATTTTGATGAAAATGGGTATGTTGATTTATTATTTAAATACATCAATCGCAAAATTTCGAAGTATTATTATTTTTTTCATTTTTTAAACATTTTATTTAAAAGACTGCCATATTTAGAGTTATCGCCCTTGATATATCTGATTAATGTAGTATATTATGATGACATCCAAGTGGATGTATACGCTATCTCCTGTCCGTGTGATATTAAGAAATCTTTATTTCAGCTGTATATCTTCCAACATTCCAATTATACACACTTTAATTAAAAAGAGAGAGAAAAAAGATAGAAAGTCTCACTCTTGGTATTACATTTGTAAGTAAAGACAAGTTTGACCCCAACCCATTTTGTTTATAATTTACACACTAAAACATCATTAAAATTCAATGAGGGTACAAATCTCTATTTCTTACTGATAATATTACGCGTCTCCTGCCTTATTGTTATAATATACCAAAAAGTAAATTTATTTTTCCTTTTTTATGTAATTTTATGTATTTTATTGATTATTACACCCATTATTACATAATATTGTAATAACACTTTTTTTATGTTTGACTTTGTCTTTCATTTACCCCCCCCACCTTCTTCGGTAAAGGATGTGTACTTATTCATATCAATTGTTTTAAAAAACAAACATTATTTAAAATTGAAATTCAAGTTAGAATCAATAAGTATTTCATATGCCAGAGAAACCCGTATAGGTAAGAGGTGTGAACAATTTGAATATTTTGAGTATGATAAGCTTGTTGTAAAGTTTTATTGTGTTTAATTATGTTTGCACCAGAAGGTTCATTTATCAATTTACTTTCCCCTTTTCTTTTTTTTTTCTTTTTTTTTTCATTTACTTTATTGGGATGACACGGGGGGGGGGGATTTATTATTTGGAAATTGGATTTGATCAAATTATTATCGTTTAAATAAAATATAGTGAAGTATAGTTGAACCGGGCCAAATATAACGTTATAAATTAGGTGTAACAAAATTAATTTTTCCCTAAATTCAGACCATTCAACTATAAATAAGATTTACATAACTATATTTTCATTATCATATCCTTGTGCATGACACGTACTAGTTTGTTATTAATTTGTTTTCAAATTACTTAATATTTCATGAAATAATAATGACCATACTGTTTTCGTTATAAAACATTTGTTGTCATCAATCTGTATGCTAATCAGGTAGTTTACAATATATTTAAATTTTAAAAAGCGTTCGTGGTAGTGAGGAAATTTAAATTTACAAATAAGTTGTACCTAGTCATTCGGATGATGTAAAATGAGCCATTGGTCGTTGGAAATTGAGGAAGAGTAAGTGGAAACCCATTGCACACAATCTGGGGTATTTTGTGGACCAGACGCTAAAAGCTATAATATATTGAATAAAAAGCTAAGTTATAAACAAACACGTTATCCCGTCTTAATTTATTTACAATGTAAGATTTGGATAACATTTACGTTTATGCAGCACAAAAAAACGGTTTGTAATTTAATGGCTATCGATGAATTACTTTACTTTCTTTGTAAGGGGCTTTGTTTGTGATTTGTTTTAATAATGCAATTTATATATTACGGATCCTTGTGTGTATCTTTTTTTATTTCGAAACACATAAACAGACCACTCAAAAAAGTTGACCGGTGTTCAATTGAATCCTTCATTGTTTGATTATAAATACATAACTGATAAGATATTTTCTACTTTTATTTCAGAGGTGGTGTCGATGATGGTAAGTACTTCTTACAACCTAGATTACATCTTCACGAACTAGTGGCTTAAAGATGGGGGAGGGGGTAAATAGATGTGTTGTGGAATGTATGGATAACTAATTAAGACAAGGACGAGCTAGTAATTTCCAAGATTAAAACTAAATACGAAATGGAGATTATTGCCTTATTTTGTGCAGTTTTCTCATTCGACAATGTTTATAGGTCTATTTTGGCTTTTTTCCAGGAATGAACAAATCGTCTTACTCAAGAGACAAGAATTTCTAACATTTTATATAATTATTGAAAGTGGCATTTCTTACTTCCTCAATTTAATCCCGTAGAAAACAAACATGACCGCATTTATTTAATTTGAAGCTTATAAACCTATATACATGTAGATGCCTCTTGACTAAACCATAATTATTAACTTGTCATGCGATAATTATGAAATAATATCATCATCTGCTTATTTTAATGTTCACTGGCATAATGTGTCATCTTATTCCAACAATTTATGTTTTCAGAACTGTACGAAGAAGTATAAAGGAGGGATTCCATTGGTGCTATAGAATAATGCTTTGTTAATATAATGATAATAATAATAATAACAATAACAATCAGTATTATTTATATTCATTGTATATATCGATCATGTATAGCTTAACTCATTTGTTTGTGGTACTCCATGGGACATTGTTTTCCTATTTAACTGCCCCAAAATCCATCTAAGTGGCTATTTCCACAATGTATTACTTAGACTTTTGATCGCTCGAATCACGTAGCTAAGAAATAAAATAGTCACATCTAAAGCACAAAGTTTTCAAATTGTCCATTTTGTCTTATAACTTGTAAGAATTACATGAAATTATGGAATTCATTTTCAGTTGTCTCAATGTATTATATTGTAATAGGTTAGTTTGAAATCGAAATGCGGGGTAAGATACAATAATGGATGAACATCCACTGTTGCTGAAATCCCAAGAAGCTAGTTAAATCAATTCGACAGCTGTTCAATTTGAAACAGTATATTTTCATACTCAAAATATTGAAATTTTATTAAATCATTTTACAATAACAATATTTTCAATATTTGTAGATACTGATTTAAGACAAATCATAAAGTTTCAAATTATGTATTGTTAATTCTATACAAACCAATGTCAAGCTTATCATAATCACAGATTTGATTAAAATTCATTTATGATTTATTTAATGAATTTATAGTGCTAATTATTTATTTATGCTACAGCATAAAAATGTCATTCGTTTTTCGCTTCTCCTTTTGTTGAACATTTCGTTGGAAGAGAATATAGAATTGCTTTTTTGTAGATAAAATTTACACGTATTATAAATAGACATTTTATATTGAAAAAAATGTGTACATGAATAATGGTTTACATTAATTGATTCAAGGTCTCACTTTCATAATCGGGTGTTCAATCTTTTTTGTGTTCAATGAATATTGTAAATAATGTTTGTAAATCTCAAAATATGTGTATGTTTAACATTGCACCTATCTAGTATGCTAATAAACAACAAATCTATAAAATACAGTTTTAAATAAATGGGACCACAGTGGCTGTAGCCCAGTTCTCAAATTTCTGGGATGTTCGTCTGAGGACCTGTCAATCGAAGTGTGTTTAGTTCTTCGGATGGAAGATAAACCCAATTTTCTTGATTGGCATTGCACGTAAAATATGCCATGACACTTGGAATTCGAAGAAGAGTAGGCAACATTGGCATTTACACCAATCCGCAGCATGTGAATTCCTCCAGCTTCCAGAAGTATTAATTATTGGGGAGCAATAATGCGATAACTCTGAAAGGCCGTGGGTTGGATTGGGTGGGAAAAATCGACTTAAAAGAGGGACATAGTGTACATACCTCATGCCCACTAGTACTACTGACTACCGCCCTCGCTGTCTTAATGATGAGTGAATTGAATACATCATACTACGTCATCATCGGAAATGTCACGTGAGGATCTACACTAAACCAATGAAACAAAAACAGATAGTCGACTAAATATAAAAGTATCGACGAGGCGTTAAACTAACTTAAAGCATTGCAGTTTTATGTCATAACTAAAATAGAGACGACAAAACAGACCCGTAATGCTATATTGCAGTGGACGTATTCGTTTTACCGTTTAGTCATGAAGCCTTCTTGGTAATTTTGAGTAATCGACCTATATTGATTGTATATGAATCGACTTTCTCGCACTAGGGCATTTTTTTCGAATGCAGGTTGTTCACGAAAAATGAACATAAAGGGTGCGATTTGACCGGCGCGTATTCCATTGTGCGCGCGTTACCAATGTTCCGGCATGGTCCCCTCCTGTCTCTGATGCAGGACAGAGGACATGGCCAGGAACAACGTAAAGTCGTTAGTACGAAAAACATTGACGTGCAAGTAAAGGAACCTTTGGCAGATGGAATTTGAGTAGACTGGAGAGCCGCTGTCCAGGCAAATTTTTCGTCATAGCACACTATGGCGTATGCCCGCCTTCAAGACGTTAAACCCCATTTCATTTCATTTATTTGCCCAAGAGATCTTCGTTAAAGCTGATGTTGAAAATCTCGAGGTCTAGGAGGGGGATCACGTGGCTTAGTGGGTAAGACGCTCGCTAGCCTGAATATCGGGTGTTCGATCCCTGCATTGGCCGAGAAAGTTTATCCATATTTTCCGGGGCGGTTCTCCCCTGTCAGTGATGCAGGACGGAGGGCCTGTCTAGTCGCTCGGGTGGGACAAAATACCGAGGTCCCGTGTACACATTATAAGAGTAGGCCGTAGCGCCGCTGCCCGGGCACAATTTCTCCCATAGAACACTGTATTGCGTATGCCCGTCTTCATTACCCCATTTCGGAGCAGAACAGTAGGACCCCATTTCATTTCAATTTTTGAAATCTAGGAAGATGAACCAAATACTTCCAACTGTCTTTTCACGCCCAGCTTCATGTTGTTTAACCAGTTTTCAGACAAAGAGGTCAAACTAAAACACAATACATATCACTGATATAAAATGACATTTATTGAATATCTTTTTTTTCTTAAAAAAGAAGGGAAATAAATTACCAGTTTCCCGTGTCTTTCAATTCTTGTATATAATTAAAAATTATTTGAATTTTCCAGTAATTCATGCCATGTCCATAATGACTTCCGTCAAAACTCATCATACCTTCGGTCATATTGTAACTATTAAAAATTTGAATTTTCAGAGGAGATAAAAAGTCTGCCATTTCTTTTATAAATCTAAGAACAGATGGCTTAGTCTGTGACTGCAGATTACCGTTCTTTAAGATTCCTGGAGAATGAGGCGTGGCCCATAAAAATTTAGGCCATTTGCTATTTTTTACGCCGTCTAGTGCAGGGTTAATATAACCATCTCGAATTGTGGGGAGATGCAAGTTATTGTGAAGACCTATCCCAAAAATAACTAAAGATTTAGGTTTGTTCTTAAGAGCTGCTACCCTAGAAGCAAATGTTTTCCCGTGATAAGCTGACATATGTGTGTCATGTTTTAATATCAATTTGCCACCACATAAATCTTCTGTGCTGAAGTCGAGGTTTATTCGACACTCCATTTCTGTAAACATATACATACCAGTACATTTATCGTGTATATCTGAAAAAACAATGAACCAACATATTAGAATTATCCTTACATTTAGCAAGTGATACCGTGATAAATATTTAAGGTGTAAATACAACAAACACTTACAAATCAAGTCACACTCGGGTAATTCAATATGTGTGGTTGGCATGAGTATAGGAAACCAAACCATAAGAGCCAGTTTTCATGAAGAATGAAGTGTGAACGCACCTTACAGGCGTGGCAGTATTATATAGGGAGCTAGGTGCAGGTTGTTTCGAAAATCGCGTACAAAATTTCTACTATGTTACATGTGGACAGCGGTGTTCAATACTCCGAACCCCGATTCTTAAATCACGGGCCCCTTCCCATGGGTGTGGGGGCGACAAAACGTCGAATTTTCGAGGTTAATTCGACTTTTCAGTACAACAATCAACTTTCGTGCATAGGTGGACGAACTTCAGATGCCACCAAAAAACGCTGCTTTAGAAGACCCACAACCCTTCCTTCCTCCCTTAAGAACATCCCCTTTACCACACTAATCCCGCAGTGAATATTCGCTTGGCCGCTAGTATCACTGATAAAGACGACATCTATGCTTCTTATTTCTGCAAAATATTAACTTTTTTCCTCCAACAAAATAAATTCTAAAACATTTTTTTGAAGTATAAGAAATGTAAATAAAGGTGTTTGAAGTATATCTGGCTAACAAATATTCCATACTTAGCTTAAATAGATACAGAAGTAATCTTTTTTGACGTTATAAACGCCATCTTAATTTGTTGGTGAACATTGGAATGTGACGTCACTAATTGAACTATAGCGGTCTGACCCTACAACTGTCAGTCATCTTGGACAAAGGTAAAAGTCGGCTGTCTTTAACTTTGTAAAACAAATTGCTCCTTTAGCCCCCTGAGAGAGGGGTTGATTCGACTTTCGCATACCACATTATTTTTTTCGATAAAATATATTTATCCGCTAGAACATAACACTCACTAATAGGCTCAATGCCACTCTTGTTGTAACTGAATAATAATAATCCTTATTCTGGTCAACAAATTGTACTATTTTACAATTATTTGATGATATAAATTTAAAAAATTGGAAAAATTAAACTAAATGATTTGAAAAGTCTAATGTAAACCTTTTTAATTGGATTAAAAAATATTTCGAACCCACTGGACAAGTAAAAAGGGTGTAATGGATACTTTACACTACAAGTAGGACACTTAAACTAGATTAAGGCTATTATTTTTTTTCTGGAGCTGCCAAGTCAGCAAGGGAGTTATTATCCCTTTAAGCATGCGAAATCCCCTCCATCCCAGACAACCCTTCCTTCCTCCCTTAAGACCCCCCCCCCTCCCGCCTGCTTAGAGACGAGTTAATTTGACTTCCGCGTACAACATTATTTTTTTTATATTAAAAGTTTCACTATTGATTCCCTGGAACTCAGTTGAAATGATCAGAATGACGATTTAATCCGACTTTTGCGTACAGCGGTCAAATCCCGTGCATACATCGAACAATTTCAGATGTCACCAAAATCAGTGCTTAAGAAGAACCATGGCCATCCCTTTTTCTCTTAAGACCCCCCCCCCCCCGCTTAGAGACTTAATTTGAATTCCACGTATACAACATTTATTTGTTTCGTTAAAAAATTCACTATTTGTTCACTAGAACATAACACTAACTTAAGAACGTGAGATCCCCTTCTATCTCTGAATAGAACGACAAAACGTGGAACGGGGAAAGGTTGAACGCCACTGTGACCTTCATTCTTATAATATGTTAGGTGTTCAAGTGATTCTGGGGGACTACAAAATAATCTTCATTTTGTAGCATGGCGAGGGTGTTATCCATTTTTCTGAACCAGAAAATAGGTTGGAAAGGAGCAGTTAAAGTGCCTTCTTCTGGTGACATAAGGTAAATTACGAAATTCATCGGGAAAAAGGACCTCCCATCGGTAAACCATGGATCTGTCCATACAACTATTTCCCCATATGAAATATGTGGATTCCAGGCATTGCTTGATCAAAGGAGTATTGGCATGAACTTGTAGTGATATATTGAGTGGTGTAGAAAGTTGTTGAATACGGGTTTCAAGAACTCTGAAAGCAAGGTTTCTCTTTGCCCATTAGTAAGTAGGTCGACAACACCTACGGAAGTAATGCATTGGAATCCTTAATGAAAATATCACTTCGTCTGGAACTTGGAGGTCTAGGAATATCATGAGTATGACGAATCCAACAGATTCTAATTAGGTAAAACAAAAAGCCGAACTATATAAAACTCGTTCTAACCCGTGGTAACGCTTAAGGAAAAAAATAATGTTGTACACGGAAGCTAAGTTAATTTATCTCTGATGGAGGTAAAGGGGGCGTTCTTAAATTTTTTAATGTAATCTAAGGTAAGTCTACATTGGCAGGAAGAATGATATAAGTTAAAGTTGACTTATATCGTCCGTTTGGGCCATTTCGCCCTTTCCCCGTTTTCTCAGTCTTATACGAGATAGAAGGAGATTTAGGGTTCTAAAGTTAGTGTTAGGTTCTAGTTGGGGGGGGGGGTAAAAGGGGGTATTCCTACTAGCGGAAGAAAGGGTTGTGGGTCTTCTTAAGCAGTGTTTTGGTGACATCTGAAGTTGATGGTCGATGTATGCACGAAAGTTGATCGTTGTACGCAAAAGTCGAGTTAAATTGTCGTTTCGTTCACTTCACCAATGGGCCCCAATTTTTGTCGCCCTTATCCGGAATGAAAGGGAGTCGAATCAATAATGAAAATTTTAACGAAACATTTCATGTTGTACACGGACTGCGAATTAACCCCTCTCTCAGCGGGGTAAAGGGGTGTTCTTAAGGGAGGAAGTAGGGGTCGGTTGTCTTCTTAAGCAGTGTTTTTGGTGACATCTGAAGTTGACGTATTCACAAAAGTTGATTGTTGTACTCTAAAATTCGACGGGGACCCGCAACTTAGGAATCAAGGTTCAGAGTATCGGAAACCACTATCCACTCATCTAGCATAGTAGAATTTTTGTACGCCATTTTAGAAACAAGCTGAACCTAGCCCCCTAACTATATCTTAAACCTAGTTGCAACGGTTGAGATATTGCAGTGATGTCGGAAATGGATGTATATGGGCATCTGAAAATCTGAACTTACCTTTTCCTACCCGCTTTCTTAAAGCTCCATCATACGTATTATTCCGAAGAAACAAAAGAAATTCTGTATATATGTGGCGAATATAAGAATCGCCACTTAAATAGAGTGAAGCTCCATCTAGTAGTTCACATGCCTCAGACTTATTAAATTTCCTTATCTTGCATCGTTGATCATATGGTATCCATTCAGAATATTCCGCATGGGGTGGTTGTCGCATATCAAAACAATTGGCACACTTACATTCTTGTATAGATTTTTGAACACATTTATTATTAAAGCAACACGGGGTCGGACCATAAGGGTCACACAACGCACGAAACCAGGTTATTGTTGGGCTTAAATGTTTGGGAAAACTTGTATTTCCACACATGAAATCATTTCTTTGAAGAGATATTGGTAACCCATGTTGTGTTCTCGCAATTTGTAAAAATGTCCTCATATCCGTTGTTTGTTCTGGTGTCAAGGGGTTAAGTTTCCACCAACCATAAGCCATGCCACGTAAGATATCTGGACATTTAGGGTGATTGTTCAATGAAGTTGTTACAATTTTCTTTCTGAGGATTTGATGTGATGCGACTGGTTGTAGATCTGTTTGGTATTTCCATAATAAAAATAACGATCCACCAAACAGGAATACGATCAAGAATTTACATTGGTTTACTGCTTTCTCCATTTTGTGTTTATATCTAAAGATAAAGTAGTTATATATCATAGACCGCACACAAAATTTATACGAACTCATTTTAGAATCTCAATTTATATTTTCTCTTATTTTGTTTCGTTGTGAATGACGTCGTACTTTGGAGGGGTGGGGGTATTTATCAACCCCGGGTAGGCCTACAGCTTGGGGCGGTAGCGGGATCTGATAATTCTCCAGTTTATATCATTATTAATTTATTAGACCTTTATTCTATTTTTTTGGATAATGTTATTTTACATCTCAAGCGCAAATCAGTACGTTCAATTTAATTATGCTCAAAAAATACAAGAATATAATTCGAAATATTACAGATTGCACTGATCAATTATATTCAAAAAGAAATGAAAAGATTTTATAATTCTACCTAAGCTACATAATATATTAATCTTATTGCAAGCAAAAATAATTTAAGACTTGCTTCTGTATCTATAAGGCGAGGGGCGCACATAACAATTTAAGACTTGCTTCTGTATCTATAAGGCGAGGGGCGCACATAACAATTTTGGGGGGATGGGGGGGGGGGTAGCCAAAATGCGACCAACTGATGCACATACCCCCAGTATACGTGTGACGCAATCAGGAGCAAAGCACCACAGGTGCGAGTATTCTAGGGGCTATTTGCAGTAGCGGATCTAGAAGCTGGGTTTAATGGGGTGAAAATGGGGCGGTTCCAAATCGCACCCCATAATGAACATCAACAAAATACTGGCTATAACATTAAGGGATCACGTGGCTAAGTGGGTAAGGTGCTGGCTCGCTAGCCTGGAGGTCGGGTGTTCAATCCCTGCATTGGCCGAGACAGTTCATCTCGATTTTCCGGCGTTGTTTCCCCCTTGTCAGTGATTTAGACAGAGGGTCTGACAAGGACAGCTGCCTAGTCGTTCGGATGGGACGAAAAACCGAGGTCCCTCAAATACATTGGCGAGCACGTAAAAGATCCCTTGGCAGTTTGAATTCAGTTGCTGCCCGGGTAAAATTTCCCTCGTAGCACACTGAATGGCGTATGTCCGTCTTCAATTAGCCCAGGTTAGGTGCAGAAGCGTAGGACGTTTAACCCCATTTCATTCACTCATTAAGCGTCCCCGTGGAACACAGATAGTATTGTATAAATATGTACATATAGTTGTCCGCCGGAAAGCAGTTTTATTTTAAGTTGACATAGAGTTTATGTCATATAATGATAATTGTGCCTATACAACACTTACCAATCTGAGAAAAATTAAGTCAATAGCCTGGCGTCTGAGTTGATTGCTGGGAGAAATTCTTGTGGACGAAATGTGAGTCAATGGGACAGAATCTCGATAATGCCTCTGTCAATTCCGCCTGTTTTGCAAGAGTTGGCATAACATTTGTATAGCCTGACGCCCCACGACCCACACACCAGTATACCTCGGAGTTGACTATAACCATGAATATGATAGTGCTGAGATAGTATAATACAACAGATGAGTAGAAGAATGGTGTTATAATGGAATTGAGCGCCGCAGACGCAAACAAAAATTCAGATATTTAACCGAGCTTTTAATCTCGCCTGTTTTGTGATTGTTTGTTTACCTCATTAATTTATTTAGTCGGACACCGACTGAGACTGTGGTAAATACTTGTTTGAGACCGACTATTTTTGTGCCATGAGGGGAAACATTTAATAGAACGACATACTCACAACATAATAACAGTGACAAACATTTTTTCAAACATGACAAGCAGACATCGATATTTTATACTATATAGTAGGGTTTGAACTCCCAGATCCGTGACCAATTTCAGGGGAGGAAGGTTTGACGACTGATTCTGGTAGGGGGGACTGTTCTGAGGATTTATGCAGTTTGCAACCTCTGGAAAGTGTGGGCAACTCTCAGGAGAGGCAAAAATCCAAGATGGCTGCCGAAATAGCACAGATACTTATAGTTGGGGGCAAATGTCATCAAACCGTCTTTGTTATATGTCATTTTTATAGTTTGCAGTGTCTCTGAATCTATTAAGAACACTTCCAAGCCATTTTGATGCAGCCATATTCCAATATGGCGGAAATCTGGCGGAAATGGTGAAAAAAACGGAAAATAATGCCATGTATTCTGGTAATGCAAATATGAGCTTGTAATATATTGTTTTTAGGATTTTCGTGGATGCTTAGTTCATTTTAATGGTCTCATGTCAATGAAATCTACATTAGATGTTTAATATAAAACCAAAGTCAGCAAACAGAAGATACAGAGGTACAGACAATATCATTATATACGCAATACGTCATTCATATAGCACCTACTAATATTATAATTTCTAAAAATTCATAGGCATATATCTTTTACATGAATCTTCCAAGACGACAACCTTCAATCAGAGTCTGTGTCAGAAAGTTCTGAATCTAATGCACTGTCAGACTCAGATGTGTCACTAATCATTATCCTTTCATCATCACCATCATCAATGTCTACGGGTGATCTAAACTGCACTGTCTGACTTAGATGTGTCACTAACAGAGGTATCATTATCATTATCCTCATCATCATCACCATCATCAATGTCTACCGGTGATCTGAACTGACTGTCTCACTCAGATGTGTCACTAACAGAGGTATCATTATCCTCATCATCATCACCATCATCAATGTCTACCGGTGATCTGAACTGCACTGTCTGACTCAGATGTGTCACTAACGAGGTAACATTATCCTCATCATCATCACCATCATCAATGTCTACCGGTGATCTGAACTTAAGTGGCAAGGCCGGGTTTATATACCGTACATGACTACATACATGTATTCCCTCATTCAACTCCCATACATGTCCGAGTGGATCAGCTACGTTACTGACATTGTATATTAGCATGATATTATGCTTGATAGTTCACTCTGTTTATGTGATGTTCCAGATTATCTTGAAAAGGTGGGATACGGCGTGTGCATTTGTTTATAATCTTAAGCCATTTGCTAGCTCTACCACAAGCTACAGTTGTGGAATTTTGGGGCATTATTGATGCATCTCAGCACAAATTGTTCCATGAAGGCTACCAGGTTATCGGATTCAGTTAATGCGACACTTAAAGCATCTAACAATGATGCACCTGTACTAAATGTGGACTTATATAGAGTCTTTTTTGGATTGGCCAAAAAATCCTGAAACTGTATCACAACCGGTTATCGGGTGGAACTGTACGATACGCATCGCCACATCACGTGGCAGTAATCTTTGTGCACAAAACAAATGCACCTTTCGTCTAACTGCTGCAGACACTGGGGAGACCCTGGCTCCATATGAGAAGCATAGCTTGATACAACCAAAACATCAGTATCTTCTGCGTCTATAACTACAAGTTCATCATTTCCACTCGATCTCAGTTGTGCATAAATGTAAAACATAATAGTGTCCGCCTCTAATTGGTCATATTCGAACAGTTGGAACCTGCAGTTGTTGGCTGTTAGATCATAACAATTCTTTCGGATATAGTAAATGAACTGAATACCTGAGTGTGTTTTAACTAATTTATCGAACTCTGTATGTAGAAACACCTGTAGTCTCACTTTATAAGCATCGTTTTAAAGGGGATTTGAGAATTCTTGAGCGTTCAGAAATTTACCATCGGCCTTTATATAAACGTTCTTGGTACCACCTTGGTACTGTTCTGGCAGTTTGCGTTCATAATCTTTTGTCTGGATTGGAAGATCGTATGAGTCAATCACAAATACGATGGTTTCAAAGCTAGATTGAACATGTTCACTACATAATCATGCCATGTTTGTGTATACATTACAATCTGCTTTCTGTCTGTCTTCTGTAGATGGAATCACTATTTTTTTAGGATGCGCATAAACCCTCCTTACATTTTCGAACCCTGGTTCATCGTCATTTCAATCCAGAGATCAAGTATCAGGCTAGAATAAAGTTTACCAGTCATAGAATGGGAGAATAGCTTTGAAACTACACCCAAAAGCGAAAATTTGTGAATGACCCATGCGATCTTCCGATCTCGACAAAAGGTTTTGAACGCAAACTGGTACCAAGAACATTTATATTAAGGCCGATAGTAAATTTCTGACCGCTCGAGAATTCTCCAATTTCCTTTCAAACGATGCTAATAAAGTGAGACTATCAGTGTTTTTACATAAAGAGTTCGAAAAATTAGTAAAAACACACCCAGGTTTTACATTTTATGCACAACTGAGACTGAGTGGAAATGATGAACTTGTAGTTGTAGACCCAGAAGATACTATGTTTCTCATATGGAGCTAGGGTCTCTAGCAGTTAGACGAAAGGGCATTTGTTTGGTGCATAAAGATTACTGCCATGCGATGTGGCGCTACGTATCGTACAGTTCCACTCGATAACCGGTTGTGATACAGTGTCGAGATTTTTTGGCCATTCCAAAAAGACTCTATATAAGTCCACGTTTATTGCAGATGCATCATTGTTAGATGGTTTAGGTGTCGCATTAACTGTATCTGATAACCTGGTAGCCTCCGTGAAACAATTTGTACTGAGCTGCATCTATAATGCCAAAGAATCCACAACTGTAGCTTGTGGTAGAGCTAGCAAATGTCTAAAGATGAAAAGATAGTCTGGAATTTCCTTGAAAATCACATAAACAGAGCGAACTATCAAGCATATATCATGCTAAGTTACAATGTCAGTAACAGTACATGGATGGGAGTTAAATGAGGGAATGTGTGTTCGTGTACTGTATATAAACCCGGCCTTGCCACTTAAGTTCAGATCATTGGTAGACATTGATGATGGGGATGAGGATAACGATACCTCTGTTAGTGACACATGTGCATTAGATTCATAACTTTCTGATACGGACTCTGATTTAAGGCTGTCGTCTTGAAAGATTCGTGTGAAAGGTATATGCCTAGGACTGTTTAGAAATTATGATATAAGTAGGTGCTACACGTATATGAATGATGTATTGCGTATATAATGATATTTTCTGTATCTTTGTATCTTCTGTACACTGACTTTGGTTTTATATTAACCATCTAATGTAGATTTTATTGACATGAGACCATCAAAAATGAACTAAGCATCCATGAAAATCCTAAAAACAATATCTTACAAGCTCATATTTGCATTACCAGAATACATGACATTATTTTCCACTTTTTTCACCATTTCCGCCATATTAGAATATGGGTGCATAACAATGGCTTGGAAGTGTTCTTTATGGATTCAGCGACCCCAAAAACTATTAAAATGATATATTACAGGGACAGTTTGGTGACATTTGCCCCCCACTATAAGTCTATGTGCTATTTCGGCAGCCGTCTTGGATTTTTGCCTCTCCTGAGAGTTGCCCACACTTTCCAGAGGTTGCAAACTTCATAAATCCTCAGAACAGTCTCCCCTACCAGAATCAATCGTCAAACCTTCCTCCCCTGAAATTGGTCACGGATCTGGGAGTTCGAACCCTACTAATAGTTTTTGTGTGACGTATGCAATTTATATATAGGCTCACAGATTCACACAAATACATAGTATTTGGTATTTATTCTGACATTGTTTGTTTACCTCATTAATTTAATTTTGAGATCGATTGCAGTGACTGCACTTATTTGAAACCCACTATTTTTCTCCCTGTGGGAAATTTTGTTCGTAGACCAAAATACTGACAACAGAATAAGAGTGAAACGCAACATTTTTTTTTCAAACCAAGCATGATAAGTTGAAAAGGTTATTAAATACTAACGCTTTGTGTGTGTAGCGTGACGTATGCAGTAAGCACTTATTTTGACACCGACTGCTCTTATTTTGCGACCGACTGCACTGATTTTGCGACCGACTATTTTTTTTCCTGGGGGGGGGGGGGATACATTTACACCCCTGTATAAAGCACGTGTCTTTAAACTAAATTAGTATAGCTTTTTATGCACACGGATAATTTTCAAATGACTTTTAAATCTTAAAAATGAAAAAGAAAAGATTACTACCTGTTCTGTGATCTGTATTCAGAATTTAACTAGATATCTATCTTTATTATAGCGTTTTTCTCTTGGTATAGATTATCTACATACTAGTAGTGTACCACGTGTCATGCACCATTTTATTTCGAACTGATGAGAAGTAAAGTACTAATTAATAGAATAACAGATGTCACACGGGATCTTGTGTTTGTTTAGATACAACAAAAACAAATTTTTATAATCAATTGACATACTTCCGGTATGACAGCGAGACCATGTGTTTCATCGACAATGTCTTACTTTTAAAATTGCTTCAAATTATGCCTAAAGACCTAGAAAGCTATTTCTTGCGATGCAAAACAGCGGCATCCGGTAATATGAACAATAAAAGTTAGGAAAGTGTGTCGCTAGATAAGGGGAGTGAGAGAAAAGACAGACAATCTAGTATAGCACTAGAAATGCAAACTCCAGATATCATATTCTTATTAATCAATATTTACGATCCAAACAAAGATAGGCCTATTTTTTTTCGAAAATTCAGGCAATATTATGCAGGAATTGAACTGAATTCACTATCATTTGTGGAGATTGGAACCTCATGCAAGACTATAAACTCGATTGTTTCAATTATAAACATTTAAATAATGAAAAAAGTAATGCTGTTGTTCATAATCTAAAAAGGGTTTTAATCTAGTCGATCCATGGCGTATTCAATACCCTGACATGGTTAAGAACAAACCCAACAAAAAAATCACGTCTTGACTTCTTTTTGATCTCAGAAGAATTACTACCAAAATTAGATAAGACACTCATTAATCCTGGCTACAGAACTGATCATTCCATTACAGTATTACAATTAAAAATTTCAAAATTTGAGAAAGATAAAGGGTTTTAGTGCTTTAATGGTTCTTTACTGAAAGATCACGAATATGTTCTCAATGAAACATAATCAGAATATGCTTGCTCCCCGTACAACCGAGCACGTTTAAACTTTATTGATTAAAGTAATTTACAGCTGAACATTGAAGATGACCTATTTCTGGAAATGATACTTATGCACATAAATCGAATGACAATCCCCTATAGTTCTGCAAAAAAAAAGACGAAGAGAAAAATATAAACAAAGTTTAACAAATAAAATAAATATTTGGGAAGAGTACTATCAACTTTCTGATTCAAAATTTATACTAGAGACCCTAAAGGAAAATAAAACAACACGAAGAACTAAGACAACACGATTTGAGGGACAAAAAATTACTGAACAAAAAGAAATTCTTCAAGAAATTAAATCATTTTATGCTAACCTTTATAAAAGTAGAGACGATATTAGAAGATGTTAATCTAGATAAATTACTAGATAAATACGAAGTCAATAAACTTTCAGATCTTGAGTCATATAGTATCGATGGAATTATAACGAAATCAGAGGTATTAACCGCCTTGAAAAACATGAAAAACAACAGAAATCCCGGGACAGATGGATTCTTTGCCGAATTCTTTTTAAAAAAATGGTCCGATTTAGGGGATTTTGTAGTTAAGTCCTACAAACACAGCTTTCATAAAGAAATACTTCCAATTACTCAAAGACAGGGAATCATATCCATACTACCGAAAGGTAGCAAACCAAGATAATTTCTAAGAAATTGGCGTCAAATCTCACTGTTAAATATAAGCTACAAAATCTTAACGGGGATATTGTCCAACCGAATAAAAATATTTTTACCAAATTTGATAAAATACAAACTGGTTTTATTGCATGTCGTTACTTGAAGAAAACACTATACTTCTCTACGATATTATGCATTAAGTAACTGTAGACAAAAAGAGTGGTGTGATCCTTTAAGTCGATTTTATGAAAGCTCTCGATATTATATCAAGGACATTTTTGAAAAAGGTATTGATTCATTTCAAATTTGGAAAAAAAATCAGAAAATGGATCAATGTTATCCTAAATGATGCGCAGCTCTGTGTATGTCAAAACAAATTATATTCTTCTTTCTTTAATATATCAAGAAGATGTAGGCAAGATGGTCCAATATCTCCATATCTGTTTTTTTTATGTGCCGAAGTATTGGGTATAATGTTTAGAAATAATACCCGCATAACAGGAATTAAAATTTTAAGATACTGAATATAAATTCCCACAATATACAGATGATACAACCATCTTTTTTGATGGATCTATGAAATCTCTAGAAATGCATTGACTCTCCTTGATAAGTATTCCAAATTCTCCGGTGTAACTCCAAATCTAGACAAAACTTTAGCATTCCAATTGGGATGTTCACAGAAGATAACCTGAATCCTATCTCTGAAACAGGTATAAAACCATCTCTGGAAAATTTTACGGTCTTGGGAATTTTCTTCTCAAGGAATCTCGATGAGATAGTCAGCATAAATTATACTCCTTAAATTAAGGAAATAAAGAGATTAATTGTAATGTGGTCAAGGAGATTCCTAACAGTAATAGGGAAAATGACAGGAGTGAAAAATATCCTAATACCAAAACTGGTATATCTCTTTAGTAGTTCACCTACTCGAAACCAGGAAGTTACTAAGCAAATTGAAACCATTATTTTTATACGCCCACATTTTCATGTGAACGTATTATGTCGTCGCCCCATAAGAAGAAAGAAGGGTTCTTTTAGAATCAAATTCCAACAACCGTGTGACAATATTTTATTATGGCCTCGACCTATTCATACACAAGTTGGAGGTCACATAACCCAACGGAAATAGAGAGATATATATATATAGCTCAAAATGACATATATTATACTGGTATTTTATCTTCCTTTTGGTTTGCGGCTGTAGTTTCGAGCCCTGGTGTGAGCGTGTGTGGCATGGAGATAGGGGCGCCTTCTCAACCTCGTGGGTTTCCTCCGGGTACTCCGGTTTTCCCCCACTGCTAAAGACCCCTACGCACAAGCGAATTATTGAAATAAAATTAAAGCCATATGTTAGTCCCGAAATGACCTAGTTGTGTTGAGTGGACGTTAAACCCCATTTCTCTCTCTCTCTCCTTTTGGTTTGTAATAAACATATTGTGGTGATCTGAAGCGCATGTTCATAGCCCGATCCGCGTCCTCGGTTTAGACGAACTCATCGCGCAGGTCTCAGTCATTGTTTATTGGTCACTGGGCGAGGAAGGCCGTTTCCCTCACGGTTAGTAATTACTAATTATTAAACTTGATTGTACATATTGTTAAGAACTCTGATAATGTTATTTTGTAGCTATGTTTCATTCTTATGTATATTGTAAATGTATTTTTATAAATCCGTCCTAACACGCGCTGTCGTCAGCCCGCTATCTATTGGCTGCACGTGTTTATGATTGACAGGAGTAGTAGGTGTGTCTTGTACCACGTGCTTACGTCACGTGATTTAGGGGTATATATTACCTTGTCCTTGCCCAATTCAGTAGGTGAGAGTTGAATAGTGATTAGCGGTGGTAAGAGAGACCTTTTCACTAACGAGTCTGACCCCGACTTATAGGGAGCGATTTATGGAGCCCCTTTAGGAGCGATACCGACGTATAGGGAGCGAATTATAGAGCCCGTTAAGGAGCGTTTGAGAGAGCCCGATAAGGAGCGTTGAAGAGAGCCCGATTAGGAACAGGTTTAGAGCTGACGAGTGTTAGACGGAAATCATTATTTGTGTATTGAGGAACAATAAAGAGAGTTGCTGATTGATCCGGTGTTAGTCTTTCTGAGCCAGCTGCTTGGTTGGCTACTCCCACGTTTCTTCAATAGTGAGCCCTCGACAGAATTGACGGATAGAGCCGGGCCCACTCTACCACAGTAATCCGCTCTATCCGGAGGTCCGGTTCACTACAATATTATATTTCTTTATGTTTCAGGTTATCCGCACTTTGTAGGAAACTTATATATACAGATATATTCTGGTGTAATTTTATAGATTTATATTCTTATTTCAAATACAGATGTGACGTCATCCTTTGATGTTGTCGTACCATTATTTCAAGGTGCCAAGCGTACATTATTTATACTAGTGAAATATTGGACCTGCGCGACATATTTCATTGAAATGCACATGGTGGGTAGTGTCTGTATTTTGGGCTGTTTAATGGTATTTGTGCAAGGTCTCGCGATTGACAATTTATCCACACTTAATTGTATATATATATATCCAGAAATATTAGTACAACCGTAAAGCTACACTACTTTGTTTCACTGTAAACGACAAAAAGATAAAAGGTATGCCGGGACATACTTAGGCGAAAGACCGAAGAAATTTATCGTTCAAATTTATCGTGGGAGATTTTAATTTTTTAAATTACACGTCTCCTTGTACTTTTTTAAAAAAAACATGATCTCCACACATCCAGCATGTGCCAGTATTTAATAATTATTTTTTTTAAATTGTCGACTTTATTTATCCATGTTGAAGCGACCACGAGATCAAGTTAGCCCTCACTATCTCAACCTTCACTAAGAATACCTACGAGTAGGCCGTAGCCCATACCGAGCACATTATTTTACTCAAGTCATGGTCACCCAGATAATTTGGTAGTGAGGGCCAGTTTGATTCGCTGTTAATTTAGTGAAGGGTAGGTATTCTTAGTGAAGGTTGAGAAATTGAGGGCTAACTTGATCTCGTGGCCGCTTCAACTTTGAAAAATAAAGTCGAAAACCCGACATCACGACATTTTTACGCGACATTACGACATTTCAAATGTATTGTGAAAATGTCGTAGTGACAGGTTAAAAATGCCGTGGTGTCGTGATGTTTTCAAAAATAAAACTATAGTTTAGCGTTAAATTGCATTCGTAAACATTACGGTCGCATAGATCACTTTCAGCAGCTCAATCTTCTACCACTAGTGCTCTTCCTGCTATTTGCTTGATTTGTAAAAAGTGGACACATATTAAAGTAGTTGGTAACTTTTGTCAATTAAAGTCCTTAGAGTAATATTTAATATTTAGTTTTTTAACTACATGTATTACAAATTCTAACTATTTCTTTATATATCAGACATGTGCAGCATGCATATTTATTTAGTCTTAACATCAATGAATTAGTGTATGTGTAGTGTGTATTGGTGTGTGTGAATGTTTGAATACACTATTTTGCCTATAACGCTTTTTAGGACTTTGAATTCTGTCTTATGGTTTGGATTGTTCGTACTTGGTTTTATTTTATTTATATTATATGTGTGTATATTTACGTATTTGATTTATTATTGTAATTCCATTATGTTTTGATTGTAATATTTATATCTGTTTGTATTTTATTTTTGTAGAGTTGGGTTGCCTGCTCTATAATCCAATTATCTTTAATAAAAAAAAAGTGAAAAGAAAGGTATTTTTAAAATTCCCATAGACCGCTCCTTTGAGCAAAAGCAAGTAGTCAATATATATTTTTTTTAAAATAAAGGAATGGGCAAACAAGGGACATTTTAGCCTATGCATTAATTTCAAATGTCATAATTTAGCACAAAACATCAGTTAATTGTTATTGCATTGTCGAACCTTATTAGGGGTGCCTTTGGTATGATTCGGTCGGGCTTTATGAATTTCCGTTTTGTGGGTATATTGATATTAAAAGGTATTTCCAACCTTATATGGAGGGTGGGGGGGGGTGCTGGGCCTTGCAATCCATGCATAGTTATATTATATGGATGCTACAGTGTCGACTTTATTAGAGACGAGGAAAGGTGGGCTTCCCACTTAGGGGGTCTATTCGGGCCCGTAGCCAGCCTATAAAATTTGGGGGGCTATTGAATTTTTTCGGGGGGCTACAGAATAGGGGGGGGGGGCTGAGGGATGTGGCCAGCTAAGAAATCATTATAATTGGCAAAATATTTGGGGGGGCTAATTCGATTTTTTTGGTGTTTTTTTTTGGGGGGGGGGGTATTCTAACCAGAATATTAGGGTGAACTCGACAATGCAAAGTAGTAGGCCTATATGTCTACACACGCAAAGACAAATACAGTAGGAAGAGAGCCTCTGATAAAGTATAGCTTCGCACACCTTGATTGATATTTGGCAATTATATATATTTATATTCGATTATATATAGGCCTATAATGTCATTGCTATCAAACAACATTTCAACCCTTCGCAAATCATCTTAACACTCTGAGCTGTGGCAGCGGCTCCACGGGGGTAGGAGGGATAAAGCTTGTCTGGCCTGGCATCGGGGAAAACTGTTCGTCCGAAAACACGGCATAGCTGACATAAATCTTTCACATTGATGCACTTTTTACATGTAAGCCGACATCGGCAAATACCAGTATTAATAGCGCACACTTTCTTTTCATTGGAAAATATGATTTATAACGAGTTTGGCTTAAAAAAATAGACCTGATTATATTATAGCAAAACAACGACGGGATCTATTAAATTCTCCTTACGGTCATGTGTATTTACTGTTATTCGCTATTTACTAGATTTTCATTGGCTGAAAGCTCGCCGTCTCACTACTTTAATATTGCGAGGACAAAAAATGCTGTCGTTTAGATTATTTGTTTAAAACGTTTCTGGCACATAAATGGGAGTGTGGTAGTTCTGTTTACAACATATTAGTGTTATTTCTCGAGAAATAAATATTAAAACTTCCCCCAGCGGTGAGTTGCAACGACTTATGAAAACTAAGCTAGTTAGAACTTCCCAGTCCTCCGCCTACTGATTTTCAGCACTGATTTAATAACATTTTAACATTCTAAAGTACACTATTTTGCCTATAACGTTTTTTAGGACTTCGTATTTTGTCTTATGGTTTGGATTGTTCGTACTTGGTTTTTATTTTATTTCTTCCGTCATGGGACTATTCATAAATAATGCCAGTAAAGTGTATTAAAGCTATCAATACATTGTATGGCCCGAATTTCAGTGACCCTGTCCGTCCAACTGAACCCCACAATCTACTCATAACGAGAGAGAGATCGAGAGAGAGAGAGAGAGAGAGAGATAGAGAGAAAGCGAAAGAGGGCGGGAGAGAGAGCAAGAGAGAGAGAAAGGCAGAGAGAGGAAGAAGATAAGAGAGAAATATGGGTGTAAACGTCCACTCATATTTTATCTTCAAAAGTACACTATATAATTATAGGATCTGAAAAATAGTTGGAGCTTAAATAAATTCATCTCCCGGGGCATATAATAAAGTACATATCTATACATATATCTCATCTCTTTAATCTCTCATAACTCTAATAAGTATTAGTTTGATCTGTAAAATCATCTAATTGTTACCAATACATTACAGTCTGTCATCTGGTTAATCCTTTGTGATAATAAAATAAAATCCAAGTACGAACAATCCAGACCATTAGACTAAATTCGAAGTCCTAAAAAACGGTTTAGGCAAAATAGTGTAATCGGGCAAAATAGTTTAATCAGCATATGGACTGTTCATCGTGTACAAAATATACGACAAACAGTGGTAACAAGTGTCCGGAGGAGTAAGCTTACCCTGCTGGCAGGCCACATCCGCAATAGCTGCATCCAATCTGTTAGGCGAAATCCCGGTAAAATAGCGTGATTGACCAACGAACTATCGGTGTGCAAAAAGCACGTGATGAACAGTGTTAACGATGTAGTAGACATATATTATCATGGATATAGTATAGCTGTCAATTAAATATGTCTAGAATAATAGTCGAGAGAGACATGTTATATTTACCAATCAAGTCAATATGACGACCATTAAACTTTTTAAAGGTTTCAATAAGTTTAGTTCGCAGGTATCCCAGTAGTTGAAGCTTAAATGACAAATGCCTCGATTACTCATCCATATTATTAGGTCTCTCATCTTGGTAATTCTTAATTAATGATTAATCGGTTATATGGTTTCCATAATTGTTATCTATATATATTGTTATCTTATTATTATGTACATGTATGTATCCTTTCTTTGTCTCTTTTATATTATAATTTTATCTATATGTGCACATCACCTTGTAATGTTTTTATGCAATAAAGTTTCTTCTATTACACGTCGATTTCAAACTATAACAAACGGTTATATTGCACCACATTTGTGTTAATTGATCATTATCTGCTTGATAACGATATCTGTATGTGTATCGAAACGTAGCATGTTAATTAATTCAGAAGTAGTAAATATCCATTTAAGTGTTGTTAAAACTAGGTTTATTTCCAGATAAATTTCACAGATTTTTGAATGAACTTATCGTACGCGTAGATTGACCCCGTATTAAACCCCATTTCATTTAATTGCCTACCAACACTCATTGCTACTTTATAACCATATAATTTTAAAATTCGCTTACCATGCGATCTAGAGTACAAAGTAGAAAATCAAAAGTAAAAAGAAAAAATTCTTATCCGAAATGGACATTTTCGTGTGGGAAACATATACCGCTCGTGGTTTTCAACCTAATACGTCCACTTTTTCAACTTTAAGTCGTAAATATTCTACTTTCAACAACATAATTTCTACTTTCAATTTTTCACATTCGACATTCAACTTCGGATTTTCTACTCGAGATTTTCTGCTCTAGATTTTCTCCATGCATGTTAAACAATATGATTATAATGAAATAATTCAACAATGACAGCTGATTCATTGTGTAGTTTTTTATTTGATATATTTAATATAAATAATATCAATAATATATGTATAAGTATACTTTAAATAACTTTGAATTAGTATAAGCCGAGAGGAATTTTGTTTACGTACATTAGGTACTGCTATCCCTTATTGGTGCATTGACAATGGTTGTTTCACTTTGACAGAAATTATGTGCATTTGACATTCATCTATTGGCGCGATTTGGGCAAAACCCCTAGAATGGGCGTGGTCAACAGAAGGCGGACATTGCTTACAAAAGCTATCATTTTACTGTTTACTTGGTTTCCGAAGTGGCAATACAACAATGAATACTAAAATATCATAAATAACTAACATTAAAGGTTTTTTTTTTAATTAGGTGCATTGTTACCAGCATCAATTGTATTTTTAGGTTGTTTTTTTTTTTTTAGAAAAGTCGAAGTTCGACCTCTGTCAAGGTTATACATGGCAAGGTCAAATAACAAAGTTACCCACATTATAGAAAAGGAAGAAAATATGCCGATATAAATAATTGAAATTGTTCCACTGTAAGAGGTATTACGTTTTTTTTTTAATTTGGCTACATGTAGATTTTGGAACTGTTGAAAAAAGTGGGTGTGGTCAGAAAACGGTTGCCATGGCAACTTGAGTCCCAGTATTTTTGCTGTTAACATTATTTTTCTGAAAGGCCAGATCATAGGCAATGTAAAAATACCAAAAATGTTTATTCATGGGGGGGGGGGGTACACAGTTACCCCTCCTAGCCCATGGACTACTAGTATTGAAAATCTGTCTAGCCCCGCAGCAATGTCATGACTTCATCCCCAAGTTTCTTCGTCAAAACGCAGTCATAGACATCGTCGCTACACACCACCCAAGCTCAGCACTATTTCACTTGATGCCCTTTCGGAAATTATCCATGAACCACTAGGGCCATACCATATCCATACTAAATTATATTCGATTTCACTTACTACACTATTCAACAAAAGTAGGGGATATTTGATTTTTAAGTGTTATTAAAGTCACCTAATGAAAGTGACGAAGAAACAAATGACAAAAGGATATGAAGTTCACATTGATCGATTTATTCCAAATGATCGTTAGACTAAGTAAGGCACTGACCATTATAAGGGTAAAATGATACCCGGGGTCAAACAGCAAAGTTACCACAGCATCACAACAAAGTCAGTAACGGGTAAATCCTCCTCTGTTTGCCAAACAAGCATTGATCTGACGTGGCATACTCGTAAAGCCGTTCTTCCAGCAACAATGATGCCCCCCCACCATTACAGAACCACTTCCAAATCGATCAAGTCTGATGACGTTAACGTCTTGGAAGCGCTCGTTTCGACGACGCCACACCCTCCTACGTCTGTCCAAAAAATCAACAGTGAACCTTGACTCATCTGAAAACATCTCATTTCTCCAGCGTCGATTATCCCAGTGTTGACGACCCCTAAACCAACGACGTCTTGCCTGAATGTGATGATCTCTCAAACAAGGGATCACGCGAGGACGTCGGGCGCGAAGGTGACCCCTTTGCAGTCGATTCCGAATGGTCTGGCCACTCACTCTCACACCAGTGTCTGTTTGAAGACGAGCGCCGATCGGATAAATTGATCCTGGGCTTGAGTTGTCGGCCTTGGTCGACCTGAGCGTGGTCTGTCCTGTACAGAATGTGTATCACGGTATCTGGACCATAGCCTGCGAATGAAAGACCGAGAAACCTTCATCGTCCGCGCTACAACCGCCTGTGTTGTGCCGATCTGTAGCATGGCAAGGGCACGTAACCTTTCATTTTGGGTAAGCCGACGCATATCAAAATTTGTTTTCTGGTCACTAAAACAATAAAACCGATGTTTCCACCCTGGAATTCAATGCCACAATGACTGTAACATTCAAAGTCAGAGTCGTGCAAATCTTGGGTTGGACCCCCATGCGGTAGCTATTGGCGCGTTTGGGCGTCACATGTAACTGGAAATATTTCTTCTGTTAGGTTCTATAGTGACTTTTTTCGTAGTCATTTGCATATTTTAGTATTATGCCCCCAAAATCAAATATCCCCTACTTTATTTGAATAATATATTTTGAAATTGCTTAAAACTTGGATTATGGTGATCCTGCATCCGCAGGGTTGTATCTAGAAATGATTCCACTACTGATGTCTTCCGCCCACTTCAGACACAGTAGTGATTTGACCAACAGAGTTCCTTTGCGCTAATTTTTTAGTCAAATGACTACAAAAAGTTTAGTGACCTAAACTAAAGCTCCCTTAATTTACACATAAACTGACCCAATACAGTACTGCAAATAGCTTAACATATAATAAATCAATTCCCATTGAAATAAAGGTGAAGTCTTAGCGCATAATTATATGATTCGACGAAACCCAGCCGCTACGCTAATTTTCTCGCCTAGTTCGAATTACAATGGACGGCCGTGGGAAAGCGCATGCGCTCCCCGTCTCTAGTGATCATACGTCACTTTCCATATATGGCTTCATGACCCTTAATATACGCAAATGACTGTAGCGTGGAAAAAATGTCCGAAATTTTAATAAACCTTAGTATTAATTTGTTGCTCAAACCTAAACAAAAGTTGATTATTGACTATGTTGTTTAAAAATGGTATGTAATGGGCGTCTTGCAAACTGGATTTGTCGAATCTTTAACTTTTACTCTGATCCCATTAGTTTTAGATGGGGTAAGAATTTTTCGTCAAAGTTAATCAAAATAAATGAATGAATGAATGAATGAATGAATACAATGGGATTTAATCAATTCATTTATATAATTAATTTTATAACTAAATTTTAATGTTTATGTGTACAGATTTTGTTTCCTCTAGATATGATAGATTGATTTATTAATCAATATAGATGTATATTGACAAAATAAATGAATGAATGAATGAATAAAATGCGATTTAATGAATTAATTTTTGATAATTAATTTTATAACTAAATATGTTCACAAACTTTTAATGTTTTTTAGTATTTTTTTTTCTCTGTGTATGATAGATTTATTTATTGATATTAATTGTGTTTTTTAGATGTATCCTGACAAATATCACACTGCTTTGGTAATATCCCTACTAAAGGCTTAAATGAAGGATCAAGTCAGTATTCTTAACAAGCAATCCATTAGATCCCTAGCAATCATAGAGGAAACCTATGTAAAAGCTGTGTCTACAAGGCAGATCAGATTATACAATTCAGATTTTCATTTTACCAACTTTATCTCTTTTTTTTTTGCTGTACAAAAAAAACATGTCATTGATTTAACTACATTCTTGTGCGTTGTTTAATGTTTAAAATAGACCCTTTCAACTTGAAGGGATAAAAAAAATAATTATACAATATGACATGTGTTTTTTTTCTAATTTGTAGATTTAGAAGGTGGTAATTTTATGGTAATTTTTCCTCACCAGAGTCCATTGTTTTACCTAAATGGAGGAAAGCACCGAAAGAAAATTGTGGAAAAAACATGTGTATTGGTGTATGATGAGACACATTGAATTTCCTCTTGGTATGAATCAATATTTTTTTAATTCCATTTCCTAAAATGAGGGTTGGGTGGCCGAATAGTTAGGGTGTGTGCATTGGATCATAAGGTCTATTATTTAGTCAAGTGACGTGGCTTGATTCCCCACTTACAAGTACCTAACAAGGGGTGAGTCACCTGTTCAATCTCTTGGGTTTTTTCAGGGTCCTCCAACTGCTAAAGATCTTTACATGCAGGCGAATTATGAAAAACACTGCTTTTTATACCATTAGTTTTTATTGATTGCTTTTCGGGGGATTAGAGTTCCGACCAACATATAGAAAAATTGCAATTCTACAAAGCTTATATGATGTGCCAAACCTGGTTCTGACAGCAACAGCATCAAGAAAAATTCAAGAGGATATGATGTATTAGGTTTTAAAGAAGAGAAAACAAAAGTTGTAGCAGCTTTGACCGATAGGTAATGAAAGACTAGTCTTAAATAAAAACTTAACATTGTTACTAATGTTATGCACTAATTAGGGCAATGCCATACCAACCTCCATGGGGAGTTGAACCAAGGACCTTTTGCTTAAAGGGCCAATCCCGATAACTTTTTTGGGAATAAAACTGCTTAATTTTGCGTTAAAATCATGTAAAACCCATTATCTAAGGCCGATCAACTAACCCGATTTTTGTGATACGCTTGTAAATAACTTAAACCTGACAGTCTGCATCTGGAAATGGAGATCTTTGTATCATACAGTATCTGGATAAAACCCGACTTTTTTCTATAAAAATAATATGTAGGTAAAAATTACCTTTTGTTATCAAGTACAGTACATGGGCCATTCACTGCATAGACCTCTCAAGAAACTTAAATCGATCATCAAGTCACCAAATGAAAAAAAAGGGTTACGTGTCCGGATAAGCAGTTTTGGCGTTCACGTCCAAACGACTCAATATTTTGAGTTGAAATTTTGAGACAAGGTATATACACTATTCCCCTATATTTTGGCGTTTTATTTTCATACATTCTCAGACTTTTATTTTTGAGCCTCTCTATAATACGGGATTGTCCCTTTAATAGCCAATCAAACAGACCACTGACTGAGGCACCCAAGCTCTCAAATCAGCAGCACTCCTCAATAATATGGATGTGGGTCAGTGGCCTTATGCATGCCCTTTAGATCATAAGGTCAGTCATAGAGTCAGGTGGCGTTGTTTCTATCCAAAGTGTGTACGTGACAAGGAGTAGGGTCACCTGCCCAAACTCATGGTATTTCTCACACGACCCTCTTTTTTTTCCACCACTGCTAAAGACCCCTACAAACCAGTGACGTTGTTTCGAATCCCTAGTTGTATGTGACAAGGAGTAGGGTCGCCTATCCAACTTCACAGGTTTTCGACAGGTCCTCCGGAATCCTCCCACTACTAAAGACACCTACGCGCAAGAGAATTATTGAAATAAAAACATTGAACCATATGTTAGTCCCGAAATGACCTAGTTTGTGTTCAGTGGACGTTAAACTCCATTTCTCTCTCTCACACCAGTAACTATTGAAATATAATTGAACCATATGTAAGTCTTTCCCCAATGCTGCATTATTTTGTAGTGCTTTTTCTTTGCAGGCCTAGCATATTCTTAGACATTCAGGCATCAAGTGAAAAATTTGAAAAAGAGCTAGAATGGTTATTAAGAGTCGTTTAAAATGGTAACAAAAAGGTCATCCTGTATGTGAGGTCTATAAATCATTGCTACCAAATATATCTTTGGTTGATGACATCATTTATTGATAAAGAAATGTAAATGATAAATTAGATATGTTTTATGCCAATACTGATCAATATTCCAAAGATCGAATAATGAAACATTTTGTTGGCATAAATGGAAATATCAAGGTTTAGGTAACCACTGTATGGAGTAATATTTCCAATATTGATGTTGTTGTTCATTGGGGATTACCATCATCAGTTTTGGCATACTGGCAGGAAGTACGTCGTAGCTCGAGAAGGGAGGGAGGGATATTCTTTTTGTTATGCATTTAAGAGAAGTGTCAACAAATGTAGTGATGGTGAATATTTAAAAACTCCGGATCAAAAGGCTTGTGTCCGAAAAACAATTTTAGAAATTTTGAATGAACATAATATTGATACATTAGGTAATGAAGAAACATATAATCATAGTACATGCACATGTAATTAGTAAATGCAAAAATTGTCAATGTTGTATTATTTGCCTAAATTCTTGTATTTGTTCATCAAAAATAAGTAATGCCTTTTCACATTTTGTATTTGGTAATAAAAGTTATTTACTGTGCTTCTTGCATTTTATTTATCACTTCCTCTCATAGGCATTTCTTATTAAAGTCTTGTTAGGCGGCTTTTCAAATTCTTGGTTACAATGTTTCTGTGAATGTTGAGATCCATATTTGGAATGTACAGTGACATAGACCTGGTTTACATTGGAATATGTTCTCATCGAACATCAATGAAACAAATTCATTTATATCCTTGCTCTTGTCTGCTTTATCATGTGCATATACAGTTGTTCTCGATAATTTGGAAACTTGATGCTCATAAATATTGCGTAAAATGTTCCCTACACCCACCATTTGACTGTTTTCTTTCAACTGTTGCTGTGGTCAGTTGTCCACCTGCTTCTTTCACACTTTCTGGAATATAGTAATAATTCACAGAGTGCATTTCCTAATTTTTTTAAAAATTGCTGATTCCAACAATTCTGGAAAATGTATCATAAAAATGTTTTAGAAGCCTGAACTGTTCAATAGTGAGATCAAGTGTGGTCACATACCATCTTAAAGGGCCAATCCCGATAACTTTTTGGGGAATAAAACTGCTTAATTTTGTGTTAAAATCATTTAAAACCCATTATCTAAGGCCGAACAACTAACCCGATTTTTGTGATACGCTTGTAAATAACTTAAACCTGACAGTCTGCCTCTGGAAATGGAGACCTTTGTATCATACAGTATCTGGATAAAACCAGACTTTTTTCTATAAAAATAATATGTAGGTAAAATTTACCTTTTGTTATCGAGTACAGTACATGGGTCATTCACTGTATAGACCTCTCAAGAAACGTAAATCGATTATCAGGTCACCAAATGAAAAAAATGACCCGAAATCTTAAAAGGGTTACGTGTCCGGATAAGCAGTTTTGGCGTTCACGTCCAAATGACTCAATATTTTGAGTTGAAATTTTGAGACAAGGTATATACACCATTCCCCTATATTTTGGCGTTTTATTTTCATACACTCTCGGACTTTTATTTTTGAGCCTCTGTATAATTAGGGATTGTCCCTTTAATAAATCAATAGCTCCATGAATTAGAGTTTGAAACCAGTTATATACAGTTCACAAAGAGAGAAATTGGGTTTAACGTCCACTCAAAACAACTAGGTCATTTCGGGACTAACATATGATTTAATGTTTTATTTCAATAATTCGCTAGCGTAGGGGTCTTTAGCAGTGGGAGGAAACCGGAGTGCCCAGAGAAACCCACGAGGTTGAGAAGGCGCCCCTATCTCCATGCCACATACGCTCACACAAGGGCTCGAAACCACAGCCGCAAGCCAGAGGTGACCACTAGGTCATCCCAACCCGCTTAAGTTTAAGGAATTGGTGGGATAGTTATGTGGGCCTAATATGGAAAGGAAATAATCGCTCTAAGTCTCTTGCTCGTCTCAATTTACCGAACTACAAAAAGATTTTAAAAGCAACCCTTGACAAAGACAGTATTACTTTTACGATGTTCTCATATTTTAGTAATCATATAACTTCTAAAATGTAGGAGTGTTGCTCACACTTTAGATCAAATGGTCTGTCAAGGTTTCAATGCCACACTTGTACATGGCAAGAAGAAGGGTCGTCTGTCCAAGGTCAGTTTGTTTTAGGTAGATGTTAAAAAATATCTCTCAAATTTTTGTATGAGGCTCAATAAAATAGTATATGCAACTCAAATCTGTACCTTTATACTCTTTATTAAAGTATTCCATTTGCAGGTCCATGCTCATATTTCTTCCAAGTCCACCATTTGGGTTTATGGTTCTGTTCCATATTAGAGTATATTTTAGTCTTGGCGAAGCAGCGCCATTTACTGCCGAAAGTAGGCGGTGACCAACCAAAAAGTATTTAGGATGATGACTTTGAAAAAAATTAAGCATATCAAACTTCCAATGTTTGATAATTCTTGGTCCGTAATTTTCTCGTAGAGCATCTTTCCTCACAATTTGCTGAAGACCATTCAACATTTAAACTATTGCATAATTTTGTTTTTTGTCGGACAGGGTTCCTGATACTGATGTTCTTTTTTTTGTGCGTCTGGTTACTTTGTCATTTTTACATTCGTCACTGCAAAACCATTTTCCATCCGGCACATCTGCCTCCTCCATATCTATACAATCCAAGTGGTACCATATATTTTTGCAGTTTTTACCACTACAAAAAACATTTTGGAACCAGCTATGTGTCGCCTGCAAAAACAGTATTCTTCTTTTTTATTATCACTTCCTGCATCTAATTCCAAATTTTCTTCACAGTTGGCTGACTAGACAGAAAAAAATCAGATCCAGTATCTTGCTGCATATTGTGTTCATATACTTTTGTTGCTCTGTCTTATCTACAGGAAAATCCTTTGGTAACTCTTTGGTTCCATTTAAGTTCATGAAAGACATTGCAGCTAACGCAATATAGCCTTCTGTACAGAATTAAAAAAACTCTTCATTAAAGTTGAAGCTGTCCTTTACGTTGGTGGTGACACTTCTGTGATTGAAATAGTTTTTGAGTTTTGAGGTGGTGTAGTGTGCCCTTCTCCCTGCCGCTACTGGTTTTATACACCCTGTCAAAGATATCCTGAGAAAGAAATAAAGTAAAACAATGATGTTAATTTGCATCATCTTGACAAATACAAAACATATATTGACCACCAAAATAAATTTAATCTATCTCATATAGTTTATGGGGGTGAACTTGTAATTGACAAGAAGGGGGGAGGCATACACGATCAAATTTTCTCGCCCAGCTAAAGACCCCTACACGCATTTGAATTATTGAAATAAAATTGAACCAAAATAGTCCCGAAATGACCTAGTTTGTGTCGGTAAAATCTAAGGTAAAATTTTGGATTTATACTTTAGTTCTAGTATTGTACCTGAAGTAATAAACACCGTTTATACCATTCTTGAATGTTTAGCAAAAAAAACCTTGTAGTTGCGCCCATGGTGAGGTTGCATTTGTCCGTGCACTCTGAGCGTCATTCCCTCTCCCACAACCAAGACCATCAGCATGTAAAGGGATAGTTAATGGCTTGCTGTTTGGTTTAGTTGGAACATATTGGTGATAATTCTCAATAATATCAACTGTATCGGACACTTTGAATTCATCTTTATCAAGAACACCCAGAGGAACCTGAAATATAGATTGTTTAGTCATTACCATGATATTTTTAAGGCACCAATCATGATGTAAATATTGAATAGCTTTATGCCTTCACAAAATATGTATAGATTTTCAGTAAATACATCCATTTTTTTGCACATTCACTAAGTAATAGTTATTTGTCTTGATAAGACATTTCAGGTTATGTTTTCAAATTAGGATCATTTGCAAATTTATTAAGCTTTACTGGATACTCGATTTGTGACCATATTAATTTCACAGGAGCTGAAATAATTTACTTACCAGAATGCTCTTTTTGCTCGATTCTTTTGAGTACTGATTTTTGATATGCCATACAATATCTTCATTGATGCCACCAAATGCTGGTATATATTTACACAGGATTCTAGTTAAGTTTTCATATGTATTTACATATGAAAGCTTATTGTTTCTGTTAAGATTATTATTCTTCCTATTATTATTTTTTTTCAGAATCTACCCATAAGATCTTTCTGAAACTTTTACCTACCCCCCCCCCCCAAAATAAAATGGGTGGTGGCTGTTGGGTAAATATATTTTCAAAACGTTTTTCGCATCCGAAATCACCGAATTTGACGAACAAATGCATTTGACCTACTTTGTTGTAATTTTGTGTCGATTTGACCTATTTTACTAATTCTTTTTTCTTTGAATACCTTGTAACCTTGCCTTCAAATCTGCAATTTCGGATTATCGAATTTCGAAAATTTGTCGCTGTGATTTCGAACCGGAAGTTAAATCCAAAAGACAACTTCTTCAATAATTGCACGATTTTCATGAAATTTAGTATGTAAGTAGATCTAGCTCGTGCGACTGTCATTATAAATTTTCTAAATTATTTCCCCTTGGTGATATTAAGGATCAAAATTTTCAAAAAATCGACGAAATGTAGGAGAGATTGCCTTGAATTTTATTTTTGTTACTAGCTACGACAAAACTGATTCGTACACAAAAAATTGAGTTTGTAGCCCAAACCGGAAGTGCAACCATCTTGAAATGTGAAAATCGATACTCCTTTGTTGATATTTCACTTACAGACTAGGCAATTATATTTTCCGAATCCTTTTAGAAAAGCCAAAAAACTTTTGGGAATAGAATTTTGATTTTTGGCAATTGATGGGCGCCATTTTGAATTGAAAATGAAAAATAGTGAAAAATCCACCTTAATGGGCTTGAAAACATACACGACTGGTCGTGGCTTAGAGAATCTGTCTCTTATGTACATAATCAATACATTTAAGGATAGCCTGGCTCATGGTCGAATGTTTGGCTTTTGAATATTTAAAAAATTCGAATTACCCCTTTGATGTTTTCCGTGCTGACAAGGTTGTTTTCGAGTTAGCTGGTTTTGTCTTCGCGCATGCGTTACGCTGGAACCAAAGGTACCATGAGTAGCAAATTACGGCGAGAAACTTTTTACGTTAGTACCTAGGTACCCTGAAATTTTCAAGGCGATATCTGCATTCGTTACAGTCGTTTGTTCGTGGCACCTACCGTGCGTCATGACTTTGCGCATGCGCTACGCTAGAACCAAAGGTACCATGAGTTCCAAATTGCGGCGAGGCGTTGGTACCTAGGTGCCCTGAAATTTTCAAGGTGATACCTGCATTTGTTCAAGTCGTTTGTTCTTGGCACCTGCCGTTCGTCGTTTACGGCTTCCGAAAGGTACACGAGACCTCGTTTTTTTGTCACATCCAAATTGAGTCAACTGGTGTGGTTTCTAATCCCCGGTTGTACGTGACAAGGAGTAAGGTCGCCTGTCCAACCCCGTGGGGGTTTTATCTGGGTCCTCGGATTTCTTCCCACTGCTAAAGACCCCTACGCGCAAGCGAATTATTAAAATAAAAGTAAACCATATGTAAGTCTCGAAATTACCTAGATGGTGTAGAGTGGACGTTTAACCTCATTTCTCTCTCCCTCTCTCTCTCTCGCTCCCTCAATTTGGACCCAATAACCGTAGGGGATACCGTGGTTAGCCAGGTTTTCGGGGTGGCGCGGTCCCGTGTAACTATTGACGTGCACTTAACAGAGCCCTTGGAATTCGATATAAGAGTAGGTATAGTAACGCTGTACGCGCAAAATTTCCCTCAAAGCACACTGCATGGCCGTCTTTATTATCCCGGTTTAGGAGCAGAACAGTAGGACGTTGATCCCCATTTCATTTCATTTAGTTCTATGCTATAAGGGGTTTTACGTGGCTAAGTGGGTAAGGTGCTGGCTCGCTAGCCTGAAGGCCGGGTGTTCGATCCATGCATTGGCCGAGAAAGTTCATCTCGATTTTCCGGCGTGGTTTCCCATTGTCAGTGATGCAGGCGGATGGCCTGACACGGACAGCTGCCTAGTCGTTCGGATGGGAAGGAACACCGAGGTCCCGTGTACACATTGGCATGCACATAAAATATAACTTGGCAGGTGGACTTCAGTTGCTGCCCGGGCAAAAATTTCCCTCATAGCACACTGTATGGTGTATGTCTGTCTTCAATTAGCCCAGGTTAGGTCAGAATAGTAGGACGTTAAACCCCATTTTATTTATTAATTCTATGCTATAATAAATGCCGACAAATCATTTGAACTTATTACACAATACCAGTCTCACAAGCGGCATTCTTATTACATTTCGGTTTGTGTTTCATGACGAAACGACTCCTCGGCTCGTTATTTTGATTATTTTTTGCCCGGGTGGAGTGTTTCTTACTATATTTAGATCTGTAACTTCGCGAGTTTTAAACCAATTTTACTACTTTTTTTCTCGTTATTTTCTTTAAGATACTTGATATAATCGATGACACGTGACGGTGAAAATTTACAAAAATATCTGTTTACTTCGCACAAGCGCTACGCTGGAACCAAAGTTTTCAGATCATTTTTTTTGCCCGGGTGCAATGTTTTTTGTAACTATATTTAGACCTGTAACTTCGCGAGTTTTTGACCAATTTTAATATTTTTTTTCTTGTTATTTTCTTTAAGATACTTGATGTAATCGATGACACGTGACGATGAATACCGTCATTTACCAAACAACTCCGAAATATACCCAAAATCCCCAAATTAACAAAAATGACTTTTTACTTCGCGCAAGCGCAACCCTCTAAACAAAGTTTTCAGATTATCTTTGCCCGGGTGCAATGTATTTTGTAACTGTATTTAGACCTGTAACTTTGCGAGTTTTTGACCAATACACGTGACGATGAATATGAAAGCTTTCATATCTGCATGGGACAGTAGCAGATCTAGTTACTATTGTTTTCATTTCAGAACGTAAGTCAATCCCGTCCATTTCAGAAGGCAAATAGGACTCTTAATGGAATATACAAAATGTTCCATGGGGTTGGATCCTAAATTGACAAATGCAAAGTAGGAATTCTGTCCAGATCGGCATAACTCTGCATCATGTTAAACATTTTAATTTTGTTATCTCGGGTCTGATGTCTAACGGACACTTTCTGATTGACAATATCAAAACAAATGGAAAGGCATGGTTGACCTGGAAATAAAATAGAGACATATTGTAATGTCTTATTACTAATAATAAACAGACAAAAATCAAAGATGAAATAATATGTATTTTGTTTACTTAAAGATCAATTTTCACTGAATTTGTACTTAAATTATAGCGATAAAACTGATTTCAGTTTTTATAGATTAGAAGGAAAACCGGTGGCCTACCCCTATCGCAAATTTTTCAGCACAAGCTCTGAAAATTGTTTTATTTGTGATAAACATACTTTTTTTTCAATTGTGCTTGTTGATGATGTTTCATCTGTTGATGTTGGAGTTTGTACTCTTAGTGATGTAGAGGCTCTAACTGCAGAAGATTCATCACTTTCCATATTATTACTTTGCCACGTATACTGTTACTATCACCCTGATAATGTCTACTACATCGTTAAGGCAGTTCTTCACGTGCATTTTGCATACTATAGTTCATTGGCCAATCACGCTATTTGACTGACATTTCGCCTAATAGATTGGATGCAGCTATGGCGGGTGTGGCGCCAGGCAGGGTAAGCTTACTCTTCCGGACACCTGTTACCACTGCTTGTCGTGTATTTTTGTACACGAGGAGCAGTCCATTTGCTGATTACACTATTTTGCTTGAATACACTATTTTGCCTATAACGTTTTTAGGACTTCGAATTCTGTCTTATGATTTTGATTGTTGGTACTTGGTTTTTATTTTATTTGCATATATGGTATTGACGAATCTGTGGAGACATCAGATTCTGGTGGTAACAGGACGTAATCCGAAACTGATTTTTCCCATTCATAAACATCAGCATTATAATTCTTTTTGATTCTAACAATAGCAGATCTTGTTGAAAATATTCCTGTACACAGTCCTAAATGACCGAAACGTGCAAACACCTGAAATTAAGGGTTACATATACATGTATAAATAGTTTGGAAAAATCATTATTCACAAAGAGATAAAAGGCTGTAAAGATGTTATGATTCAGGGAGCAATTCATTCATTGGTTAGAACATCACAATACATGGAATAGCTTTTCAATATCCTAAAGAGAATACATATACAATGATCATCTAGATTGAAATATACTTATACATTGCGAATATTTTGAAGTCAAAAATGAGAGAAAATGATTAAAGGTGGTAAATGTTTAAGGAGTAAAATTAGTACCAATGACATTTTTATTAGACTTCCTTGTAGAGGTAATATGTATAGTTACCTCTCTTTTACAACCTGCTAGCCATAACTGAAGTGAATTTAACTGCTGGAAATTAGTCAATACCCGTGGCTTCCTACTGTAGAGAATTACTGATGTTAGGCATCCCAAAACTGGCTTTATTGAATCATGCTGGCTTGTTGGCAAACTCAGTGTGTGGGACAGTTACTTTTTATTTCTTGATAATTGTCATCCCAATTAAATGCCTCAATACCCTCTTAAGTCTTGCACGGACTGCTTTATTGACTTCATTTTCTTGGATTGACACCTGAAAAAGAACACATAAACATTCAAGAGAGAGAGAAATGAGGTTTAACGTGCACTCGACACAACCTAGGCCAATCTGGGACCAACACATAGTTTAATTTATTTTAATAATTTGCTTACACGTAGGGCTCTTAAGCAGTGGGAGGAAACCGGGGATAACCCACGAGGTTGGACAGGTGACACTACTACTTGTCACGCGCGACCGGGGAAACGTAAGCACCTTATTTGACTCAATGACAGACATTAAGATACAACGCGCACACGCTTACCATTTGATTATCCAACCCCACTAAACTATTCATATCACAAGACATTTTTAAATCAAATGTTTTTTCTAGTTTGATTTAAATAAGTTAACGGATCTGGTTCAACTTTGTTCACAAAATTCCTTAATGTCGGTAACACAGTGCCCCGTGAATTTATAGATCCCCAAAATTTTGCACATAATCATAATTTGAATCATAACGATCTCAGAAAATCTGTTTCCTTAATGTCGGTAACACAGTGCCCCGTGAATTTATAGATCCCCCAAATTTTGCACATAATCATAATTTGAATCATAACGATCTCAGAAAATCTGTTAATATTTTAAAAGTGAGTAGATCTTACATGATTATTTCTTTGGGGGGGGGGGGGGTCTTTTGCTAGCACTGGCTTTGTACATGTATTCATCAATCTGAAAATCATATTGTAGAAAAATAAAGGAGACATACAAATATTTTCTTTACAAAATACAGATTCGGACTGGTATCTATATCCAATAATAAGTAATTGTAAATTTCGAAATGTTGACACAAAAAAAATTCTTAAAAGAAAACCTACTTAAAGCTTGTTAAAATATAGATCGGCAAAATGAGAGATTGTTTTGGTATCTCTCAATATAAATAATTTCACGAAAACAGTACATTTTCTAATTTTTTTAATAATTAAATTATAGTGAAAGTTGCATATTATAGTTAACTACATTAATATTCTAACCTGTGAACTGGAAACGCTTTCTTTATTTTTTTTGATAAGTAACCAGATGATTTGGAAATCTCTTGAATTTTTCTTTTGGCTCCCTTTTGCGTAAACTTTGATCTCGCCATTCTCGACACTGTCCACGTGCACGATGTACATAAAAATCTCTTTTTTTTTATATTGGGTGAAAATTTGATGTCATATTCTTCTTCTAATACCCCTTTAATTGTCTTATCTATTTTGTCCCTCCCCATAACCTTTGTGAATAAGGATCTTTTAGTAGCTGGCTTGCTACTTTTGAAAGCCTTCCCACAGGTGCAACATTCGTCCATTTTGGACAAAGTCTAAGCTTAGTTTCGGTTTCAAAGACCAAAGACACGTGATTTCTATCATTGACATCTCAGGGCGTTCCGATATACTCTGATAGTATTTTGCTATAGTCGTCGTAGTAGCAATGCCTTATATGGAAAGCGATGGGCGGAGTTAACATGTCGCGATATTTGGCGAGATTTGATCCGGGTAGTGTCATGGCGGCTCGCACATTTAAAGAATTACCGCCTGGGAAATGTAGAACGCATTACCACAAACAGTATCTGTTCGGTAACTATTTTAGTGGTCCGGTCTTCACTTTTTGTGATAGAATTACTTATTTCGGTACAAACTTACTGTAATGATATATGTTAACAATTAAGTGTGCGTTTGAACCTGTTTGAACTCGCGTCAAAGGTCTTAGACTGTATCACTTGTAAACGTTATACAGTAACTAGGTTGTATCCATTGTTCTTGACATTGTTTACCGTCGTTTGAACATTGCGACTGAGTTTGATGTGTATAACACCACCAACTGTTCTTTTCTAAAAATGAAATTTTCTAATAAAGCATTTATGCTATCATGCAGATAATGGGTTAAAGGACCTAAGTCCGTAACTCAAAATCCTCCAAAATCTTCGACATCGAAAACACGAATTATTGGTCAATTTAAATCAACATTGATGATGTAAACTTACCAGGAAAAGATGAGCTTCTGATATCCGATATTTAAGATAAAATAATTTTTCTAACATTGGTACACGAATCGTGTACCATATTGCGCTCCGGTCCTAGTTTTATTGAGAGACTCGAGGGACGAGGCTAGACACATTGTACTGTATCACACTACATATGTGGACTGGAATAACCAGGCGCTAAAAAAAATGCACTGGGTTGAGACTGAATGGCTTGTTTCGCCGAACATAACTGATTTGAAATTGGAGTAAAACGGAAAGCATTTAATGTAGATCAGTTTATATACATTCATATTACAGTATTATATGAGTTTCGACCCACTTTTGTCAATTTCTGGATCCCAAATGTTCGCGATTTAGCTCCTTTAAGCCAAATATTACACCAGACGCAAGTCACAGTACGGATACTGTTACTGTTCCTGGGATTTTTTTATACGTATACTAAACCCATGGCCGGATTAACCATAGGGCACCATGGGACACAGGCCTCAGGGCCCCCCACAAAAATCGCAGTTGCGACGAGCCCCCTCCTCTAGCAATACCATCATTTCATAGCACTCGCATGGATTGGTCCATTGAAATAACGCCAAAATGCTCTAATTTTGTGGCAGAATTTTATTTTATTCTGGAGTGTAAAATCTAAATGGCTCCACACAAGTGCCTGAAATGCCAAAAAATTACGTTTCCAACCTCCAATTCCAAGTCCTCCCAGACTTTCCTAGTAAATTAAAAGCTCGGTTAAAAGACATTATTCACAGTGTCCTTTCATCTAAATCTGGACATGTTAGATATTATCAATATTTAGTTGTTAATTACAATTCCACATATTTTCTTAAGAACCATACTGATTCCAAAAATAAATTCACCGCCATCAAAATAATTCATATGTTGGATTTTTTTGTAATATCTTCGTTGAATTTGGGGGGGGGGGGATTTATCAGCAAGATGTAGGTATCCCCGTGGGTACCAACTGTGCACCCTTGCTTGCTGATTAGTTTCTCTATTCCTAGGAAGCCGATTACATACAGGCACTCGTAAAATCAAATAAACGATTAGTCAGACATTTAATTTCACTTATCGATATATCGAATAATCCAATATTTAGTGATTATATAGAATTCATATGTCCCGAAATTTAAAAAACTACTGACAGTGACAATAAAGGCCTGTGTACACTACCAACATTTTTACAACGTTTCTCCAACATTCCTTGTTGCAACGCCGTGTTGGTAAAATGTTGCCTAGTGTATACAGAGAAAATAATGTTGTAAAAATGTTGGAGAATTGTTGGAAATTTGTTGCAAAAAGAATTGTCTGGTCAATTTTTTGTTGCAAGTTGTTGGTCGTGTTGTAAAAATGTTGCTAAGTGTGCACAGAACAAAACCAGTTTTCCAACATACTTACAACATCTAATTGATCATGTGATCTACCTGAAGTCATGTGACAAGCCCTAGATGGACAAAATGGCAGCCTCCTTTGAGATGGAACAGGAAGAACAGGGGGGAATGAATGAATGAAATGGGGTTTAACGTCCTACGCTTAAGCACCGTACCTGGGCCAACTGAAGACGGGCATATGCCATACAGTGTGCTATGAGGGGAAATTTTGCCCGGGCAGCGGCACTACGGTCTACTCTTATATCGAATTCCAACTGCCAAGGGATCTTTTACGTGCACTCAAATGTGTACACGGGACCTCGGTTTTCCGTCCCATCCGAACGACTAGGCAACTGTCCTTGTCAGGCCCTCTTTCTGCATCACCGACAAGGGGAAATCACACCAGAACAGGGAGGGTTTTGGACCCAAGAAAGAACAGATAAACTGTGGCAGAAGCAGCCAAAACACATGTGCTCTCCTTTAAATCATCCATGACTTGCCCACCAAAAAGTAATTTCCCGCTCTGTTTTTACAACAAACTTCCAACATATTCCCAACATATTTGCAACAAATTTCAAACACTCTTATAATAGTGTACACAGGGCATGTTGTAAAAATGTTGTAGAAATGTTGCCAATGTACACGCTGCTTTACGCTCCCTACTTAGATCTGCGTCTCTTTTTTGACCATTGCCATAAACTTAGTGTTAAATTGTACGATAAACGTGATGACTTTGACTTTACCATTGTTAGCTTTCCATTTATTAGTAGTGTTCGGAAATTCGAAAACTAATACTATTCGAATATTCGACGGGTCTTGCAATATGTTCAATATATTGAAAGTGTTTTTTTTTTCAATTTATTATAATTCCTAATCAATTATTAAATACGTGAAATCTCTGTTGACTCGCGAACAACACGCAAAAAAAATATTTTTCCAATTGCCAGTTGATCTTTTACGTAAACTGCCAATTTGTACACGTCAAGAACCGGCCTTCCACGACATCAGAGTAAGATTTTCCATCACCAATGTATAGGAATTCTTCCGCGATGCATCCGAAACAAAGAGCATTTCGTTCATTCGTGGGTCTAACACTGCAGCATTTCACGGACGATAATCGTTGTCATCTAGTCGCTTTTCTATATAAGCAGAAAACAGTCTCTTCATGTTGGTGATGAATGTGGCCCAGTGGGTTCACCCAGCTGTTTCTTCATGACGAACCCAAGCAAATTTATCACAATGTCATACAGATGACGTCGTATAGTGAGTTTCGCTAGACATGTTCTCAGATATAATGTAAAGTTTTTCAAGGATGTCACACACTAATAATAAGCTTTCACCCAGAATCAGAATTCAGCATCGGGGTCCCTGGCTAGTTACCGAATAACTGTCACGGAAGGGGTAGTACCCTTATAAGCAGAGAGAGAGAGAGAGGGAGAGAGATATGGGGTTTAACCTCCACTCGACACAAACCAGGTCATTTTGGGACTAATATATGGTTAAATTTCATTTCAATAATTGCGCGTAGGGGTCTATAGCAGTGGGATTAAACCAGGTGACCCGGAGAAAACCCACGAGGTTGGACAGGCGATCCACCTCCTTGTCACGTGCAACCGGCGAATCGAAACAATGACAGTTGAACCAATGACAAATCTTATGATACATCGCGCACACGCCAACCACCCCCCCCCCCCTTACATACAACCTGCAGTTAGGTAATCCATAGAAATATATACTGTGGGTAATCGAAATAAGTTTTGGGTGCAAATGTGGCAAGGAACGTCGCCTTTAATAATATTTGAACGCAAATAGAATAAATAATGTAGATATTCGAAATTATTCCAATATGGTGATTTTAAATCGATTTTATAGAATAAATAATGTAGATATTCGAAATTATTCGAATATGGTAATTTTAAATCGATTTTGATGAAACTTTAAATGCATGGTTATAACCTAAAGATCTTGGTTCCTGTCGATAGTTGCGCATATCGGGTCGGAACTTCCTGTATTATGGCCCCAGATTATACGCAAAATTGCCTTTGTTTAGCTTGTGGTCCCCTTGGGGGTCACAATTATTATCCGATTTACAAAATCGTTTCATTATTTTACCGTTACACCCTAAGGAAGGTTGAGTTCAATTTTCGGGAAAATCATACCAAAATTGCCATACAAAATGGCCGCCGTTTGTACGCGAATACTGGTAAAAAATTGTATTTCAGGGTTGTTGACCCTGTAGAGGTCACAATTTTAATTCGATTTTGATGAAACTTGAAATGCATGGTTATAACCCAAAGATTTTGGTTCCTTTCTGTATTGGCACATATCGGATGGTAGCTTCCTGTATTAAGGCCCCTGATTGTCCGAAAAATCCCCTTTGGTCCCTCTGGAGGTCACGATTATTATCCGATTTTTAAAAAAAACGTTTAACTTTATCACCGTTACACCCTACGGAAGGTTAAGTTCGAATTTCTAGGAAATCGGACCATAATTGCCAGACAAAATGGCCGCCCTTTGTACGCGAATAGTGTAAAAAAAATATGGTATATTAAAGTTGTGGACCCTGTAGGGGTCACAATTTTAATTCGATTTGATGAAAATTGAAATGCATGTTTATAACCTAAGGCTCTTGATTCTTTTCGATATTTGCGCATATCAAATAATTATGGCCTTTGATTGTAGGAAAAATCACTTTCGATATTGCTTGTTCTCTATCCATCTCTCGAAAATGTGGGCGTATCCTGCCTGGCAGTGCCAGCTTACTTTCTTTCATTATATTTGGAATGGCAAAATAGATAGAATCTCAAGAAAATTAATAGTACAGGAGTTTGAAAACGGGGGATTAAGAATGCCATCAATAACAATCAATATCTAAAAAAATAGATATACAAGAAAATGATAAATGTACATTCTGTACAAGTTATGTAGAAACTATCTTTCACACATTTGTCGAGTGTGAAAAAACTAAAATGTTATGAAATTTTTTTCTTAATTGGTTTAATTCGACCATGAAGTCCGACCTAACCTTGTCTCCAGTGGATATAATATTCGGGAAATTAAAACCATGCAATAAATTAACCTACTCTTGTTAATCATAAAGAACTACATTTATAAAAATAAACTATTAAACCAAACAGTATCCCTCGACGGTATCATAAGCGAAATAAGATACTACATAAGACTTGAAAAATACAAATACAAAATGAATTTGAATTATGAGACATATATTGACAAATTGGGTGATAATGAAGCTTTTTTTTTGCTGAATGATCGCTATTAGCTAGCTGTCCATGACCAGTTAATTTGAGGGGGGTTCAAGGGTGAAGATGATCCTTTATAAGTACCGTTGTTGGAAAGGGGGGGGGGGGTAAATTTTAGTATATTATTGATTTAATATTTCTCAATTTAAGTAACACCCGGCTATGTTATGGCTATGACATGTACATTGTTCAGTTTAAAATATGTATGTACTCGAAAAAACTGAATATAATTTGAACAATCTTGTGAATGCTATAAATGCTTTGTGGACAGCTTGGACGACTTATCTGCTGTTGGCATATATATGGATTGTTGCCTGGCAATATATCTTTCTATTTTAAGTGGTTTTGTCATGGCATTTTAGGAATAAGTATTGTATATTATTATATCAATCTGATTAAAACACAGATCCAATTTTTTTTTATAGTTCAAAAATTTGTTGTTACTTATCTTTACTACACTTGGATCTGGAAGAGTTATTTAACTCACGTTCTGCTTGAAATGGATGGTCTGTCGAATCGAGTGTATGCCCTTTTTTGCGCGGAACTGTGGTTACACATTAGCAACGATAGAAATCAAAACAAAGCAAAAGTAGAGAAAAAGAACATGGCGGTCGCTAATTGGTTAATCGAATGACTGACATTATCAGGTCAAATGTCGCTTGCTTAGTATCTTGTTAGATCTACATGTAGTGAAGGCCATCGAAAGTATAAAAACGAAACGAAATATAGATCTGTATTTTAATTTGATTGTATATTATATTTAAGTGAAGATGAATGTTGTACCTTGTGTATATATTAGCAAGATAAGATCATACATATAACAGATCGCTATTTTTTGGATACATACACAATATAAAATATTGACCATATCTTTCTTAAATTAAACGATGAAAAAACTGAATATCTACGAATTGGTTCTAAAAATGTGCTTAGTAAAATTAAATCCGATCCTTCAATTCGTGTGTGTAAAACTGTTATATCCCCATCACTAAAAGCAAGAAACATAGGAGCCATCTTTGACTCACATTTAACAATGGGAAATAATGATAATAATATTTGTAAGAATGGCTATTATAATCTGCGCAATATCAGTAGAATACGTAAATATTTATCTGTTGAGGCCACTAGAACTTAAATTCAATCTCATGTTATTTCATAAAATAAAATAAAACCAAGTACGAACAATCCAAACCATCAGACAAAATTCGAAGTCCTAAAAAACGGTATAGGCAAAATAGTGTAATATGGCAAAATAGTGTAATCAGCATATGGACTGTTCACCGTGTACAAAATACACGACAAACAGTGGTAACAGGTGTCCGGAAGAGTAAGCTTACCCTGCTGGCATGCCACACCCGCCATAGCTGCATCCAATCTATTAAGCGAAATCTCGGTAAAATAGCGTGATTGGCCAATGAACTATAGGTATGTAAAATACACGTGATGAACAGTGTTAACAACGTAGTAGACCTATATTATCAGGGATATAGTATATCCGTCAATGAAATATGTCAAATATTATAGTCGAAAGAGACATGTCATATTTACCAATCAAATCAATATGACGGCCATAAAACTTTTTAAAGGTTTTAATAAGTCTAGTTCGTAAGTATCCCTGTAGTTGAAGCTTAGATGACAAATGCCTCGATCTACTTAAAAAATCAGAATAGAACGAACAAGCTCTCGCGTAACGAATTAGCTGAGACACAAACACTCCATAAGCTGGTGATATTGGAATGTTACTACTAATAAAAGGAAAGTTAACAATAGGAAAGTCAAAGTCATCACGTTTATCGTACAGTTTAACACTGAGTTTATGGCAATTGTCAAAATCGAGACGCAGATCCAAGTAGAAAGCGTAATTGTCACTGTCAGTAGTGTTTTTAATTTCGAGCTCATCAGGATATATGAATTCTATATAATCACTGAATTTTGAATTATTCAGTGATAGAACATCATCGATATATCGATAAGTGAAATTAAAATGTCTAACCAATCGTTTGTTGGATTTTACGAGTGCCTGCATGTACTCGGCCTCGTATGAATAGAGAAACAAATCAGCAAGCAAAGGTGCACAGTTGGTACCCATTGGGATACCTACCACTTGCTGATAAATTTCCCCCCCAAATTCAACAAAGATATTATCTATTAAAAAATCCAACATCTGAATTATCTTGATGGCCGTGAACTTATTTTTGGAATCACTATGGTTCTTAACAAAATATGTAGAATTGTAATTAACAACTAAATATTGATATCTAACATGTCCCGATTTAGTTGAAAAGACACTGTGAATAATGTCTTTCAACCGGGTTTTTAATTTGCTATGGGGAATTTTAGTGTACAAGGTAGAAAAGTCAAAAGTTTGTATAGATGAGACTGAAGCAAGTGATCTAGATTGCAAACCATCAAGTAATTCTTTGGAATTTTTCAATATCCACATTTGATTGATACCACTACGAGAGTATATTTTGTCGCAATATTTTTGAATACCCTCTTTCACTGCCGTTAGTATAGATGTTAATACTTTTGAAAGTGGTTTAGTGGAACAACGGGATGAACCTGCTATAAAACGTTGCTTGTAGGGATTTTTATGTAGTTTAGGTATCCAATATAGCAGCGGCAGATCTGTATAGGTATCACCACATGGCGTACCAAATGAAGTGAGTACAGATCTGTGATTGGATATAATTTCATCCTTACTTAGAGTAGAGCGTTTATACGTAGCACTGTCAATTGGTTTCCCGAAATTTAGTTCTTTGAACAGGCAGTCATAATAATACCGTTTACATATAAACACTAGGTTATTGGATGCTTTGTCAGCTGGCACAATGACATACTTGTTATGTAAGGCGTTGAGATTTTCAACAATGCTAACATCATTGAAAATAGATTTAGGCCTAGTGTCAACTAACAAACGTTGCATATAAATTCTGCGTTTAAGTAAACGACTAATAGACTTAGTCCAATCTGAGAGAGTATCAGAGATAACATCTTCCCTCTTGGCCCATGATCTAGCGTAGTCCTCTACGGCATCCATAATAAGTTTGAAATTTTGATCCCATGAAAATGGTTGCGGTTCATGTTATTTCACGTCTTGATTGTTTGAACTCCCTGTTAACTGGTTTACCAGTAAAGCTTCTTTCAAAGCTACAAAAACTGCAAAATTCTGCAGCGCGTCTGGTTACAGGTGTGGGTTAACATGAGCACATAACTCCAATTCTTTACACCCTTCATTGGCTTCCTGTATCATTCAGAATTGATTTTAAAATATTGTTAATCACTTACAAATGTCTCAATGGTTTCGCACCCCCATACCTATCTGAATAATACAAATCCGCACTTTGGTGAGAAACACCCTTCTAGTGGTGATTTACTGTTAGAACAACCTCGAGCCAGACTAGCATCCTATGGCGAGAGGGCCTTCTCATTTTATGCACCGTTACTTTGGAATAAATTACCTTATGTTATTCGGAAATCACCTTCCATCATTACACACAAATCAAACCTGTAAACTCATTTATTCAAACATGCTTTTTACTGATTTTACACATTATATCATTTTTACATCGTCTTTTTTATTTTTTAGGAACTGTTTTTAGGAACTTCTTTTTATTATAATTGTATTTTTAGAAACTTCTTTTTGTTATCATTTGTATTTTTTAGGAACTTCTTTTTATTATATTATTGTATGTTTACTTTGTTATTGTTAAGCGCATCTGAACACTTCGGTGAAAGACGCGCTAAATAAATGTATTAAAAAATAAATAATAATAATATATGTCACAGCACAACTTATTCCACCTATCATTTTTTTGTAAAGTGCTGACCCCAGGGGCCTATCTCTGGCAGTACTCATAATAAATCTGTCTGGGAAAATAAAATCTCTGAAATCTCCAAAAAATATATAATTGACATACATTCACTGAAAGATGCATTAAGGATAATGAAGATAAGATAAAAAGCTGGCAGTTCTCGCTATAATAGTGTTTTAAAAAATAATAATTAAAAGGGAATAAGTTGAAAATTTCTGTCAAATTACTTCATTCTGGGCTGAGTTGTTACCTTGATTGTCATTGCTACCATTGATTATCTTTTTTTAAATTATATTATTGGTTTGCAATGTGTATAATTTTTGTAGAGCCCCCCCCCCCCCCGCTGCCCTTCTACTATAAGCCACGACTTTCAATGGCATTATCCCCCTATAGTACCGAATTATTATTTTCGCGTCCGTGCATAACCAAAAATTGGCATAAGTGGACCAAAATTAAAATAAGAAAATGTGTGGTCATTTTACGATAATACCATTATATTTCTAATATAAGTAATAATCAGCTACCAGTTTCCCGCGTCTTTCAATTCTTGTATATAATTAAAAATTATTTGAATTTTCCAGTAATTCATGCCATGTCCATAATGATTTCCGTCAAAACTCATCATACCCTCTGTCATATTGTAACTATTAAAAATTGGAATTTTCAGTGGAGATAAAAAGTCTGCTGCTTCCTTCATAAATCTTAGAACATTTGGCTTCGCCTGTGCTTGAATATTACCGTTCTTTAAAATTCCTGGACAATGAGGCGTGGCCCATAAAAATTTAGGCCATTTTTTTTTTGTACGTGGTTTAAAGCCGGTACTATATAGTCATCCCTGATGTTGGAAAATTTAAAGAAACTGTGAATTGCTAGTCCAAATAAAACTAATGTCCTTGGTTTATTCACAAGTGTCTCTACCCTGGACGCAAATTCTTGACCAGAGTCAGCTGACATGTGCTTTTCATATTTTAGTTCCAGTTTGCCTCCACATAAATCGTCTGTGCTGAAGTCGAGGCTTTCTCGACACGCCATTTCTGTAAACATATACATACCAGTACATTTATCGTGTATATCTGAAATGAAATTAATTATAATGATAAACAAATATCAAAGAATAAAATTGTTGTAAAGGAAATCAATTAAGACTGGTTATTGAAAAACAATATCCGGTCTTCAAACAGCTGTGACACTCGAAGTAAACTTAAACATACATCATTATGCATGAGCTAAATCTGCCAATTGCACGTCTTTCTTTAGACCTGAAATGTTATCTAAATTATTCATGTCCACTTAGTGAATGATTTATGTAAATAATCAATACATTTCTAACATCTTTATATTTAATTGTATAATGAAAATCTGTAGTTTGTTTGGCTGATTAGGGCCTATAACATTTAATCTATATATTTGACTTTTGTTATTGTTATTACTATTTGTGCTTTGTCAGAAATGTTTCATTCTGTTGTGTTTATTATTATTGAACTTATACTTGGTAATTTGATTCACAATAACTTTTCCTAGATATCACGTGGACGTAAGACTCCGGGAACAAACGAACGAACGATTCTCAATAAAACTCATGAACCTGCATATATGTAAACGTCTGATCTTCATTAATATAATTTGTCGGTAATAAATACTCAATTAGAATAATTAAGACTTCTGTGATTTAGGCTAATTTCTAACCCTGTCCGAATAAAGCTACTTTCCTTTGCCTACTTCCCTTTCAATTAACAATGTATGAGATTGGTCGATAAAAATAGCACAATCATCAAGGGCGGATGATTTAAAAACGCCCCCCCCCCCATAGATTAACCAAGGGGTTAGAGTAGTATAACGGAATGAAACCACTAGGGATACCGCATATTCCCGAAGCAACGGCCCGAGAAATCCCTCTCTGGCCATTGCTGGATTCGGTTCGGTTTCTTGGACTTTTAAGTAAGTGTGTCTATTCTTCTCGTTCAATCAAATCTACCACTTACGTACAGTAACATGACAGTCCGTCGTTTAATCTTAGGTCTTCCTTAATATTTTGGACAAAGATTTAAGCTATTAAAAACGTTGAAAGTCTGTTCGTTACCATACTTTACTTTACGTCAATACCGATAGCCTCGTTTGTCACGCAATTAGTTTTGCTGCAATATCCTGCTATGCGCTGGTGAATATAGCATAAAAAAAACGTGCAGCCATGACGTAACGTTATGTAAACACAGTTGCCCTAATTAAACGTTCTGTTTTAAAGGTAATACCTTTGTAACAGAGTCTGTGATTGGTCAGTAAAAGGACCACTGACCAGTCATAATTAGTGACAATAATACCCACTCAGTCCAGCAGGGAGTAGTAGGATTAGCTCTAGCCAAACGGAACACTGCGAGGAGGATGGGGATACCGAGTTTGTATTCAACTCTACTACTAATGCTAGATCCCCACACTGATCAGCAGCGAATATTCGCTAGGCCGCTACGATCGCTGATAAGATGATATCTATGCGACTTACTTAATGGGCAAAAAATATGAACTTTTTTCTTTCGACAAATTAAATTCTAAAACATTTTTCTATGTATTAGAAAAATAAATAAAGACGTTTGAAGTAGGTTAAAATCATTTCATTAGTGTAAATGGGTATTAAAATGAGTAAAAAGCAGCATTATGTCCGATTCAGTAACGTCTTAAGCCGGTTTTCCATTAGCCTGAAATTATACTGTGCATGCGTGTAGTCGAAAAAATTTGCTTAGCGCGAACAAATTCGCCTAGTGGAAAACCGGCTTTATGTAAACAATGCACGCGCCATTGAGCCAATGATTGACGTCGCTTGATGGGACGTCGCGTGTTCTTGAAAGGCAGTCATCTTTTACCGTGATTTTAGAAGACTTTTGTAATCCTAGGTGAAAAAGATTGCTAGGTCCCATTATCACGATTCGCGCTACAATTGAAATCGTGGTTTTAATTGTGAAGTAATTGTGATGATCCTATCGGTTTTAATTGTGAAGTAATCGTGATGATCTTATCAGGTCTATTCATACATTGGGGTCAGAAGTAGCAATCCTGTTGAGTGTGTCGAAACGTATTCGAACGTATCTGTGTGTACCACATCGTATATAGACTCCTATCGCGACTTCTGACGTATCAATATTATTTAGAACCTGAAACATACTGACATTTTGGTTGTTAATATTATATATTATGATACCGTACCCTGTGAAATTTGGGGCTGATCCTTCAAGTACACTTATCAGTTTTTGGAATTATAAAAACATACCTTTAGAGACTGTCCTTTTCAAAGCTCCATCATACGTATTGTTACGCAAGAACAAAAGTAATTCGGTATATATGTGACGAATATAAGAATCGCCACTTAAATAGAGAGTAGCGTCGTTTAAAAGATGACAAGCTTCATTGTAGTTAAATCTCTTTAATTGACATCGTTGATCGTATGGTATCCATTCGGAATATTCAGCATGATGGGGCTGTCGCATATCAAAGCAGTTCTTGCAACGACATTCTTGTGTTGTTCTATCGACACATTCATTATTAGAGCAACACGGTTTGGGACCATAAGGGTCACACAGCGCTCTAAAATATACTATTGTGGGGCTGATACTTTTATGGAAAGTAGCATTCCCGCATTTTGAGTCTTTTCGCTGCAAAGATTTTGGTAATCCATGTTGAATTCTTGCACTTTCTAGAAATATTCTCATTTCATTGGTCTGTTCCGGGGTCATTAAGTCATACTTCCACCGACCATAAACCATGCCATTCAGCACATCAGGACATTTGTTGTTTACTCTTGGTGAAATAGCACTCTTAATTACAATGTGAGAGTCTGAAGATGTTGACCAATGATTAGTTAGGAAGTTTAAAACATTACACAGCACAAGACAAACACAAGAACATAATATAACCATGATTAGTCTCTTCCTTTGAAAAACTATGACTATTGGTGCCATTAAAACTGTAATTATCTACAAAGATAGAGCAAAGTAGCTGGTAAGAAAGAGAGACAACTAGGTCATTTCGGGACTAACATATAGTTATTTCAATAATTCGCTTGTGCGTAGGGGTCCTTAGCAGTGGGAGGAAAGGCCTCAGGCCTAATTTGGTACCCTTGTAAAATGACGCGATTATTATTATTATTATTATTATAAAACCGGAGTGCCCGTAGGAAACCCACGAGGTTGAGAAGGCGCCCCTATCTCCATGCCGCATACGCTCAAACCAGGGTCGAAATCACAGCCGCAAGCCAGAGGTGGCCGGCCAGCTAGAGGTCAAAGCGCGGCACTCTAGACCACTAGGCCATTCCAACTCCCCAGCTGGTAAGAAACTTATGATATTGATCTTTTTTAAACAGTCATGGCTACTATAAGAAATTTGGTTTAACACCCTACTTTTCTGCACCAACCGGCCGGGCTAATGATGACGGACTAAGTGTACTTTGACATGCCGGTCAAACAGCATATAAATACGGAAACACAAATTGTGTATTAAAGTCTATATAGTTCCTCACCTTTTGGTACTTATATAATTGTCTTAAATCTCAGTGATTATTTGATCCACAAGAATAAATATAACCTTTATTTGTGTTATTGATCGTATATAGCCTACATATCGCGGTTTATATGATACTAGTATAGAACAACACGTTTAGACCATAGAGGTCCGTTTCTCTTCGAAAGATAATACAGTAAAGGCAGTACCGGATCTAGGGGAGGCAAAGTGGGACAAATGTCCCGCCCCCCCCCCCCCACATTTAGGGCCCCCCCCCCACAATTCTGTGTCATACTAGTATTTTATCCCTGACGGAGCCAACCAGTACGTGGGCTGAAGGGGCGAGGATTGGGGCCCTTGGCAGTAATTGATATTTGGGGCCCAGGGACTGGTAGGTACCAACAGATTTTCTGTTAGGCCCTAAAATTAACTTAATTACTTAGAAGTTCTACCAATCAATAGGTCCTAACCAGTACCGGGGACCCCATCCCGCGGTGTGATTGCTGGGACCCAACCAGTCCCGGGAAATTAACGTAATCATAGTATAGTAGTTTAGTCAACGGAGTTTAATGTTTTATGTCACCTAAAATAATTTCTTTAAAATAAAGTAAATGAAAACATCATAAGAGAAAGTATCTGTTTAAATACTCAAGTTGTCAATGAATTCTAAATGCCAATGAAAACGCTGCCTAAATTGTCTCAGATGCACTGAAATTAATCCTTATTTTAAAAAATAATTCCTGGAGGAAAACATCGCAGGCACTCAAGGGGGCGGAGTACATACTAGTATGTTCTGCGGTCAGTGCGAACAATTTGAACAAACAATAATTGGGGCCCCGCACAGTTGGTATGTCCCGGGCCCCCCACAAGGTTAATCCGGCCCTGAGTAAAGGCCTACGTAGTTTGATGCTGCAGTACCTCATATTCGTCCTGAAATTTTAATACAATAAAGAAAAGAAATGAGTTGATCCGCTTTAAAAAAAAGCTTATTCATGTGTGAAAACCTGGGTGAATCTTTATACTAACACATCATGGAATACACTTAAGTTAATTGTTAAGATGAGAAATTTGGCCATTCATATAAAGAGAAATTTCTTGTAATTTTTATGTATTTCTTGGTTTGTTCTACTTGCAATAGACAAAATTCTGAGTTTAAGAGAAATTACCTTTAGAACGTGTGCAATTTTTCCATATAATTTGCCTATTATAGACCGATTTTCGTACATGTATACATTTCTCTGATTTTCCTCCATCTGTTGCCAATATAGATTTCAAGGGTCTCTACACCATTGATTACTATTGCTTAAAATCTGGTATCAATTCTAACCATGCATGCTTATTGATTTTAGGCCTTTTTTTTAAATGTGACAAAACCAACACAGTGTTTTTAAAAAAAACAAACATTGTGTTTGTTTTATCACAGGTTACTATTTATTTATTTATTTATTTATTTATTTATTTATTTATTTATTTATTTATTTATTTATTTATTTATTTATTTATATCAAAAAATGCCCGTGGAAATGCCCTTAAGGTGTATGCATAAAACCACTAATAGTAAGTGCAGGAGAACCGCACCACACGCAAAACAAAAATCTACAAGATAAACCTGCTGACAAGACAGAAAATAGACATTGCAAAAATAAACAATTAACAAATCAAGTGAATGGATCCGGGGGCCAGCCGTTAGCGTCAACTGCGCTGTACAGTCCCGGGCCTGTTATGGTCCAGGCGTCACTAAAATAATTTACAAAAAAGACGTAACAAAAATACGACTAACTATATTTCCTTATTGTAAGGGAATGTCTTAAACTGCTAATCTATCCAATTAATTTAACCAATGGGTGTAAGTTTTACAAAATATTTTTTTAGGAAACCACCGTTCTCTGGAAAACTCCATCTCAGACTGTTATACGCGAAGGTGATCGCTGGGGCTTTGACTCAGCCCACCATATTGACATCGCATACGTGTTTAAGGTACTGAAAGAGGATTGGTTGCAGACTAGTTATTTGCCCCCGAGTTAGATCTTGGAATAAGACCAGTTATTTGATAATCTTGCTTACGAACATGGACGTAACAGACTTTAGACATATACTTACTGCTTACGCCATGGTAAATAATAAACGGATTTCTTCGATTATGAACAAACTAGTTAACTTTGGTTATTATAAACTTACCTGTGTGTTTGAAATCAACTCCCGTTAAATAAAAATCACTGCACAACTAATTATCACAACCGTGAAAACACGCACTCTCCTGAAAAATTGAAATCGAACAAACTTGGCTAAGAAAAATATCAACATGGAAGCTAAGTTACGTCACGCACGGGAGAAACCATTTCGTAAATAGGGGCAACAGCATAGGAAATCGGAATGCTTCACGACGATTCAATTTGGTTTAAGAAAGTTGTCGCCCCTATTTACGAAATGGTTTCTCCCAAAGTTAACTAGTTTGTTCATAATCGAAGAAATCTGTTTATTATTTACCATGGCGTAGACAGTAGTCATGGTCTGATGTTAATTTTTAAATATTTGCCACGTTTCTAATCAGTTCTTCGCGGATGCCATTTTCAATAACATGGCTCTTTTGGCTATTATTCTAAATATATTTTATTGACGCTTCTACTATTTCCTTGATTACTGTTCATCATGTGTATTATGCATATATGGACATTCCATTCGCTGATTACACTATTTTACTCAGATTTTGTCTAATGCTATGGATGCAGCTATTGCGCCAGGCGGGATAAACTTACTTTCCGGATACCTGTACATGGCCAACACTGAACAGAATAGTCTATTTGTGATTACTGCCGATACCATTTTATTATTTTTTTTTTATTATTTCCTTAGTTTATGTGAATAAATATTATTTAGAAAAAAAATGATACCTTCAATGTCTCAAAGCAGAAGAGTACATGGTTTTGGAGTAGCTACGAGAACGTAGCTAAAAACGTTGAGATATACTGATTTGTTTGTTTTAAGCTACGATTGGCACCCTTCAATTTGACGTTGCAAACCCATTTTTTTTATTAATACATATTGATCTTGTTTTATCTGTTTATGATGTATCAATAAAAATCTTTCATATCTTTTTTAACTCTTAATATTCGTGTTTAAAGTAATGAAGCGTAGTTTCTGTTTGGCATTCACCGCTATCAAAATTCTTTCATAGTTACACTGCTTTGCATATGCGCCAGTAATACATGTCCCTATAGTACACGCCCCTTTTATCATATTATCCTGACGGATACGATGTCCAAAATTGCCATTTTGATTGACTGTTTTAAAAACCTCATATTAAGACCGCCTTCATTATGACAGCCGTCAAAATATGCTGTTTAAAAAGATGGTGGTCTTAGTTACGATTTTAAAGCCTCTATTTTAAATACGACAATTTGTAATTGTTTCGGGTAGGATGAGACGGCGGAAATATTATAAATAACAATAATCAATCGTTGATTTGATAAAAAATATTGTCAATTTTGTGTAATTGATGCGGGGGTGATTCACGACGGACAGTGCAACGTTGGGGGCAATGGTTGAAAAACTTATCTCGAACCACGGAGGGTGAAGAGATAAGGTTCGTTATCTAGGGTTTTGAGATGCACGGGACGAAATCCTTTTACATACATTAATTTTTATTCACGTTTAGTAATTTATATTTCACTGTTTGATTGAATACCCCCAGCTTCATATCTGGTTGTATTCAACCATGGAATATTAATTGACAGTCAATATTCGTTCTTGACCATGATGGCACAGCAAGTTGTCCGGTTGACATTTTGTCTGACTTCCCACAGTAAAGTCTCTGGGAGACTCTGGGTCACCAAACCCAGCGGACTACACTGAAACTTTTGAATAAAGCTTGGTTTTCATAAAAGCATATAAATCTCTGATTTATACACCTCTTGCCACATAGCCAATCGTCTTTCCTTAATTTAAAAAAAGGTATTAAAATGTAAACAATAGTTGTCAAAAAGTAAAAGAATAATAAATATAAATAGTGACGATGTTTCATAATATAAAGGTGGCTTTGATCTACGATGGGTCGCGATCAGATGCTGGTTTATGGACTGGGATCGCAATCAACAAGGTGGGTAACCACTGGTATAGTCGATAACCTACAAACTTAACCACCAAGTATACAGTTTGAAAGTAAAAATATAATGCATTCAAAATTGGATATATTTTTGTCTCCGGCGAACCTGTCCTATTGTCGGCTTAGTGGTTTATTGAGTTAATTTCCAATTAATTCCGAGTTCCCACAACCATTTGTGATTGTCGGGGACATTTTCTTGGAAATATTGGAACTCGAATAGGTTAATAGAATTATATATTTCTTGGGAATTAAATGCGGAATAAATATTTGTTACATTTTTTCTACACCAGTGGGGTGTAGTATTCGAGAAAAAGTTCCCCCGTCAATCGGTTTTGGGGAAAAAAATTTGTGGCCGGTTGAAATTTGTGGCCGGTTGAAATTTTGGCCTACGGTGATCACATAAAAAGAGGGATAATTTCGGTATGAATAGATTTTCGAAATCTTCTGAAGAATTATCATGGTAAAATCTCGCACACAATTCACAAACCGATCAGAGAATAATATTTGGCGAAAATTAAATTCGAAATCATATGACGTCATCATTGAAATCCAAGACGGCGGCCAAAATGCAGCTATCTCATAAGTTATCAATTTCAAGTTTAATATATCTTGTAATATGTCTATCCTCAGGTTTATATATCATCTGAGTAAAAACTCATTTAACACGGTATTAAATCCGGGAAAATAATATTCGTGACTCACCGATTAGTCCCCATCGTCATTCAGATCAACTGCTTCCACATTCGTGCAGTTCTCTCCGCGGCAACCATGGCACCACATACATCAACACATTTGAGACCATTTTTACCCCACGTGCACATACTTGTGCCGTATTGGTTTCGGGTCGACTTGCATTTACACCTCAAATTTTGTGAACCGCAAGTGAGCTAGTTCGCCGTCTCCGGTATGACCGTAAATGTGTCTAACAAAGAGGGCACTACCGGCTTTACCAACAGAATCCGGTAACTTTTCAATTCAGATATGGGCGGTGTTATGCAAATGTGTCCTAACCCTCAAATTTACAAAAATAGTTTTTGTACATGCTTCAATTATTGATATGCAATATTGTTTTAAAATCTTCTAGGATGAGGCTCGGTATCTGCCCCACAGACCAAGGATCCACTAATCAGCGGTTCACACAATTTAGAACGATGTTGACTGAAAAGAACCTAATTGACGTCGAGCGTATGCCCCCAACGTATAGAGCGGCAAAATAAGACGAATCTGCATTGGATTCAACCGAATGGGGATGGGAAAATGACAGTTGATCTTATGAGCTAGTCTGAACGGACTAGCCACCAGCTCCCGACTTGGTACTCAACTTTTGAGGTGTAAATGCAAGTCGATCCGGACTAGCTCGCTTTCGGTACACAAAATTTGTGTGCGAGATTTTACCATTAGTAATTCGCCAGAAAATGTCGCAAGTCTATTCATGCCGAAATTATCTCTCTTTTTATGTGATCACCGATGGCCAAAATTTCATGCGGCCACAATTTTTTTTCCCCAAAACCGATTGACGGGGGGAATTTTTCTGGAAAACTACACCCCATTCTGTTTAAGAATATGTAACAAACATTCATTCCGCTCGTTCCACTATTAGGCTAGCAAGCCCGGCACGTCATTGATAAGGTATACGTTATAAGAAATTAAAGGAACAGTGTGATCACTTCAAAGTTATAACCTCTTATCGATCGGTTTAAATATTAAAGGTAAGAAATAAGATGTATAACTCCTCCCCCCCCCCCCTTTCTCTTTGATTGACTCCAAAATCCACTCCGTTCCCCCTACAACTTTTGACTTGACTGTTCTCTTAACACTGTACCGTAGTGCCCACTAAAAAAATACGACGTGGTGATGCAACAATGGAGAGATTTTGGCGAAAAGGCGTTTTTTACTTTGCCCAACTACAACTTCTTCAACTTTCCTTTGGGCTAAACGATTTTTAAATTGTCTTTGCTCCAAGATTGTATGTGGTTGGCCAGTTAAATTTGAGATATAAAAACTTGACGTAACTTTAACTATCCCCATACCCTAACCAACCTCTTAACAAATGAAATGAAATGGGGTTTAACATCCTACTGTTTTGCTCCGAACTGGGTTAATAAAGACGGGCATACGCCATAGTGTACTATGAGGGAAATCTTTCCTGGAGAGTGGTGCTACGGAGAGATAGAGATAGAGAGAAATGGGGTTTAACATCCACTCAACACAACTAGGTCATTTCGAGACTAGTGGCGCTATGGCCTACTCTTATATCAAATCCAAACTGTCAAGGTATCTTTTACGTGCACACCAATGTGTACCTCGGTTTTTCATCCCAACTGGACGACGAGACAGTTGCCTTTGTCAGGCCCTCCATCTTACAGCTGTCCTTGTCAGGCCCTCAGTCCTGCATCACTGACATGAGAGAACCACGCCGGTAAACCTAGATGAACTTACTCGGCCAATGCAGGGATCGAACACCCGACCTCCAGACTAGCATCTTACCCACTTAGCCACCATGATCCCCCAACCTCTTAACCCTAACTCTAAATTAAACCATTACCAAAACCTGCCAGAAAATGTTACATTAAACCTCCCTTCTTCAATTCTAAACTAAAATGACCATGCAAAAGGGGGCAGGGGAATGATAATTCTTTAAATAGGCGAACTACAGCTCATGATTAAAGAGACGGTGGAATTTATTGGTGTCGGCCTGCCGGAGGCAGTGGGAGGAAACCAGAGTGCCTGGAGGAAACCCACGAGGTTGAGAAGGCGCCCCTATCTCCATGCCACATACGCTCACACCAGGGCTCGAAACCACAGCCGCAAGCCAGAGGTGGCCGGCCAGCTAGAGGTCAATTGAAAGCGTGGCACTCTAGACTATTAGGCCATCCCAACCCCCAGGAGCGATAGAAGTTGCCCCTGAATTTAGTTATCTCACTTATGTTACCATGAACGTACCAGTAAATAGACTTGAGGCACAATACTTAACCTCAGCTTAAAGTTATTTTTTTCCATTGTACAAGCAAGCACCTGTGTCCAACTGTCAAATTTGTTTGCTGCAACAACTACAAATAATATTACTACAATTTATTCTAGTAAAATGTACAAATATCTTGCTATGTATAATAGCTTAAAGATAATAATATCAAAATGAATGTAAAAATTATATAATTATGATTTTGTATATGATCACATTGCTACAAAATATTGCTATTTCATAAAATAAATTTTAAAATACCAGATCTATTTGATTCAATGAAGCATCTAATTTTGAACTTTTAAATTGATATTTTGTAGCATTAACTTAGCTTTGGCTTTCATCAATGGAAGAACAACATGTTTTGTTAGACAGTTAGAACTTAGAACTTAGGGGCAAATATGAACTCAATATATGTAGTGCAGTCTGATCAATATGTACACATTTTAAATTAAAATCAACATGTATTGCATTAAGTATTCCTTGTCACTAACTATTGAAAATCACAACCAGCTACAACTGAACTTGCTACAAAAGTGTAAAAATATAAAATTTCTTCATTAGTTTCAAATTACTACTATTATTACATTACAAAGAAAACTTTTAAATCCAATCACAAGAGTCTTTATGCACATAACAATTCAGAAAAAAAACTAATTATATAAACTACTATCTGGTGGAACTAACAAACAACCCTGGATTACTATTTACAATTTTAACAATTTTTATATTACAATAATAAGTTGTGAATATATGATATGATTTAAGTGTACAATCAAAATCTAATAAATATCACATGGTCGTTCAGGTGGACAAAAAAATCAGGTCCCATGTTCAAACTGTTAGTAGACCTAAAAGATGTGACAGTGAGATTTCAAAGAACAATAGGCACAAACACTATTGTCCTGGCCAAATTATTCTACCTTAATGCATTGCATTATCTCAATATTCCCTATGTTCAAAAAAATAAAATAAAGTGTTTTAGTTTCATTTGAACAAACTACTTTATTATTGTTATTATAAATTGTTTTAAATTACCTACAGTAAAATAAAATCCATTGTTAAATTTGAATTCCAAAGCATGATTTCTCTTTTGCTTGAAAAATTGCACTCTCATCACATGGGACTTCATTTAATTTAAATGTTACTATAATTAAAAGATTTAATCATCATATTCAAATATACACATAAGATATAACATGTCAACTTTGACGCTGATTTTGCTCTCCCCCCCCCCTTCCCCAGCCGTAATCCAAAAGTAAATAGATGACTCATCAATTACTTTCACAATCTTTTAATAAAATTTCTAGAAATAAATTTGTGTATCACTCTGCTTATATAACCTATGCATATATCAAACTCATATTAGTCAAGGTATTGATTATGCTGAAGTTATAGTCTTTCTACAATTAGCTAGCCTTAAGAACAGATATGAAGCTGGTTGGCCAACATTTTAAATCTTACATTGACACATTCAGTCGAAAACACGTCATATTTAATAATGTATTGGCAAATCAGTTTGCTTGTCTCTGCTTAGTCGAAGCAGAAAATGTTCATCATCAAACTCTGCCAAGACTTCCCCCAATGAACAACTACACCAAGTTTTTATTATTCCACCACAGTGTTCCAAATAGTGTGATAGACAGGTGGACAAACAAATAAAAATAGTCCCCTACTTTCTTTGAAATGTAGTTAAAATATCATTTTCTATAAATCTATATAATAATAATAGTATAAACTATGGTCAATATAAACAAATGAATAAAGATTATAAGCATTGTTCTAAAAAAACTGCAAAAAAATGAATAATATAAAAGACAATATAAATCCGTCAAAACACAACATAATGGCAAAAGCATTTAAATATAACCCTGTATCTCCATCATAGCATTAAATCAATATAAACAAATCCATGACATAAAGGTTTTTAATAAACCAAATGCACCTCTTTTTGCACATTACCAACTTGTGTTATTATTAGTGGAGCTTTATAAATACATTCAAGTAAATTGCACTAAGAACAGACAAATAACCAGTTCAAGGTTTTCAAAATAATCACTTCCTTAATTAGTCCTCGGCTTCCTTTGTAACGTAAGATGACAGGGCTGAATTTTCAGTTGGAATATGTGTAAGTTGAACCTCTTCCTCTTGACTTCCATCACTGTTATCTACATGAAATAAAACACAGCATAAAGTTTAAAACCAAGGTCTATTAATAGTAACAACCTCTATTCCTCAAATTTTGAGCTTTCTATTAACCCCTGACTGAGAATACTGTTGATCAGGTATAGGGAGTATGAAGGATGATCACTACTGCAACTCCAATTTAATTAATATCAATATTCGTTCCTTAGATATATTTAAGAAAATAATACCTTTGATCACAGACAATGATTTTATAGTGAGTTTACAAGGTTTTAGTGTCAGTAGCAGTAACATGGCAAAAGATCATTGGATGACTATGAATTTTGAAATGGTTCCTTTCTAATGACGTACCTGAACAATGACAGCAAGTTTAGAAAGAAAATCACAGAAACACTGACTGTTTATAAGAATTATAGACACACGGAAAACAGATATGGAGTTCTAGAAATTTAGAATCAGTAATGTAATGAAGCAGAACTGTCTAACAAATCAGAAATTCAGAAATTATTAAACTATACATGTACTTACTTAAATCAGCATTAGTATACTGTTTGTGTGAAGGGGCATACAAACTTAGCAGCCCAATTACGTACACATTCCACATGCCATAAACTCCTTTAAAACAGAATGAAAACATGTTTACTAAGAAATAAAACAAAATTAGGATTTGGACATCATATAAATATGGTATGCTAAAGTCATTTTGATATCATTTAAATGGGGTACAAGCAAATAGCTAGCAAAGCAGATCATAAATTGTAATTCCCCTAAAATTGGTTGTCTTTAGTTTGATTCTCAGCTTTTAATTAAGAGTCTGTAAACATTCATGTTTTTAAAAGTACATTTTTAACATAAGGAAGAGAGGTGTTTTAGAACTCCTAAAAGAGTGGTTCCACAGTGTCAGTGGGACAAGGTAACCAATCAGATTGAATTAATTGAAACAATCATTAGATTATATCAAAGTAAGATATGCTCGAGGTACAGCATTATCAGTACCCAAACAAAGTGACATTTTCTTTTTTTTAAAGGACCATATAAAGTTGCCAGTATTTGTTTATGGGGCCAATTTGAAAGCCTGCCAAAGCAATCTCAGTTGTAAAGCAGATGTAATGATGAGTGATTTGAATTCAGTCGAAGGTAGCTTAACTTTGCCAAAATAATGATACTACTGTATGTAACTGTATTTGAATTGATAAATATTTCACCACATGATAAATATGTATTAGTGGTTCCTTATTTGTTTGAAATTACCACAAATTCGGATTCTAAGCTCTTAAAAAACATAGTATTCAACATACTACAACACTGTTTGGTTGAAAAGCAAAAAATACATATTAGCTGCATCATTTTGGCAGCCATATTAGATAGCCGCCATTTTGGCTTTCCTGCGGGTCATTTTCGATGTCATATTAAGGGGGGGGGGTAGAGGAGAGTCCAAATTTCTATTTAATTATTGACTTTGATGATACCTCTCCACAAATTTTTCACACCGTACCAAGGGAATCGACTATTAGTATACCCCCTAACAATAAGTTAGAATTTACCTGTGAGGAAAGCACTAGAATATTCTAGACTTATTCCTTCATCTCCCCATTTCCACTGTCCTTCACTAACTTGACTAATAATGAAGAAGATAGTAGTCAAAGCAGCACACAGTAATGTCAACACCATAAGAAACTTGAAGCGAAATATTAGACCCTACAATAAATTCAATGACATGTCTAACAAAGTTTTACAATAAACTTGAAAAATAGCTAGATAGATCTGTTATATTATTTTGTGAAAATTGGTAAATAGAGAGTTTAAAACTTTATTAACAATCATTAATTATGATAGTATAGGTTGCCAGACAACGAAACATACGCCCACAGCAGCTACTTAAATCGACCAAGCTGTCGACAAGGGTTGTCGCATATTTATTCTTTTGAAGGTAATTCAGGGCATTTACAAGACAATTTCATACAGATCAGATTATAATTATGTCGTTTGAGGGTTCGAAAGGTTCAGAAAATAAAACAAGGCATGCCACTCTAGAAATTATTGAAGGAAATTGTTGAAATTCAGATTATAATTATGTCGTTTGAGGGTTCGAAAGGTTCAGAAAATAAAACAAGGCATGCCACTCTAGAAATTATTGAAGGGAATTGTTGAAATTCAGATTATAATTATGTCGTTTGAGATTCGAAAGGTTCAGAAAATAAAACAAGGCATGCCACTCTAGAAATTATTGAAGGGAATTGTTGAAATTCAGATTATAATTATGTCGTTTGAGATTCGAAAGGTTCAGAAAATAAAACAAGGCATGCCACTCTAGAACTTATTGAAGGAAATTGTTGAAATATAGATTATAATTATGTCGTTTATGGGTTCGAAAGGTTCAGAAAGTAAAACAAGGCATGCCACTCTAGAAATTATTGATGGAAATTGCTAAAATTCAGATTATAATTATGTCGTTTGAGGGTTCGAAAGGTTCAGAAAGTAAAAAAAGGCATATATTGATAGAAATTGCTGAAATTCAATGGGATTCATCTTTTTACTAATTTTAAATGACGCATATAAATTTCATACATATCGGCAGATAACTTTCATAAATCAAGCATTTACAAGATTGAAGAAATGAAATAAGGGCCATAACCCTAGAAGTAATTATTATAATTTCAGGAAATTCAATAGGCTTTGTGGTTTTACCAATCTAAATCAAAATGATGCATATAAATTTCATAACTTTTAGAACATTCACAAGGTTCAACAAAGTGAAACAAGGGCCATAACTCTAGACGTAATTAATGGAAATTGCTAACTTAAATAATGCATAGATCAAATGATAACTTTTTACGTTAAAGAGTTCACAAGGGCCATAACTCTAATAAAAGTAAATATCGCGATATCTGTTTTCCGGGATATCGCCTAGCTGTACGCCCACAGCAGCTAAATAGTCTGAGCAGTCAACAAGAGTTGTCCCATATTTTTACTATTTTCTGTAATGAAACATTTATAATACACTAAAAACTGATTAAGAGTAACAACTCTTTAAGTAATTATCACATTTCAATGTGGTCGTATAAAAAATTGATACAGACCATCTGTGCCTAAATACTAGGTATTCCTGAAAATTTGCACCAATGTTCATTCCTGTCAATCTTGGAATTACTAGTATGATCTTACAGTGTTTTTCTGAGTAGCCCTTTACAAAAACAAGTAGTTGTGTCACTTTTTCTTCATTTTCCCATTAAATTGTGGCCTCATACAAAACTTTCCAAACAGACCATCATCTCCCTGCAACTTATTTCATTACCAACTATTACAGATAATTTCACAAAAATCTGTTTTGTATGGATGGACAATGGACAGACAAATCAACATGATGGAGGGAGAGGGGTGACAACAACTATACATTAACATTTGAGCATATAAAAATGGAAAATGGGATTTTATCTGTTAAATGTATTTTTTAAAAGTACATAATGCCTTTTGGAAACATAAAAGATCATGTAAAAGCTAGAATTAGAAAGATATAAAATATACCATGTAAAACTTTCGACGAATGTTACTCATTCTTGGTAGAGCTGTCTTCTTGGCACTAATATTTCTGAAAACTTTGAATATCATATATGAGAGGAAGAGAAAATAAGTACAGGCAGCCATTCCAGCTAGAATAATAAAAGCCAACTTCAGACAGTTAAGGTGTCAAACAATAAAAAATATCAAAATATTTTTCGAGCAATAAGAGATAAAATTGGCCATTAAAGATACATTATGCAAGAGCTAAATCTGTTTTTTTGCAAGTTCTAATTTAGGCTTCAGAATTCAGATGTTATAGCAATTATAAATTAGATCTCCCCATTGATTCTGCACTGTTCAGGTGCAAGCAATTTCAACGAAAATCCATTAAAATTTCAATTTAAGTTACAGTTTCCTGTTTGTCAAAAATGACCTTAGTCATATTTAATAAATAGTCCCACGCCCCACGGAGGCCAACCACTTGCATGTCAGCAGATTGTTGGCACCATGTAGGTTTGGCTGCATCTTCTGACTAAAATCCACCCACCCCACAAAAAATAAAATAAAAACTCTTATGAAAGTAATCACGTAATTACAAATTCAAAATTGTAAGTTTCTCAAATGAATACAACTACAAGTCTTAGATCAGCATTTGAGTACACATTTTTTAAAGGATACAGCCAAGTGTGCCCCTGTTTCTGTCACCCAAATGGTATAAAATGGATTGGCTAACTGCATCCCTCTAAAGAAAAAGAGAACAAAAGATAGTAATGATTTTGAAAGTGATACACATCAACACAAACCAAAAGATAAGTTGGCAGGCAACAAACCAAATTTCCATCACTCCTACATGTAAGTCATTTGATCCATCCACAAAGGTTATCACATATCTCTTCTTTTGCACACAATGATGAGGACATTTAAACCAGCGGCTGCCAGGCAGGATATGCCCACATTTTCGAGAGATGGATAGAGAACAAGCAAAACCGGAAGTTATTTATCCTACAATCAAAGGCTATAATTCATTAAATTACAATTTGATATGCGCAAATATCGAAAAGAATCAAGATATTTAGGTTACAAACATGCATTTCAAGTTTCATCAAAATCGAATTAAAATTGTGACCTATACTGGGTCCACAACCTCGACATACCATATTTTAACCTATTAGTGTACAAACGGTGGCCATTTTGTCTGGCAATTATGGTCCGATTTCCCTGAAATTCAAACTCAACCTTCCATATGATGTAACGGTGATAGAGTCAAACGTTTTTTTAAATCTGATAATAATCGTGACCTCCAGAGGAACCATAGGCGTTTTTTCGGACAATCAGGGGCCATAATTCAGGAAGTTATGATCTGATATGTGCAAATAACGAAAGGAACCAAGATCTTTGGGTTATAACCATGCATTTCAAGTTTCATCAAAATTGAATCAAAATTGTGACCTATACTGGGTCCACAACCTTGATATACCATTTTATAACAGTAATCGTGTACACGCGGCGGCCATTTTGTATGGCAATTTTGTGCCGAATTTTTCCTAATTCGAAGTCAACCTTCCTTAGGGTGTAACAGTGATATAATCAAACGATTTTTTAAATCGGATAATAATTGTGACCTCCAGAGGGACCACAAGCTAAACAAAGACGATTTTGCGTATAATCAGGGGCCATAATTCAGGAAGTTACAGTCCGATATGCCCAAATATCTAAAGGAACCGAGATTTTTGGGTTATAACCATGCATTTCATGTTTCATCAAAATCGAATTAAAATTGTGACCTCTACAGGGTCCACAATTGATATACCATATTTTAACAGTATTCGCGTACGAACGTCGGCCATTTTGTATGGTAATTTTGGTCCGATTTTTCCGAAATTTGAACTCAACCTTCCTTAGGGTGTAACGGTGATATAATCGAACAGTTTCTCAAATCGGATAATAATTGTGAACTCCAGAGGTACCACGAGCTAAAATAGGTGATTTTTCGGACAATCAGGGGCCATAATTCAGGAAATTACGTTCCGATAGGGGCAAATATCGAAAGGAACCAAGATCTTTGGGATATAAACATGCATGTCAAGTTTCATCAAAATCGGTTCAAAATTGTGACCTCTATAGGGTCCACAAGCTAAAAACGTGATTTTTCGTACAATCAGGGGCCATAATCCATGAAGTTTTGATTCGATACGTGCCAATATCGAAAGCAGCCGAGATCTTTTGGGGATAAACCTATATTTCAAGTTTCGTCAAAATCGGACAAGAATTGTGACCTGTAGAGAGTCCACAAACAATTGTGGACGGACGGACGGAGGGACAGGGGCGACGACATAATACGTCCACATGAAAATGTGGGCGTATAAAAACACTTAGGGGATACTCAACTGAATGTTTTGGAATTAAATTCTCTCAATTCAGAATATACTGTCAATCGAGTGAAAAGGAGAATTTCGGATTACAACGCATATCTCAACCAATCATGGGCAGATGAAACATATTTGTTACTTAAAATACGTAACGATTCTACTCCCACCACCTGAGAGATCAGGACTGGCAGATCTGTGACAGAACAGAACTGAATTCTGTATCACTTGATTGCAATTCTGCCAATTCGGGACGTTCCTGACTGACAATTGAGCACCTCCTTAGAGTGCCAACAAGATTATCAAGGGTGATAACTGTGAGAGTGATTACCAAAAAATTGGTAAAAAGCTTAAAGACTGCTTTGTCTTATGAACATAAACATTTCATATAAATTTCTTTCATGTCTTCATTAATCAATGACATGTATATAGTATTTATCTGGAAACAATTTCAACAACTAATGAAATGAAATTATCTAAAGAAGCTATCGAATTTAGTCTATAAAAGGAGAGGCAATATCCTAGTTTTTAGCCTACTACACTATTTATTGAAAGTTCATTGTAAATAAAATAGACTGCTAATAATCAACTTACTTTTCACACATCTCAAAGATAAAGAGACAAAGACATCCAAATACAACCAAGGATAAATGTATCTTGTATCTTGATAAGCTGTTCTTCGGAATGGAATCCTGTAAATATAGTACATATAAATGTATATACGAATATTTTAATATATCTATCCAAAATGATTGTTAAAAAGTTGTGTGCTGTTCATGATTCTGGTTATTTGACCAAAGGCTTGTGGACACCAAGAAACATAATGTCACTACCATAACAATGTCATAAAATAAACTCAGCACATACCATACTAATTTCCTGATGCAAATCCGTCATCATTCATATTATGCCCTGAGAAATTAATTATCTGCCAATAGTTTGAATATTACCAGTGAAACATCAGGAACAATGTGTCGGGCAGTGTAATTCAATGATTGTTCTTCATCATTAATAGATATTCATGGAAAAATATAACCATTGGTATAAAGCCTTTATACAACCCTTTTACATCTATAATTTTCCAGCAAATATCAATTTTGAACACTATTTCAACACTCATTCATCAGGGCCCGGTTCCTAGAAAATTCTTAAAGTAAGCAAAGTCGTGCTTTACTTTTACTTACGTTAGAATCTTATAAAAATACCGCCCCTAGAAAATTCTCAAGACAATTCTTACGTAAGCACAGGTCAAGTATAAGTCTAAGCACATTGTGACTAGTAATGCTTACCATACACTGAGACTATGATGCTCTTTAAAAACCATAAAAACCCTTTTGGTTAGCGAATTACGTCATAAATTTGTCGTCCCTAATACACATAATTAAAAAATGTACCAAAAGATAAAAAAAACGCAGACACATACAAACTATCTGAATAATTGTGAGAGCGCCTAAGTAGCCTGTGTGTTTGTAGCTTATTGTTTACTGATTGACAAATACATAAATTGGTTTCAGGGTAGGCCCTATAGATAGGCCTAGATGCGAAATTTTCTATATGTGTAGCATTCTTAATTTCTTTGGGAGAAGCATTTTCTCTGTCTTGTAATTGTCTCTTGGTATCAAAAGGTGTCAGAAATGCCGTCGAATAACTCTACGGTCAGCCATCTTTTTGAAGCAGAAACAGACTTAAGGTTGGTAAGCAAGCCCTATACCTTGCTTGGAACTTGTGCTTAGACTGGCTATGTTTAAGAACGAAGTTGTGCTTAAGTTTTTTCTTGGAATGCATAATAACGTTCTTGTGCTTACAATGAAGTCTACTTTAAATCTAAGCACAAGACCATTCTTAAGAATTTTCTGGGAACACAAAATAAGGTAAGTTTACCTTAATGCAAAGTCGACTAAAATCTAAGCACAAGAACGTGCTTAAGAATTATCTAGGAATCGGGCCCTGGATAAAAAGCATAAAAAAATAAATAAGGTAATCATCACTAACCATAATGTGTTCTCCAGCAAATATCATCCAAAATGACATGAGTGTAGCGTAAAAGGCCCCTTGTCTCACATCAGTAAGTACAGTCATCCATGGAAGATCAAACCAGATTGTAAACCATTCAACAGGACCTACAAATATTCATCCACATTGTTTCAGCTACTTCAGACAGTGTTTATTTTGTTTAAATAATCTATAGTCAATAAATTAAATACAATTATAACCATATAATGAATGGTCAAATATATTAAATATTTAGGGCTGATGATTTTACAATTCAGAAAATTTTCTTGGGTTGTTTCTGGATAAAATGGGTTTTTTTCTGGATAAAATGGGTTTTTTCATGAATAAAGGTAGCAATTTTTCTTGTCTGCTGGTTTTGGTGATTTATCCAGACAAACTTCTTAGTTACTACTGTTTCTATGAGCCTGGCAGTAAAAAAGAGGTAAATAAAACAATTTTAATAAAATGACTAAATTCTATGGAATATACTTAATTACTGCTTATAACTGAGCTTCGTTTCAACTAGGCTTCTCTTGTGATTATCAAGCAAGAGAAGGGTAGTTGAAACGTCGCTCAGTTATAAGCAGCAATTGTATTCCATAGAATTGTAACCTGTATACTACAGTTTAATTACTAAATGCCAATTAACAATTTAATGCTTTTAAGACGCCCTTAGAAGGCAGATAGCTAGATTATAATTTAATGTATGTCATAATGAAGTAAAGTGGAAGATTTTCTTACCTGGACGTATTTTTTATTTATTTATACATATATATATATATATATTACATTATTAAATCCAAAAGACAACAAAGTAATTTTTTTATTAGGGATAATGGTAGACAGGTTTTTGTTCCAAGTAAATTTAGGATTCCACAATGATGAAATGAAAGTAGCCTATACTAATATCAAAATAGGAATAAATCAATATTTTCAATTTTATCAATTAAAAGAAGAAATACTCAGATAAACACAAATTTTTGTTTAATATCAGCAAATATTGTCTTTTCCGTGTAAAATTTCAAATTTAGTTTTGAGTGCCAATCACTGTGATTTCCAAGCTTTTTATCACGATCGCAGAAAAACATCATCCCTATATATATTACATTGCCTGGCTATTACAGGCAAGAATAAGTAGTTCCATCTTTTGATTTCATTTTCCGTGATTTGAGCTGGCTATAAATTTGCAGTGATAATGTATCTGTACACCAGAAATGACAGCTGCTGACAAAAAAAAGTTGTGCTTTGTTCGACTTGGCCCTACTTGTACTTAGGACTTACAACAATTCTCTGTATTTTATGTTAAATTAAAGTTTCAGACCTTTGAAATCACATTAATTAGTTGGTAGTTAGAACACACTTATGCTCTAGAACCTCCAAATTAGTCCTATATTATGAAAGTTTATTATTTATCTATGATATAACTGTCTTGATTCTGTTAGATTAATTTGAAACAAACTTTTATTATAGAACAAATCAAAACAGAGATAAATAGTGAAATATCAAAATATTCTGTTACTTACAATTCATTATTGACAGCACAATACCCAAAGCTAACAATGTTCTGGAAAATAAAGTAAGAATTAGCATCAACAAACAGCAAGTGGAATGTATTGATCATTTACATTCATCATGTTCCTTTTTTAGCAGCAGGCTTAACAAGAACAAATATGAAATCTCATTAAAACAACACTTTAAATTTTACCAACAATAGGTTGCAAGGCAACAAAACATGCCAACAGCATCTCATGAGTGAAGCCAGGTTACCTTTCTAATAAATTTGGTTCTCTACTGAGTAGTTTTATTCTTCTCCAAAACCAAACTAATATAGTGAGAACAACTGGGAACATCGTTGTCTTCAATGCAAACCATACTTTTGTAAATCCACCATTTTGAAAGATTGTCTGGAATCATAAAAGTGATTTGATAAAATCAATTTACAGTTATTTAAGCAAGAGTTAAAGGTACAATTTACATGTATTAACAATGAAAAGCGATCAAAAAGCAGGAATTCAGAGTTTTAGACAGGTTACCCAGGCACATGGTGATTGCTAGTCAAGATGCTAGTCTCAAATTATACAGGACAATTCAAAGTAAGTACTTGATATTTCTTTGAAAACATACTGTATACTAATTATTTAGACAGTTGTTTGGAATTATTATAAATGAGAATCCTAACTAGAGTTTCTACACAGAATTAACCACTTCTCCTTTAAGTATATTTTGCAGTATGGTTAACACCTTTAAAACAGAAACATCTGTATGTACAATTAAGTCGCAAAATAAGCATGACATTAAAGTCATACTAATATATTTCTACTAAGAATTTACAACAGCTTCCACATGAGGGGGCATCACAGACGATGTAACTAACAAATATCAGGGAAAACTTACAATAACCCAGATGTCTTTTATAGTTCCTAGACCTTGGTTGGTTTGTTCTTGTGGGTAGACAGGTAGTCGTATATTAATCAGGTAGTAATCATAATGCACACTCCCCAACTCAAAAAATGATACCAGATCACATCTATAATGTTCACCAATTTTAGTCTGGTGGAATAACAAAATTTAAACTATTAACAAAAATTAGATATGTACTGTACAGTAAATGGATACACACTTACCAATACTACAAAGTTAGGTTGCCAGGCAACAAAACATACGCCCACAGCAGCTTAATTCTCTGACAGTAGTTATTAGAAATTGCTGAAAATCAATAGGATTTTCGTCTCATGGCCTTAAACACTGTGTATAAATTAAAAGTCAAACGGATATTAACTTTGGCCTCTAGAGCGTCCACAAGACTTTTTGAAGTGATCAAGAGCCATAACTCTGTCAGTAATTTACAGGAATCGCTGAAAATCAATGCTTCGTTGTCGTTTCATGACCTTAAACACTGTGTATAAATTTAAAGTCAATCGGATATTAACTTGAGTCTCTAGAGTGCCCACAAGATATTTTGAAGTAATCAAGGGCCATAACTCTGTCAGTAGTGAGTAAATAACAGAAATCGCTGAAAATCAATAGGCTTCTTCTTTTATGATCTTAAACACTGTGTATAAATATCAAGTCAATCGGATATTAACTTTTAGCCTCTAGAGCGTCCACAAGATGTTTTGAAGTGATCAAGGGCCATAACTCTGGCAGTAATTATAAAAAATCACTGAAAATCAATAGGCTTCTTTGATTGCTTGTGGAGTGGACGCCGGCCGGACGGGGTTGAAGACAATATACATTTCAATGTAAGCGTATAATAAAATGAACAATTTCATAGTATTTATACATACATTATGCAAGAGCTAAACCTGCCTATTGCAGGTCTTTCTTTAGGCCTGAGATGTTATCTAAATTATTAATTAGATATTAATTAACTTATTCAGGCAATAATCAACTCTCGATGTCATCGTTACTGGATTGGAATCCGATCTGCTAATTAACTCTCATTATGATTAAATAACAAAATGGATAATTGATAGTACATACATGTGTGTTTTTTATCGTACAAACTTTAGTAATGATGATCAAGGCTAGGCCTAAAATTCAAACACTACATTCTTGGTTCAGAGTGGATCAATTTGACTACAATGTTTAGTAAACTCCCTTTACATTATCTAGTTTTTAACTATTATAGTGAGAACCGTCAGCTCTTTATCTAATCTCCCATACATATCTTTAATACATATTGATCACCAGGATGGTATTTGGATTCAGTTGCACATTGTACACATAAATCATTTCACCTTCAATATGACATTACAAATTTCTCCAATTTATTGTACCGTACTACTTTTTTCAAATTTGACACCTTAATTTAAATAAACAGATACCGGTACTTTGAATACAGAAAATCATCATTTCTTTTAATTTGCATCAATTTCAGAAATTGTCTCCATACTGATATGCATTTTCTGCATTTTTAGATCAATATACTTGGAATGATGTGCTTATTAGTTGCATAAATGTTTACTGAATTACATGTATTAAAAAATGGCATTTTCTTACACCGTTTTTTTCACAATGTAGTGGTCTATTGATGCTTGTACTAATCAGTTCTTTCCAGTCCGTTTCATTGTCATTTTTATTTCTATATCCCAAACGCACTTCCATCTTCATCGTAGCATTTTCGGCTATAAACAGTTACAAAAAATAAAATAATTTGCATTATTAAAGAAAACTAATTATGTTAATGTTAGTTACTTGCTACAATGATCAAGTTTCATGATTTAGCTGATTCACAATTCATTTAGGTTTGAGTAGGCCTACTTATGTGTACATTTAACAGAACTTACATGTACATGTAAGTGGCCACGATTTGAGACAGTATGATTTATTGTGCCTTCGTATGTGTCGAGACTGTCAGGAATTGATAACTTTCTGGTGTGCTTCATGAGAAGAGCATTTATTTGAAAATCTGTCTGATCTGAATTTCAATGACTGCAGTGACTGTGATAATGCCAACCACAGGTCTGCTCATACATATGCACATGTACACAAAATTTGAACATAAAATACAACATGCTGATATAAACTTACAAATAGGATTTGTAGATCTATGCTCAATATCCATCTGAAGAACTGTCAGCATATTCTGAAACCATCTGGACATATCCAACTGTTTATGATCACGGGGATATGGTATCCACAGAGCAAAAATAATCATTCTGGTATCCACATGTTTTTCATATATAATTGAGTCATCCAAATCATCTACAGAATTACATCCAGCAGGACCTCTAGGTATGTACCAAGATTTAGGTTTTACATCAACAGTAATGTCATGACATTTAGTTGTCACCATATTCATTACATTTGAAGGAGCAGGAGCTGTAAATAAATAAATTTATCATTTTATTTTTATTTCTCAAGAGAAAATTATGTGGATAAGGAAACTGATAACAGTAATGGAAATAATTGTTCTTTTATTATTGGATTTGCTCTGTAGTAAACCCTACAGTTAACAATGTACTTTGCCAAGAATCTAAACCATTAACCTTATTTCTTATCTTAAATTTACAGACAATACTACATACACGTGTATATGGTGCCATCATGTCGAATCATGTGTAATAATGGTTTAATTATATACTGACTGTAAAAAAAAGATGGGCGGAAAGGCAATGAAACATACACCCATTTTACGTGCAGCAAGTCGTCCAAGCAGTCCACCACAAGACAAGGGCTTTCACATATTATTTATTTTGTCAGTAATGAAAGGCTTTACAAGACACTTACCAGCAGATGCCAGGCAAGAGATGGACAGAGAACAAGCTAAAACAAAATGTATTTTTTGTATAATGAAGGACCATAATCCAGGAAGTTACGGTCCGATATGTACAAAAATCTACATTTCTATGGAATACTTCTGTAGAATAGATTTAATTTTCATATTGCAGCCAACGTTATTTTAGAAATATTTACATTAATATAATCTAGGTCAAATAAAAGATTTTAATTGTGTGATAATAATGTACCGCCGGTACAGGTCTTTGGCGGTATGATCAAAGAGATTTCTGTTGGTACAGTCACAGACATGGCCGAGAAGAAAAACTGACAGCCACTACACGTCAGTAACTTACCTATAAGTCCACCTATCAAAAAGAATACAATCAGTATCAGAAGTAAAGATACTGCCAGTATTAACAACTTCTTGTTGCTCAAATTTTCCAACACAACACCTCCCATTTTAATCAAAGAAAGTTAATAACAAATTAATTTGTCTGTACTCAACGTCAACTCTGACCCAGACAGTGAAAGCGCCCTCTAGTAAGAATAATTAATGAGCATTTATTGAATGATTTTTTAAAGTAAATACCTTTCCCAGAGAGAAACTAATGTTAATAAATATAAATACAGTATTATTTTGGAATTTTTGTTCTTATATAATAAATAGGCATAAAAGATAACCAGCGAAATTATATACATGGAGTAAATAAAAAAAAATTGCAAATGACTACTCCCGGTCAGTTTGGGCAATCACATCAATAGTATAGCAGACGACACGACAAGCCTGTTTTTATTTTATTTTGTGCGTAGAGCCAGAGGTAATAGTGAGTCCCAATGTATCAGTCCCCACCCGCGTGGTATTAGATCTATTTAAAATTTAAGTAAACCAAGACGTCAAGTTACGAACTTACTAGAAGCGCACTTTTTTCTGCATGATTGGTTGGCCAGGCTAAAATTTTTGTAAATAGTAATTACTAATAGTGCTTTTTTTTCAGTTCAGGCTAGTTCGTGTATTTCAAACTGTCTTGTTTGTGTAGAATTTTTTTTTAATTCACCTTCGGGAGACGTTAGAAGGGGGGGGGGAGGTGGTTCTGTTCTTCGTGCCTATTATTTCTAGGCCTATATTTATTATTTGTATTATATAAATAATTTAATAATATTTTTATTCCGGACAATCCGGGGCAAAAATGATAAACTTATGTCACACAAGCTGTTACAGATATATATATCTATATCTTAATGAAACGGACGTTCATTTTGGTTTTAGCTGAATAATAGCGCTTTTCTTTTAGTTTAAATATAAAACAAAAATTTATATAGCTATATTCAACCGTAAACGGCACTTTACTCCATTTACTATATCGCCGTAACTTCCGTTTGACATGCGCAGTTCTCTGATCCGTGGACTTAGCAGTTTTCAGCGGTTTTCGCAATGATGCCTAACCCGAACCCTAACCCAAAACCTAACCCAAACCCTTACCCTAACCCTAACCCTTACCATAACCACCATACGTTCTTTGTCTACCCTTTCTACTTTCTCTGTTTCTTATATAGATAGGACGAAATAGTCATACTTGGATTTCTACGGTAGAACCCAGAGAATTAGTTTTAGAAGAAAATAAAATAATAAATATAAATTGTAGAAAATTATTCTATTTCGGTCAAGGGCTTATTTCTGTGGGTTTTGGTTTTAATTTAAGTACCAAGACGGTCAGTGGTTTACGTTTTTTTCCGTAAAACCGTGCTTCTGCGCCAAACTTGAAAGACGAAGTTACCGTTCTTGTGGAATATATCAGCTGCGCATGTCGAACGGAAGTGTCGCACAACTGCGCACGTCGAACGGAAGTTATTATTTAACCAATCACACACGATGTATATATACGTCATTGCGATTTACGGTGCAATAGCGTTAGTATATATAGGATACCGTTTACGGTTATATATCCACTACGATATAAATAACACTGCTGCAGTCCATATCATAATCTAACATAACGTCACCCTTTGGGCCTTTGTCTTTGACATTTTTAACCAGCACGGTTACGGTAGTGTAATAATAATATAGGAGAATGCAGGCTACGCTTTTCTCAAACAACCGACTATTATTTATAAAACTGTCCATTATTTATTGAAAATACTATAAATAGTGGACAGGTTTACCCATAATTAATAAACACTTGTCACTTATGACTTAGGTATCTGAAAAATGAACATATGTATTTTGGGATAATTTATTCTCTGATTCTGAACAAATTAAATTATAGTTTATCTAAGTTAATAGTTAGTAGCCTACACATGACATGCAATCTTCAAATCTCCATGATACCCAGTCATACTGACTTATAGTTATACTTACCGAAATGTCACATGACCGTATATCAATATGATAATTTCACTGTTTGTCTAAACATGGACATAAAGAATTCCACTTAAATCCGTCCGTTATATAATATATCACTTGTCCTTTTAAAAATACGTTCGGCAATTAGATCGATGATACGTTTTATTCGCCCACATTTTCACACCTTCTTTGTGGAGGCCTTCATTCATAACTTTGTCGGCTATTAATCCCAAATCCAATACAATAGCATCATAATTTTTACAGTGTTATCTTCCATATTGAGTACTACATTACTAAATGTAATCAGTATCCAAATGCTTATCACATATTCTCATTATTAATGATAATATTTGTTTTCACCTTAAAGACAGAAATGCTAAAGATGTCGGCTTTAATGATTTGATATTATTGGTTTTTAAAATTTACACTCAATAGGCCTACGATTTTGACCTATAAACATATCTCCATCCATGGCGATATTTTGGACTGTTGTGTATTCTTGCATTGTATGCCAGGAGTGTTTTGTCACATTATACACGCATTCATGAGCATGTGCATGTTGTTTAAGAATATATCTAATAATAGTTTGTGGCTTGTTCTTTTAGAAACTATCCATTGTTAGTATTTCTACATGGTCCTATGTTTTAAGTTGAATAATAGCCTCAGACTGTCCATTATGTAAAAATACAGAGTAAAACTTCGGGCCAACGCCTCGGTTATTCTTTCTATTTACATAATGGAGTCTTCGGCCATTATCCATCACGTTACATGGTCGTACATAAATGAACTAGGATTTGCCCGTATGAATACAGGCCCGTATTTAGCTTGCCCCCCTTGGGAAAAATCGGCGCCCCACCTCGAAAAGGCGGGCGCCCCTAATGGTATTGAACACAATACGAGGCCATCGATTTACATGTCCATATCAGTATGGGCGCCCCATAAAGCGGAGTGACAGGGCGCCCAACCAATGTCACATGGTTTCATGGGAGCGTCATGAATCATGTCGTTATATATGAGGCGCCCCTCAAATGGTTGGGCGCCTTACAATGAGTCACACGATGAACATCACAACTTGATGGCGCGTGATCTGTGTGCACTTTCTTCCAGAGGACCTTCCATAATGCCATGATTGGTGGGGCGCCTTATTATGACAATATATGATTGTTTGGCCGCACATAATGCCTTTATCCACTGCAAGAAAAATGTAATGGGCGCCCTTTCGATTGGACGCAATACGAAGCCAGCGACTAACGAGTCCATATTCAGTATGGACGCCCTTTAAAGCCGAGTGACTTTGCTTAGGCGCCTACTACTAGATTGATGAGATCACTTCTATTCATGATGTGGCGCCTCATAATGAATCACACGATTAACACCTAACTTGAGGGGGCGTCTAAAACTGCGAGCTGTGGTGTTACGTATCCCGGAGGGGCGCCAATAATGATATGATTGGTGGGGCGCATTATAATGACAATGTATGTTTGTCGGTTCGCACATAATAAATAATGTCGAGCGAGAATGGTTGGGCGCTCACGACTTGGTCAATGGGGCGCCCAATACAGCATGATTGGGCGCCCCTTGAAGGGCCTGTATTATATGCGCTCGTTATACAGCGCACCTCATGGGGAAATAATTCATTTTATCTTGTGTTTATAGACTTGAAGTGCCTTCGTATTTCTCAGCTAGTATCATAGGTCAGCAGGGGCTGTTTATGTTCTGCCACTCGAATTATTAGCGAATCTCACCAGTTATTAATATTTCACTGGCATCCTTAATAATGTCGAGCGAGAATGGTTGGGCGCTCACGACTTGGTCAATGGGGCGCCCAATACAGCATGATTGGGCGCCCCTTGAAGGGCCTGTATTATATGCGCTCGTTATACAGCGCACCTCATGGGGAAATAATTCATTTTATCTTGTGTTTATAGACTTGAAGTGGCTTCGTATTTCTCAGCTAGTATCATAGGTCAGCAGGGGCTGTTTATGTTCTGCCACTCGAATTATTAGCGAATCTCACCAGTTATTAATATTTCACTGGCATCCTTCGTATATTACTAATATTAGTGAATTCATTACAAAACTTATTCTAGATATTGAACTCTTTCAAGGTACACACCGTACTTGTTGCCGTTTATAGCGCATTAGACAAGGGTTGTGCTCGATCTTTTTCAAAGGTGTCAGATGCTGCCGCAAACCTGGGCGCATTGTTTCAAGTTTAGATTCAGCGCGCCCCCTTTTCCGGATTTGAAGCGTCCCTTTCGTATTAGTATTTCATATATTATAAAACTTACTTTAGACTAGAACCAAAGTAGTCCTTACCCGTTCTCCGCAGTATTTTAGGGAATTTTTAGAATTCGCGTTTATTTTTCTGCCCAGAATCTGTCGTTAAGTGTAAAGTAGTAGGAATTAAACTTTTTATTACTGTCAAGTATATAACGGTTCCCGATACATACAGCATCGATATTGTATAACATGCGATACTAAACAGTGTGAAGACATGCCCCCGAAAAAGGAGTCGGGCAGTGTGGCGTCAGATAACTACAATGACGGAAACGCGACTAAACGACCACACACCGACGCCCGAAGAAATCCACTATTAGAAAGCCAACTGGAGATTGTAGGAAATGTTCAGGTTAAATTCCCGATGGTGATAAGATTGATTCAAGCCCGCGCCAGGAGTAACAATCTTCAAAATTCAAACAAGTCGCACTCTAACCCTATTTAAAACTTTTCGTTTTTCTCATTAATTAATATAGTCGTATTTCTTCCTTCAAATTTTTATAATGTTCATAATACGCAAATATCGCAAATTAAAATTTCTGACATCTTCATAGTTCCTCAGGTGCAAACCATATTTTCTAAACTTTTCGGGCGCCGGGGGGGGGGGGGCTAGACTCTTCTCCGTGGACCGTCAACTGTAGGTATACCGGCGCACCAAGAAGCCCCATCGGCGCCCCCAGCAGCCCTTGCCCCCCTAACATTTTTGGGCTAGATACGGGCCTGGAATATAACTGCAAAACTCTGTGAATTGTCAGGACTGTGCCTGTGGAATTAAAACGTTTCCTTCCCCCTATATTGTGACTAAAGAAAGGTCGCTGAATACAAAATAGTAACCCAGTAAATTAGAAAATATTGTGGTTGGTAATTAAATAAAGTCTTAACTTTCCTCTTTAAATGATTTATTGATCGTCTTAAAGGATGGAATACCGGTACTTATATATAATGACAACATTACAAAATAAGTTCAATTACATAAATCACACAAATTTTAAAGTTTTTCAAGATTCAGTCAATGTATCAAATTTCAAGTATTCTCTCCCCTTCCAAGCTTTAAGGTTTGTGAGTCCTGTTGTAATAATTTAACTAAATTTAAATGTGGAAAATGGAAAAGGGTGTCCACAAAGATCTGAAAGTCGAAATGACATATATATTAGTACTTAGTTATCTCTCTTCCTAGGGGCAAGTTTTTTAGGATAGGCCTACGTGAAAAACTGATTACCGGTATATTAAAAATTATATCCAATTACAAGAAATAACACAATGTCACTAAAATGTCTTCCAAATAGATTGTTTCTAAATGTTTCAGTATATTTACATCATATCAGTATAATCAACGCATCGATTTTAACCAGCACGCCTAGGTGGTAACAGTTCTTTTTCTCCTGAGGTATTGTGTGATTGCAACCCAGCTAATGCCCGTGGGGTCTATGGCCCTCAAGTGTCCTGGTTCAGAGGAGTAGACAGTCGGGGACGTCCCGCCTGGACTGGTGGGGTTGTATCGGTCTCGACGGCTGGATCCAGGGTTTCATCTGGTGGAGGCAAATAAAGTTCCATTGTTGCATCAGGGATCGTAGACAGACAGCGTTTGTTTAGCACGAAACTAAGTATTAATATATGTCATGTCTACTTTCAGATGTTTGTGGACATAAATAAAGTTTTTACTTTCCTCTTATTGCTTTATTGGTCGTCTTAAAGGATGTCCACTGTACTGATTGTTGAACCCGCTGTGAGGTCGTATTTACACGCCGTGTATGGCCAGAAAATTTGAGAAACGAGCTATTTCCTGTTTGCCATGAAACGCTCATTATATTGTTCGGCTAGTAATAAGGAATAACATCTAAATTTGAAATCGGGCCGTAAAATATATCTGTTTGTTCGTTTTCGTTTCATGAAAATATTCAAATTGTTTTATTACGCCTTGCAAAGTTACATAACGGTATCATATTTTTTTATTTCCAGATAACGTTCAGTAGAGCAGTGTAAAGAAAACATAACGACATGGATGAAAAACAACTAGCAGATATTACTGGCGAAAACCAACAATCTCAAAATTATAACGAAAATTCGAACAATAACAACATAAGTGACATTGTTATACAGCAACACCCCGCCGACGAGATTATATCTCACCAAATAGATAGGTATGTAATAGCGTATCCGAAGTCGCGTAGTTAGCCCTATCTTCAATAGAAGGCTTGATCTCGCTTTAACATGAGTTAGTTCGGGCCAAGACGATGTTCCTGTCATGTATTTCGAACTAAATTATGTCCACGAACACTTCACCATGTAGTTTTCCCGTTTTGGTTATCACTAATAACAGTTCGCGTATTTGTGATGTGACTATAGATGAAGCATTTTGACCAAATTGATAGATACATGCTCGTTCTTTTTTTCTTTTTGTAATCAAAACAATTAATATCCTATTATTAAAATAATTACGTTTTTGCATTGTATCAATGGTGATATTGATAGAGGCATGTATTGGTTATTATACTGTAACCTCTGTATATAAGGAGGTAACGCTTTCGCTTTGAATTATCCCGCTTTGATTTCAAATTTAAATCGCTATAATATACCATGTATACATTTTCCAGCTTACACAGTAAAGAACCATCTATATTTTCTACTGAAAATTCCAATTCATTGAATGTGTCGGTGGATGAACTGCCTGGTAAAATAATAATATCCCCAGATGTTACAAAAAATTCCCTGTCGCAAAGTGCCCAGCAGATAATAGATGATCTCAACGCTAAGAGAAAACAAGATACACAATTACTTAGTAATATTAAAAAGGCATTAGAAGCCCAGGTAATAATCTATTTTTGTAATGAATTTGTTTTATCTAATTAGACCTACATATTGCCACTGTAATGTACTATACGACTAAATGGAGTAAAAACCGAAGATACAGTAACTTTGATTTAAGTTGAAGCTGGGTTCATCATATGAACGCTAAGACGAATGAAAAGTATTTGGAAATTAAATGAAATGGGGTTCAGCGTCCTACTGTTCTGCTCCTAAACTGGGCTATTGAAAACGGCGTACGCCATACAGTGTGCTAGGAAGGAAAGTTTGCCCGGGCAGCGGCGCTACGGGCTACTCTTATATCGATTTCCAATTGCCAAGGGATATTTTACATGCACGGTGATGCCAATTTGTACAAAGGTCCTCAGTTTTTCGTTCCATCGGAACGACTAGACAGTTGTCCTTGTCAGGCCCTCCGTCCTGCATCATGCCTGAAAATCTGGATGAACTTTCTCGGCCAATGCAGGGATCGATCATCCGACCTCCAGGCTAGCGAGCAAGCGTTTTACCCACTTAGCCACCATGACCCATGCCCCCCCCCCCCAAAAAAAATAAAAACCAACAAATATTTGGAACTCCTCAGTACAAATCTTTAAAGCGAAGTTCGCAAATTACACCAATAGCAACGTCCTTTATCGGGTTCACATACTTTAAAGTCAAAACGTAATCAGAAAGATAACTCTACGATTTATGCGCACAAAATCCGAATTTAGATATACATTGTATTTCATATCCCAGTACATGTGATATAATTCAACTAAGGACACCCCCCCCCCCCTCCTCTTTTAAAATTTTGAAGATAAGAAGATTATTCCAAAAATTGCATTCGACATTTTGTACACACCGACTGACAAAAACAACTGGCACAGGTGACTTGATCTGCGACATGTTCGGATTCTTAATTTTAAAAGCTTTTTCTACTAGATAAATTACTACACACAGAAATATAGAGAAACCACCTTCTTTAATAAACATACCATTCAAATGACGACGAATTTCTTGAATTCACAAGACACATCTATTTTCTGAAAGATGTAGATCGATCTAGATCCGCACAAAAATCCTGTGTGTTATAAAATTAGTGAAAAATTTGATAAAAACTGGTGTATTTTTCAGAATGAGAAGATGTGTAAGTCAATAGAACAACATTTATTCCAAGTGTATGAAACCCAGGGAAAAGAAGTACAAGATAAACTTCAAGAATTATTTGGAGTTATCGACCGAATATCCCGAGTTGAAACTGAACTACAGGAGTTCAAACAGGCTCTTCAGATATTATACAAAGATATGACAGTTTAGAAGAAATTAATCATTTGATGACTGTACTTTTCAAAGCTCTGTGATTTTATAAATTATTCATATGTCGGCCAAAATCTGATCGGAAATTTAATTTTTCATGTGGATTTCAGTCGGTCGGAAGTTGCTCTTCTCCAGTAGCAGTTCGTACGTTAATACTACTGACTTTTAAAGACACTTATATTAGTAATTGTTCATAGTGTGTCTTATAGTTTATTACATAATGCCTATGCTAAGTTTCGTCCAATAAAAAAACTAAGCCGTGTGTACAACACCTTGTTGGTTGTCATATATTTCAATACATTACACCCTCGGTACCTCCAGGGAGTAGAACGGAATGAGGCCATTGGGGATATCAAGGATGAATATAGTTTCATGTCACCGTGGGGCAATGTGGTGGGTTGGGATGGCCTCTAGCTGGCCGGTCACTTCTGACTTGTGGCTGTGGTGTGAGCGTATGTGACATAAAGATAGGGGCGCCTTCTCAACCTCGTGGGTTTCCTCCGGGCATCCCAGTTTTCTCCCACAGCTTAAGGCCCCTACGCGAATTATTGAAATAAAAATTGAAAACCATACGTTAGTCCCAAAATGACCTAGTTTGTGTCGAGTGGACATTAAACCCCCATTTCTCTCTCTCTCTCTTCTCAATGTCTATTGGTCATGGGTTTTGACAAGCCATTTTCGAACAAAAGGAGATGTTAGTTGTTACGTGTGCAGTCAGCGGAAGAGGATTTGTGACGAGCAAGTTTGGAGTTACACTTACTCTGCAGTCGAAGAACTCGAGGTCCCGTGTACGCGATGGTTTGCACGTAAAAGAACCCTTGACAGTTGGAATTCGAAATATGAGCAGACTGTTTTGTTGCTTCCCGGGCAAAATGCCCCTGATAGCACGCTGCATGGTGTTAGTGGGTCTACATTAGCCCTGATGGAGAAGAAAAGTAGTAAAATCCCATTTCCCCTCTCTAGTCGCAGGCAAAAACCAACTTCTTATTTAATAAAATAAATTGAGGTACGAATTTATAACCGACCCGGAGACTCAATTCGGCAGAAGAATTTAAGACCCACCCGTATTATACGAATCAAAAATCGTTGAACTTGGCACTATTTCTTAGTCGTATTTATGGGGTAGACACGAATCACTTTCGTAACGGTATCAGTCTTGACATTTTTGACGAAAGGGAAATATCCATCATAATGTTACATGCTCCTGTTTCCTTTTTTTTAATAGATAAATGGGCCGTCTTGGACGGTACAGCATAACTATAGAAGTTTTCTGTATACCATAATGGCATTGTTTATCAAGAAATCTGATAAAAAATTGTAAACATATTCGATCTGCATCAATTTGTTGGCGTAAATGCACCCATAAAATTTCATATTTCTTTTGTATCACGAATTCGGTACACACGTTCGGGGCAAGATTTCGCTAAATGTAAAAACTCAAACTAGTTAACGATAAAGGAGGCAAGTCGCTTACTCAATTCCATCCAAAGTCTTCGACATTGAAAGCACGAATTATTTGTCAATTTAAATCAACATTGAAGTTGTGACTTTACCGTGAAAAGACAAATATTTAAGACAAAATTCCAATTTTAAAATTGGCACAAGAATCGCCATTTGTAATGAAGCGACTCGTTGAACGAGGTTAAAACATATCACCGATGTAGATTGAAATGACAAGACGCCAAACACTGGCATTAGATTTGGACAAACGTTACCGATTAGAATTTATAGTAAATCAGTTTATATACATGTACATTCATATTACATTATTATATGCGCTGCTACCAATTTGTGTCCACTTATAGTTGCCAAACAGGCCCGTATCTAGCCCAAAAATGTTAGGGGGGCAAGGGCTGCTGGGGGCGCCAATAGGGCTTCTGGGGGCGCCGGTGTATCTACAGTTGACGGTCCACGGAGAAGGGTCTAGCCCCCCCCCCCCCAGTCGCCCGAAAAGTTTAGAAAATATGGTTTGCACCTCAGGAACTATGAAAATGTCAGAAATTTTAATTTGCGATATTGCCGTATTATGAACATCATAAAAATTTGAAGGAAGGAATACGACTTCAGCGTACCTATATTAATTTATGAGAGAAACGAAAAGTTTTGAATAGGGTTAGAGTGCGACTTGTTTGAATTTTGAAGATTATCACTCCTGGCGCGGGCTTGTATCAATGTCATCACCATCGGGAATTTAAACTGATCATTTCGTACAATCTCCAGTTGGCTTTCTTATTGGGGTTTTCTTCGGGCGTCGGTATGTGGTCGTTTAGTCGCGTTTCCGTCATTGTAGATATCTGTCGCCACACTGCCCAACTTCTTTTTCGGGGACATGAGCAATACGAAGCGACTTCAAGTCTATAAACACAAGATAAAATGAATTGTTCCCCTGTGACCATCCGGAGGGTGCGCTGTATAACGGGCGCATATATACAAGCCCTTCAAGGGGCGCCCAATCATGCTATATTGGGCGCCCCATTGACCAAGTCGTGAGCGCCAAACCATTCTTGCTCGACATTATTTATTATGTGCGAACCAACAAACATACATTGTCATCATAATGCGCCCACCAATCATGTCATTATTGGCGCCCCTCTGGGATAAGTAACACCACAGCTCACACAGTTTTGGACGCACTCTCAAGTTAGGTGTTAATCGTGTGATTCATTATGAGGCGCCTCACCATTTGGGTGGTGGGCGCCTCATATAAAGACATGAATAGAAGTGACTTTGGTTAGGGGTCCCATCAATCTAGTAGTAGGCGCCTAACCAAAGTCACTCGGCTTTAAAGGGCGCCCATACTGAATATGGACTCGTTAGTCGCTGGCTTCGTATTGCGTCCAATAGAAAGGGCGCCCATTACATTTTTCTCACGGTGGATAAAGGCGTTATGCATTATGTGCGTCCAAACAATCGTATATTGTCATAATAAGGCGCTGCACCACCACTCATGTCATTATGGAAGGTCCTCTGGGATAAGGTGCACACAGATCACACCGTTTTTGACGCCCCATCAAGTTGTGATGTTCATCGTGTGACTCATTGTGAGACGCCCAACCATTTGAGGGGCGCCTCATATATAACGACATGATTGATGACGCTCCCATAAAACCAAGTGACATTGGTTGGGCGCCCTGTCACTCGGCTTTATGAGGCGCCCATACTGATATGGGCATGTAAATCGATGGACTCGTATTGTGTTCAACGGAAAGGGCGCCGAAGGCGCCCATTAGGGGCGCCCGGTTTTTCGAGATGGGGCGCCGATTTTTCCCAGGGGGGGCAGCTGCCCCCCTTGCCCCCCCGCTAAATACGGGCCTGCCAAAGAATAGCCGACAACATCTGATCTGTTCTGGCAAAACATCATGGCTCTACCCATAGCAATGAATTCAGTTTCCACAGACATGATAAATAACCCACCCATCATTGGGTCAGAAGAACTATATTTGGTGTGACCAAGAAAAAGCTATACATGTAGTTAATTCTTGAAAAGATAATTTCTCTTTTAGTACCCTATCGTTGAGTACAAAAAATATCAAGGATATAAAACGGATATCGGATATAACGTATCTCCTAGTCCTACCCAACCCCGTTAAAACAATCACTTGTGATGCCCCCACCCGCCTCTAACCATTCAATGACCAACAACAAGCTAAAAAGACACCGTCCCATAAATCTACATTTACAGTCCCAAACCATTTTAGTATTTCTAAGAACGAAGTTAATTTTACCAGTACTAAACCCTTTAGAAAAGTCTCAACTAACAATGTGCCATTACAATTTAAAAAACTACAACTACCCCTGGCTCTAACAGGGTGTGTAATTTCCCGACTAGTTTCAAAACTAGTTAGCAGCTATTAAATTCTCAATTTGCATTTTTCAGAAAATCACAAATTTTCCATCAACGACCTAATCCATACTAAAACATACAAAAATTAAAGGGCTAATCCCGATATTTGTTTTGGGAATAAAACTGCTCAATTTTGTGTTAAAATCCCTTAAAATATTCGAGTCAAGGGCCGAGCAACTACTTCAGTATTTATGATACGTTTTCAAACGACTTAAATCCGTCAGTCTTCATCTGGAATTTGAGTCCGGTGCCCCAAGGTTTATTTTGTGGTATCTGGATTAAACCAAACATTTTTTTATAAAAATAATGTGTAGTTAAAATTTGGCTTTCTCTATCAACTACGTCACATGGGTTATTCACTGCATAACCCTCTCAAGTAACCGTAATCGGTTATAAGGTCACCCAACGAAACAATTGACCCGAAATCTTAAAAGGGTTACGTGTCCGGATAAGCAGTTTTGGCGTTCACGTCCAAACGACTCAGTGTTTTGAGTTAAAATTTTGAGACAAGGTAAATGCACCATTCCCCTTTATTTTGGCGTTTTATTTTCATATATTCTCAGACCTTTATTTTTGAGCCTCTGTTTAATTCGGGATTGTCCCATGCTCAAATTGATTAAATGACTTTCAGAGCCTTAAACGTCCATTCGAAAAAAGAAAAAAACAATTTCCATATATGCTCTTTAATTTTAGGAAACATGAATTAGTAAAGTGTATGACAACAGATTGCATGGGTTTTTTTGTATGAACAATATGATGTAAATTGTCGTGTGTGTTGTTTAAATCTCCGGATAGCATTTAAAACTATTTATTTGGTTGTTTGAACGCCGTGTAAATACGCCGAAATTAATTTCTTGCTTTTTGGTGCTTTATATATGTAAAGATTGATTTTTTTATTATCGTAATTATAATTAGGGTTATGGATGTCTAAATCATTATTCAGATATTTTAACAGTATTTAAACTGACAGTGTAAAAATAGATGCAAAAGTATAATATAAAGGGTTAAATTCCTTCCTTCCGGCTCCTATTCCTAAGCATGGGAATCAGATTTTGACTCAAAAATGCTGTAATTGATAATGAAAATAGCATTTGGCACAAGGAACGCCCCCCCCCCCCCAAAAAAAAAAAAGAATATAGAAGTTATAATTGAGTTAAAATATTTTTGGATTAGGGTAAACTGGACTACACTTCTTGACTGAAAATTAATATTAAAATCAGGTGACTTGTTTTTAATGATGACATAATATATGCGTGTAAAACAGTTCTTACTAAACTTAATCAATTTGACAAAAATAACCTGAATGGACAATATGTAGTGTTATACCATGCAATACTTGTACCCGTTTGCCTGTCAAACTGTCACAACAATTTTCACCGATTTCAGTGCATCGGACTTTAAGTTGGTTGAAGCGTTTAGATATACATGTAGGCCTATATGTTTTAAAAAAATCTTTGTACCTTCATGTACTATAATATTTGATGTAAGATGCCAATCAAACTATTTAAACATAAAGTGAATAGGTGTATTAACCTGTCATGATTTTTAATTTTAAAAATTAAATCAGGCCGATCTAATGCTGACGATTGAAATCTCATGAACCATAATGTCAACTCAAAGCATTTAAAAAGCCGACAGTTTCTATCCAGAAGCAGTTGAACAGACCAGCAATCATGATGAGTGGTTTGTTTCTTCTGTGTTTGGCCATTGGCTTTGCCGGTAAGTTTTTATTTTTCTTTGCATTTTGAAATTGGCATTGTGCTTTTCATGTTTTGAATCAAAACGAAAACGCAATGGTTTGATACATATTTCTGCATCGAAAAGATTTACATTAAATATAGTTACTTGAAGTGCTGACCATTCCGTATGTGCTTTACTTTCTCCGTAATGTTAAACAAATTGTCCCGTAACTGCTTATTAACGAATCTTCACGACAAACCATCATGGTGCATTTTTCGTCCATTATTATAATCTAAATCTCTTATTTCGTAATAAGTCTGTGAATCTGTTCCAATATGGGAATTTGGGGACATTTTCACCAAATTTAGTTATTCGGTGCAAGGTAAATTTAATATAACAGAATCTTCAAGGTTCAAATCAAATACAAATTGCCCGAAACTTATTGAATACAGTATTCAAAATTCGATTTAAAATTTGCGAATTACTGAAATTATACAATCGGATGACCTACTTCGGTTTTTTTAAGTAAATGTTAACTCTATCCTTTGCGTATTTTAAATCATCACCATACAAAATATAAATAAGAAACAGGCAATTATATCGCTGAATTTGATATTGTTTCGACATACAATGTCAGTAACATTGACCATTCGTCACATATTATGAAATAGAAGTGCAACAAAGCCATTGTTGGATACCTATTTTTCGATTAAAATATCAATTACAAGAAATTTATTTGATTTGTCAGATGGTTTCGCCTTCACATTATAAATTTTACGTCTATTGAGTTTTCGTTCAGCAGTTTCATTCAAAAACGAAACTAAATGCACCAACGTTACTTTTTGTTATCTCGTACCAGCGTTTAGCAACATTTCTCAGTTTCAACACATATTAAATGAAACATTCCTTATTTTTTCTTATTTACACAACTTTTTAAGGCTAAATCTGACCAGAAATCATCGATTTTTTTTGGGTGGGTATAGAGTCATGTTTAATTTACTGTTGAAAAATACAATTTTTGAAATTGAAAGAGAAAGTTTTTTAGAATTGCTCATAAATATCGTAAGATTTTATGATGTCTATTTTTTCTCTTTTTTTTACAGGTGCCAAAGTAGAAGAAAAGGGTGAGTAACGATTGCTTGTATTTGTGATCACTGTCAACATGTTTTGTCGCCATTTAACAAATGAAATTTTCAGACATTCTCTTGCTTTCACTATAATGGTCCGTAATGTTAAACCGGCTATACACCTACCGGTTGCCAACCTGAAGAATCTATATCGGTGAAATGACGAGCGTATTAGAATATTTATTAATCAATGACATTCCGACAGCCGGAATTTGTTTATCTGACTATGACGTAAGTCAAAATTTTGTGAGAAATTGTAAGCGTAACCCAACACTAAGCAAATATCCGAGTTATGTCGATTTTGTGTTTGACTTCATACTAAAAACAATATCTACGACACCAAGGACTTCTTCTTCCAGGTATCAGTAGATTTAGAATTCTTAAACACTATTTAATTCTAATTTACAGCGTTCAGACCTCAGAGAGAATATGTATACCTCTACCAGACTCAGGTTACTTCAGGCCTACCAGGCCTGTCCTCAGTATATTCGGCTATTAAAGTAAAAGCTGTCGTAAGAGCCCAGTTTGTAACGGCTTCTCGGGTCAGGGCACAGGTAAGATTTGTGATTATTACGTATACAGTCATTTTACACCTTGTTTAGAGTGAATGTGTCTAGTCGATCAAGTAGTACGATAAAAAAACATTTTAACAGCTGGAATACAGTTGCTGTCAAGGCAATATAACCTTCATAAACATACTGCATATCCCATACCCGTCCTCGTCACGTTTGGGAGAGAAAAGTAGGACGTTAAACCCCATTTCATTTCGAGACAGTCTCGCTTCGCTTTTAGTCCTTAATGTCCCTGTTTGACCCTTTTTAAGACTGCCAATGCTACTTCCTTACTGTATTCGTCTTCGAAGGCATTCTTTGTGCAGCATGTACAAATTCTATTTTCACGATCCGTTCTTGTATAACGTCCAGTTTTAACATTCACTTCGAAATATTGAAACTGACATATTATATTTTGATATTTATTAATTATCAATAGATGAGTTAAGGTAAATTTCATGATCATGTACAGATTTGAACAATTTAAAAAAAAAACGCAAATGACTCCAATTTTCCAAGGAAGATGACCGTTCTTGTTTAAATTGGTCTTTGATGCGGGTTTAATTAGACATAGACTCATTTGGTTTTTGGAAGAAGGGTTATGCCAAAATTAAATAAGTGTCTAATCCCCCCCCCACCTAATTATGTTTTCCATTCTCATTATCAGCACACATTATACCGTAAATTTGAATAATAAATGGATTTGGGGAACGACCATCAGGGAAAATAATGAATGAATGAATGAAATGGGGTTTAACGTCCTACGCTTAAGCACCTAACCTGGGCTAATTGAAGACGGGTCAGGGAAAATAAGCCAACTTCTCTGAGTATGGCCATAATTGGGGGTGTTTCTGTCCAGCCTTAATACATATAATTAAAAAACATTTAACAACTTTCCTATGGGTTCACCAACCACAAATCTCGCAAGCATGAGTTGAAGTCGAGGGAAACATTGACTGAAAAAGTTTGCATTTAACTGATGCATTAAGCACAAATTTACACGTTATACATGTATCTAATAAGAAACCCAGAGATTTCCTACCTTGTGTTGCTATTCTTATTATCGAGTGGATCGCCTTTTAACGCCAAGTTTTAATTAGAGCTATGTAGTTTCCATTTTGAACCGAATTCCAAATTTGAGACGTAATGAAAATATTGCCGTATCATCCGCAAATAGAAAGAAATACAATATCAAATTACCGATTTGGAAAAAGTTAGGATGGACTTCAAGAAGATAAACTCTTAAACTCAAATCGTTATTGAATAGAATAATAGGGAAAGTAAGGGGGTAAGGGTTCACCTTACCTAACGCCCGTGTAACCCACGAATCTCTCCGATTGAACACTTTTGAATCTGACTAAACTTATACTTTGTTATATATAGAAGATAATATTTCGACGAACTTAGAGCTAGCACCCAAAATGAATCCAGTTTCAATAGTAGTAACGGTATATGGACTTTTATCAAACGTCTTACGTAAATCGATAAACATACCCTTTCTAAAGCGAAACTGAGTCATCTATTATACCATTAGTTTCGCACCAATTGTATAACCTATAGAATAGTGAAAACTAGTTTTGAAAATATAGATATAATGGATATACCTCTAAAATTTTCGGTGAGTTCAAGTCGCCCTTTTTTTGAATGGATATTAGTAAGCAATCGTGCCAACATTTAGGATATCACCCACTATCATAGACGCAGTTAAATATTTTTACCAACTGTGGAGAAACTAATTCTATGTATTCTATTAAAAACTCGCTACATATTTGATCGATGTCTCTACATTTATTACGTTTTAGTTTCTTAAGAGACTCAATTATTTCTTCTTTTATTGGTGTATCTAAAGTTTCACATGTATTATTACTGATTAAATTTGGAAGCGGTTCTGTATCATGAGTAGGCTTATGGCCGTAGATATTTTTAAACGTGCTCAAAAAAAGTCAAGACAGCTAAGCTTTAAATTTAACTTAAGCTTTACGTTTTCCTTTGTTTAATACAGACCCCCGCAAGACAAAAAATTACGGAAATTGTGAAACATACTTTTTTGACGGGAGATGTGCAGGTCATGGTTGACCTCGATGATTGTTATATCAAGTTTTATTACACATGCCTCCACCCCCCCCCCCCCCCCCCCTTGGTTTTCTGATACCACTGAAAAATAGTCTTTAAGGCTAGGTTTAAAATAAATAGCAAGGTCTCTGCGTATTTCATTGCGTTTACCACGACTGTCTAATTCACTTCTATTTACAAAAAAATACCATTTTGAGACATTGGCAATCAAAATTGATTCGTCCCCTTTTAACCACGTCTTACTTTGTAGCACAATGTCATAATTTGTTCATTTCAGTTGGAAAATGTGGTTCTTTTTAAATTCAATGATGAAACTGAAAGAATGAACCCAACCACCAGGTTAATGCCATCTAGCACAATGACTCCGGTAGTGGGACCTGAACTAGCTACAGTTGTTCAAGAACTTGTCCAGCCGGTATCTTTTGAGTAAGCATATTTGTTTATTTATTTCTTCTAACAGTTATATAACTCAAATATATATTATCGAGTCGAGCAGATTATAGCTATTATACTCTGATCATCTGATGCTGGTACGTGTAGGCTATTGCTTTCCAAAAGGGTGACGTCGTTGTCGTGAGTTGATTTCATTGGTTTTTAGATTCAACATTTGATTCTGTGGATCGTCGATTCCGAGTAGGAAGGCAAAAGATCATACTTCCCGAACTTCTTATGATTTAGTATTTCGTTGATACTAAAACATTTTTTATTGCAAAAATATTCTGTACAAAGGGATAAGAACAATTCATAACAAATTACGAATCTTCATAGTGTGCAACCCGCATGTCTGGTATTAGGACAATATGCTGACAGTATTAAAAATGACGCAGGACAATAGTAAGGACAACATTTAATAACGATACTCATTTAGTATATTTACCTGATAATGGTGTATTTTACATTTTCCAGCTATGTCTCTGGGCACGTTACAAACTTTGAAACAACAAGTACCGACCCCCATTGGTCAGTTAATGTAAAGAGAGGTTTGGTGGCGTTGTTCGAAGTCAACTTGGAGCAAAGGTTTTCTATGGAAACCAACCGATCCAGCTCAACTGCAAACTTTGCTACTGGTGCCACCTATAAGTGTATGGATGTAAGGATAGCTTTAAATATTTTTGACTAAGAAAGAATGTGTGTTGATCTAGTAATATTTCTGAAATGAACCAAAACCAGTAAATATGCACAAGTCAATGTATAATTATTTCTAAAAATTATGCATAAGAATAACAATATTAGCACCCAGATTTTTTCATAGCTTTTTCCTCAATAGTTTGGATATTGTTGGGTCTGAATATATATTACTGTGATAATTTTTAACTTTAATCAAATATGCCATGTTTACATTTCAGCCAACACCATCTGGTTTAACAGAAACCGTTTACACTGTTGTCCCAGAAGATAGAGTACCTAATGCCTATACTGTTATCAAAGTTCGTAACTACACCAATGCCATTGACCACCCTTCATGGTACAAGAGCACCGTAGAAGGTCATAGATGTTTTGCCTGTGAAGAGGAAAGGGTAAGGTTATAAACTCTAAATAAATGGACATAGGTTGGTTTGAATGTCGCACTCTTCCCAATGCTTTTGTTTATGGTTATTGTTATGTTATAAAGGCGATTGAGACCTGTTTCTGTCACGGTTTTTTTTCATGGTTTTTGTAATATATATATGACGTTGAAAGTTGTTTTTGTTAATTTTACACCACAGTCTTCTCACCATTTAGACTAACTAAGAACATCTGAATCGTATTTGATCCACAGTCGTTGACATCGATGTCATTGCATTATCCACACTTTAATTTTTCTTTTAATCCTGTAAATATAAATACCTAAACAACACATTTTTCAACCCTTAATGTTGTTAAAAGTAAAAACGAAATAGTTTGCTGTTTAATTATGCCTATCATTTGTGTTCTATGTTCAGGAAGAACGAATGGTAGTAGCTAGTCAAGTAAGATATGCTATAGTTGGAGATAGAACCAAATTTCTCATCAGCAGTGCTGTAGCAGAGAGCAAGTACACCCTTTTTGGAATCTCCGGACCTAGAGGACAAATTCAAACGTCCACCAAGTAAGATAACGTTATTGTTAGATCTATATGTATACAGATTTTGCTTTTAGACCATTCTAATTAACAGAAGCAATAACATAATATTCCTTAATGTCAGACATTTTCGGCATAAATATAGAAAGAAAAGTAAAAGAATCTGCTCCAACTTCATACTTCTGTCATTTTGTGACAAAAATACAGCTGTTGTTATTTACAATAGACACGTAGAATACTAGTGAGGAGAACTATAGTGTTTCGCCATCTCTTTTAATTCCTGCCATCAATGGTACAAGCCAGTGTGTAGGCGAATGCCATACGAACGTCACTTTTCTTGTCTGTCCCAATAGTGTAAGTTATGTTCGATATCTTATATTTTTGGATATCTTATATTTTAGCCAAACACTTACCTTGTTGAACGCCATGGACATTTCTGCAACACGACCAATTCCAGCATTACCTTCACCAGTAAAACGTAGTTTGAGAGCATTTATTCCCGAAATGGCTTTTGCCCCCATTCACCCATTCAGCAACGAAACAAGAGCTCCAGTGAGTCGAGCTGGCCATGCCACTTACAGCAAAGCCACGGTAAATTACTTTAATTGATAATGAGTACTATTGAAAACACATAAGTTAGAATTCTTACCTTTTTTTATAATTTTATTGTGTCTCCTTTCTCTAACGTGTTTATATCGGGACACTCACAAAATAAACAGTATTACATGGAGATTTGAGCCGGAACACAGCATTTGTTGTATAATAATGTAAGATATTCATCTATCCTTTAAACTTCTTATACAATTATTTTTTTCTGTGAATCGGGATGAGATGAATTAAATTCGCCCTTAGTTAAACTGAAACAATTTCGATGGGTTGCTATGTACACTGGAGTTGATATTTTGTGTATATATCAAATAATTATTAAGTTGTCATTATCTTAAGGTTGTGGCCGTACTGAAATCTGCAGCTGAATACATGGGGGATACTTTGACACCAGAAGCTATGCGATTTGTAACCTATTGTATAGATGCGATGAGAAATACCGAGCCAGCAGTAATAGAAGAAATAATGAAAACTTATATGACGCCAACTAAACCCACTGACCCAACAGCTCAAAATATCAGGTACAATTCAAAATCTACGGTAAAGGTTTAAATTATGGCCTCATGTATGGAACAGAGACGATTTCAGTTACTCAATTTAGATCAGTACATCTTATTTCGTACCCCGGTTGTTGTTTTGTTTTTTTGGACTATACGATATTACAAAATAGTATTTTACGTTTTTGATGGTATATTTCAGGGCAGTACTATTAAAAGTTTTACCTGTTGTTGGTACCGCTCCTGTAGCAAGAGTTCTCATCCAGAACATAGCTCTTCTTCCACCAGCTAAAAGCCCCTATATTTTAGGCGCTCTGGTTGTTTCTGTTGAACCCAATGTTCACGTTATGAAGATGTTGATGGTGAGCAATTCTCTGTTTAACAATAATGATAAAAAAATAATTAATCTGTTAATGTGAGATTTGTACATGGATAAAAGCAATTCCGAAATTAATAACAGTATTACGTTGACACTGAAAGTAGCCAAGTCTTTAACTTCGTACCATCAACAGTTTTCGACATTGCAAACACGACTTATTGGTTACTTAAAAATAATATTGATGTTGTTATCTTACTACGAAAGGATGGGCCTTCTGGTATTCAATATTTATGACACAGTGCAGATTTTAGACTTGGCACACGTGTCAGAAGCGATTCGATGAGGCTTAACATATCCCACAGTCGAACATAACTGATTATAAATTAGAAAATAGAAACAATTGAATGTAAATCGGTTTATATAGTACATTAATATAACTTTATTATATGTATACGTTGCGATCTATGTGTGTCCCGTTGCGATCTATTTGTGGAGGCCGAGAAAGTTCATCCATATTTTCCAGGGTGGTTTCCCCTTGTCGGTGATGCAGGACGGAGGGCCTCACAAGGAAGCTGTCTAGTCGTTGGGATAGGACGAAAAAACGAGGTCCCGTGTACACATTAGTGTGCACGTAAAAGATCCCTTGGTAGCTGGAATTCGACATAAGAGTAGGCCGCAGTGCCGCTGCCCGGCCAATTTTCCCTCAAAGTACACTGTATGGCGTATGCCCGTCTTCATTCGCCCAGGTTAAGAACAGAACAGTAGGGGGTTTAACTCCATTTCATTTCATTTGTGCCCCACTTAGCTCCTTTAAAATGTACATTTCGTGATATAGACCTATTATTTATACAGGAACTTGCAACAACAACCGCTTCGTCATCACCTAAACTTCGTCGAGCAACTGTATTGGCTATTGGCGCTCTGACCTGGAAACTACAGACGACCACCAATAAATATATGCAACAACTGAGACACGAGATAAACACCACGAGACTAATGTTAAGCATGGAGAACAGTAAAGTTGTTCACGCTGAATTAAGTACATTACAACAATCACTGGAAGAAAGACTGACCCAGACCGCAACCTTGTCCAACACCCTTATTCAAGGCGTTGTCTCGGTATGTTATTTCATAATATGTTTTATTCATAATGTGAGTGGTCATTTACTTAAATGTCAAGTTTTTCGACACGGTAATTGTTATTACCAATTGAAATACAGATGTGACGTCATCCTTTGATGTAGGCGTACCATTATTTCAAAGTTATTCGATATGAACTAAACAATTGGTATACACAATTTCAGCTTTTAAGAGGAATTCTACACAAAGGTGTGATGGACGAAACAGTTTTAGCTCTCAAAGCTATTGGTAACGCTGGATGTATGCCTATGATTGAAGATATCAGAACCATTGTAACCAACTCAACCATGCCTGCCCTTGTTCGAGCTCAAGCTGCCTTCGCACTTAGAAGAATGGCAACGTATAGAAGAGAACAAGTCAGTATATATCAAACATAATTTACTTTTTCTCCGTTCACTTAGTCACGTTTTGCCAGAATGAAGGTTAAATATGGAACTTTCGGTCATACACAATCATAAGCAATTTAATGAAACACATTCTTTTCCAGACGTTATTGAAATCAATTAATCTCAATCTAGGTTAGCATTATTTTACGTTAATTTCAACTATCTTTATCTATATTATGCAAATAAGATAATAACATTGCGCCAATCAGCCCAATTTTCACAAAGGATTTTCTTTTATTCTGGCAGGTCCACAACAGTTTTGACATCAAGCTATTTGTGAACGAACTAATTTTTTATGCTTTGACTTTTTATGGCCATTTTCTTTTGTGCACCTTTTTATAACTCGGGTGTTGTCAGGCTGCTACAGATCCTAGATAGTACAGTTTGGTCATCCTATCCTTCACAATGTTATGCCCACTCACGTACATTGAAATTATGTCTTATTAGAAAAAATTAATTTGTGTCTTTCTTAGGTTGTAAGGATGCTTATGCCAGTAATAACCAACAGAAACGAGGAGTCGGTGGTCAGACTAGCCTGCTTTGATGCTTTAGTTATGGGCCGTCCTGATGCATCTGTATGGCAGACTATTGCTTCTACACTAGCGTATGAACCTGATCTTCAGTTTTCTTCATATGTAGCTTCCGTTATGAGAACTGTATCAAACAGTTCAAACCCTTGTATGAGGGCTATGTAAGTATATAAACATCAGAAAGAATCTATTAAACTTTTTCTACTTTAGTTCTTTTGTGTGCTAAGAGTCCCCCTCTATGTGTGATCGTATATTGTATAAGATACTACATATTGTAATGTTTCTATTCTAGGGCTAAAAATGTTGCTCATGCTTTGACAATGGCAGTTCCACCACGTGCTGGTATGACATATTCCCGATTATACACCAAAGAAAGGTTCTACGGTGTGTACTCTTTATTTAAAATGAAATGAATTTAAATGGGGGTTAACGCCCTACTTGTGTGCACCTACTGTGCTAATGAAGGCGGGGTATTTATTTCAAGTATAAACATCTTTGTACATGATAAGAATATCAAAATGACGATTTTGGTTATAATATTTGGTTCGTATGGAACGCAAATAGAAAAAAAAACACACATTCGAAACAAAACCTTAACATATATCAAGTAAGCACAGAAGATTAAAAGCATAAGACGCGGATTCTTTTAGCATCAACAAACATATATTGCTACTGAACTTATACCGTTTTACCTAAGTGCCCCAAGCAATTGTGTTTGGACGTTTTGTTAAAACAATGGGGTTACGTTGAAGCATTTTGGTTGCGAAACTTGGTATCTCTGTGACTTTAAGCTAAATGCCTATAGTTGTTGACGAATATCTAACATTGTTTTTTCAGTTGCTCGAGGTGCTCCCCAGTTTGGCGGTGCCTTCAGTCTTGCCTATTATGGTAGTAACTCATCTGTTGTCCCCCAAGCTGCTTCGGCTAGATTATCCGGTTACATGATGGGCAGAACTGCCAATTTCTTTGAGGTAAGATTTTTTGAAAATGTTTCTTCATCGGTATGTTTCTTTCACTCTTTAACTTTACTAAAATGTGTATGACTGCATATTATGTGAAAATGTAAAAACCTTGTAAATATTTTGTTTTGTAGGTTGGATACAATACACAGGGTCTCCAGGCTGTATTTAATAAGTGGTTTGGTCCTAGAGGCATTCTTACATCCAGAAAATCCTTATTTGACGTTTTGTCCCGTGCCAAACGAAGCAGCGGGGCTAGCCCTCAAGCTCAAATTGAGAATCTATTCCAGAAGGTAATAATGTTTTGATTTGACGTGAAAGAGTCTCCTGTCAAATGTGGGGACATATAAGACATCGAAGCCATCGCGTTCATTTCACGTTTAGCTAAAACTGATTAATGTTGTAAGTTTAATTAACTCATAACCAGGAAAAAAATGTGCAGGTTTCTTCGTCTCTTTTATAGTCCTATTACAGGGGGGGGGGGGGGAGATGATTTATTTTTTTTTTATACTTATAAGTATTTTCTCAATTATTTACTCTTTGCACAAAGTAATGCCTTTGCTTTATTATTAGACTTTACTATTCATTATATATGTTTATATTATGTTCAATAGATTGGTGTTGTCGCTAGACGTGAATTAGCTCCCGCTGGCCATGCATACTATAAGTTTAATGACCATGAACTGATGTACTACCCCTTGACAGAAACCCTGAATCATATAGTTTCAACTGGTAAGTCAACTATACAACGTTAAATATAAGTACGCGTGGGGCATAGTATTTAGCTATGAAATTAATCAGTAATTTGGTTAACTGGTGGTTAACATGTGCTTTACCATTATGTGTTTCACTTTAAAAGCAGATTTCAGGTTTATCCAATATATTTATTGAACCAGCATGCTATCCGTAGTACTACACAGGAGTGTATGTTTGTCAAATACGTGATTCCAGATAATTCAGACACGTATTTTATAATCATATAGCGCCAGATCTTGGCTGGCATTTGTAGGGACAAATCACACGCATCATGATTCAGATTTCTGGAATATTAAGTTTTAATTATTTTTCTTCATTTTAGGCAAATTAGCTACAGGTTTTGTGGCAGGTTATTTAAATGCCGCCAAAACTGTTGATGTACGACGTGCCTATATTATGGCTGATGCTCAATACACCATTGCAACTGCAATGGGACTCCCATTACGATTAAGGTTAACTGCTGCCAATGGCCTTATTGTACGTGGTTCTGTCAATGCTAAAGTTTCTCCTGCACTGTTCGAATCTGAACGCAAAGGCCAAGCTCCAAAGGAAGCGGAAGTTACGGCCAACCTCCATGTCAGGTATAGAAACTATTACATATTTTGGGAGCATTCGAAGGTCAGCCGTGGGGACAGCGGTGTTCTGGCAAAGGGAATGGGGGTGGCGTCGGAGACGGCAAATACCATGGGTGCTGGACAAATAGAGATGACTCATTTTGTGTGTCATTTTGTATCCAAACACAAATCTAGTCTTATTCTGTTCGTCTTGATTGACTGTAAGGAATCACCGCGAACCATTGTGTTCAATGAAAAACAATGGAAATGCCACCTTTCGAGAAAAATAAAACCTCTCGTAAATTAAAAAAATATAAAATTTAATGTAAATCAAAAAAAAAGCACCCATCTCTCAAAAACATTTTGTCGCAAAAAATAGCAAATTCTGATAATGGCATGTCGAAAAAAGTAATAATTCGAAATGATTAAATATTTTGCAGTAATGCCGTGGAATTCTTTTTGAGTATGCAAATTGGAGAGTTTGTGATGCATAGTGGTGTAGCAGTTCGTGCTACCAAACACGCTCAAATGCCAGTATCTGCTACTGTCAGAGCTGATTTAACAAGACAGAAGGTGTTTGCTACAATGACACCACCTGTATCGGTGAGTAATTCCTGGGATCAATAATGTAATTTTTAAAGTCTCTGACCCGGCGTCTGGTGCTCTTACCCCTCCTTTCTCTTCAAATTTTATCTCTCTGCATACTTTTCCATTATCCCAATACAGTACGTGTGCGAGGACACGGGATCGAACATAAATCCATGCAGTTACCGATTTAACACGCTAATTGTTATTAGCCTACCGACGATTCGACCGGGAAATCAAAATTCAAAATGAAAAATTAGTTTAATGTAGATGGAAAGAGTATACATCCTCTGTCACGCGCACGACGACCATCATTGTATACGTGAGGTCCATTAATCAATGAAGCATATGGTTATATTTGAATATAAATTTCTTGAGAAAGTTTGCTAATTGTATTTACATTATCTAGTCACAATTTATCATTTTTTGCTTTGTAGGCGACCCCGCTAATGAAAGTTAAGATTGTTCCTCTGACTTGGCTGCAATTTACTCCGGCATCATCGACCCCTGTTATGTTTAAAAGGGAAGAAAGGGAAATAAGCGTTGCTCAGAACGCAAGAGTTGTTCCTGTAAGTATACTATTTCTTGAAATAAGACGAATACAGACTTTCAGACCATAACTTATAGCCTATTCCTACTGTTAGCATAAAGACTGGACGAAAATTCTTTTCTATTCATGACCAAATTCTATTCTGTCAAAGACCAACCACCCCATATTGGCATTTTTAACTAAACTTTTTGTCTAGATTTCTTTCTAAAGAACACCCTTAGCATTAATTTCTTGTTAAATTAAGTACGAAAAATGATTTGAAATATGAAATATATTTTTCGTACACGATTTGGCGCACATTTTGTAAGTAGTAACCGATATCTTTGAACAGTTAGCATGCTAGAATATAAATTAGACAATTAGTTGTAAATAATAACATACAACAACTCGTACTTTTATGTACTAGATATAGGAGTTAGAGGTCTTTATCAGGCATACAAATGAAGAGAGATTAACAGCAAAAAACACATTTTTCTTCAAAATGGATTTGTCCTCTAGTTATCAGGTTAAAATACGCGCGAGTGCAGTTTACTAGACTTAAAGCCATTAAAAACGCAATGCGTAATTCGTGAAATATTTCTGGTAAACGTGTTCTTGGGCTTTCCTATCTTACGGCACATAGGTGAAACATGTGAGGGGTCTCGTGTTTTTGGAGTTTTGGCTTTGAGCCTTTTGGTTGAACTTGTACCACGGGTTTGAACTCAAGCCGTGTCACCCCGAACTGTTGCAGAATTGGCACGGGCACTTCAAAATCATTGGCAAACAATCTCACAGCGTGTAGTGAGACATTTGTTTCATGATTCTCTACCGTTTCAGTCTGGTGCATTTGTAATGAATTCTTTCATGAAGTTATCCACAGATACTTGTTATCTCGATTTTGTCAATCATTATGTACATTTGTTAATAGTTGTTGCAGTAAATAAACTTTGAATTTGAGGTTTTGTTTTTTAATGGCCTTGAGTGCATGAACACACGTCGCATTGACCCTATAACCGTGTCTGTTTATTCTCCAACATGCAGTCGACGAAGTCTGATGACGAATTGAGATAGGAAATTTGTTCTTTGCTACATAATGAAGAATAGTCTGATAGGAATAGGAATAAAACTAGTTTCCAACCCAAACACATTTAATTGTCTGACCAAGAAACAACAATTATCAGCGGCCCAAATTCCACTCAAAATCTAATTCAAATATAAATCTATACTTCATTAACAGAACACATTTTTTATGGGAATCAATCACTGGTTTATTCATAAAGCACGACGTTTCGACAAGTATACTCTTATCGTTATCAAGCACAATGGCATTTGTCCTAAGTTTACCAATACTTCGTTTCGTTTTTTATACTTTCGGTGGCCTACCCAAGAGTAGTAAAGACAAGTAAAAACGAAATTTAAAACTATAATAAACGAAACTAAATTAGATTTGTGATTATATCAGATTGAACGTTTTCCTCTGATGATGTCACAAGCGGTTAATATCCAAAGTAAACATCAGGGAGATCAAAGAGATAATTACCCCGTGTTTGTATTTTTTTTAAAAATAAACCAATTCTGCTCCACGATTTATTCAAATCGATATACCGTATTAAAAGTTTTTATTGTTTTCTATTGAATTAGATTAAAACAGTAATAATAATAATACTTTAGGTTTTGTATAAATCATCCCATTCTTCATGAAAGGTTTCCTTCTATTCGGATCTACTAATAACATATCAACACTTGTTTTTACGTTACAAGAGTATAGTATTTTAATTTTTTTTGGAGACAGATATGAATATACGGATGTGTTGCCTATAATTTAAATATATAATATTAAAATTTATATTTACAGTTTATGAAAAATATTACCCGTGGAACATTTGGATGTAGGTTGGCTGTAACTGGTCAGTATCCTGTAGTCAGTACAGCTTATCCAGTCGTACCATGTCCATTATTTGGACGCAGTGAGGCTTATTTGTGGTCAACACCAACTCCAACTGCCACTGCCGCCAAACCCGTTGAAGTTCAAGTTGCACTGGTTTCCGAACCAAAGAATGTTCTTAAAACACCACACAGCAGTAGTTGTAACAGCGTCTTGTCTTTCTTCTCTGCCTGTTCCTGGGTGGATGGTGATATGCCTGGTGATCAGGAAACAGCTGGTCCTGCATCGGCAGCCGTCAATTCCTCAGGTATTTTATTATTGTTAAATTATTTGACACTAAAGAAAAATTAATACCCTTATGCGCTAATCACTGACAGTGAATACAATGCCGAAATACAATAAATCATATACCTTTACAGCTACACTGCCATTGCCAGATTTTGCCGACCTTAGAACTACTAGTGTATCTGTGGGCCAACTCAAAACCAAGCTCCAACAAAAGATTAGAGATACTAGCAGTCTCAGTGCAGTGGGTTCGAAATGGGGTATGGTTTTGGTGGTAAAAAGTGCCGACTCCAGTATTCCAGCCAAACTGCAAGCTGAAGCACTATGGATATCTTCACAGAAGGGCTATGTACAACAATTTGCTGCTCGTGTCGCCAGGACAGCTGCTCCCAACACAAATAAACCACCTATGGAGGTAACGTTTATATTGATAATTCGCTTAAATTTCAAATGTTTTCAGAGAAAAAGTGTCCAATAGTTTAAGTAAACGTTTAACTGTCGTCTTCGGAACGCGGAGTCGGTCATAAACAATACCTTTATCGGCGATGTATTTTCGTTTCTTCTCCGTCTGGATGGAAACAATGGACGCCAATAGCCCGTATCTCGCAAGGAACGATAGCGCATTTAATCTGTGGTGTGTGGGCGAAGTTTTTTATAGCTATACCCGAACCAACCTTAAGCCGTACCTTTCTCTCGTCAGACAAGTTTAAACGGTTGGAGAGGACGTTTATACTTACAAACCTGCCAACGGGTGAAATTAATTTTCCATCTCACATTTTTTTTTATTTTATTAGGTTTTCCCTAAATGATAAAGAACGTAACCTTTTGAGATTCAGTATATACCATATAGACATATATTGTCGCCACCCATATATACCATATCTGTGTATTTATTGATATTCATTATAAATTTCCTATAATACTATAATATTAAGACTTTATTAAGTTGTTGTTTGATGTATATAATCAATTCTCATTTCGTTGCAGTTAACAATCCACAGTGAAGTCAAATACCCAACCACATTCGTTCTACCCGAAACGTTGTTTGAGCCATCGTACCAAGCTGCCTTAGCACAAAATTTGAAGTTCCTTCTCAGTTTAAAAACTCACCACGGTCTGTATAAATTTCTTAATTCGACAGTCATTACGCAATCCCTGAGGGATAGCATGAGGATAGACATGGACCCTGTAAAAGCAATTGGAAGAATGGTCATTAACATGGCTGCAGAATCTAAGGCTCCAGAGTTAAGAACATGGCTACCAATTCTCCGACAACTTGATGCAAATCATGGATTCTTAACTGCTACCGCACAGAAGGTTTTGGATCCATTTAATTTCTTTAGAAAAGAGGGTAGGATCGTAGCTGTTTTTGAAAGAGTAGAATCACTTGTACAAGCTGTCCGAACCCAAATGCAAAGAATCAAATCAGCCAAATCGGCCAATCCGGTTGAACTTACATTGGTACACTACGTCATGCTGAAACAAAAACTAGCCCTGGACGCATTGGTAACAGTTGGTAAAATGGGTTCCTATATTGCTGACTTCAACAAAGGTCATTATTTACTAGCAAAGGCACAATCAATGTGGACTGTCTACAAGGCGGAGTTAGTAGAGTTATGTAGTCTAATTTCTCAGGGTGGTCTTTCTCCTCTTACTAATACATCGAGTCCGATTGCAGCAGAAATAGTGAAAGTAAGAACAGAACAAGCTACTACATTGAAAACTATCTTATCTCAAGAGAGTTCTGCAACAACTGTAAATCCGGCACTAGTAAAGCCTCTCCTACATTCTACTTTTGCGTTGTTGAAAACGTTGAGTACTACAGGCAGCAATGTCTCTAACATCCCTACTGTAGCTGCGTTGATGCAAGTTGCTATTCAACACCAACTCGTTAAGTTGACGCTAACAAATCCACTGAAATACATTGAATCAGCGAGGACCCCAATGTCTGAGCAGCTCACATCTGAGTTATATGCCAACGTATATACAGTGGATGCACAGACTAGATTAATTTGTCTTAAAACCGGTAGTCTTCTAATTCGTTTCTCCAACACCAAATATCTCACACCAACATTGGATAGTGCTGATAAAATCGTTTGGCGTATTATTGGAAAAGCTTACCAAACACATTTCGCCACTAGAGTCGCATTAGCACATGCCAAATTCGTTTCGCCAAGTACACATGTTCCCAGCAATGTTCTTACCTTAATGAGACCCATAATGGCTGACCTGGGTGCTATTAGAAGTGCATATGAAACGTCTATGGTCCCACCCAGTGTCCCTGTAGTTGTGGATTGTCTACGCTTTACACTAATTCAGAAGGTTGTATTGGCTAAACTAAAGATGGTTCTTTTGACTGTACCTGGCCAAAGAAGTGCTGTACAAGAAGTGAGCGGAATGATGTCCACGTTGAGTGACTACAACTATTTCTTGACGAGATTACTCAGTCGATACGCAACACCAGCTACTGTGGATTACTCTAACCATGTCCTCCTATCTAATATGCCAATGAGGTCCATCGATATGAAACTCCGCGAACTCTTACAAGAGGTACAAGCCATAAAACAAGAGGTCATGGCTGTGACAAGAGCCCCAGTGGACCAGGCGCGACAAATGGCCACCATGCTTGCAGCAAAAATGCAGACAGTTATTTCAGAGTGTAGATCTGTGCTTGAATCTGGAGCTTTATGGAGTGGTGAGGCATCCGCTCGACATTCACCAGAAATGTTTTCCTCTTTAATTAGCCAGCTATCTGCTCTAATGGAAGAAGTAAGATCAGATGTGGCTAGCGACTCTTCGCCACTGCCACCCGACTTTATGAATGCCGTGTCTGAAGGTATTAAAGAAGTAAAGGAATTGCGCCAACAATATCAGACCGAGGCAAATAATCACCCGAGTATAGTGTCGTTGTCTATGCAGTCGGTAAATATTGTATCTAAACTTGGAGAACTATCAGCGACAGTTTCATCGATAAACGCAATGGTCAAGAGCATACCAACAGCATCACAATCAGAAATCCCCAGGACATGTTCCCAACTGACACATAAATGTCAAGCTGTTATTATGGAGTTGACGTCTATTCTCAACGATGGTTCTTTATGGAGCAGCCCTGCTGTTTGGCCCCATGTAAAAGCTATGTTTGCTGCTTTGATTACCAATTTCAAGAATGTTATGATGGAAGCGCAATCCCTTTCTGGACAGATGAGCCCATCCCCACCACCAGCTGTGAATACCAAAATAGCATCCTTTTTAGCGGCCACTGAGCAAATAGACTCCAGATTCGAGGCCGAGACTCAAAAGCACCAAGTGTTGAAATCTTCAGCTGAGTCAGCAAATATTATACCAAAACTTTCACATTTAACAGAGACCGTTTCTTCTATAGAAAGGATAGTCAAGAGTATTCCAGCAACACCTAGATCAAGTATTTCTAGAGCATGTTCTGAACTGACACAGAAATGTGAAACTGTTATTGCAGAGATGACTGCTATTCTGTACGCTGGTTCTTTATGGGAAACCCCTGCTATTATTCCTCACGCTAAATCCATGTTTTCCAACTGCATTAGCAAATTCCAGAATGCTTTAACTGAAGCACAGACTCTTTCCGGTAATATGAACCCACCGCCACCACCATCAGTAAATGCTAGAATTGCTTCCTTTGTAGCTTCCGTTACACAGCTTTTTACTAGGTTCGAGACTGAAGCCAACAATCATCACGTGTTGAAGGCGTCACTGGTTGCTTCCTCGAGTATTGTACCAAAACTTTCGGAGTTAACCGAAACCGTGACTTCAATAAATACAATGGTCAAGAGCATACCAACAGCATCAAAATCAGATATCTCCAGTACATGTTCCCAGCTCACACAGAAATGTCAAGCTGTTATTATGGAGTTGACGTCTATCCTCAACGATGGTTCGCTATGGAATAGCCCTGCTGTTTGGCCCCATGCAAAATCTATGTTTGCTGCTTTGATTACCAATTTCAAGAATGTTTTGAGGGAAGCGCAATCCCTTTCTGGACAGATGAGCCCATCCCCACCACCAGCTGTGAATACCAAAATAGCATCCTTTTTAGCGGCCACTGAGCAAATAGACTCCAGATTCGAGGCCGAGGCTCAAAAGCACCAAGTGTTGAAATCTTCAGCTGAGTCAGCAAATGTTATACCAAAACTTTCACATTTAACAGAGACCGTTTCTTCTATAGAGAGGATAGTCAAGAGTATTCCAGCAACACCTAGATCAAGTATTTCTAGAGCATGTTCTGAACTGACACAGAAATGTGAAACTGTTATAGCAGAGATGACTGCTATTCTGAACGCTGGTTCTTTATGGGAAACCCCTGCTGTTATTCCTCACGCTAAATCCATGTTTTCCAACTGCATTGGCCAATTCCAGAATGCTTTAACCGAAGCACAGACTCTTTCCGGTAATATGAACCCACCGCCACCACCATCAGTAAATGCTAGAATTGCTTCCTTTGTAGCTTCCGTTACACAGCTTTTTACTAGGTTCGAGACTGAAGCCAACAATCATCACGCGTTGAAAGCGTCACTGGTTGCTTCCTCGAGTATTGTACCAAAACTTTCGGAGTTAACCGAAACCGTGACTTCAATAAATACAATGATCAAGAGCATACCAACAGCATCAAAATCAGATATCTCCAGTACATGTTCCCAGCTCACACAGAAATGTCAAGCTGTTATTACGGAGTTGAGGTCCATGGTCAATGCTGGTTCTCTATGGGAAAACACTGCTGTTATGCCCCACGCAGAATCCATGTTTACTGCTTTGATTACCAACTTTAAGAATGCTTTGGTAGAAGCACAATCCCTTTCTGGACAGATGACTCCAACCCCACCATCAGCAGTGAATACCAAAATAGCTTCTTTCTTAGCATCTGTTACAGAAATATATTCTAGATACGAAGTAGAAGCGCCAAGGCACAGATCAACCCATGTATCTCCTTCAACTGGTGCGTCTGCCTATCCAATGGGTATAGTTGGTTTTATAAACGTTGCTTATGGAACAAATACTGCATCTCCAGTATTATCCATCAAGGTAAGTTTGAGGTTGATTAAAATTGATAATTTGCTTTGCTAATCGACAAAAGAAATATGATTTGATAATATCATTACCATGAAATTTCATAACATGTGTTTGTATCAGAAATTTGCAATAACCCATGTCGCCATCAGTAACGATGAGTAGTCGCTGAATAGCATAATGTATGACACCACCATTATACCATTGCCTGTATATCCGACCTGTCTACACGCGAGTAACTTTGTACTAAAGTGATGACTTTCAAAAGGTACAGTTATTTGGTGAGGCTAGTTCTTATACGACATGTCCATTGGAAACAACTAACCCAGCATGTAAATTGATAGCCGATGCAATAACTTTGATGTGGTAAGGTAACTTGGCCAATTCTATAACTTGGTTTATGTTATGCGAAAATTGGGAACTCTTGTCAAGCCGAAGATGTGATAAATTAACATGTTTGTTATTGACAGGTATATGGCAGTAAATCAGTAGAACAAATTCTATCAGAAATCAACCAGGTCAACCCATTTCAACGCGATCCAGCCTTACAGCGGGTTTTGATGCACACTGCAGGTGTAACTGAATTTACCGAGGACGCCAACAGATACAGAATACAATTGAACGAATACAGACACGTTCATTTCTTGGCCACATCACCTAATCCGGTTTGTATTTATTGTTGTACCTTTTTAGAGTAAGACACTACCAAAAAATCCCGCGAATGACAAGATAAGAGAGCAATAGAGGCTTATTATCAGAAACACTAAAAGGAACTAAATCGCTAATATTTTGGACCTAGAAATTGGCATAAATAGGCTGCAACACATATAATAATGTAATAGGAATCTATATACGTGTGTAAACTGTTTTATATTCAATCATTTCCGTTTTACTGTGAATTATCATCAGTTATGTTCGGCGAAATACGCCAGAAGTCTCAACCGAAAGTCTAGCGTCTGGTTATTCCAGTCAACACCGATAGTATTTATTGCGCATGCTCTCCAAATTTCAATATGACATCACCGTTTGACATGACTTGTGGAATATGGCTAGCCTCATTCTTCGAGCACCTTGTTACAAATTGCACTAAAACGCATTATGGTACACGATTCGTGTACCAATGGTAAAATGTTTATTTTGTCTTAAATAATGGATATCAGAAGCCCATCGTTTCCAGGTAAGATCACGACACCAATGCAGATTTAAATTGCAAAAGTAATTGTGTTTTCAATGTCGAATATTTTGGATGATATTGAGTAACGGACTAAGCTCCTTTAACCAGTGTTGATTAATGATTTTAAAAAAAGAGGTCATATTAACTTGAATATGCACGTGTGCCTATCCCTTAACATTAATTTCACGAAATATTATTCCAACAAGGGCGGGGGGGTACAACTACAAGAATTCAAATTATGTTTAAAGCAATTTATCACACATTGGAATTAGACGTCAACAAATGATATCCTTGGCTTGCTCGTACTTCCCTTGTGTATTGTAATTTTAAACTCCATAGAATCGCTTATGCGTGGTTTTGTTTCATACATACCTTTGCTTTAATTTTTAAAAACATATCACTTTCCTTGTTTTTTAGGTCGCCATTAGTCCACGGGTACAGAGACTGGCTATTAGATTCAAGAATGCTCTCATCAGTAGATTCTACCCAAGTCTCTCAAGTATGGTCACACCACCAAATGCTGTGGCAGCCAATTCAGTCAGTGCTTTAATGATATTCAACAACGCTAATAGAAGGGTAACTTTAATTTTTTTTTAACACAAGTATTACCTTACATATCATAAACCACGCACTGGAATATTGTGTGAGTATGACACATATCCAGGTAATGTTGTCGAGATTCGGCATTCTGAAGGGTAACCTTCGTTATTTTAAGACCATTAATCCCAAGAATAATCTATACCATCATCCCAAAAATAATCTAAACTAGATATGGTTAAACTTCTATCACGACTGAAATAATGTGTGGACATTACACAGGTAATACTGTCCAGCAATCTCATACTTACTCATCAGTGTCCCGGATTGTGTAGTAAATTGTGGTAATTTAGTGATATATTTTAAACAATTTTTTTAGATATCGGACTGCTTCTTAACTACTCCGCATGAAACGGTTACTTTTACTGGTCTGAAAACACCAACAATAGTACAAGCCCTTATTCCAGTTACTATACGTTCAACACCAATGTTAGCTGCTGGATACCTCACATCCTGGCATTTACCTGGTAAGCCTATGAATTAGTATTATTCATCATAGTAAAACAAGCAAATACTTCTAGATAATCATGGTGCAATAATGAATCCACGTTTATATTTTTAGGTAGGTGTACTTGGAGTGGACCACTGGTCAGAACTTTTGACCATGCTTATGTTGCTGTGCCTAGGATAGGAACGTGCCCTGTCGTAGTTGCTATGGATTGTTCTCCAGCCAAATCCTTCGCCATTGTAGCTAAACCAATGGTAGCCACTACAGCATTACCACATGCTGTTGCGAACGTGTCCAAGGTGGGGATTTGCTTTTGCGGATTTTATTTAGTAATTTATGGAATACTATATTTATCTGTATATATATGTGCTAATCTCATTAACTGTTATAAGCACGAGATATAAGTTTATTTTTAATCCACCCCTGCTTATTCAAAATACATGTGTATATACAATTTGATTTCTCAAAAACAATCATTTGATACCAATTTTGGAATTAAAATTCCCTTTGACCTTAGTGGCCTCGCTAAAGTTATCATTGGGCTTAATATAATGTCTGGTTATGTTTCAGGTTATTGAAATCTATGCCGAGCATCATTTTATTGAGTTGGTACCAACTGTCGGTCAAATGCCAACAGTTAAAGTGAATGGTGCCGTTACACCAGTAGAAGTTGGAAGCCCAGTTATTATAGAGAGGACTTTAAGTTACAACAGGTACAATATTATTTTATTAAAGGCATGCTATTTTTGATGCAGTTACCTCTTTATGGGAGACATTAAAAGGAAAGACCTACATTTCACTGGAAACCGTAAAGTAGGTTTAAATATGTAAATCAAATGCCAACACGTGGTGGTATAGCCTGTTGTGGAAAGTTATTATCAAAATATTCAGCTTTATGGAAATGATCGCTAAGTTTTCTTACTCCGGAATGTGAGGACTAGAACCACATGGAAACTGTAAATATGCATTCCTTTGAAATGCATCAAAGGGATTCAAACAGTCTGCGTCGGAAAAAAAATCGCTGGGTAGCATGCTTGCATTTTCCCGGGAGAGAGTTTTAGTACGACATATCCTCTCACTTTCGGCTTAGAGAAAGTTAATTTCCGACACATTCGCCACCTGCATGTCATAGAGGCCTATATTCACTCTCACAGCTTCTAATTTTCGTTCATTGATTTTTTGTTGTCGGAAATTTATCTTCCTCGCCCCCCTATGTCGGCTAAATTTTGGTTTCTGGCGGAAATTTATCTCCCTCGCCCCCCTATGTCGGCTAAATTTTGGTTTCTGGCTAGTGTCATCTATTCCTTAATCTTTACCCATATTTAATGTGTTTATTTAAAACTGATATATAAGTCATATTGGCAACTATTATATGAGAACGATTCGCATATTATTTTCTGCTTTTTTATTTTTTATTGTGGTTGTCAAAATATACCTTTGTCTTATATCAGGCCAGCTGCTGTTATCAAGATTATGAAAGTGCACTATGGTGGTCAGTACTTCATGAAAGTAGAAATGCCAGTCTTGGGCGTCGCTGTTTTAACAGACTGTTACTTTTTGTCTGTAACGGTGAGTGAGGAATAGATTTTTCGGTTATTTTGATTTATCTAGGTATGCAAAACCAAACTTTCTTGTACCACTCCGCATAGTGGCGCCATGGTAGCACACAGTGAGCTGGGCGTTGGTACGGGTACGAACCATGCATTGTCCAAGAAAATTTATGTGAATTTCCGGCGTGAGTAGGACGGGATGGGTGGGGGCTGGCAATTAGCAACGTAAAGTCATTCGTGTGGGACGCAAACCGGGGTCCGGTGTACATGTAAATGTAAATGATCCCTTGACATTTGGAATTCGAAATAAAAGGAGACCTTGGCGCTGCTGTCCGGGAAATAATTCCATCATATGCCTGTCCTTATTAGCACTGGTTGGGTAGATCAGTGGGACGTTAAATACCTTTTAATTTCATTTCAAGACTCGAGTTAGCGCCGTTATTAGCCGAGAGAGGACCTCTAAAAATTCCTATATCCGCACTCATTGATTTAGTAAAATTATATCGACATCTATAAGCATTGGGTATTATTTTAGTTAAATTTTAAAATTGAGTTATATGTCTTTACGCAATAACATAATATTGCTATTGGAAACTATTATGATAAGGGGATCACGGTGGCTAAGTGGATAAGGCGCTGGTTCGCTAGCCTGGAGGTCGAGTGTTCGATCCCTGCATTGGCCGAGAAAGTTCATCTCGATTTTCCGACGTGATTTCCCCTTGTCAGTGATGCAGAAGGAGGGCCTGACAAGGACAGCTGCCTAGTCGTTTGGATGGGACGACAAACCGAGGTCCCGTGTACACATTGGAGTGCACGTAAAAGATCCCTTGGCAGTTGGAATTCGATATAAGAGTAGGCCGTAGCGCCGCTGTCCGGGCAAAATTTCCCTCATAGCACACTGTATGGCGTATGCCCGTCTTCAATTAGCTCAGGTTAAGTGCAAAACAGTAGGACGTTAAACCCCATTTCATTCATTCATTCTATTATGATAAGCTTATTTCAATGTCGCTCAAGCAGGCAAGTTATCTCTCCCGCATTCTCGTTCAAATAACCGCAAAAAGCCAATACCTGGTTGGCAGGACCATGTTGAGGTCAATAGACAGAGGTCAATTTTTTGGCATAACCTATGGAAGGAAAACAACTGTCCCAGCTCTGGTATAATTGCAGAGACCCGTATTCGCACAAGAGCACAATACCACTGCTCTTTGAGGTTTGTGAAAACAAGGAAAGAGTCTATTATTGCTAATAAATTATCGACAAATTTACTGTCCAATAATACCCGAAATTTCTGGAAAGAGGTCTGTAAAATAAATGGTTCTAAAAAGCAGATAGCTAATAACATTGATGGCCATATAGGCGTAGAGAACATAGCTAAATGTTTTAGTGATAAATATGAAGAATTGTATAATTCTGTATCTTTTGATGCTGACGAAATGCTTGGTATTAAAAATAGCATACATTCCAAGATCCAATCACAATGTCTTAACGGTTCATGTTATTCTAAACACTTGATATAAACTAATGATGTTACTAAAGCTGTATCCCATTTAAAACATGGTAAATATGATGGCAATGATGGTCAATCAACGGATCATATAATTCATGCACCCAAGTTTTTTTACGTTCACTTGTCTTTGATATTATCAGCAATGCTGTCACATGGTCACTGTCCAAATAATTTCTTACTGTCAACAATTATTTCAATTCCAAAAAATCGGAAGCAATCTTTAAATTGCTAAGGCAACTACAGGGGTATTGCTTTAAGTAGTATTGTTGGTAAAGTGTTAGACTGGGTTTTACTAGAGAACAACAAAGAAGTGTTTAGTTCGTCAAATATGCAATATGGTTTCAAGAGTGAACATTCCACTACACAATGTACGTTTGTCTTAGAAGAAACAATTAAATACTACAATAATAATAGGTCAAATGTATATGTGGGGCTGCTTGACGCTAGTAAAGATATCGATAGAATCAATTTTGTAAAGATATTTAAACTTCTTAGTTCTAAGGGAATATGCCCTTTAATTTCACGTCTCCTGTTAAACATGTATGTAGAACAGAAAATTAGGATTAAGTGGGTCAATCACACTGCTCCACCTTTTAATGTCACGAATGGTGTAAAGCAGGGTGGTGTTTTGTCACCGATATTATTTAGTATTTATATTGACGAACTGCTGACTAGATTCAAAGCTAGTAATATCGGCTGTCGTGTTGGAAATATCTACGTAGGTGCCCTGTCTTATGCCGATGATATAACGTTATTATCCCCCTCAAGACAAGGTCTTGTTTCTTTACTAAAGATAGCTTCAGAGTTTTCCCTGGAATATGATGTAAAGTTTAATCCTGATAAAAGCAAACTTTTAGTTTTTAATAACACCTCTTGTAACGATGAAGTTAAGCCTATACCATTTAATGATAAATTTGTAAATGTTTCATCCTCAGAACTTCACTTAGGTAATCTCATTAGCGCTAACGCAAAGGGGGATAATCTTAATCACCATATCAACTCTTTCACTGCGAGGGTAAATGTCACTTTAAGTCAATTTAAATATGCCCATTGTTTAACCAAATATAAATTATTTAAGAGCTTTTGTATGCCTCTTTATGGATGTCAACTATGGGACATGTCAAAAAAGAGCATCGATAAATGTTACTGCTGTTTGAGAAAGTGCATAAGGAGACTGTGGGGAATTCCACTACGCACCCATAACTCACTTCTACATCTCATCTGTGACGACTTTCCTATCGACATGCAATTACATAGGCGGTTTGTAAAATTTATCGTAGGAATACTCGGAGGTCCGAATGAATGTTCTAAAATATGTGCCTATCATGCCCTAAATGGGAGCCAATCAAATGTCTGTAATAACATTAATATTATAGCTAATAAGTATAATTTTTCAAAATACGACCTAATGTCTGATCCTACCAATATTTTAAAGAGAATGACATGCCAACAGAATGATGATGATACTCTTAAAAAAATGAATTGAATGGAATTATTGAATATATTTGCACTGTATGATATTAATTTGATGTATTTTGTCTCAAACAACACTTTTCATTGAGTTTTGTTCATAATTGTCCTTTCATATTTTGTATTGTGTGTGTACCTTGAGTACGAAATAAAGATATTATTATTATTATATTATTATTATTGTTCGCAGCCTTCTGTGATGTATCGTGCCAAGACCTGTGGTTTGTGTAGCAACTTTGATGGCGAAATATGGAAAGAATTTGTTGGCCCTACAGGGCAGGTTTTCAATTCACCTGACGCATTTGTTAGAAGTTATGTTTTTAGTAATGGAACGTGTCAAGCTCCAGCTAGCCATCCCGATGTAGTCGCACCTGTTGTTGACCACAATCTAACAGCTCATTCCGGTGAGTATACTATATTATTAATCACAAAATTTGATATTATTTGCGTTTCGTTTATTGCGAAATATAAAACGGAACGATTGACTATATTATTTTTGGTCATCATATTCATGACGCAGTGAGTGGTTGCGTGATATACTGAATTCATGTTGGTTCGAGTGCCTCCATAGCCGTCTTGCCGCATTGGGCAGTTTCCCAGGGGCCTTACCAGTATAGGAGCCCCATACCTAGCTAGGTCTTAAATTATATTCCAGTTGATCTAGAAAAATAGTTTAATGCATAATCAGTTATATCATTTCCAGCAAAGTTATATATCCAATAAGAAATCAAACAAACCATATTACCAGATAAAATAATAATACTGAACGAGAAACACAATAGACGTATATATAAATGGAACCTATCCTCATTTCTCTAACAAAATATTGAGTGATTTCTAAAGTGCTATAATCTGAACCAGAATTCGTGAAAATTAATGAAAGTAAAAAAAATATTGAGTGATTTCTGAGGTACCATCCGAATTAGCTTTCATGAAAATGAATGTACGTAACAGTTTCGTTCAATAATAAAAGAAATAGTTTTCGAGTTCTGAACTGAAAATAAAATTGAACGGACAACAGATCGACGAACGACTATTATCTTTCAAAAGTATATCCATGGAAACGAACAGAACCAGCAAAGGGCGCATATTATGTAGAACAAGTCGCAATTGAATACTATAGGTGGTTTTTGAGGTCTTCCCCGGAAACAACCTCCGCCCCAGATTAAACTACGTCAAATAATATGCATGAGAAATAAAACAAAAGGCGCAATTTAAGTTGGGGGAGTCCAAAACAGTACTGTTCAGAAAACAAAAAAGGGTGTGATGACTATATCCCGCCCCGCACCACCTCCACCACCACCATTGTAAAACGAGGTGGTGTGTATTCCTAATGCCTTTCCTATTTTAAACACGATAACATGTGAAAAGAGGGAACCAAAAAGATATCCAATTGGTGATTGATGAGTTTAAACGCCAAGCGAACCCAATATAACGAGGGCGCTTTAGAACCCTCCTATCTTTTCTTTAACATCCCACCTACTGATGATTTTTTAGTTTGCTTACTATAGCTCATATATACTTACAGCTTCCTGTATGCCAGTTTCCAAAACAGTAATTAAATCACGAAGCAAGGGGAGGCGAGCTTGTTTCTCAACTAAACCCGTAACTGTGTGTTCAAGTGCCTGTAGCTCGAGCAAAAAAGAGAGAACATCAGTACCATTCCATTGCGTAGATGCCGCTAGTGATGAAGCTCAAGTTTGGATGAAGGCCTCAGAGAGCCGTGTTGTGCATGAAGTGTCGGAAAAACCAGTCACCTTTAGTATCAGTCTAAAGAATGAGGTTAAATGTGCGCATAAGTAAAGTGACTTGCATTCAAATCTATCATGACCCCGGTGTGTTATAGGACTGTGAATTCTTTATATATACGTTTTTAAACTTTAGCTCTATAATCATGCATATTTGAAATGCTTGTATTGTATGTTTTGTTAGCACATAGTGATGTTTTATTAGCCTACTAAGAAATTGATTAGATCAAGGTATCGTGTAATTGATCCGTTTGTACTATTGTAATGTAATGAATAATAAAGCTTTGCCAACAGATATCTTATGTTGCTTATCTTATATATTGGGTAGTTTGCTTAACTTGTGGGCGTTATATCAATGGGTCACGTGGCATGGTTTCTACTCCGGGCTTCTGTGTGGTGAGGGGTATGACTGTCTGACTGGATGGGGTTTCTCGGTGTCGCCACTGCCACGTTTCTTCTCGATGCTAATGATTTCAGATTAGGCAAATAAAAAATGTATATTCGTTAGCTATGTGGAATCGTACTGATTTCAGGGCGTAGGTTGAAATGGAATTTGATGTTGGATGCTCGATTGCTTACCCGGAATGTAATTGACAGAAATACAATGGAGTGACACAAAAGCCAGTCCTGTCACCGTTCTGTCTGTCCCGTCAACTGAGGCTGTGTCATTAGAATCGTGGCGTATTTTAACACAACGAAAATGTTTCAACTGTCAAGTATCCCCCAAGTCGCAAACACGTCTGTTAAGAACGTAACCTTTCTATAAGGCATCCCCATGACCAAAACTGTTGCTTGGCAAAAAGTCAGAAGAAAGCATTTTACTAAGAAAAAAAATCAATGTTCGTATCGAGGGTCGATAACTGATAATGGGCGACCTGTGGGGTTATCTTACCAAGTTGTTACGGCTTCTGAAATCCATGTCCAATTTATCACTGCCATCTTCGTATAGTTCAACTACATTTGGGGTAAATAACAAAATTATTAGGATTACCAAATTCTTCCCATGTGCGCGCTAATGACCCCGATAAACCAATAGGAATCACGTTAGCTTATTTCCATGTTGCTTTCTGTTTACATGATTCTAGTAAAAGGCATGAAGGATGAAGATGATGATGATGATACACACGACCGATGAAACCAGATACGGTACTGCAGAGGCGGATCGGGGGGGCTAGGGGCCCGGGACCCCTAAATATCAGTATAAAAAATAGATGTGCGTCACAAATCACCACTGACACCCTGATCTTTTCAAAAAAATTATCCAGGGGACCCCCACGGGTCCGCCTCTGTACGGTAGGCAGTAGCGAATCTAGGAGCTGTGAATGGGGGGGAGGGGTTGAGTGTCAAAAACTAGGGCGCCATTCACAATCCCGCCCAACAATGAATGTCAACAAAACAGAACACTGTCAACCATAGAGAACTGACGACATAACACTGAGCAACCTGATGGCTGGGTTTTGGAGGGCGGGGGTAGATAATGACAGCGCGAAAAAAATTCAGACAGCAACATATAATATATAATATGTAACTGAGATAATATTTAATTTGGGGACTTTCTTTGTCTCACGAGGGCGTGACTTGTTCTCATCCGCACCTGGATAGGCGTGTTAAACCTATTTATGGTTGCATAAATAGCGGCATAATGGATAAATTGGGCATTTTATGGTAAAATAAATTAGTTTCACTTTAATTGCTGCATTCGCATCATTACTACCTACAAGGTAAGAATATTGACCACAACATGAGGTGATACACACCAAAAACAAACTAGCCAATTTTGCTTTTTATTTATAGTACTACTACATCTGTTAAATATGTTGCATTGCAGACTTCAAATCATTGATCAATAAAAGAAAACCGTTCCAGTTTTCTACAGCTTTCCCTAATTTCATTTAAATAACTCATACTTACATCGGTGGTTTACGTGAACAATTACTTTATCATTAACAAAAATGCTAACTAAAAGTGAACTAAAAAATTGATTCTAAGAAATCAATAAATATTTTTTTTTTGTGATAACAGCTGGTAATGGGGCTATGGTTCAACATAAAATTACAAGTTTTAGGAAAATTGACGATTCAAGATGACCGTGTATATTTTCATTTTGACATTGGGAATCAGTGTCATCACTGTTTCATTTTTTTCTTATTTATTTTATTTAGGTGTTCTTTAGTTAGAAAGCTAGGCGATTGAAAAACACAATTCAAGGTTAGATGATATCTTGATAGAAACGAGTTAATCCTCAGAAGCTAACTGACATTTTTAAAACAGAAGGATTGTGTGGTTTAAAATGATTATTGCTTTCATAAAAATTATTTACATTATTTCTCTGTGTCGTTACTCTTAAATCTTCATTATACAATCGGTTAATGTATTGATCTTTAAAGTTGATATCTCAGTTTATAAAGGCCAAAATGTCATCATGAAAATATGGATGCGTTTGGTGATAACTGTGGAAACGGGGGGTGGTCGTCAGTGCATGTCCTGGCCCCGAGTTCACAAAGCATTCTTAGACAGTTAAGAATTTACTCAAAATTGTTCACCCTGTGTTAACTAAATATAGTCCTTATTTAACTGTTGTTATTTTAATACATCAAATACGCCAATAAGGAACCATGTGCAAATTTTGTGTTTCTGGATCAAAGCTATTACACAGAAACAGTGATTGAAAATTGAAACTTGGGTAAATGGTAAATTCTCAACTTAAAGTCTGTGGATGCTTTGTGAACTCGCCGGGGCCTGAAAAAGTCGACTAATTATACTTTTATTCATTATTCAATGACAAATTTGAAGGTGTTTCGAGTAGTGAGAATTTTGCTATACATACGTTTGAGTTATAAACATGTTTAATCCTATTAAAGCGGCTCGATCTCAACTCCACTGGACGTTGATATTTCTCTGAAAACGTTCCATAGGGCTTCAGACAGTTGCTTGTGCTTACTATAATGAGTCCTTCGCCAGAATTAGCCAGTTTTATTCCGTGAGATATATTATTTTGAACTGACCCTTTCAATATAAATAGATATCATTAACATTAATATTAACCTTAAGCATTCCATATATCCAAAAAGTTAGTTTGAACCTTTTCCGTTGGTTTAAAAATATAATCTGGTTTACAATCATATCCAAAAGCACCACAATCCGTCTTAAATATATCACTTAGGGCCAGCAAATCTTCTAAAGGTATTTGGCTGTAGGCTTCTTGTAAAACAAGGTGGCGATTTGCTAAACGAGACTTTCTAGATCCTGATGATTTTACGGCATTTTGAAATAATTGAGTTAATCCTTCATTGTCGATAGTTTCTTCTTCTTCTTTACTTAAAGGATATTTAATGTGTTTTCCGATGTAACCTCGGTACTGAAAACTTCTCCATGTTCGGCGAAGACCCTCTGCTTTCGAAACTGGCAATGAAGGTATAAGCCGCTGCAAAGTGTGTTTAGAGGTTATTTTTATTGAATCTAATTCCGATACTTCGTCAAGATTTTCTATAGCTTTCACCAGTTCATCCACATGTGTCATATTTAGTTGTTGCAATACAAACATAGTGTCTTCTTTAAGGGTCTCCATTTTAGCGACTATATCATACTTTATTTGGCATGGTCTACAGTGGTCTGATATAGGAATAAAATGTCCGTCTCTATAACTACCACTTCTTTCTGACATAATGACATATTTAATTAATTCGGGAAAACGTACATCATGGCCAAACGAAAGACTTTCTTTACTTGCATTTGTTCTTGCATATCTGATAACCATTCGACCAACTGTTGACCAGAAGCTGGGATTAACTTCAAATAATTTATTGGCAAAACCAGAAAACAGTCTTGAAAAGGGATCCCTGGCAATCACAAATTTTACCGATTCTTGAAGTAAAGCGTGGATAAAATCAAACGAAATGGGACGGAAAGTCTTCTGGTCTCCACCGAGAGCACTGTCCGAATGTATATCAAAGGGACTTTTTTTATTTGATACGCCTGAAATTATCTGATATAATCTTCTCCAAAAGGTAGACCCGGCTTTTTCCGCTGCACAATAAACAAATTTATGTTTAAGATCATACACGAAATGACCCCTTATAATTTTCTCTGAACTATTACCAGCTTTAAGCAGTTCTGTATTAGCACAGAATTGTAATAAGTTTCTCCTCCTCTCTTTTAGAATTTTACCAACAGCAGAAGTTTGGAAATCAACAGCTACTCTATTCTGGAGTACAAAAATAAAATATCCATATATTTCATTCTAGTTCATTAAATGGGCTGTGTTGCGTACATTTTACAAATGTAGAAAATTATAGATTCCGAATTGGGAATTTTGTTCTCCCTTCTCTTAAATTAAATAATCAGAATTTAAAAACGTTTATTTTATATTAAACTTTACAATTACCTGCTCATCAGTTCGTGTTAAATTTTCACAAATTGATCCTGAAAAGAAATTAGTTAAAGAAATCAATCAGTTGACATTCGCCATTAATCGGTATGAGACAAGTCTGGCAAGTCGTTGCTAAGCGATCACTTAATCACGTCCCACCCGAACTGTTTCTTTTAATATGAATTTAAAAGTCATTTGTGCCAAACCTATTCACCACCACCCCTTTCGAAAATCCCGAAAATAGGTTACACCATACCTTGTTCTTGACTCCTGAAAAATACTATCATTAAAAGAAACAAACAAATCCATCCAAAGAATAGCCATCTTTTTTGTTTTCTACACATGATCTTTAACAAAAACATGGTGATTTTAACAATTGGTAATAACTATCTTCAGTTAGTACTTGGTATATATATGTTCCTTTCAAACGCTAAATAGGTAGATATGTCTACATATAGATTTAACAGCATATGGTCTTGTATTTCATAGTATTAACAACGACAATTAATTACACTGAAAAAACTCTTGTGTTGCATGACAACACAAGATATTTTTTAAAAAATATTCTACACAAGTTTGTGTTCTTTTTAACACATAATTTGTGTAGATTTATAAAATCTTGTGTTTTTTTCATATAATTAACACAATTAATGTGTCATTTTAATCTATTATCAATGTCGTGAAATACAAAATCGCATAATATTATTTGTATTAAGAGCAAACTTATGTTCGCATTGTGAAGAAAGGTTTGGCATAATCATTAGATTTTCGATTGAAAGAGTACTGTTTTATAAACAAAAACTACAATAAAGAGGTCGAATTATGAGTACTGTTTTGTTTTTAAATGCTTTAGTTACTTAACAAAAGTTTATTAAGCCAATATCCACTATTTTTTTTCGACATTTGTTACGCAGACAATAGCTTGACATAATTGGATGTTAATTGGTGTTAAGATGTCTGTAGTTAAAATGTCTGCAAGTCGCCGATTTTTATTGACCCATAAACTGCTAGTAGATCAAAGGAATATATAATGTAAATGTGATTTTAGCACATTGGTGTTTTTACAATTGCTCCAATCTTCGTGGGATAAAAAGTATTAAAGTCGTATTTAATTTTAATTGGTTAAAATCGAAAATTAAATTTATTGGTTATCTGAAAAAGTAACCAATGAAATTTAATCTGTCATACGTCAATTAAAAATCATTACCAAATGTATCTTCCCTAAATCTACTCTACTGTTAGTGGCAAATTATTTAATGGTTTATAATAGCGACGTTCAGTTCAGTTGGCCATTTTCCTGATTAAGGTAAGCAGACAGTAACATCACGACACCGGAAGTGACGCATTTTTTTCTTTAAAAAAGGCGGATAAAGCCAGTGGAAAAAGGTATGTCAATTCAGAAATCTTATATATTTTACCCATCTACGTTTTTCTGAAATTTTACACGATAATCACTAAAGGTCAAAATATTTATATTCACATCGTTCAGTAGTTAAGAATTTGTCCTAAATTTGTATGCTCGACGAGAGAGGGTAATTCAACTTTTTGCTACGTCGCCATCTTTGAATTTGATTTGGGAATTTTGGCCAAAATAGAAATTAACTCGTGCATAAACTAGATTATATTTTATTGCACTTTTGAGTTGGTTGAAATGAAATCTATAATAAGGACAAAATTTTAGCCACAGTTAATATGATTAGATTATTTTTTTTCAGTCAATTTTGCTACGTCGCCATCTTTGAATTTGATTTGGAATTTTGGCCAAAAAAGAACTAACTCGTGCATATAGACTAGATTATATTTATTGCACTTTTGTGTTAGTTGTTTGATTGAAATCAAATCTACATTAAGGGCAAAATGTTAGCCACAGTTAATATGATTGGTTTTTGTTTTCAGTCAATGATGTATGTTATAATAATGGCTCTCCACTCTACCAGCTTTAAGCAGATCATTTAACATTTTCCAAGTACTCCACAAAGGAGGACCGGTAACCATTTTATATTTTATAAAAATGAAAATCTAATAACGAATGCCCTTTGCCTACAATTATCCTTTTATGTAGAGATAAAGGAAAATGAATTAGTTTAAGTCCAGACTTGTTTTCCGATTCCACAATTAAATACCGTATCTTCTGACTGTTGATATTGATTGAATAAATGTTGTTAGAATAAAGATACAGTATTTTTAAGATAGCTACATTCCACAAAAGTATGACAAATATGATATTCTGCATATTTTTATAAAGGAAGTATATACTTCAATCTTAATAGAAAAATACTGCCTTCTCCTAAAATAAATAAATACATTCACGGAGCATGATGCACAAAACAAAAATGTGGTATTTTTATATGTTTTAAATGATCATGGATTCTTGTGATTTGTCGCTACATAGTACATCCAAATCAAAACGGTCAAGTTAATTCAAGCCAACTAATATCTAGCATATTTCTTTCAGTAACCCACCGCCAAAGAGACAGTTGGAAATGACTATGGAATTTTTTTTTCAGAGATTGTCAATCAGATAAAAGCTATGTAAGTACCATACAATCTAGTTGTTCTTCTGCATGCAATGTCTTGGGCTCTGCCATTTCGAGACTGATCACCCAGAAAATTTTGACAACCACATCAATTGAATTCTTTGACTTCTGTTTAGTGGATGTGTTGATGTTTCCAGATTCATGTGATAATAGAATAAAACCAAGTACGAACAATCCAAACCAAAGACATATTTCGAAGTCCAAAAAACGTTACAGGCAAAATACTGTATTCAGGCAAAATACTGTATTCAAGGAAAATAGTGTAATACCCTCTAACTTCTTCATATATTAAGCTTTAACTTGTTCATGTGTTATACCCTTTCATATAAAAACCGTAGTACCTAAAAATCGTTAAAATGCATTAATTGTAACAGCCAAAAGCGCTAAAGTATAAATAATATATTAAAATAATGCTGACTTGTCAAGGGGCTTGTGATGTACAACAAATGACCAGGTTATCCCATTTTCAGGAATTTTTTATTCAGGAGCAGACAACAGGTTTTTTAAAAACCAAACAAGGGAACTATACAGAAGATATGACAAGAGTCAAAAAGAATGCAAACTCTGAATGCTTGGTTAGGTTGGTATATTAATTTTACCTGCATGCATATTAACTAAAATATCACTACTGGCTTAATTAAGTAATGACCAGAATAATTGTATTCTTCAGTTGGCTGATATATTGTTACTTTAAATGTCTACTATAATTGTAGTATACATAAATTAACATTGCTTGAAATAAACAACTTAAAATAAATAATTACATTTGATCACTTTGATGCACTGAGTACAGGTGGTGTTGAAAAGGTTTTTTCTTCTTATTCCAGACCACATTAATGACAACGAAGAGCTACTGTTAGAAGTTAATCAAGCCATCTAGCTTGTACAGAAATAAATTCCAAAGACATTTCTGATGCCATGGAATACATATACATTTAGAAACAGACAAATGAATAAGACAATGTACTCCTTCTGGGAGAAATTCAACATATCAGCAGATTTGGTAAGTCTTTGGATTACCAACGAACGTTCAATCTAAGTTGCTAGGCATTAGAAATTAAGATGAAACGATGCATTTATGTCATGTGATAAGTAAGATTGTAGTATTATGTGAAAGAAAACCGACATGTATGACGTTGTTGTATACATGTGTACTTATACAGTAGATATCAGTATAAGCATGATAGCTTTTAAAATCTTATATCCAGATTGTTGTCAAACAGGGTGGGAATAGAAAATGGATGTACCCAATACCAATTTGATATTGCCAAGTAAATGGGTGCAAAGTTCATGTAGTATGGAATATGCCAGGCGTGAATGTAACTGGACAAGAAACAATATGTGACACTCAGTATGTGAGCATTGTTGGCCATAGAAAGTGTATTTATAGCTCACTTTCTATTTTCCAAATGACCTTAGATCTTTGAGGTATACAGACAACTCATCCCAAAGACATCTCATCCAATTATAAGACAACTCATCCTGAGATAAAAGGCAACTCATCCAAACTTTAAAACATAGGTCGTGATATAAGACAACTGATCCCAACAAATATACGTGCCAGTTATATTTGTTTCAATACAATTGCTTTCTTACATGGTCACTCTTTTAAAAGATCTTATTGTGGAAACCCAAACGATATTCGTCATCATTCCTTTTTATTGCTTTTTTTATCGCTTTTTTCTGTTTAAATGTCAATTACCAAACTATCTCTAAATAGTGTGTCATTATATAGACTGCTTTGCAATCCTTAACACTAAAAATTTGATCCAAAATCTTGAAAAATAAAAGAGAAATTATCAATAATTAATAGCAACGGTCAATAATTATAAAAATGTATTACATGTATTGTATGATGAAATCAACCTTTATTATAAAACAGTTAGTGAACATTACGAATATTAGTGCCTCATTTACATGAAATGGTTTTATTCATCAATATTTTTTGACAAATTTTTCAAATAATCCATTCTATTTGATTTTTAAGATGTATTTATTTTATCTATCTATGATTATTTGTCCTGTACCTTATCTTTTAGTTCCCTTTTATGTACTGTGATATTTTTTTTTAAAAATGATTTCAATTTAGTTCATAATTAATGTCTTTAGTGTTTGGTTTGGTTTTTTTATTAAATTATGCTATAGTTAAAATGTATGTTTTGGGCAGCATGGGGTATGGATATTGTGTACATATCTATCATATTCCTAGTTCTGTTTAAGGTTAATGGTTAAAAGAACACATAAATAGCTTTTTTAATTTTGTGATTGGGGAGGGGAGTGGGAACACAATTTTATTAGTATTGGAATTAACTTTGTTTATTAATATACCAAATGTTTCAGTGCTTGTGGGTTTTTTTTCAATAGCTATTTTCTATTTTATGATTGGGGCGGGTGGGGCGGTATCTGTTTATTGTATAACACAATTTTATTAGAATTAACGTTAATTATTAAACCCTCGAGATGTCTGTTTAGTATTGATTTGATCTTAATTTTATTTTTCATATTATTTTTTGAATAAATAATAATTTAACAAACAATTATTTTTATGTTATTTATTAAATGTTACAGTTTAAACAGAACAAACGGTGGGGGCTGCATGGGAACGGTTGCTATATACTGGATATAAATGGTAAAATACAAACAAGTAGTTTTTGGTGGTTATACACAAGTTTGTATGAAATAACACAAGTTTCAGAAATTTCAACACAAGTTTCAGAAATTTCAACACAAGTTTCAGAAATTTCAACACAAGTTTCAGAAATTTCAACACAAGTTTCAGAAATTTCAACACAAGTTTCAGAAATTTCAACACAAGTTTCAGAAATTTCAACACAAGTTTCAGAAATTTCAACGCAAGTATTGTGTAACTTTTCACACAAGTTTCAACACAAGTTTTGTGTTTCATAAATTTTAACACAAGTTTTGTGTTGTTTTTACATTTAACACAAGATTGTGTTGTTAAATAGAGACACCTAACTTGTGTTGAAACTACACAAGTTTGTGTTGTTTCAACACAAGTTTTTTTCAGTGCTAAATCCCACATTAGACATTACATCCAAGCTGTTGAAACCATTTAGACTTATCGATCAATTAATGTTGATTTAATCTAAACACTGCGGCGCGGCTTTTATTGGTATCTTTACTTTATTTAATTCTTTAAGCCATACGACTTATCAGATACAATGTGATACAAAAAATACAATAAATAAATATAATATACATATATATACAGTTATTGTTTAGTGTTGATATAGAGAAAGACCTAAAATATACATTTCGTTTGTGGTCGGAAAGTGAAGGATATAAATAAAATAAAATATATTGAACTTAATTCAAAAACTGTGTAATAACTACACACAAAGCTTATAAATCTAAATGACTTTTATTATAATAGAATTCTATTTTGAAAGAGAACAGATGTATTCATTACGTTTTTTATCGGTAAGAGAAAGATATAAGCCAAGATTATTCAGTTCTTTAATATTTTGTACCGATAATAACTGAAATTTTTTAAAGACATTTGGGTTTTCAAAATAGTAAGCTTTTATATATCGTTTCCTATAATCATATAAATATGGACATATAATAATATGATGGTATTCATCTTCAATCTCTTTTAAATTGCATAATTAGCCTGGTCGAGATATCCTCAAATCTCGCATTAGTGGGAAAAAATTCCTACCCAAGCGATTATTTTTTCATATGAACAAGTAGGGTGAGTAGCCTTTCAGGAAAAATTTTCCCGTTGATCGGCCTTGGGGAAAATTTTTTAGTGGGCTTTTTAGTTTGGACCCCCGAAATCGCCCTAAAATCCGTGATGGCTATGATAACTCGCTTAATATTCATATTTGAGGTTAATAATGTACTAGGAGTCTATAGGAAATCGACACCAAGGAATTCAAAAATGGCGTCAAAAATGATCTATGACGTCACTGTGACGTCATAGTCGAAATGGCGCCCAAATTTGAAATTTTGAAAGTTTACCTCATTCTTGAAGTTACCTGATTCAAAATGGCGCCCAAATTTTGAATATTTTGAAAGTTAACCGTATTCTTGAATTTTATCATAATTCACAATACATGAATTACTATTTACAAATAAAAAAACAACTGATATAAACAAACATTGAGTTTATAGGTAAATGACAATATAGTCAGATTTCATAGAATGATCATTGATCGTCATCTTCTATGTCAACGTCCTCAGAATTCCTGCAAGATTCACCATGACAGCCTCCACACGCGCTGACACATTTCAGACCATTTTTCCTGCAGCTGCATATCATGGTACCACACTTATTTTTCAGCAACTTGCACTTACATCTCACAAAGTTTAAAACGCTTTCAGGGGCTACAGGAGGGTGTGTCATGATTGGTTTGTAGCCTTCTGGTGCCTTTTTCAGCTCGCATTCAGCTCGCTTTCATTTATTTTAACCAAACGACGACCTGCAGATGAACTCTGAGCGCATGGTAATAAGCCACCCGAACCGTGGGTTGTATTAGGGCAGGGTAATGGAATTTGTCTCCGCCATCATAGAGTCAAATCTCTGGTGTCGTAGTTTAGTTAGGCTCACATCTGGTTCTCCGTACATTAAAGAGAATATCTTACATCCGGCATCCCCAACAGTTTGTTGATTGGATGATGTCACAATGTGTTTACTAAGCTTTTGGCCCTTTTTATCGCTTTAAGCATCTGGTAAATGTTCACAATCAAATCTAAAGGTGTCTAATTAAATAAAACCAAGTACGAACAATCCAAACCATAAAACAGAATTCAAAGTCCTAAAAAACGTAATAGGCAAAATAGTGTATTCAAGCAAAATAGTGTAATCAGCAAATGGACTGCTCCTCATGTACAAAATACACGACAAACAGTAGTAACAGGTATCCGGAAGAGTAACCTTACCCTGCCTGGCGCGCCACACCCGCCATAGCTGCACCCAACCTATTAGCGTAATTGATTGACTAATGAAATATCGGTATGCAAAATGCAGTATACATTATCAGGGATATAGTAATAGTATACGTGTCCATTAAATATATCTAGAATAATAGCCGAGAGAGACACGTTATATTTCCCAATCAAATCAATATGATGACCATTAAACTTTATCAAGGTTTTAATAAGTATCCTTGTAGTTGAAGCTTAGATGACAAATGCCTCGTTCTACTTAAAAAAAATCAGAATAAAGAACACAAGCTCTCGTGTAACGAATTAGCGGAGACATAAAGTTCTCTTATCATGACATAAACAATTTATAATACTTTGGTAGCATTCCAGTCTCTTTGAAACTGATCTTTAGGGATACCTCTGAAGAATGTTTCAAGTTCTGTTTTAGCTTGGTAGTCATAAAAAGTTTAATAACAATAGCTACATAGAACGTTTCCTTAGAGTTCCCTTAATTCTTCAGAAGCCGCCAAAGGTAAACGTCGTACCATTTCACGCGAATCGCTCAGCCTTGTTTCTAGAATATCAAGAAGGCTGACTTTGTCAGTTGGAGAAGAAGAACTTGGATCACACCAATGCCTTTTTGGATTGAAAATTTCAAGATAAACACCCCGTGCCGCTGCTGGTTTATCATCTCCGAGCAGTTAATCAACGTTAACGGATCCACTTGTCCGAAAATCTTCAACACCTTCATTTGCTTCTCGTCTTTATTTTAATGTCATTTCGTACGTCGGCTGTGTTAGCCGTAATGAATTAAGGTATATTGCCAGTTTCAACGTCATGTGGCCTAGTTTTGCTTGTCCCAGATCTCGAATTATGTTGGCTACAGCAAAGCATAAACTGGATATAGTGTTAATTCATGCCTTAACGACAGTCTCTTCAATAAAGGTTATGTGGCGCCGGATCTGATTCTGTATCTGCTTATGATCATTTCCTGTCAAAAGGAGCGACGCTGTGATAGTATTATCATTGATCTGTTCCAAGGGTTTATTTTGTGTGATAAAGGCGTGGCAGTTGGTGCCAGTCAAGCCAAGGGAGCTTATTCCAGCTGTACGTGACCGATTGACATTAGATGGCCAGACGGTTGTCTTCGCTGGAACTGTCAATAATGAATCAACAATTAAGTTCAGGATGCTGATTCTTGAAATGTGCGGTTGGTGGTATTTTCTTAAACATCATTGAAGCTAGAACTTTTAAGACTCCAATTATCCCAGCAACGGGATCCGAATGTCCAAATATGCTCTTTGCAGCACCAATTGGTACTTCCTGGACACCAGCCTTTGGGGAGAAAACCGACGACAATGCGGATAATTATATTTTGTTCCCAAGTTAAGTGCCAGTCCCGTGGGTCTCAATAAATGAAATGTCCGATGGCGTCAATTTACTCAATTTTAATGCCGATTCGATTACTTGTTTCTGTGAAGTAAAGGTAGTAGGTGGAGTAATACCATTTCCATGTCCAACACTGTTTGAAGCAACGCCTTTCAATACTCCATAAATAGATACACATCACTTTTTCGCCCACTGCAGTACAAGTAGCATCTCGGTCAAAAGTCTGGCTAAAGTATACCAGTTTCCCGGAATACATCATTCTGTTCTTGCTGGATAAAGTACAAGATTGGCACCACATGCTAATTTGAGGACCATCAGTGAGGAGGGACATTACCATGCGCCTAGAGTTTATCTGCAGGTCGTCATTTGTTTAAAATAAATGAAAGTGAGCTGAATGCGAGCGAGTGGGGCGGGAAAAAGAAACCAGAAAGCTTTGTGCAGCCCCTGAAAGCGTTTTAAACTTTGTGAGATGTAAGTGCAAGTCGCTGAAAAATCAGCGCGGTACCATGATATGCAGCTGTAAGAAAAATGGTCTGAAATGTGTCAGCGCGTGTGGAGGCTGTCATGGTGAATCTTGCAGGAATTCTGAGGACGTTGACATAGAAGATGACGATCAATGATCATTCTATGAAATCTGACTATATTGTCATTTACCTATAAACTCAATGTTTGTTTATATCAGTTTATTTTATTTGTAAATATTAATTCATTTATTGTGAATTATGATAAAATTCAAGAATGAGGTAAATTTTCAAAATGTTTAAATTTGACTGAGGTAACTTCGAGAATGAGGTAAATTTTCAAAATTTGGGCGCCATTTCAATTTATGACGTCACAGTGACGTCATAGGTCATTTTTGATGCCATTTTTGAATTCCTTGGTATCGATTTCCTATAGGCTCCTAGAACATTATTAACCTCAAATATAAATATTAAGCGAGTTATCATAGCCATTAACGGATTTTAGGGCGATTTCGGGGGTCCAAACAAAAAAGCCCCCTAAAAACTTTCCCCAAAGCCGATCAAGGGGGAAAAATTTTCTGGAAGGCTACTCACCCTACTTGTTCATGTGAAATACTAATTGCTTGGGTAGGAATTTTTTCCCCCTAAATATGTACCTCGACCAGACTAAATCTACAAATTCTCTTTGCACGCTCTATTTTCTCAAAACGACCAGTTTCTATGTACAAATTGTGGGATGATAAACGTATTCTACATATTAATCTTTGATAGTTATAGTGTAATGGTTTTCTCAAATAATATTGAAGATCAAAATTTGAAATAACATGTTGATATAGAATACCTTTAGCTGACTGACAAATATCTTCTGTACACTTTTGTTTAAAAATGTCTAAAATTCTATTTCTGATATTGAAAACCGATACCGATGAGATGACATAGGCCTACATAAGATATGGGGCTACTACGAAAAAAATCGTTAAAACGTTTTAGCCTTTTTCGCATTTACAAGATAGTTGGAAACAGAAACATACTTTCGTAACAAAAGGTCCCAAATGCTCCCCGCTAAATTTGCAGAAAATAGCACACACAGCAGTGGGTTCTCAACAGCAGCTTATCTGAACCATAAATTTATCGGTGTGTTCCCACTTACCCGGCAGGCTGTTAATCCTTTGATTGATCTTAAAACTATAGTCTGTTTAAAAGTAGTCACTTAAGAACTGTTCGCTAGTTTTCAGCGTTAATGAGATCTTAATCCCTCTTAGTTCATGTCGGTGTTATGATTTCAAACAGAATCAAACACGAATTCAATTCACTATATTAATATAAATAGATGGGGCTGTAAAATGATTGTTATGTTGTTGATATAATGCTATTTAATGTTATTTAACAAACATTAAATTTGTTAAAATCAATATATTTAAATATGTGTAGGCTATTTAATGATATTTAATAAAATTTAAATTTGTTAAAATCAATACAGTTTGAGTCTTAAAAAAGATATGGATTATAGTTTATAACACCATTGTTCTAGGATTAACTCTGGATTAGCGGTAAAATTTGACATCAAAGCCTGCCGGGTAAGTGGGAACATCCCGTACGGTGATGTATTCGCGCCGGTTTTAAAATCGGATAATAATTGTGACCTCTAGAGGGATGACAAGCTAAAAACGCGATTTTTCGTACAATCAGGGACCAGTTAGTTGCTCGGACAAAAGGTAGAGAATTTAAGGGCTTTTCACACAAAATTAAGCAGCCTCCAAAATAAGGTTGAGATTGGCCCTGTAATAAAGTTGTTCGCATCGCCCCGCTTGAAATGTCATTATACAAACATAAATTGTGTCTATTTCATGTTTCGATGGAATTTAATTGGTCGTTTAGATACTGCTTTTGCAATTTTTATACATACAACTCAGTGCTAATTACATAAAATTTCATGAGATATATTAAATATAATATCGTTTATTATATAAAAACATGAAAAGGATATTTGTAATGAAGCTTCAAACGGAATCCTTGAAACGTACTTTTCCCACGGCGGGACGCTTTACCCAATACTACCCAATACTACCCAATATCACCAATACCACCGGAATACCACTCCAATATCACCACATACTACCAAATACTACAACATAATGGTTCAAAATGAGCATATTACTTGATTTTTTTTTTCAAGTGAGATATATCGTGAGAAATGTACTTCAATTATTACCGATATCTGGCTGTTCCATTTGCCTCCCTATATCACCAAAATCAAGCAAATAATGACCCAATACTACCCAATATTATAAAACACAAACCTAATATCGCCAATTAGCAGCACATCAGTATAATAATTGCAACGAATATTCGATAATATGCAGACAATTGAAATATTTACGCAGTTATCTCCCTTTAGCAATCTAAATATTATATTGATCGGTTGTAGCATGTGATCTCATTATAATATCATGTGACCTCATTATCATATACGTTCTACCTACGATCAGTAGTTCGTACAACATGGCTGATATTAAAAGTATCTTTTGAAGTCACTCGTCTTATTATGCCCAGACCTCGTTACTGGTATAAGACCAAAGTGATACATGGTGTCAGAAGTGGGATTCGAACCCACGCCTACATTGGTGTCAGAAGTGCTGAGTAGAACCCTCGAGATCTCTACGCTAATTAATTAGGAACTGTCGTCAAGAAATCTACCGACTTTCAGTTGTTTTGTGTGTCAGTGAGTAACTGGATACTTCCAAATCTACATTAGGCCAAGCGTCCAGTGAATTTCTTCAATAAACGGCCTTAGTCTGTGCTGTTTTATTGATGCAGTGGGCCCTACTCCTTCAGTATTAATCTTAAATACACTAAATTAACTCTGTGCTACCTACCTGTCTGTTTCAAAAATGGCACAACGACAACAACAACAACATCAAAATGAACAACATCAACATGAACCACAACAACAACAACAAGCCCTGCCTATGTCTATACTTAAACCTCCGAGACAACTTGATATGGACGCTTGTAATCTTCCTGATCACTGGAAAAAATGGAAGGAAGAGCTAATACTGTATAATTGGCTATTGGCAAGCCAGATGATTTAAAACTAAAACTGTTCAAATATTTAATTGGACCTCAAGGCAGAGAAATTTATTCAACGCTTGATTTTGACAACGCCGAAGACGATCGTACACTGGACAACGTATTTCGCGTTTTTGACAAACACTGTGATCCTAAAAAGAATGAGGCTGTTGAACGTTACCATTTCTTCATGCGTAACCAGGAATCAGAGAGTTTCGATAAATATGTGACAGATTTACGTATTTTAGCAGCAACTTGCAACTTTGGTGAACTCAATGACTCCCTTGTTCGAGATAGGATCGTATGTGGTATTAAGGATTCACAACTTCGAGAACGGCTACCCAGAGAAGCTGATCTGACCCTTGACAAATGCGTACATATTTGTCGTGCTTCGGAAATTTCTAAGAAACAAAGCATTGCTCTAACTGGCCCTTTGTCGACTGTTAATGCTGTTAAGAACAACTTTAAGTCTGATAAAGGACCCACGTTCTATAAAAGTGGAACTGCCCACAAACAGCATACTCCGAAAGACACCCAAAAAACAACTTGATCGACCGTGTAATTTTTGTGGTCAGCAGCATGAAAAACGACGTGAAAAATTTCCGGCATTTGGCCGTGCGTGTTATAATTGCCACCAAAAAAAATCACTTTACCTCAGTGTGTCGTAACCGACGTGAATTAAATCTTGTGCCCGGGAATTCATCTTCAGAAGAAGACGAAACATACTTTGAAATAAAAACTATTGACTATTTCCATGACGATAACGCAGTTAATGCTGTAACTGAACAGAGTTTCCCTAAGCGTTTATTTGCGACAATGTTGGTTTAAAGGAGCTAAATCGCTAACATTTGGGATCCAGAAATTGACAAAAGTGGGTCGAAACTCATATAATACTGTAATATGAATGTATATAAACTGATTTACATTAAATGCTTTCCGTTTTACTCCAATTTCAAATCAGTTATGTTCGGCGAAACAAGCCATTCAGTCTCAACCCAGTGCATTTTTTAGCGCCTGGTTATTCCAATCCACATATGCAGTGTGATACAGTGCAATGTGTCTAGCCTCGTCCCTCGAGTCTCTCAATAAAACTAGGACCGGAGCGCAATATGGTACACGATTCGTGTACCAATGTTAGAAAAATTATTTTATCTTAAATAACGGATATCAGAAGCTCATCTTTTCCTGGTAAGTTTACATCATCAATGTTGATTTAAATTGACCAATAATTCGTGTTTTCGATGTCGAAGATTTTGGAGGATTTTGAGTTACGGACTTAGGTCCTTTAAGATAGACATGTGTTCCAATTCGATTGCGGGGCTACGTGTAACGTCATGCCATCTCATGAACTTGGTGACCTCTCGTCCTATAACATACAAGGGACCTCTTAAATGCTTTCTCTTTATGACAAATCTACAATAAAACCTACTGAGAAATGCTCTATTAAATTTCAAAACCCTAAAGACGGAAAACGTTACAAAACAGACTTTGTGATTGTTAATGATAAATCTTGTATTCCAATCCTGGGTGCTCAAACTATTCAAGCCATGAACTTAGTGCAAGTGAACTTTGATAACATTCTTTCTGTGAGTGACCCAACTTCGGCTAAGGTACATTCACCTATTTCTGTAGATCAGTTGTGTACTAAATACAGTGATGTGTTTAAAGGCACGGGGCTATTTGAGGGTAAATATAAGATTGATATTGACCCCGCGGTTATTTCAGTCGTACACCCACCTCGTAAAGTGCCAATCGCTCTCAAAGACAAACTCAATATGGAGCTTGATATATTAACCGACTTAAATATCCTATCTCCTGTTACTGTGCCGACCCCGTGGGTTTCTAGTATGGTTTGAGTGTCAAAACCAAACAAACTGAGGATTTGCCTTGATCCGATACCCACTGTGGAAGATATATTGCCTGATCTCACTAATGCCAACATATTTCTACCCTAGACGCTAAAAACGGCTTTTGGCATGTTGAACTTGATGACGACAGCTCGTACTTGACGACCTTTAATACACCTTTCGGGCGGTATCGATGGCGTAGGATGCCGTTTGGCATCTCAAGCGCACCTGAAGTCTATGAACTAAGACAGGAACAAGCCTTGGACGGTTTGAAAGGCATTAAATCTATACATGACGAAATACTTGTCTACGGCGAAGGTGCCACGTATGACGACGCCTCACGTGATCACGGCAGAAACTTAGAAAACTTAATGGAACGCTGTCGACAGAAGAACCTTAAACTGAATCTGGCCAATGTTAAACTCCGAAGGGTCACGTAATTTCAGACACAGGCCTAAAGATGGATCCGGAAAAGGTGCGTGCAGTAGTCGACATGTCTAAACCTACAGATGTCGCCGCTGTACAAAGGTTGTTAGGTGTTATCAACTACTTGGGTAATTTCTTACAACAGCTTAGTGATCTATGTGAGCCCTTGCGACAACCAACCTTAAAAGACACTTTGTGGCTCTGGGATAACTCTCAAGAATCAGCTCTCAAACAAATCAAGTCCCTGGTGAGCAAGGACCCCGTTCTTCGCTTCTTCAATGCTAAAGAGGAACATACGCTACAGTGCGACGCTTCGGACACTGGGCTTGGCGCCGTAATTCATCAGAATGGACAGCCTGTTGCATTCGCAAGCAGAACTTTATCTGACGCTGAAACTATATATGCGCAGATAGAGAAGGAATTATTGGCGGTGATTTTTGGTCTCGAGAAATTTCATCATTATACATATGGAAGACCCGTAACAGTACAATCTGATCACAAACCACTTGAAATCATTGCCAAGAAATCTCTCAACATAGCTCCCAAACGATTGCAAAGAATGTTACTCCGCCTTCAAGTGTATGACACAACTGTTGTTTACAATCCTGGAAAACGTATGTACTTAGCGGACACTTTAAGCAGAGCACCACTCCTCGATAAACCAAGCTCCTTTGCGATTGAAATGGAAAGCGTCAACCAAGTCTCAGACCTCCAAATTACTTCTACATGTCTTCAAGATGTTAAAAGACCACACTGTAACTGACAACGGCCTACAAGCTCTTTGGTCAGGTTATCCAAAGAGGCTGGCCAGAACATAAAGACAGTTTACACCCAGCAGTGGTACCATATTTTAACATCCGTGGTGAGTTAACTGTGGAGAATGGAATCAATCTAAAAGGTCAACAAATTCAAATTGTCATTCCAACGGATACATGTTCTCGTGTTGGTATCGAAGGATGTTGTCGCAGAGCTCGTGATTGTTTATATTGGCCAGGAATGAGTTCAGCTGTGAAAGACTTTGTTGATAAGTGTGATATTTGCCGATCCTTTGGTATGAAACAACAGGAGACACTCCATCCACACAGCCTACCAAGTCAACCATGGACATAAGTAGGAAGTGACGTTTTTACTTTTGACGGTTATAATTATTTAATTACTGTAGATTACTACTCAAATTTCTGGGAGTTTGACTATCTTGAAATTACTAACAGTGCTACAATCATTTGTAAACTAAAATCCTAATTCGCCAGACATGGTATTTCAGAAGTGTTCTTCTCGGATAACGCTTCATATTACACCTCTGCAGAATTTCTTAAATTCAGCAAACTCTGGAATTTCAAGACTAGTTCTTCATCACCTGGATTTCCCCAGAGTAACGCTAAAGCAGAGCAAGCCGTTAAAACAGCAAAATCCTTGATGCGGAAGGCGAAAGCCTCTAACTCTGATCCGTATCTGGCAAATTTGGATTTACGTAACACACCAACTCATGGCATTGCAGCCAGTCCAGCACAACGCCTAATGAGTCGACGAACTCGGACTCTGTTACCAACCACCAACAAACTCCTAAAACCACAGTTCTCTAACTTTTTTTCCAAACTACGCTATGAAAAGAAACGCCAGGAAAGGTATTACAACGTGAGTGCTAAAGACCTACCTCCACTAAGGAAAGGGGATGTGGTGCAAGTTCAACCTCAAGGTCAGACTCGTGGTCAGACCTGGCTTAATTCCAAAGTAACCGGAAATGTAAACGCGCGATCATACAACGTGGTTACTGAGGATAATAGATCCTTCCGTAGAAATCGACGTCATTTACGGAAATCTGGTGTGAGCTTCAATATCTCTCCTCCGCTGGAGTCCAACCCACCTTCTGTGGATAGCTCAGCAATTCCTGGTACACCTGTCAATGTTCCTGATACCCCACCTCAATGTGTTACCCAGAATCGTGAACAACGAGTCACTCGGTCTGGTAGAGTTGTTCAGCAACCGCGGCATTTTAAAGATTATGTTATGGACTGACATGTTCTGATGCCTGTGTGTGATACTAAACAATAGGACATTTGATTTGCAGTTTTGTGTTTTAATGTTAAGTGTTACAGATTGTTTTACTTGTTCATATGATATATACATTTGTACATGTTTTATTTCTTGCTAACTTTAAACACTAAAAGAAGGGAGATGTAGCATGTGATCTCATTATAATATCATGTGACCTCATTATCATATACGTTCTACCCAGTAGCGTTTTATCATGGAGGCGCCAGCCTCCTCGCGAAAAAAAATCAAAGAAGTTGAAAAAATAAAGCGGGAGAAAAATGCTAAAACCGATGAGATTAATGAAATGTACATTAGTTAGGGAGGGCCCTCAAGGCAGACAAAAGGGCCCCACGTCTTACAAAAGGGCCCCCTGACCATGGGAAAGGGCCCCACGTTTGACAAAAGGCCCCCACGTCTAACAAAAGGGCCCCCTGACCATGGGAAAGGGCCCCGAGTCCGAGTCAATCGTTTTATACACTAATACTTTTGAATCCACTAATGAATAAGAATGCAGTCATTGCATTGGCATGCAAATCATCAATCAAGAAATCACCTTTTCTGAAACCCTACTAATAAGCTATTCAGGAAAGAAATGGCTAGTTCGCCCAGTGTGGCCTGGCTTTTTAACTAAAACATATTTTAATTCAAAAATATTCTTTACAAAGGGATACTAACAAATTATGAATCTTCTCCGAACATATCAATCAAATTTTTATACAAAAATAGCATGGCGAACTTATTTTTTATTCAACAAACATAAACATACGTACATCTATTTACAAAACTTCCTTGTAAATTATATTAGCTAATGAATACTAATACGTTTTCTTATTGTTACATTATTATAGTATTTGTTTATAATTATATGTAAAACGTTTCGAGTCTTTGATATACCTTTGAATAAAGAAAAAACTAACATTGTATTTAATGTTTTAGGTAGTAGCGACGAACCATGTAGAAATATTTCCCAGCCATGTCAATTTACTGAAAAGGGCATTCAAAAAATAGTGATACGAATTTTCGACAGATATAGCATTACAACTACAGTGTCGATTTCCAATTATATTTTAACGAAATAGATCAAAATGTAAACTACTACATCCACGTCGAATACGATTGTTGTATATAGAGAATGGCCTAGAACCAATACTTCTAAATTTTGGTGGCTTTATTTTGGGTTTTAGAGATTGTTTAAATTCTTTAACGGAAAGAATGATTTTGTCTGATACTAACACGACAACGGGATTCCCGAGTTTCGTAAATTGTAAGGTGCTTGGGATTCGTTTACAAAATTACAGATTCCATGGATTATTTTATGTAACTGATTCAAACGTCTAATCTTTCTTCTTTCATGTAATTTTGACCATGCAGTTTCAAAATATAAAGATTGTCTGGAGGTGTAAATTGTATTTCCTGTAAAAATTTAAAATTTATCTGAATTATAACTACTACAGTCATCCCAAACTCCACAACAGTATTCAATTATAGGCAAAATAAAACATTTATAGGGTTTATTAAGTGAATCCTGAGAAATTAAAAAAGTCTGAAGAAACACCCCTAGGTGTTTATGTACCGACGTATCTAATATATACATGTTATCATATTTAATATTAAACGGATAACTAAATTTTTGACAACTGAAGATCATTAGTTTTGTCTTTCCTGGATTAAAAGTCAGTAACCATTTTTAAGACCATTGTAATAATTTGGATAAATTAAAGTTTTAATTCAGATTCAATCTTTTCAAAACATTTTCAAGAAGAAGACAAAGACGTATCGTCAGTGAATAAACGCGTGATTCCAAATAAACCATCAGAAATATCGTTAATGTAAATAAGAAATAATAAAGGTCCGAGGATTGAACCTTGTGTAACCCCAGAATTTGTATACCTAAAAGCTGATGACGATTTGAGAGATAAGAAGAAATGAGATCATGTAATTTACCAGTGATACTGTTATTAGATAATTTATGTAACAGGCCCCTATGAGACACTTTGTCAAAAGCTTTCGATATATTTTTTTTTTTTAAACTATATTTTATTCAATAAGAATAGGATTGGGGAACAGGCTAGGCCTATATCACCCCTCTCCCTTTAAGAAAACAATATAATTACAATTGGTTTACTTAAATACATGTATATAGTCGAAACTATTTATATTGTGTTATTAATTAATACACTTCTGAAATTATACAATAATATTTTCAAATAAAATGCTTACTTGATATACATTATAACTAATCTTGGTTTAAGGCTTGTAAGGATATAAATACAATTACAATTTTTTTACTTAAACACGTGTCTATAGTCGAAATTATTCATATTATGTTATTAATTTATACAATTCTAAAAGTATACAATACTATTTTCAAATAAAACGGTTGTTTGATATACATTATAAATAATCTTGATTTAAGGCCTGAAAGAATGTAAATATTTAAACATAATCAAATGATGGTAATGATAAATGACGATTACAGTACTTAAAATCTATTACTTAATTCTATAAAGTTTTGCACTTCGGAAAATATTAGTATATTTTGGTCAAGTGAAATATCCGTAGAACCATGCAATAAAAAATTTGTGTTGATGTATTCTGTTTTTAATGTATGTATGGTTGTTTTTCGTGCTTCTGAATATAAGGGACATATCAGCAGAAAGTGATAAGGATCTTCAAAATCATGTCCACATCGATATATCACAAAATATGAAAGCTATAGATTCTTTATTATCAAGTGAATTGAATATGAGATCGTACATTTCAAGCAGTTGGTGGACGGTTGGTACTCCTGGAAGGAATCGAGATTAATATTTATTAATCAAATAGTTATTTAAAAAATAGGTCAATAAGTGTTGATGGGGAAGAGACAATTTTGTCGCCTCGAGAAAATTTCCGAACCCAGACATTCATAATAATGATCGATCAGCTGTCGGCTGCTCTGACAAAACGGCAAACTGCTTATTCAGTTCTAAGCCAAAGGTTTGGATTTCTCGGTTAACTCGGGAATCGAAGCTGTGATGAACTGAAGGAAGCAGCATCTACATTGTTGGCCATCTACACAGACGATCTAGACAAACATTTCGAGAACGAACTGCAGCAATTCGTAAACGTCACAAAGGACACAATTTTCATTAAGGATAGAATTTACGAGCTCCAGATTAAGGATAGAATTTACGAGCTCCAGATTCTAAAAATGTTCGATTCAGAGACAAATGCTGGAACAGCGTTACTATCGACATTTCCGAACATATATACGACATTGCGTATTTATTTGCCGATCGTGGTCACCAATTGCTCGGGTGAGCGTTCTTTTTCCGCCTTAGCGCGGATAAAAAAGCACTTGCGTGCAACTATGGGGCAAGATCGCATGGGTGCACTAGCTTTATTGTGCATTGAAGCTAATCTTCTGGATTCGATTAATTTGGATGAGATCATCAAAACTTTCGCGAACCGCAAGGCTAGAAAGGAGGATGTCGTTTAACTGGAAAATGTAACGTCCTTGAACTTTGGTCAAATATTATTTGAAATCCACCATATTCCATTAATTATTATTTGATTGAGCTCCCGGCACGGTACGAACAAGGGATTTGTTTCGCATTCAGGCTTCAGACAAGTATCGGATTAGGCACCGAATATACAGGCCTCGAGGATATGTAAGAATGCACCAAAATATTTCTCGACCTCCCGGTGGCCGGGGGCAGACCCCCCCCCCCCCCGCGAAAAAGGGCCCTCACAATAGTATAGCCTCCGCCATAATAAACCTTAAAACGCCCCTGGTTCTACCTACGATCGTAGTTTGTACAACATGGCTGATATTAAAAGTATCTTTTGAAGTCACTCGTCTTATTATGCCCAGACCTCGTTACTGGTATAAGACCAAAGTGATACATCGGTTAAACTCAGATTAATCATCTTTTTGGGCTTTGCAGTTGGTTTCAAACTCCCGCTATAATTTATGGAGATAGGGGCGCCTTCTCAACCTCGTGGGTTTCCTCCGGGCACTCCGGTTTCCTCCCACTGCTAAAGACCCCTACGCGCAAGCGAATTATTGAAATAAAATTAAACCATATGTTAGTCCCGAAGTGACCTAGTTGTGTTGAGTGGACGTTAAGCGGCCTACACACGCTCAATATAATTGTCAATAATATTGTCAATACTTGATATTGACAATTATATTGAGCGTGTGTATGCGATATTGAAGCTCGATATAATTGATGTCAATATGATTGAAGAAATCAAAAGTCCGTAGATATTTTATTGACGAACCGTCAATTTTTTGCAACAATTGACCGTGTGTGGGCTTTATCAATAATATTGACGCAATATTTCATTTCTCGAAGTAGGTGTGGAATGGGGGCAAATTTCGGGCAATCTGACTTTTGCAGGCAGACGGGTAAAGTGAAAAAAAATCTATTATATGATCTTGTTGGCAAGATAAAATGGCCGAAATCTAATACAAAACACTAATTTTACGTTTCTTTTAATTGAATAGTTGGCAAAATAAAATGTCCGAATATTAAATATTAAAACATTTTGTTTGGGGTCAGTGGTCAGTGGCACTATAGCGCTCGAGATGACCTTTAGTGTGATCGGCCACTCGGAGACTGGTCAACGCTCGCCTTGCATTAGTCGGGTATCCGTTTTCGCTTTCATTTTAAAAAAAAGTTTTCGCGATATTCTCTTGAAATTTGTCTTTCTTTCATTACGTGAAGGCCGCGTCATTTCAACGTAGGCCGGCCTGCCGTTGATATGACCAATGGAAGTAGAGAGAACAGAAAACACATGAAACTGAAGTGCTGAAAAAAGCGGGTAGAACTACGCCCAAAATCGCGATGTTTTTCGGTGGCCAAGGACAAGATCACTGCTCAGTCGATGAAGACACGAATGGTATGCCCATCATCGAGAATAATAAATCGCCTACCGACCTGCAGGGGGTGTTTTCTAAAGCCAGTTTCGCCAAGGGCCCAGTTGATTTGGGGCTTTCTAGGGTCCATCAGATCCTAGATCCGCCTCTGTGCAACAGTCTTATTGAACGGTTGGAGTTGACGTCGGCATAGCGTGGGATTCGGTTACGAAACCATTGGACAACTTTGGTCCGACTTTGGTGTTGCTTAACTCACGGGCTAGAGAAGCAGAAAAACGCATTTACGATAGCTTTTCAAAACTTTTCTCCGAGACCATTGATTGTTTGGGATTCAGGTCAGTCATCAAAGGTAGGCTAATTTGGACCACATTGAAGTTGTTAGCTGTATTCAAGTGCTGATAAAGCAGGAAAGCGCGTTTGTTGCAGTTAAATTTTCAAATTTTTCTCTATAGACGGTCCCGTCTCCATGGAATTCAAATCAGCTTTTTTAAAAACAGGCTATATTAGACAACTTTGAAGTCGCTCTATTCAGGGGAAAATAGCGGGAAAATGCGTTTGCAACCGTCAAATTTTCCAAAATTGTCGTGAAAGGGTTGGGGGTATGGTCCCCTACACGGTAAGCGCTCCGTACCTACTCCTTCGCAGAAGACCGGCGCCGCCGTCTATAACCCGAAATTTTTGCCCGCCCCACAAATTATCATCGAGCCTGTACGCCTATGGGACTTGGAACTGCCATAGATAATGCTAAACAAATAGTTCCGTCCATGATGGCTGCTTTGTTCAGAATGAATATTGAGACAATATAATTGAACGTGTGTGGGAAACCGAAATTTGTTTCAATTAAATTGACATCAATAATATTGACAATTATATTGAGCGTGTGTGGGCCGCTTTAAACCCCATTTCTCTCTCTCTCTCTCTTTCTTCTGTTTGGTGTTTAACGTCTGCTTAAGTGATATCGCAGTTTTGTTTTTTTAGAATATGATTTTGCAATCTTTCCATTTCGGCCTTAGGCCATGGATTAGGTTTAGTGGGAAGTTCTTCCCTTTATTTAGTAAACAAGCCAACAGTGAGGCTGATGTCCCCCGCCGAAATCCCGAAATAATAAGATGACATATTAATTAATCGAACATTTATTTTTTTTTCAAAAGCATAGAGCAATCAAACTATACACAAAGTTTGATCACTCGCTATAAGATAGAATCAAGATTATCTCGTCCCAAAGCATCGAACAATGAAATTGATGAGCTCTGCTTAGCTTTAGCTTAAAATATTAATTATTGAACTCAGTCAAGACATTCGCTAATGATCATCTACATTAAGTTCAAAATTCCACCTCAATTAAAAGCAGAGTTATGTTCCAAGGTCTTGACCAATAAAATTGCTTGTCACTCCTTAGCCTAAGCAGAAAATTTGCACCATCGAACTTAGTCAAAGTAATGATATAATGAATCTATATTCTGAGTTACATTATTGCTATCACTTCATTACAACCAAAGTTATCGTGCCCCAAAGAATCAACCAATCAGATTTGCTTATCCCTGCTTACCCTAAGCAGACAATGTTCATCACTGAACTCCATCAAGTCATTCACATAATGAATGCCTTCACCAAGTGTGAACATTCTATCTCAATTAGAAGGAGAGTTATTGTGTTCCAAAGTCTCGAAAAATCAAATTGCTTATCGTTCTGCTTACCCGCAGCAGAAATTGTTGATTATCGAACTTGGTCAATGTATCGGTGTAATAAAGCTATACACCAAGTGTCCCCACTCACACTTAATCAGAACTCAATAAGCATCAACCAATCAAATTGTTTATCTCTGCTTACTCTAAGCAGAAAATGCTTACCTTCAAACCCCATCAAGGTATTCACCTAATAGACACCTATGCCAAGTGTGAACATTTTAACTCAATTAGAATGAGAGTTATTGTGTTCCAAAGTCTCGACCAATCAAATTGCTTATCGCCCTGCTTACCATGAGCAGAACATGCTCATTATCGAACTCAGTCAAGGTATTGCTGTAATGAAACTACACACCAAGTTTCATCACTCTCACTTAATTAGAATTAAAGTTATCGTGTGCCAAAGCATCAACCAATCAAATTGCTTGTCTATGCTTACCCTTAGCAGAAAATTCTCATCTTCGAATTCCATCAAGACATTGACCTAATAAACACTCACACTAAGTTTGAACATTCTAACTCAATTAGAATGAGAATTATTGTGTTCCAAAGTCTCGACCAATCAAATTGCTTATCGTTATGCTTACCCTGAGCAGAAAATGCTCATTATCGAACTTAGTCAAGGTATTGATGTAATAAAACTATACACCAAGTTTCATCACTCTCACTTAATTAGAACTAAAGTTATCGTATCCAATCAAATTGCTTATATCTGTTTACCCTAAGCAGAAAATGCTCATCTTCGAACTCCATCAAGGTATTGACATAATAAAACCTACACCAAGTTTGAACACTCTAGCTCAATTAGAACGAGAGTTATTGTGTCCCAAGAAGTGTGACAGACAGACAGACAGAAGGACGGACAGACAGACGGGCGAACCCATTTTTATACGCCCACATTTTCATGTGGACGTATTATGTCGTCGCCCCTGTCCGTCTGTCCGTCCGTCCGTCCGTCCGGACGTCCGTCCGGACGTCCGTCCACAATTGTTTGTGGACTCTCTACAGGTCACAATTCTTGTCGGATTTTAACGAAACTTGAAATATAGGTTTATCCCCAAAAGATCTCGGCTGCTTTCGATATTGGCATGTATCGGATCAAAACTTCATGGATTATGGCCCCTGATTGTACGAAAAATCACGTTTTTAGCTTGTGGAGCCTATAGAGGTCACAATTTTGAACCGATTTTGATGAAACTTGACATGCATGTTTATAACCCAAAGATCTTGGTTCCTTTCGATATTTGCGCCTATCGGAATGTCATTTCCTGAATTATGGCCCCTGATTGTCCGAAAAATCACCTATTTTAGCTCGTGGTACCTCTGGAGGTCACAATTATTATCTGATTTGAAAAACCGTTCGATTATATCACCGTTACACCCTAAGGAGGGTTGAGTTCAAATTTCGGAACAATCGGACCAAAATTACCATACAAAATGGCCGCCGTTCGTACGCGAATACTGTTAAAAAATGGTTTATCAAGGTTGTGGACCCTGTAGAGATCACAATTTTAATTCGATTTTGATGAAACTTGAAATGCATGGTTATAACCCAAAGATCTTGGTTCCTTTCGATATTTGCGCATATCGGATCGTAACTTCCTGAATTATGGCTTTGATTATACGCAAAATCACCTTGGTTTAGCTTGTGGTCCCTCTGGAGGTTACAATAATTTTCCGATTTAAAAAATCGTTTGTTTATATCACTGTTACACCCTAAGGGAGGTTGAGTTCGAATTTCGGAAAAATTGGACCAAAATTGCCATACAAAATGGCCGACATTCGTACGCGAATATGGTTAAAAAATGGTATATCAAGGTTGTGGACCCTGTAGAGGTCACAATTTTAATTTCGATTTTGATGAAACTTGAAATGCATGGTTATAACCCAAAGATCTTTGTTCCTTTCGATATTTGCGCATATTGGATCGTAACTTTCTGAATTATGGCCCCTGATTATACGCAAAATCGCCTTTGTTTAGCTTGTGGTCCCTCTGGAGGTCACAATTATTATCTGATTAAAAAAAATCGTTTGATTATATCACTGTTACGCCCTAAGGAAGGTTGAGTTCCAATTTCGGAAAAATTGGACCAAAATTGCCATACAAAATGGCCGCCATTCGTACGCGAATACTGTTAAAAAATGGTATATCAGGGTTGTGGACCCTGTAGAGGTCACAATTTTAATTCGATTTTGATGAAACTTGAAATGCATGGTTATAACCCAAAGATCTCGGTTCCTTTCGATATTTGCGCATATCGGATGGTAACTTCCTGAATTATGGCCCCTGATTATACGCAAAATCGTCTTTGTTTGTCTTGTGGTCCCTCTGGAGGTCACAATTATTATCCGATTTAAAAAATCGTTTGATTATATCACCGTTGCACCCTAAGGAAGGTTGAGTTCGAATTTCGCAAAAATTCGGAACAAAATTGTCATACAAAATGGCCGCCGTGTGTACGCGAATACTGTTATAAAATGGTATATCAAGGTTGTGGACCCAGTATAGGTCACAATTTTAATTCAATTTTGTTGAAACTTGAAATGCATGTTATAACCTAAAGATCTTGATTCTTTTCGATATTTGCGCATATCAAATTGTAATTTAATGAATTATAGCCTTTGATTGTAGGAAAAATCACTTTCGGTTTTCCTTGTTCTTTATCCATCTCTCGAAAATGTGGGCGTATCCTGCCTGGCAGTGCCAGCTTACTATCTTAATAGTACATATCGTTTGGTAGATGATCTCTTCTGCTTCTGGATTGGTAGATGTCATCTTTGTTGGATTTGTGTTTAGGTGCCAGGCCCGTCTTATCGTGACCTCCCTTTACTCCACTATCCCACTTTATAGGTTTGGTATCAGTTTTTGGTGAAATAGTGTTTAGATGCCGAGCCCGTCTGATCATGACGACCTCTTACTCCACTATCCCGTCAGTTTTGTAGATATTGGTATTTTTAATATAAATAAATTAAAATAAAATAAATTTTTAAAAAAAACCTGGAATATAATAAATTTGTAGGATGGTTGGGCTTCCTTCGTGAGGACGTTTTTACTCAGCCATCCTACGTTGTATGAAAAAATTTGTTAGTTTTTATGTTAAAATAAATAAGAGGTAATAAATTGAAATAAATAAACTAAAGTAAAAAAGTAAATTAAAGTAAAAATAAAGTAAAATAAATAAATTAAAATACATTTGTAGGATGGTTGGGCTTCCTTCGCGAGGACTTTTTTTACTCAGCCACCCTACGTTGTCTAAATAAATTAAAATAGATAAGTAAAAAATAAAAAAGATAAAAATAAATGTGTAGGATGGTTGTGCTTCCTTCGTGGGGACTTTTTTTTACTCGACCAGCCTACGTTGTATGGAAAATTTGTCTAGCCGTGACCCTTTCTTATTTCACTATTCTACTTAGTCCAACTGTGTCCATTAGGGCGTGCATTTCTTCGAAGATTTGTAGTTTCAGATTTGGTCTAGGGAAGAGTAGGTTCTTATTGTTGAATACTATGTTGTTGGTCTCCATTGTTCTCACTAGTTCTCTTCTCTCCTCCTTGTAAACCTCGCAGTCTACCAGGACATGGTTGGTGATACACTCACCGACTATGATTTGGTGTTTGTAGTCTCGCAGCCGCTCTTTCACCCTTAGTTTCGATATGAGTATATATCTCGTCTAGGGTGATTGGTGGCTGTCTTGGTGTAGATAATGTCATCCAGCCGGAATCTGTATGTGTCAAGTTTAACGAGATTTAATTCCCAGGTTGAATTGACCTGTCTTTGACCATACTGTAGATATCCGTGGTGCTCTAGTCTATGAGGCGGGGTGTAGCTGTGTCCTTGAGACGCTCGTTGGCGAGTCGATCTGCCTCCTCGTTTTTCTAATGTTGACATGTGATGGAATCAACACGAGCTCTAATTTGCTTCCCTTCTCTAGGACCCTCTGATATAGCTGCCTGATTTCCAAAATGACTTCTGGTCTTGATTCCGAGTTGTCTTTTTGGATTGGAATCAGACTGCTCAGAGAATCGCTTGGAATGACGAACTTACCGGTGTTTTGATGGGAGATCCATGATATGGCGTCACGAATGGCAACAAGCTCTGCAGTGTACGCCGAACGGTTATAGGGCAGTTTCCTGCTTATTACCTGTTCCCCGTTTGGCAGCTGGTATATTCCAAACGAGCTGGTGCCCCTTTCAGGATTGCGTGAGCCATCCGTGTACACATGGTCCCAGTCATCAGACAGCCTTTTGTCTTCCAAGTGTTCTAGAGAGAAAACACGTGCAGCACTGGGGTTGTTTTTCTTGTCAGTTTTCTGTAGTAGATCTAGATTGGTAGTGGTATAGGGAGCGTCCAAGGGGCGATAACTGGGAGGGGTCATGTTTATTTATCACCAGCTCCCTCAGTCGTAGTTCCTTGATCGTTTCCCTGATACCCTGGCTGAAAGTTTTCTTTTTGGGATCTCTTACATTTTTTGTCTTTTGTAGACTGATAAATGTTGGGGATCTTTCGCCTAGTTGTGAGATCTTAACCCAATATCTTGTCGCTAGTTCTTTTCTTCTTATGGATAGGGGCAACTCCCCGGCTTCTTGTAGTAGTGCCTCTCTCCTAGTCCCGAGCCCTACGCCAGTCGCAATACACAGAGCTTTGTATTGGATGTGTCAAGCTTACTTAAGAGTGTTGGCGCTCAGTTCATGAAGGCCAAAGAGTCGTAGTCTAATACAGAGCGTATAAGAGCACGATACATCATCATTAGTGTAACTCTATTGGCGCCCACGTACTGCCCGTTAATTTTCTCATTAAGTTTAGGATTTTGGAGTATCTATCTACAGTCCAGTCGATGTGCGGTTTCCAGGTCAGCCGTCGTTCAAAGATTACACCAAGGAACTTGGTTTGGTCTTTAAACTCGGTGGTTTTCCCGTTCATACACAGAGTCATTCTGCTTATCCCACTATCCCTGCTCACAAGCATACCGACTGTTTTCTTCTTTGAAACTTTAAATCCCCAGTGGTTTGCCCATGTCATGAATTTGTCTAAGGCCTTTTGCATGTTCTTTTGTAGTTCACAAAAGCTCCTCCCATTCCTCCATATGGTACTGTCATCAGCAAATTTAGCCAAGTCAGTTCTGGCATCGAGGTAGGACGATTTACGTATGTCATTGATTATGATATTGAAGAGAGTGGGACTGATAGCCGACCCGGCACTCAGGAATCTGCCAACATTCACCTGTATCCTTCTATTGCTCAGAAAACTTTTGATCCACCGAAACATTATGCCCGTAATACCGATACGACTTAACTTGAAGAGCAGTCCGTCTAACCAAACTAGATCGAAAGCCTTGGTCAGATCTACGAACACGGCACATAACAGGTTTCTCGAGAGAAGTGTCTGCGACATGACTTGCTGTAGTCTAACCCAGTGGTCCATTGTTGATCGTCCTTTCCTGAACCCAATTTGATTTTCTTCAGTCAGTCGGTTGCTCTCCAGATAGAACTGTAATCGGATATGAACCATTGTTTCCAAGGTTTTGCATAGTGTGGATGTCAAACTTACAGGCCGATATGACTCTGCCTTTTTCTTCTCTTTCCCCGGTTTCAGTAGAGGGACGACATTTGCTTTCCGCCATTCTTTAGGTACCTTTCCTACCAGCTAGGATGTGTTTAAGAAGTTAAGTAGTATCGTGTTGGCGTTTCTAGGTAGATGTTTGAGCATGGAGTACTTTACTTTGTCCTCACCAGCCGCACTATCTTTCTTGAGGGAAAGAGCCTTATTTAACCCACCCTCAGAGAAGGGTAGGTTGATTGGGTCAGCCACTTCAGTAGATTCAATTACTTATGAAGGGTGCTGCGAGTAAAAGATTTCCTTCCTCTTCAAAAACTCTAAATTCCAACTTTTTAGGGTAGCTAATGAATGGAAGCGATAGGGAGGTAATTGTGTTATTTTATTAACATGCCACGTTTCAATACACATACAGGCATCGTTGTCAAGCAAATAATGATTAATTAACAAAAATGTGGTGCAATATAGATGAACACTTTGGAAGCCATTTAGCAGATAAAAAAATAACAACAAACTGATAAACAAGATGAAAGATGTAATAAAAATATATAGACAACAAGTACTTAAAGCTTCAATTTCATATTTTTAAGTTGTATCTTTAAAATCTATTAAAATAAAGCCTTAAAATACATGGTATCCACAAACAGTCCTACCTTGCCATCTGATAAATTGGCAAAAATATAATTTTCAACTGCAAATTCCAACGTTTAAGGTAGGTAATGAATGGAGGCGATAGGAAAACAAGAGAGGTAATTGTGTTATTATTACCTGCGTCAATGATTTTTAAGGGTGGGTAATAATGCCCATGGTCGTATAATAGTGAGTTGATAAATTATTGAGCAAAAGACATAGAAATAATTATGTTTTTTGACTTTCTTAGAAAATATGAAATTATCGCTTTTAAATCATATAATAGGCGCTTTACTGTATCAATATAGTTACATTGAACTAAATCAGTTATATGAACACTTTTAGGATTCAGATAAAGATATATATTATTTTATTATACGTCCGCCAAACCAAATGTGTTAAAATATTTGAAATCTTGTAAATTATGAATCATCGATTGGGATTCTGCCAGCAGTGGATTATAGATCTTCGCTTTATAGTTGGGTGGGTCTTCGTTTTATAGTAGGTCTTCGCTTTATAGTTGGGTGGGGTCTTCGTTTTATAGTAGGTCTTTGCTTTATAGTTCGGGTGGTCTTCGTTTTATAGACACCCGCAGTGGAAAGCGTGCCCCTAAGTCCAGTCGAATATATTGGTCGATGGCCGATTAAAATTTTAGAATACCATGTAATTAGTGTAATTTAAAGAAAAACGCACTAATTCAAATGTCGTTTATCATCGTTTGTCTATTTTTTATTTCCCCCATCCGTGTACGATGTATTGCTGGATTGACTTCTGATACTTGAGCTTTTGAGGGAGTGTGTCTATTTTTCCCGTCCAATCAAAGTCATCCACATGACAGCCCTTCTTTAATCTGGGATTTTCCCTAATACTTTGAACAGTGATTTAAGATGTTAAAAACGACGAAACTATTTTCCGTCCCCAAGCAGTATCGTTTACATTGTAGCCGTTTGGATAGCCTCGCGTGTCACGCAATAAGTTTTGCTGCAATATTCTGCTATGCACTGGTTAATTGGGCGTAATAAATTTCGTAAGTCATGACGTAACGTTATGTACATGTATATGTTGTTGTTGTTGTTTATTAGGACTACAGATTTAACGTCCAATACAATGAATATGATTTTATGGACAGGTTGATTTAATTAATTTTTTTACAGTTGAAAATTGTTAAAAACACAAAATAAAAAGGGTCCTCCTCGGATACCAAAAAGTTACTGGAAGAACTCTTATAAATTTGCTGTCGTGAGAAGAGAGAACGGATTATCTTCTCCCTTTGTCATAATAAAGTTAAAACAGGCGGCCGAACTGACTTATGTATGGCGTCATCAGAGCGGATAGGAAAAAAAAGCGAGGAAAGAGAATCCGGTGGGTTTATGTGGAAAAGCGAAGTGCCCGCAGTAAAAAACACATAGTTGGGCCCGTACATATTACAAGTGTTCGTCCGATAAGTTCCATGTTGTTAAACATAAACTAAGTTCAAGACTTCAAAGTTTAAAATTCGTAGGTATTACATTAGAGTTTTACTTGCGCATGACTCTCCCAAAATAAAAAGTTACCTGACATGAAAAAGGAGAGCCAGCAGCAATACCCAAATTGTTTTTTTTTTAAATTGAACCATTTTATAGGAATAAATAAATTTTTAAACTCGGGTTAAATTAAATTGATTGATGTAAACATATCTCGAGCTCTGTTTAAACTCGAATGATATTGTTACGCAGTTAGGTGTTGGTTGTTAATCAGACTATTGACTAAATAGGTATTTAGGTGATATTTAAATATACATGTACATTATGTAAGAGCTAATCTGCCTATTGCAGGTCTTTGTTTGGACCTGAAATGTTATCTGAATTATTAGTTAGACATCAATTAACTTATCCAGACCATAATCAACTCCCGATGTCATCGCTAACCTACGACACTTAGCGGATCGGAATACCTTTAATTTGAAAAATAATGAAACGTAAAACTGGATAATCGAGACTTTGCTTTTATCGTACAGACTTTAGTAATGATGATCGAGGCTATAGCTAGTCTAGACTAAAATGCAAAAGCCAATATCTCGAGTAGAGCAATTTCTGTTTACGTTTTCTGTTTTATAACTATTATACTTTTATCTCCATAATACCCCTTAGATAGTAATTTTTTCGGCCCCAACCTCTACGTGAATAGCAATGAAATGGGGTTTAACGTCCTACTCCGATTAGAATAATAAATACGGGCGTAGCCTACAGGCCACCAAGGCCGACTCTTAATATCGAATTCCAACTGCCAAAGTAACTTTACGTCCTCGTCAATGTATCACGGAACCTCGATTTTGTCACATCCGAACGACTAAACAGCTCTCCTTTGTCAACCCATCCCTTCTGCACCACTGGCAAGGGGAGACCACGCCGGAAAATCTGGATGAACTTTCTCTGTCAATGCAGGAATCGAACAGGCAACCTCCCATCTTTAATAGAAGGCATACATCTTAGCAAGCCCTTCATGCAATACCCCGCATATTTTGGCACTATTTTCGATTGGGTACAAGCCCAACTTGTGATCCTATCAGATTCCTTCATTAAAAATGTCGTTACGGTTATCAAGTCTCTCGCTTAAATAGCTAATTAATGTCTACGGAGAGAGAGAGAGAGAGAGAGAGAGAAATGGGGTTTAACGTCCAGTCGACACAAACTAAGTCATTTTGAGACTAACGTATGGTTTTCTTTTTTTTCAATAATTCGCTTGCGCGTAGGGGTCTTTAGCAGTTGGGGGGGGGAAACCGGGGTGCCTGGAGGAAACCCACGAGGTTGAGAAGGCGCCCCTATCCCCATGTCACATACGCTCACACCAGGGCTCGAAACCACAGCCGCAAGCCAGAGGTGACCGGACAGCTAGAGGTCTAAGCGCGGCACTCTAGACCACTAGGCCATCCCAACCCCCAAAAATGTCTACATGTGATAATTGAGTTGCAAAGTTCAAGGTTCGATTAATGTCAAGGTTGCTGGAAATCATGTCCCTATAGACCTACATATTCCTGTCGTCAGGAGGCGGTGAGAGTGGGGGTATATCTCATTTGAAAAAAAACCCAGTCGCTTAACCTGAAGGTGGAAAGCAGAAAACCATAAACAATGAGGCGAACTAAGATACTATTATACATTCTCCACGCAAGTCTTGCTATCCAGCATTCGACTCTGCCGTCGGCTCGCGTACTATAAGGTTTGACCCGGAGGTCATTGATCACGTGATTAACTACTTGGTCAAAAATGGCGCCTGTCATCGAAATGTTTGGCGTTATAAACATTTTATAATTTGTTAGTGAATTCGAAATGTTTATCCCGCAAAGCGATTTTTATTATATTATATTTCAAACATATATCGAGAATTCTTTGATTTGGATTAACTAGACATTTCTAAATTAATTGTTGGGCCTGTCGATCGCGTAGTAGGCCTACTGATAAACAAGCTCACGTGTATTAAATAGTATTATATTCTAAAATTAGCACAGCGACATGCGCAGTTCGTATTTCTGACCATTTCACCCGTAATCTTACGCAAAAGAGTTCCCTGTAATATCTGTATATACATTGTTATTTTGAAATTGTGACCCCATTTCTATTTCAATATGGAAAGAGTATTAAATATATTATCACTTAATTGTTTTAAATCGTATTGTTTATCATTGTATATCTTCACCAAGAATCTTGGTGGCGTAGTCAATTGAGCCGACAGCAGAGATTAGTGTGGAGTGCAACGGAAGACAACTCTGTTTGGGAGATTGACTATTATAGAGTAGCCCAATCAGGCTCGTAGCCATAGCTGTAGATGGCTCACATCCAACTGGTCAAACACCTGAATATATGAATCCAATAAATTTTAACTCAGAATATGACATCTAGTTTCCAGCCGAATTGTTGCCCCACTACTGAAGCTAAAATCGTCAAACGCGGGGGCATGATTGGTAGGTCAGAGATCTAAATATCACAGAATGATCATTTAGAGCAGTGGTTCTCAACCTTTTTTTTTTTGGCAACGGCACACCTTGGAACACGTGACGAAATAGCGACACATCTGGCTTAATATAATCAAAAATATCTGATTTTTGAAAAATAGAAACATAGCAAGTCATAGACTTGCCGTAGACACGGATTAGTCATAGACACACAGAGTGCCTCAAACCAAATACCCCCCCCCCCCCAGATTCGCATTTTCTTAGTGTGCGTTCAATATTTCGCGCGGCACACTTTGGAAGATTAATTAGCGGCACATCTGTGTTCCGTGGTGCACTGGTTGAAAATCCCTGTCTGGCATTCTATATTAGTTTTACCACGAAAAAAAATAAGGCCTTAAAATTAACCAGCCAAATATCTCAGTCTATAAAACCAGTCAAATAATCCAGTCGAATATAAATCGCTCAAAATAACGAGGTAAAGCGTGACTTGATTAAGCAGATTAGCATACGCCTCGCAGGGTTTCGTTTGATTAGATCTTATCCCACTCCAACTTCAAACACTGCTGTAACGAAATAAAATTTCTGTTCCAAATATCTGGTAAAATGTTTATTTTATCTTAAATGTTGGATATCAAAAGCCCATGTTTTCCTAAAGATCCCAGCATCAATGTTGATTTAAATTGACAAATAATTCGTGTTTTCACTTTTCAATATTGAAGATTTTGGATGATTTTGAGTTATGGCTCCTTTTAGTGAGCGACTGGTTTTATCGGTTGATAGCCTATAATATTTGACTTTTGAAATCGGATTCAACGTCCTACTTTTCTGCTCCAGCTGCGCTAATGAAACGGGAAGCTTATATACGCCGTACGCCTACACTTTTATCGAATTCCAACTCTCAAGAAAAGATAGACAAAACGATGATTTTGAATTAGTGCGTTTTTTAAAAAAAATTACACAGACTAGTCCAAAATGTTAATCAATCATCGACTGATATCTTCGACTGGAAATTCTAGTGTGACTTATGAAGGAGAGTTCATTCATGGTTTGAGCCTACAAATTTTAAGCCAATCAGAAATTGATTTACTCGACTGCGCTGCAATGTAAAAATGGCCGACAAAAACACAGCAAGACAGACAAGTTTAGAAGAAAGTTTGTGTGTTGATGGCTTCGAAGAAGTTGAGACACCAACAGCGGAAAAAGAATGTCTAGAAGCACAACTAGAATTAAATGCACCAGCACAAAAACTGTAAGTGATTGAACCTTAAGAAAACTTTAGGATAACTCAAATTAGGACACTTCAGTCCTTCTACTAGGCCTAGTACTAGCCTAGAAGTTCTAGTCGCTGGCTCGCCTGACTGACAGACAATTTAAAGGGACATTGAATGAAATCTAACAGTAATCAACTAAAATCAACTAACATGCACAGTATTATAAGTTTAACAATTTGCTCATTAAATAATGTATAGACTTACATCACAGGAATCTGACCCTCTAATCGTATGTCATTTATTCTATACTATAGTCTAGTAAAATTAGTATAAAATCTATTGCTACTTTTAAAAACTAGGCCTATTTCTTTTGAGTTATAAGATTATATTTTTTTATCGGCTTCAGACAACTGCGCGCTGCTAACTGGTAGCTACTGGCAAGACTGAGAGGATACAATCGGTTACCAGTTTGTGTCAATGTGTACATGCTTGCTAGTTCCTTTAGGAACTGTCTCTGAGCGAACGATGTCTCGCTAACAGTTCCTCACGGGCCTTATTATCAACTAGTATGAAATAAGACTTTTCTCCATCTCGGTTCTACGGCTATTTAAGATCCTTACCGTCTACTTTGCACCGTGATTCTTCTTTGATCGCCAAAAGAAAACATTTCCTGACACAACCGACACAAATTTATAATAATTCAACACTATTTTCATGTAGAATTCGACGTTAGAAAAAGATAAACAAAATCGTTCAAATCTGGCCGCCATGTTTGTTTACTGACGTCAGCGCAGACCGGTCTTTTTCTAACATCGAATTCTACACGAAAATAGTGTTGGATTATTATAAATTTGTCTCGGTTGTGTCAGGAAATGATTTCTTTTGGTGATCAAAAAAGTTTCACGGTGCAAAATAGACGGTAAGGATCTAAAATAGCCTTAGAACCGAGATGGGGTAAAGCTTTATTTTCATACTAGTTGATAATAAGGCCCGTGAGGAACTGTTAGCGAGACATCGTTCGCTCAGAGACAGTTCCTAAAGGAACTACATGCTTGCAACTTGAAAATATCTAGTTTTGCCAGTTCCTGGTGTCCTGGTGTTCTACTTTTCCGGCAACTACATGTTTACATGTTGTTGAAGGTAGTGTTTAAAATCGGATCGAGATTTGTAATCCGAATACTTTTGTTGTCTATCCGAATACTATTCAGATAATTCGGAGACATAAAATTCTTGAACAAAATTACATCAAAAGTTCATATACCGATACTCATAATTTCTTACTTGTTTTAATGTTTATGAGTGTCTGTGTATGCTGAGTGAGTATGAAATCATACTTTCGGTATGCAAATTATTTGAACTGCAAAATAAAAATCTGTGCCCACCTTTAGCTGTAATTATTAAGACTAGCTGTGATATCCCCAAAAATCAATGAGTTGAATATATTTGTAATAGTAGTACATGTACATGTATAACTACTCCTGGGATCACGGTGGCTAAGTGGATAGGGCACTGGTTCCCTAGCCTGGAGGTCGGGTGTTCGATCCCTGCATTGGCCGAGAAAGTTCATCTCGATTTTCCGACGTGATTTCCCCTTGTCAGTGATGCAGGAGGGCATGACAAGACAGCTGTCTAGTCGTTCGGATGGGACGAAAAACCGAGGTCCTGTGTACACATTGGAGTGCACGTAAAAGATCACTTGGCAGTTGGAATTCAATATAAGAGTAGGCCGTAGCGCCGCAGCCCGGACAAAATTTCCCTCATAGCACACTGTATGGCGTATGCCTGTCTTCAATTAGCTCAGGTTAAGTGCATAAAACAGTAGGACGTTAAACCCCATTTCATTCATTTATTTATAACTACTCCTATAATCCTCAGCACACCCACTTGTCATTTTGCTCAATCAACACAAATGAAAAAAGTAAAATAAAAACATGTGCCATTTATTCCGCCATGGTCGTTTACTCGTTTGCCTCATTCTGATAATACTATTGAACCAATTAGTGAAATGAAAAATAAAAAAACGGTCTAACTCGTACATATGTGTAGAAATAACTCTGTGCTCGTATCCCGTAAACTAACACAGGGAATAAATGAATATTTTTTTAAATTTAGACCTAGTCTCTAAACTACTTTTTTTGTTGCACTGCATTAATAATGTTATTAGTTTTTACTACACTAAATAATACGCATAATGTTGACATTTATGCTCAGGGCTGCTTACGTGATCAATTGCATTGGGAGGAAAATTTGTATACTAGTGCAGGGAATACTAGTGTCTGTCTGTCAAACGTTAACATTCTTTTTTTTTATATCCCAAATAACAAGGCAACAGATATTAGTAAATTAGATGCCAAAATTTGCTGTTGTTGGTTGCTGTTTTTCCTAAAATAAAAATTATTATTGCTAGCCATTTTCTTCAGATAATTGTATGTATCTTATTTAGTTTGAGATGATATCTTATTTGACTGTATTTCAGATGGTACCATGGGAGATTAGATAGACAGACAGCAGAAGAAAGACTTTTAAATAATAATGAAGAGGGGAATTACCTCATAAGGGAGAGTGAGAGCAAACCAGGATCATTTGTTTTGTCTTATCATGGAACAAATCACCTTATATCTCATTTCAGGTTAGTACCTTATCTAGAAAGCTACAATATACCTTAAAGGAGCTAAACCTGTTTGATTTAGATCAGATTAAATTTTTGAAACTGGTTGATATATTATAATTTAGCTATATAGTTATCCCCCGCCTGGGTTCATCTGTATGTCTGTCTGTCAAACTTTTTGGGACACAATAACTCTCCTTCTAATAAAGGTAGAATATTCAAACTTGATGTGGGTGTTTATTGCTTGATACTTTTGGAAAAGATGAACTTACAATTAATTAATATGTGTCATCTATTTATTTTGGAATTTTGGTCGGGGACATCAGCCTGCATGTTGACTCATACTTATAGTCACAGGTCAATCGCTGCTAATGGATGATTCCACGTACCATACTATTTGAAATTACTTCATCTCAGCATGCTTTTATCACCATCACTAGGTAGGATCGGTTGATACTAATAATGTGGCCCTCATAGTATAGTTTATTCTATACTCCACATTAGACCAACAATTTTTTTTTTCATTTAAATCAGCAAGTCCAAATGCTGAAATTGTTAAATGACTGCCACTTCAATCGCTTACCACAAAAAACTGTTCTTTATTAATAAAATTTTTGTTGAAAATCACAATAAATCAACTTTTGATCTTTATTTGGTCTCAAAGTCAAATTAACCTGGTTGAGATGGATCATAGCTGCTGGGACAAAAGTTGGTGTACTATGTTCACGAGTCTATGAACTGTAAAAGCTAGGAGGAGCTACACCAAAGACTACGAAAACTCTGTTTATGTGTTTCCATTTGTCTAGCAACCAAATTGCAGTTGCACTTAAGTCATTGTGACATGCAAAGCAAATTTGGTCACAGCAGTACACAGTCGGATATACACAAACAAACTTACCAACATCTCGAAACATTGCTCTGTCTAACCAGCAGTTGTGTTTGTATTTTACTCACTGAGTTTATCAACATATATGAAATATGAATAATAAAGTATTATAATTGATACTTTTAATACAAAAAGTTGGAGGATCTTTGTTTTCTTTCACACAACTGTGTTTCCAATCAGAGTCATAACAATGACTTCATATAGTTATTGACAAGTCAAGTACATGATCAAGAGTAATATTATGCCGCTAAATCTTTTTACCCAAATATAGAAAAGGAAGGCCCTGTAATGTGAATAATTCTACATCTTTGTTTTATGTCTTTTGTCTCTGTTGTATAAAGTCTTATGTTTTAAATTGTTATTTTACAGAATAATATCATTATGTGGTAATTATTATATTGGTGGTAGACAATTTGATTCTCTGTCAGATCTAATTGGGTATTATACAGCCTGGTCTTGTTTATTAAAAGGGGAACAACTAAAGTACCCTGTACCACCTCCACAGGTATTAATTATTATACTCTGTTCCTTTTTAATTAAGACTAGTTCTGAGTCCTGTATTTCCATAACCCTTTCACAAATGACCTGTTTGGTTTCTTATATTTCTTCAATATTGTAAAATGATTGTATCAGGGCTCACACTAGCTTTCAATTTTTTCCCACCAACTGGAATATTCAACTCTATCTTTACATAATATATTAGCAAAGTTTGGATTTAATCAGATTTTTTTGGGTGACATTTAAACACCGAACTGCACAACATATTTTCAATGTTTACATGCGCCAGTAGCGCAAAAAATTATCGCCAAAATGTAATTTTAAACGCCACTTTCACTTTTTATCGCAAATTGCGACTTTGCCGACCGACAGTGTGAGCCCTGGGTTGTAAATTGCTGTCACAAGTGAACACCCTATTGTACAGACAGTACAGTCCTTTTACATTTCAGTGCATTGAATTCATTTTATTTTTGTTGATTTTTGATTATTTCTGACATTAGTAAGCAAATAAGCCTGTCTAGAAATAATCAAAATGCAACTGCTCTGACATATTGCTTCTGATGATGTATGGCAGGTTGGTAACATATCTTAACAGTAGTCCATTTCATAGTAGTATTTCTATCTTATGTTCTTTGTAATCTTCTGTGTTTTGAAAGTAGGTTTAACGTCCTACTTTTCTACTGCTCCGACTTATTTTAAAAATAATTCTATAAATTAGGCAGCATATAGTTAACCTCACCCAACAAAAGTCTTATTTGCAATCTCATCGATCCTTCAGAATCTGCCCCCAAATTGAAATCTACCACTCAAAATACAGCAACATGTTTCAAACGATGTATGTTATAAAGTGTTTCACAATTCATTGATGTGTATTATTGTATATTAATGTAGCCTGTAGATGACAGAAGAAAAGTTGTTGCTTTATTATCCTATAGGCAACTACCAGATACAGATGAGATCAGGTTGGTAATTATTCATGTCACTATTATTCAATTTACACAGGGGCGGTAACTATATTTACTTTTTGTGCTTGTTCGGTGATGAATACATATAGTTAAAAAGAAAATGACATCAGCATTTTTGTAGATTTAACATAAACGATCAACAAAAGTGGATAAATATTGTACACTAAAAAATACACCGACAGTTTCAATGAGAAATAGCCAACCAAAATGGTTGCTTTTATCACAATCTGTGAAAGACTCTTAAGAGTCTATTCAATTTCAACTCGTGTTGTCCTTTATCACGATTTACTAATATGCATTTTAAATTAGAAATTCTAACATTTGATGCTCAGTTACAGTATTCTCAAATAATGCTCATTGTTTATCTGTGTATATTACTAGGAATTGAATTTGATCGATGTCACCATGCAATTTGTTTTTGATATTGTAGACTGGCACTCCATGTTAAAAGATATATTATTGGTTTTAAAATGAAATTCTTTCTCTCCCAAAGTTACTGTAAACAATCTTTCTTCTTGTTAATTTGTCAACCAAGAATTAAAGTCATCAAAAGTTTTCTTTATGGAAAAGTAGGAAAAATCACTTTCTGTTTTGCTTGTTCTCTATCCATCTCTCGTCGACCTATTTTTTATATGGTTGTGCCTGGTAACTACATCGAAACCATACAATTACCCTCATTTCAGTGTGAAATTTAACTGTGGCAAATTTGTATTTATCTACATTACGCTGAATTATTTATATTTATCTACATTATACAATTTTCTATATATTGACAGTTTTGAAAAGGGGGATCTGTTTGTGGTGTGCAATGAGCTTAAAGATGGATGGTTATGGGTGACCTCAATAACAGGTCAAAGTGGTTTAGTTCCAGCAGCTTTAATGGAAAATTTGGTAAGATTGAGATAAGAATTTAATAATACAAATTTGGTTCATTACTTCCTGTCAAATTATTAAGGAAATATGTCACCGGCTCTGGCTAAATGAATATTGAAGGTAAAAACTAAAAAGTAACCTACACATTAATTAAGATATTGCATTCAAGGATCTAAATTCGTATGTTACTTATTTACTTGGTGTATTTTAGAATAGCAATTAAAAAGTACTAAAATAAACAAAACAAACTCCTTGAAATCGAAAGACAGCAAATTCATGAATTTTGGCCAAATATGAGCCAAACAGTCAACACATCTGTATCAGGCAAAAAATTAATTTGAATACATTTGTGCAAATACATTGCTGACAATAAGTGAATGTTACCAATGTTTAGATTCATATTATTTGAATTGTAGAAAAGTTCTCTTATTCATTTAAAATGTGACTTGTATGCATCTTAGGTAATACCTGACTTGATTTTACCTTCGTGGAAATTGTATATACCTGGATAAAAAAAACTGCATAATCCCTAATAATTATAACAGACACCAAAATTGATTGCCCGAAAAATCACCTATTTTAGCTTGTGGGCCCTCTGGAGGTCACAATTATTATCCGATTTAAAAAAAAAACGTTTGCTTATATCACAGTTACACCCTAACGAAGGTTGAGTTTAAATTTTGTGAATATCGGACCAAAACTGTCAGAACAAAATGACCGCTGCTTGCATGCAAATAGTATAAAAATATGGTATGTCTAGTTTGTGGCCCCTGTAGAGGTCACAATTTTAATACAAGTTTGATGAAACTTGAAATGCATGTACATGTATATAACCCAAAGATCTTGGTTCCTTTCAATATTTGCACATATCGATTTGTAACATCATGAATTAATAATAATAATAATAATCGCGTCATTTTACAAGGGTAGCAAATTAGGCCTGAGGCCTTTTTCCAATTTGGCCCTTGGCACAGATCGTGCGAATGATTTCGATCATTACTGCAGGAAGAAACCGAACAACTCCGGGGAAACCTGCCTGATCGGACGGGAGACCGAATATCCCTCTCACTTACAACGATAAAGTTCTTGCCCTGAGCTGGGATTGAACCCTCGCTGCATTGGTGAGAAGCCACCTCTCTATCGCAACGGCTATCCGACCAGCTATTAAATGGCCCTTGATTGTAGGATAAATCACTTTCTTTTTATCTTCTTGTTCTCTATCCATTTCTTGAGAGGGGGGGGGGTGACTGAATTGTAAGCGTGGGCGCGCTGTATCATACAGTCTTGTCATTGAGTCAACTGCCGTGGTTTCAAACCCCCGATTGTACGTGGCAAGGAGTAGGGTCGCCTATCCAACCTCGTGGGTTTTCTCAGGGTCGTCCAGTTTCCTCCCACCGCTCACTAGGGATCTGGTATCCTTTAACTTGGTTGTTTTGCAGTTTAATTCATATATTAGCCTTTTAATTTCAAAGCATCCTTTGATAATTGATAATAACCCTTTAAATTTCAAAAATGGTTTAATTAGTATTATGGCTTAATTTAATGGCACACCATTTAATTTTATAGAGAGGGGTTTAGAAATGGATGACCCATTTAATTATCTAAAGCCTTTAATTACAAGCTGAGCAGAAATTAAATGGTGTACCATTAAATTAAGCCATAGTACTAATTAAACCATTTTTGAAATTTAAAGGTTATTATCAATTATAAAAGGATGTTTTGAAATTAAAGGCTATTATATAAATTAAACTGCAAAACAACCAAGTTAAAGGATACCAGATCCCTAGTGATAAAGACCCCTACGCGCAAGGGAATCATTGAAATAAAATTAAACCATATGTTAGTCCTGAAATAACCTAGTTTGTGTCAAGTGGACGTCAAACCCCACTTCTTTCTCTCTCTATCTCTATCCATTTCTTGTATGTGGGCGTATCCTGCCTGGCAGCCACTGGTTTTTAAAACGTTCTACAGATTAAAGAGAAAGATCATGAAATATCTGTTACTCTAGTTATGATTTACTTAGTTACAAACATTAAAATTGTTTTATTAAAGGATAGTAGTATAGATCCTGTAGAAGCTCTGCCATATTTCCATGGTAACATAACCAAAGAAATTGCTGTTCAAAGACTACAGCGTGGTACGTATGAAATTAAATTACCTTCTGCCTCTCCACAGATACTTTGGTTCGCTCATTTATGCCTCTCTACAATGTATTTCATTGGTGTTTATACTTTAATGGAGCTGTATAAAGTGATTAATTGTGTGTAAAAGTAAAACAATTAAAATGACACTTATTGACCTGTGGTAATATCTGAAGCTCAAAAAAATATTCAGTATTATTTTGATACAGTGGCAGTGTTCTTGTCACATTTATCACCTTGATAGGATAAAGTCATATTCATGTGGAGGTATATTGTCCATCTGTGGACACTATACAGGTCACAATTTTTATTTGTTTAGATTTTGACGAAACTTGAAATATATGTCTATCTCCCAAAGATCTTGGTTTTTCTCACCCGATTTTTATGAAACTTGAAATGTGTGTTTATATCCCAAAAATTGTGGTTGCTTTCGATATTTGCACATATCTAATCGTTACACTTATGGCCCCTGATTGTACCAAAAAATTTTTTTTTTTAGCTGATAATGTGGGTGTATCTTGCCTGGCAGCCGCTGGTTTTGATAACTTAGAGATAATTTTTACTAAGGAAAACTTATGCCATTAAATTATACTTTCAAAGTGGTTTGAAAACTTGATCTGGAACTGCTCTTTTAATTACTATGATTCAAGTTATCACATTTTACATGTAATTATAATGATGTTGAATTGTTTCTCAACAGCAGGTGAAGGTAGTTTTTTAGTACGACCAAGTGATAATTCACCAGGCGATTATGTTCTGTTTTTTCTCTGTGATAAAGAGGTATTGAGATATCGCATACAGAATAAAACCAGCTTCTTATGGTTAGGTGGAAGATGTTTTCAAAGGTATGTATCCTAAATCACATCAAGTATCTTTATTTTTTGGTGCTTCTATCATTTGCAAACAAATACTTTTTGTACTATTTCTAGATAATTTGTATAACCAAAGAAAGGGTTATCTGTCAAAATTTCAAGTAATGGTCATTCTCTAAGATTCCGTGATGAAACCCTAGACATAGGCTCAGCAACAAAATGAAATGGGTTTATCCTACTGTTTTGAATGAACTGAACTAATGAACACATGCAGGCACAATACAGTGTGCTATACAACAAAAAAAAATTCCGGACAGCGACATTATGGCCTACTTTTATTTAGAATTCCTGCTGACAAGGGTTCTATTACGTGCCCGTCGATGTATACACAGAACCTCTCTTCATCATGCCATCCGTGTAGTCAGGCGCTGTCCATCTCAGACCCGCAGGACCTTTTTTTCCATCCAATTCAATCAACTAGACTCTGTCCTGGCCAGTTCCTCTGCTCACAAGGTGAACCATACAGAAAATCCAGAAGAGCTTACTGGGCCAACACCTGGAGCACATCCGAAACATCTTGGGTACCAAACTGGCATCTTACTCACTGAGCCACCCTGGCTTCCAGGATGAGGAATAAGGAATTGTTGCTGTTCCTTTATTTCCCTAAGAATGACACAGATTTACACTAATCTGACTGTGATTGTAGTGGAAAATTTGCATTCCTTTACAGCAGTTCTAGTTCTACTGCTGCATTTCGAAAACAAATAGCTTTCACAATTTTCTGTATGCCTCTTAAAAGGCCTCTGTGAAGCCCTAAAACCAATTCAAAAACATTTACATGTATTGTCTGCTGGAATAGATCTAATGTATTTCAATATTTGAATAGTTTACAGTCTATTGTTGAAAGATATACAAAAGAAGAAATAGTAGATGGTTATAAACTAATCACACCTGTACACAGAGTAAGATATACCTTGTTTTATTGTCTCATTATGTTTAAAATAGAAACAAGTAAATATATTATTGTGAACATCAAAATAAATTCCTTTATTTATATATCAATGGAAATTCTTTTTTTAAAAATAATAATATTGTATATTACATCACTCCAGTTCCATCGACAAATACTGCTCAATGTATATAGTCGTTACACTTTACAAACTAGTAACTTGAACACTTTACTTATATTCAAAATTAAATAAATAAAACTTTCATGGTGCAGTGCTTTCTTATTCTTAATTGTAAACGGTGGCTACAGTAAACTATTGATTTAAAGATTAAGTAAAGTTTAGGGTGATGTGAAGCAAGGTTAATCTTATCTTTCTCATTTCAGAATACATTGTCATCACAACAAACAAATGATATATATGCATCAATTCCACAAAGCTCAGGACCCAATTTACTTTCTAGTTTAGATGAAAGTCAATCATTAAAAGGTTATTTATCAAAACGCAGTAAGTAACCTAAACATAATTTAACTTCTATATCCTGTTACTGTATTAAACCTCATTTCCCAACTTGTACATGAGGGAGAGTAGAGTTGTCTTTAGAATTGTAATAACTTGCGTCTCCACAGATTATTTAATTCTTTTAATTAAGTCTCCATTTACACTTTAAAACAGCTGTTTTAGATATTGAAATTATTTTCAGGTGAAAGAACGAAACGATGGAAATCTATGTACTTTATATTAAATGGTACTGAATCTCATCTTCTATATTTTGAAAATGAAAAGGTACAATTCCTGTAATTATATATTCTGTATGATTAAGTGGTTCAAGTTCCACTATATACGCTCTGTAGTATTTGTCTATTCTTTTAATATGATGTATTTCTGTAAAAGTCTCTTCAAGTAGTATCTTATTTACTTATTACTTGTAATTTATACCTACTATCAATACTAATGAAGATCTCATTATAAAATTTAAACTGACCTAGCCTTATTGAAAATCATTGAATAGAAAAGATCACCTAAAATCAAACTTGCATGGACTAACTATACACCTAATGTAGTCACTATATTGTTTGGGTAGCTTATAAAATTATAGTATTCAGATTTGTTTTTTTTTAGGTATAGTTGCTCAGGCCCATAGTCTATAGAGGCGGGGCAGGGGAAAATATTGATTACGTCCAAATGATAGATTTGTTGAGTTAATGACTGGTGACATTTCAGATTTGTTCAAATGATGTTATTTTTTCCTATTAGGTTGTTTTGGGTATCCTTAACTTTAGGGATGGTTATGAGCACATTTTTAATATTTATGGGAAAATTAGACATTTTCTTCACAATTTGAACAATATAGAAATATTAACTTTATTTTATATAGAATAAATTTGCTAAGACCAAACAACTGGCATTTATAGACATGTTTGTATGGAGAAATTATGAAATATACCGAAAGCCAAATCTACCCAACCATTAGGCGATTTAGCCGATGTAGGATTGTGTTTATGCATCATATTAACTTGCGTATTTGTATATTTCAGAGATCTAAGCCAAAAGGTTTAGTAGAATTCAACTATAGTTCTTTATATCCTGTACATGATAGTTTTTTTGAAAGGTTTGTATTTAAATTTTGAATTGATGATTATACTTTTACACTGAAGTATTTCATTGAATGAACAGATAATAAGCATGCTTTTTGTATCAACACCCCAGTAACTTTTTGTAGGAATGGAGGGTTTTCGGGTAGAATCTAATGTTTATGTTGAGTTTGCATAATGTCTAATGTTGTCATTTGTTACCCAGATTTGTCCTTGATATACTACTACGTATTCTGGTTTTACAACCTTGAATATTTGTTTTTTCAGACCAAATTGTTTCCAGTTAGTTAGTGAATATAACAATAATAACAATGTTCAGATTTGTTATTTATGTGCTGAGAATGGAGATTCAGCTCAGGTGGGTTATATTATCCTGGGGGTATTGTTGGTCGTTTATAATGTCAAGATAGTTCCACATATAGTCACTGCACAACATAATACAACGTCATAATGCTAAACTCGTCGGGTGGACATTCCCCTCAGTATATATTTCTGTGGTTAAAACAAACTGTGTCCTATGTTTGTAAAAAGTTATAAAAGAAATATATATACTACGTTGGTATATTGTCCTCATCTACAATTTGTGGGATTTTACCAACTTCCACATTTCTCATCAGTTTGTAAATTCTTTATTCTTAAAATAATTGGCAACAAAGATAAACATTAGTTGACAGTAAGTGATGTCAAAGAGGGATAGACATCATTATTACTGAAAATGGGCAAATGCCAGAGCTTAGCCTGTTTCAATTTCTAAATTTATAACCATATCCAATAATAAGTACAATAAAAAAAACTGAATAATGATGATAAATTATTCTGACTGTGTAGTTTAATATTTTTTCGTTTTAATTGTTTTTTTGTATAATATTAGAAATGGTACCAAGAATTAAAGAATCACTGTGAAAATACCCGAAAGCAGAAATCAGTATTGAAAAAATTCTGCAGCCTTACCATTAAAATCATCGATGCTCAGCGATTACAAACTAAACTCTTCCATCATCCATATTGCTGTGTTTCATTAGATAATGTTAAAGTATGTCGTACTCAAGTCTCAGAAGATAAACAAGTCTTTTGGGGTGAAGAATTTTTATTAGAGTAAGTGTTTCTTACTCTATTTCAGGAATATTTTTCAATGAGATCCATTTCAATATTAAACATACATCATGCAAGAGGTAAAACTGCCTATTCCAGATCTTTCTTTTGGCATTTAATGATATTTAAATTATTAATTAGACATTAATTAACTTGTCCAGATCATAGTTAACTCTTGATGTCATGCTAGCCTGCGACATTTACTGGATATGAATCCCATCTGCTGCTCAACGCTCATTTATGATTAAATCCAAAAAGGGATAATCAAGACTTATGTTTTTTATCGCTAAATTCTCGGTTCAATGTCGATCAATTTGATTGAATTTTCAGCAAATTCCTCTCACATTATCTAGTAGCAAATACGGCTTGGCACAAAAACTTTTTAAGATGAAAATATCATATAGTAAACATCACATTCAAGGCACTACATTTACCTCAGCATGTTGTTTGTAGGAATGTATGATTATCCAGTATCATTAATCTTATAAGTAACAATTATGAAGGTTTCATGCTTGATAAACAAGCCTATGGAACATTTTTGGATTTATTCAAAAATTTTATAGAGGTACTTCCTGTCACCAAGGTAAAATATACTGTACGTGCAATAATTAAGAAGATTATTTTATTCTTTGAAATAAAAACAGGTTATGCAGCCCTTTTTAAGTTACACAGGATTATCTGAGAACCAAAATATTTGTTTATATGGCCTTAAAATAATTATTTATATTTCAGTGACATTCCAACAACAACAGAAAAGTTTTCAATTACAGTGTGCAATAAAGGCAAGCGAAATTCTACAGATATAGGTTAGTGGTAAAACAATTATGTACTTTAATATATCACATTCCAAACACCCAAAAGTTTTGTCTTTTACAAATAAATTCAATTTAAATATAATAAATGTCTTAAAAAAATAATTCCAACAGCTCACAATTTTTTTCAATTTAGATGAGACTTGAAATATAGGTCTATCTCCTTAAGATCTTGGTTCCTTTCCATATTTGCACGTATGGCCCCTGATTGTATGAACAATCACGTTTCTAGCTTGTTGACAACTCTGGAGGTCGCAATTTACTAACTGATTTTGATGAAACTTAAAATTTGCGCATATCGTATCATAACTTCCTGAATTATGGCCCTTGATTGTACGAAAAAGTTGAGTTTTTGGCTAGTGATCCCTCTAGAGGTCACAATTTTTGTCTGATTTAAAAAAACGTTTGAATATATCACTGTTACACCCTTATGATGGTCTGAATTTCATACAAATGGACCAAACTGCCGGACAAAATGACTGCCCCTCATATGCAAATATTGTAAATATATGGTATGACAAAGTTGTGGACCCTCTAGAGGACACAATTTTGATACAATTTTGATGAAACTTGAAATACATGTTTATAACCCAAAGATCTTGGTTCCTCTAAATATTCACGCATATTGGATTGTAACCTCTTGAATTATGGCCCTTGGTTTTACAAAGAATTGCTTCTATTTTGAGCTTGTTCTCTAGCAAAATGTGGATGTATCTTGCATGGCAACTGCTTGTTTATAAGCTTTTTCTCTATCCATCTCTAGCAAAATGTGGGTGTATCCTGCCTGGCACCTGCTGGGTTAATTTACAATTGCTGGCAGAATTTTTATAGGGATAATTGAATGATATAGAAAAATTTTATATTATGTATATTTTTTTTCAGCTCATGTAACAGTTAATTTAAGTGAATTAGAAAATACAGATATGATTGAACAAAAATATATATTACAACCTTGTAATTCAACGTATAAAGGTGATCTGGGAACATTACGTGTAAAAGCTTCATATTCTCAAGAAATAATCATGCCACAAGAAGAATATACGAGTTTAAAGGAGGTAGGATATTTCATTTATTATACAAATAATATAATAGATATGAAAATATGTAGTTCTGCTCAATTCAATACATCTTGATACAATATTCCACACTAAGACGCTAGTATAGATTTTCAGTCCATTTGTATTAAAAAGAGATGGTCATCAAACTATCGTAGTCTTATTATAAAATTGACAGAATATGGTCTCCCTATTCAAATATACTCATATCACAAGCAATAACTCATGTAATATAATGTATTAAAAGAACAAATCATTCCTTCAGTGAGATTTTATTAGGTTTTTGAGTCTTTGACACTCCACAACAGTTAAACAAATTAATGTGTAATAATGATGTTATCATTGTCTTTAAATCAGAACACTTTTCAATCCTTATTTTTTGTTACATTTTCAGAATGACAATAATTGACTATAAGCCTTCTTACGCATTTGGGCTTGAATTATCCAAAAAATATTCTTTAAAAGCTCGAAAATTGATCGTTATCAATTTCACGATTTTGCTATCGCAATGTTGATTTAAAGATGCACTTACTTAACCATACTGATTTCCCTATTTAATAGTAACTGGAGGAAGACCAATCAAACTACACTTAAGACAAAACCAATAAGATAAACCTGCAGACAAGACATATTACATAGACATTACAAGAAATATCAAATCAAGTGAATGGATCCAGGCAGATTATCATTTGTTTTTGTATTTAAACTTTATTTCAGTTACTACTCTGTGATAATTTTAAACATTTGATAGCTTTAGCTGGATATTGTCAAGCTAATGAATGGATACCTCTATCTAAAGCTTGTTTACGAATTTATCGATATGAAAGACTGGAAAATCAGGTTCTAAATATTTTAAATGATCTTGAAATAGAAAAAGAAGGTATGTTTATTCACTTATTTTAATTACAACAAGAACCTGTCCCTTGATTCCTTTTGTAAATCACTAATCTCTCTTCCAGATGGTTTACAACTTGATAATGCATATTACTAATACATAATGGCAGCTATGTTAAGACTTGTAGATTGTTAAAATATTATGTCTTGAAGTATCTAGAAAGATATGTTTTTCATTGTAGTTTGGATATATTTTAATTTCATGTTGATGATTATGAATTTAGGATTGCGGCTGTCAAGGAAATGAATCTTTAATATTTAACCGGCATTCTGGGTGAAGTGAGGGGTTAGCCAATGAAACAGTCTAATGCAGCGAGTTCCTGGCTTGCAATGCACAGAACTGTGGGTATTCCACTAGAAACATCAACGTTGATTGGTTAATAAAATGTCTGGGGTCATAGGGTCGAAAGCCGCTGGTACAACCTTGGTGTAGGCTTGAAAGTATAAAAAAATGAAACAAAATATAGATCTGTATTTCAATCAGATTGTCAGACCTGAATATATTTTTAATTTAGGACCATCTCACCTCCACACAACACTAAATAATATAATATTATATTTTTTACAGAGGCAATGTCGACATTATTTAGAGCTACTTCATTTACAACAACTATGATGGATCAGTATATGAGAATGACTTGCACACCTTTTGTACATGCAGCTGTGAAAAATACTGTGCAAAAAATTATGGATAGTAAACAGTCTTGTGAAGTAAGAATATTCATATTTTTAACTCATTTTACTTGGAATTAGTGGGACTTTCCATTCTTTTATTCTGTATTATCTATTTATCCATCTGCTGTATGTTTCTATCATAGTTTACAGCTTTCATGTCATCGTTAAGAAGTTCCTTAGATTTCATTGCTTTTTATTTACCTAAAAATTCACAATACAGCAACGAACAATTCTTTTACTTTTTCAGTTAGATCCAGCCAAAATGGAAACACCATCAGAGGCTAAAGTTAACGTCGATAATTTATTGCATTTATTAAATGAAACTGTTGAAGGAATATTTAAATCTACTGACAGCTGTCCGCAGTAAGTGATAAATATATAATAATAAATATTTGCTGTCCCATAATCCATTATGATAATCAACTATGTTCAATATTAAGATAATCAACCATGTTGATTATGATAATCAACCATGTTCATTATGATCATCAACCATGTTCATTTTGAAGAGAGGAGGAGGAGAGAGTGGTCAACTCACACAAACTAGGTCATTTTAAGACTAACATATGGTTCAATTTTATTTTAATAATTTGCTTGCACATACGGGTCTTTAGCATTGGGAGGAAACTGGAGGACCCAGAGAAAACCAACAAGGTTGTTTTTCAACCAGGGAATGAAAACCATGCCAGTTGACATCATGACATACCTTAAAGTGCACATAAAACGACAAACTGAAACTCGGCGTAGTGATGGACAGTGGTTATTATATGCACATTACGGAAAGTTAACATCAATCTGATTAAAAATAAATCAGCTATCTTCACTCAAAGTCGCAAATATAGACCTCCCTAAAAACGACTTGGCCAATTATCCAAAACACTCTTAATCCCCTCAGTCCCTAGTGACGTCACAGTGTACAAATGCATATTCGGAATGTTTATTCCTTAATTACCTATATACAGCCGGCGCGTGTATTCATTAACGCCTGACTGGTTCCTTAATCCCCTAATTAAATAAAACAACTGACTACGGAATAGTCTGTTTTTTTAATTGAGAATTTGTTTTATAAAGCCGATTGCTGTAGCATTGTCTTTTTAATCAGAATAAGCCGACCGTAAACTAACAATTGGCTTCTGATTGAAACACGATTGGTGTAGAATTGGTGTAGCCGGCGCTACGGACATCTATGAAGCCATTTGAAATAATTAATTGTCGGCATTTAAGAAACGAAATGGTTTTAAGTAGTAATCATATAAATAGATCATTAACACGTGTTATTGGTAATTAGTACTCGTACTGATAACACCTAATGCTCCAGAGCTCCTAAGCTATTGTCTAAATTTATCCTGAGATAAAGTAGCCTAGCAAAGACTCAAGAAAGACTCTCCAATTGACTTATAAGACTCTACAAGAATCTTCAGTCCCAAGGTTGTCTTTCTAGTAGTAATCATATAAATAGATCATTAACACGTGTTATTGGTAATTAGTACTCGTACTGATAACACCTAATGCTCCAGAGCTCCTAAGCTATTGTCTAAATTTATCCTGAGATAAAGTAGCCTAGCAAAGACTCAAGAAAGACTCTCCAATTGACTTATAAGACTCTACAAGAATCTTCAGTCCCAAGGTTGTCTTTCTAGTATTTAATTCTTATACCTAAATAAGGTATAAGCTTAATTTTTTTTTTTTGGTTAAACCTTTTTCTTTTATTTTTTGACAGCTCTTTTTGGTTATTCTGTTTTATTTTCTACTTATTTTAATTTATATACTGTTTGCTCAGTCGAGATTATTTTACTTTGTTTTCTATCTTTTTTTTTTCTAGTTCTAGTTTATTTGAGCTTATTTTTTCCTTTTTTCATTTTTTACTTTCTTTTCTAGTTCTAGTTTATTTGAGTTTATTTTTTATTTTTTTTATAGATTATTTTACTTGGTATTTTATCTTTTTTTCTAGTTCTACTTTTCTAGTTTATTTGAGTTTATTTTTTTATTTTTTTTTTTCATTTTTTACTTTCTTTATAGGAATTCCTTTTTATATATATATACTTTTTGTTTATTCTATATCATTTTTCTTATTTTTTGCTCTTATTTAAACTTATTTTTATTTTTATTCTTGCTTGGTTAAATTATCGTTGTAAAGGCTTCAGTTCTAATTCTTTGTTAGGCAATCAGTGTCCAAGCGTTCAGAGATTAGCTCAAGCGATTGAACTACGCTCAGATCAAAGGCGATATAAACAAAGGCTTAACCACCTTTGTTGAGTTAACGATCTCACGGCTGCTCTGTCTATTGACTTATACAAACATTAGGAACCTATAGTTAATTAGTATAATCAATTTTAATTAACTAGTGGATCTGTGTGGAAAGGGTCAGTAGCGTGATCAGGTGATCAATCCAAAACAATTACAATTGCATCTAGTATTGACTTATACAAACATTAATATCCTATAGTCAATTAGTATAACCAAAACTGATTAACTAGTGGATCTGTGTGGAAGAGGTCATAATCATCACTCTACTCTAGTACCAACTAGAATCATCTCTTGTTGATCCTTCTTTTTAATTTAGACTTTTTCGAAGCAGGAAAAGGGAAATGGAGTCCGTGGCTGAACTCAACATGTCGATGGTTGAGGCTTTTAATAGCAGTCCGGCACCATCGACCTTTCCGGTGACTAAAAAGAGAGAGGAGCAAGCCTTTGTCGTTCAGGTTAAACCCGCCGAAGGCAAGTCTTTCGCAGGGATCAAGCTAACGGCGATAGGAAAGGAGATAAAAAAGAACTGGGGTATTATAGATATTCCAGACATCAGAGTAACTGTCCCCGGTCATGTCCGACTGGCTTTTAAATCACAGGATGACATGGACAGGGCAGTGAACCAGGTATCCCTTCTCGGCATAGAAGTGAGGGTATCCCAGCCGTCAACCTTGTTAACTGAAAAGGTGGTGGTACACGGGATTCCCTCCGAATATGACGGAGAAGAGATCCTGGAAGATTTAAGAGACAGAGGATATGCGGTCAAGGAGGTATACCGGTTTAAGGTTGCTGAAGGTAAAAGCCAGGGAAGTGTCGCCATGACTTTTAACAATAAAGCACCGGAAATACTAAAAGTAGTATATTTATCCAGAAGGACCCACGCCTACATCAACCGGGTAAGGCAATGTTCCAATTGTCAAAAACTGGGCCACACAGTCAAGTACTGCAAGGGAAAGACTGTGTGTGCCCAGTGCGGTGGGAGTCACGCGGTGGCCAAGTGCAGGGCGGGCATGCAAATAAAATGCTCGAACTGCAAGGGTGGTCACGCAGCGAACTCCCCCGAATGCCCCAAGATACAGAGCACCAAAGCTGCCCTAAAGATACAGGGGAAGGAGAAAGTGAGTTTCAGCGAGGCTGCACTCATTCTCAAAAAAAAGGAGCGTTCGATAAAAGATGTCAGGAATACGGCTCCGGTTAATAAACCAAGGACGGAGCCAATTCCATCGACATCGACGCCGGAAGAAACACCAAAGGCCCCCCGATCAGAACAACTACCAACTACAAAGACCCCAACGAAAAAGAACAACCCAAAGAAAAAGGAACAAGCAAAAATGAAAGCTGATGAGACTCACTTTATTCCTAAATTCAAAACGGAAAGTGGTTTCATGAGCTTCATGATTGAACTCCTAAAGGTGGCAGTGTCCGACGAAGACAAAACTACAAAAACGGCAAGCCTCCTAGGCAAACTCCGTGCATATATGGTAAACGCAGACACCCTAATCACCCTCGTCAACTCGATCAACACAGTTAAAAAGAGATATAGAGATGACGACGAGGAAGACGAGAAGAATGATCAAGAGGTAAATCTCGCATTACGTAGGAGGATATCTCATGTCCGCCACTACAGTACTGGAGATATTTCCAGTTGCTCGTCGATGGTAAAACCAAAGGCGAACACTGGCGGTGTTTCTAGTTGCTTGTCGGTTGCAACACCAAAGGCGAACACCAATGAGGTACCTTCTATGGAAATCGAGACACCAGTAGATCAATAGAACTCCAACATTGAGGGGCATCCATCCGGACAGTCATCATGGCGGGCCAGGTTAAAGTTCTACAACTTAATGTTAATGGACTGGCCCCCAGATGTGCTGAGCTGAGAAAATACATCACACGCAACCTCAGGGATGTTATTTGCCTCCAAGAAACCAAGTTACTACCAACCTCGAAAGAGATCTACATACCCGGATACACTTGTGAGAGAAGGGACAGACCAGGAAGTACGACACGTGGCGGCGGCATTGCCATCTATATCCGTGATAACCTAAATTATATTTCTGTTTCACTGGACGTAGACGGACCTCTAGAAGCAATGGGCATAGCCATCACATTGAGCAATAATACGAATTTGACAATAGTGAATGTCTATGTACCCCCAGATGTCACGAAAAAACCAGTTGACTTCCAGTCACTTCTCGATCAACTTCCACAGGGCGAATCAGTGTTTTGCGGAGATTTCAACGCAAAACACGTTCTGTGGGGGTCGCCGAGGAATGACTGTCGGGGGACTAGCCTATGCTCAATAATAGAAGCAAACAACCTATGCATGCTGAACGATGAGAGCCCTACTTTTGTCGGAGGAAATGCCCCACCTTCGCATCTAGATCTCACGTTCTGTACGCTTGGTCTGGCAAACCGCTGCGACTGGCAAGTACACGAAGATGAAACACTTGGCAGTGACCATCTCCTGATAGAATTCTGCATTCAGACCGAAGCAACCAGGGAAGTCTATAACGGGAGACCCAATTGGATTATGAAAGAAGCTGATTGGGTTAAATTCCGTGTAGGCTGCCTTGAGTGGAAGGAAGAAGATATCATCGATACCAACATCGACGTGTACGCTACCAACATTACGAGCTCTATTATAGGTGCTGCTAACGACTCCATTCCAAAGACTTCTGGTGGAAAACCAAGGACTAGAAAACCATGGTGGTCACAGGAATGTCAGAAGGCGGTCAACGACAGAAGGAAGGCCCTCCGCCTACGGAAACGCCACTACAATGAAGCCAACCACCAAAATTACCTTAAGTTGAAATACGCTGCAAGAGACACCATAAAAAAGGCACAAAGTGGGCACTGGATGACATTCTGTAATGCGTTGAATAAAAACACGCAAACGGGTGCCGTCTGGAAGAAGCTGAACGCCATGAACGGGAAACGCAGATCATTCAACATACCAAACCTTGAAGATGGAGATAAGTACGTTACGAACGGCAAGGAAAAGGTAGACCTACTAGCAAAAACTTTTGCTGACGCAAGCAGAGACGAAAACCAATCACCAGAGTTTCTGAAGAGGAAGGAAATCTTTTACTCGCAGCACCCTTCATTAGTAATTGAATCTAATGAAGTGGCTGAACCAATCAACCTACCCTTCTCTGAGGGAGAGTTAAATAAGGCTCTTTCCCTCAAGAAGGATAGTGCGGCTGGTGAGGACAAAGTAAAGTACTCCATGCTCAAACATCTACCAAGAAACGCCAAAACGATACTACTAAACTTCTTCAACACATCCTGGCTGTCAGGAGAGGTACCTAAAGAATGGCGAAAAGCAAACGTCATACCTCTACTGAAAGCTGGGAAAGAGAAGAACAAGGCAGAGTCATATCGACCAGTAAGTTTGACATCCACACTATGCAAAACCTTGGAAACAATGGTTAATATCCGATTACAGTTCTATCTGGAGAGCAACCGATTGATCGACGAAAATCAAAGTGGGTTCAGGAAAGGACGATCAACAATGGACCACTTGGTTAGACTACAGCAAGTCATGTCGCAGGCACTTCTCTCGGGGAAACCTGTTATGTGCCGTGTTCGTAGATCTGACCAAGGCTTTCGATCTAGTTTGGTTAGACAGGCTGCTCTTCAAGTTAGGACGTATCGGTATAACGGGCATAATGTTTCGGTGGATTAAAAGCTTTCTGAGCGATAGAAGGATACAAGTGAATGTTGGCAGATTCCTGAGTGCCGAGCAAACATTAGAAAATGGCACGCCTCAGGGGTCTGTTATCAGTCCCACTCTCTTCAACATCATGATCAATGACATTCACAAATCGTCCTACCTCGATTCCAAAACTGACTTGGCTAAATTTGCCGATGACAGTACCATATGGAGAAATGGGACGAGCTTCTGTGAACTACAAAAGAATATGCAAAAAGCCTTAGACAAATTCATGACATGGGCAAACGACTGGGGATTTAAAGTCTCGGAGAAGAAAACAGTCGGCATGCTTGTGAGCAGGGATAGAGGGATAAACAGAATGACTCTGTGTATGAACGGGAAAACCATCGAGTTCAAAGACCAAACCAAGTTCCTTGGCGTAATCTTTGACCGACGGTTGACCTGGAAACCGCACATCGACTGGACTGTAGATAGATGCTCCAAAATCCTAAACTTAATGAGAAAATTAACGGGCAGTACGTGGGGCGCCAATAGAGTTACACTAATGATGGTATATCGTGCTCTAATACGTTCTGTATTAGACTACGGCTCTTTGGTCTTCATGAACTGTGCGCCAACACTCTTAAGCAAGCTTGACACCATCCAATACAAAGCTCTGTGTATTGCGACTGGCGTAGGGCTCGGGACTAGGCGAGAGGCACTACTACAAGAAGTCGGGGAGTTGCCCCTATCCCTAAGAAGAAAAGAACTGGCGACAAGGTATTGGGTCAAGATATCACAACTAGGTGAAAGATCCCCAACATTTGTCAGTCTACAAAAGACAAAATATGTAAGAGATCCCAAAAAGAAAACCTTCAGCCAGGGTATCAGAGAAACGATCAAGGAACTACGACTGGGGGAGCTCGTGATAAATAAACACGACCCTCCAGTTGTCGCCCCCTGGACGCTCCCTATACCACTGGTCAATCTAGATCTACTACAGAAAACCGACAAGAAAAATAACCCCAGTGCTGCACGTGCTTTCTCTCTAGAACATTTGGAAGACAACTGGCCGTCTGATGACTGGGACCATGTGTACACGGATGGCTCACGCAATCCTGAAAGGGGCACCAGCTCGTTTGGAATATACCTGCCAAACGGGGAACAGGGAATAAGCAGGAAACTGCCCAATAACTGTTCGGTGTACACTGCAGAGCTTGTTGCCATTCGTGACGCTATTTCATGGATCTCCCATCAAAAGACCGGCAAGTTCGTCATTCCAAGCGATTCTCTGAGCAGTCTGATTTCAATCCAAAATGACAACTCGGAATCAAGACCAGAAGTCATTTTGGAAATCAGGCAGCTATACCAGAGGGTCCTAGAGAAGGGAAGCAAATTAGAGCTCGTGTGGATTCCATCACATGTCAACATTAAAGGAAACGAGGAGGCAGATCGACTCGCCAACGAGGGTCTCAAGGACACAGCTACACCCCGCCTCATAGACTACAGCACCACGGAAATCTACAGTATGGTCAAAAGACAGGTCAATTCAATCTGGGAATTAAATCTCGTTGAACTTGACACATACAGATTCCGACTGGATGACGAGATCTACACCAAGACAGCGACCAATCACCCTAGACGAGATATATGCAGACTCATATCGAAACTAAGGGTGAAAGAGCGGCTGCGAGACTACAAACACCAAGTCATCGTCTGTGAGTGCGGAGAAGAGTGTACCACCAACCATGTCCTGGTAGACTGCGAGGTTTACAAGGAAGAGAGACGGGACTTAGTGAGAATGATGGAGACCAATAACATACCATTCAACACTAAGAACCTACTCTTCCCTAGACCAGATCTGAAGCTACAAATCTTCGAAGAAATCCACACCCTAATGGACACAGTTGGACTATGTAAATTAGTGAAATAAGAAAGGGTCACGGCTGGATAAATTCTCCATACAACGTAGGATGGTTGAGTAAAAACGTCCTCACGAAGGAAGCCCAACCATCCTATACATTTATTTTAATTTATTCATTTTACTTTATCTTTACTTTACTTTTACTTAAATTTATTTTATTTTTATTTATTACCTCAATTTATTTTTTATTTTTTTTCTGCTTATTTTTTATCTTAACTTATTCTATTTTTTTATACGACGTAGGGTGGGGAAGTAAAAACGTCCTCTCGAAGGAAGCCCAACCACTCTACAACTTTATTTTAATGGATTCATTTTACTTTATCTTTACTTTACTTTTACTTTTTTACTTTTTTATTTTATTTTATTTTATTTTATTTTTATTTTATTTTATTTTATTTTATTTTATTTTATTTTATTTTATTTTATTTTATTTTATTTTATTTTATTTTATTTTATTTTTTTATTTTATTTTATTTTATTTTATTTTTATTACCTTTAATTTAATTAACTAATAAATTTTAATTAATTCATTTTACTTTATCTTTACTTTACTTTTACTTTAATTTACTTTATTTTATTACCTTTAATTTATTTGACTACAGCTTTATTATACTCTCTTTATTTATTTAATTCTATATTAGTTTAATTTACTACTAACATCTACTAAACTGGCGGGATAGTGGAGTAATAGGGAGTCATGATCAGACGGGCTCGGCATCTAAACACTATTCTGCCAAAACAAATACCAGTGGGATAGTGGAGGAAGGGGAGGCCACGAGAAGACAGGCCTGGTACCTAAACACAAATCCCACAAATAAGACATCTACCAATCCAGAAGAAGAGATCATCTACCAACGATGTGTTTTTATTAAATAAAGGGAAGAACTTCCCACTAAAACCTAATCCATGGCCTAAGGCCAAAATGGAAAGATTGCAAAATCATATTCTAAAAATCAGGAAGCAGCTTCGGCTCTCCTATGTCTTGTCTGTGATATCACTTAAGTGGAAGCAGACGTTAAACACCAAAAAGAAGAAGAAGAAGTGTTATTGGTCATTCTATCATACACCGAGAGAATGGAGGCAGAATATTTAGAGTTATCCTGTAGCAGTAGTTCCTTTAGCTCTGGCAATGTATCGGATACAGATACGTCGCGAGAAATGATAACTATAGCGCCATATATTATGTTTGAGCCGTATCTATCTGACTGTGGCTCCATAGAGGATGGCGATGTAGATGATACCGGATCTAATAATGAAAACCATCCGATTGTTGCGAGACTAGATTCATTGATTTCATTAAATTATCTATTTACAGCTTTTATAAATAAATTGATTTCATTAAATTATCTATTTACAGCTTTTATAAATAAATTGATTTCATTAAATTATCTATTTACAGCTTTTAGAAATAAATTGATTTCATTAAATTATCTATTTACAGCTTTTAGAAATAAAAGAATTGATATTACATGTACACAGCCTGCCCTATAGTAGTAATTCACACACAAAGGATATTTAAACTAAAATTGCTTCAGCATTCCACAAAATTTACATCATTTATAATCGAGAGCCGTTTTCATTCAGTTTGGGTTTCAATAACAGAATTACCTCGTGATATAATCGTATATGTCCATGATACAACACCTCAAAGAAGACTTGGTGTGTTCTATTTTTAGGTTCAAATGATCCGACCATATCAGAAAGCATGCATTTGCACCTTTCACGGTGAAATAATCGTATATACGACCCATGAGATGCCATGATATAACTGTCATCAAAGGGAAGCGTGCATGCACCATTGGAGACTTGCTGTGTTCTATTTTTAGGCTCAAATAACCAGACCATATCAGAAAATGTGCACGAATAATAATAAATGACTAACGATTTTTTTATATGTAACGAATAATAAATTACGTTTTGCATTTTGCAATTCTAAATTAATTCAATGTTTTTAAGCGCTTTAACAATCAGATTCACCAATCAATTGTCGTCAATAATCTTAACTCGCTGAGCAGAATTGGTTCGATAATCAACACCAGATTTTAAAAAAGGCAGGTTATCGTTTATTATTTCAATTGAGAATTTAATTGGCATTTATTTAATTAGGTGATTGGCGGTTGTTGAGACCACGATTAACACTGCTAGTTCTCCTTTGTTTTGTTTTATCTGCGAGTATAAAACTTGCCAAAATGTATTGTTGAAAATTTGTGCATATTTAGTAATACTTTATTGTTTTTCTTTTATCAAATAGTTAACGAGCTTGATTGACCTACCACTTACCAGTGGCTTGTTCGCACCAATTTATCGATTGGTATTGACATCTACGACAAGCATGTCGTCAAGGTGCAGCTCAATGACTATTAACAATTTGTAGGGGCTTGTAAAAAAAAAGATTGCATGTCGTGTAAATATTTATTTTGTTTTTGTGTAGGTCATCAGCATATTATTCATTTTAAATAAATATTATATACTTTCATGAGAAACGATGATTATCAAAGAACCGTAAGTGCAACTAATGTTTTATCGTTTGGTTGAGCCTTTTACTAACCACGTGGTTCTTGATTTTTTCTTTCGTGTTTTGAATATATGTATATTTCCCAAACGTCGTTACCAGAGTCCCAAACTTCGTATATCCGAGACCCAAACGACAGATTTCAACTCTCGCGTCATGTTTTTTTTTACTACTCCATAACAATTAATGGTGTGTTTATTTAATAATAAACAATGAAGTTTATTCGACAATAAGTACAACTCGGTTAATTAACTGCTTCTATAATAACAAGTGGGATGAAACAGCCCGATAGAAAATCAGGTGTGGGATGAAACAGCCCGGGGTGAACCGGTCGTTGGATGAAACGACCCGCATCCGCCAATCCGTAATTAAATTGTTGACAAACGCAATCCACTCTTTCCGTAATATTTCGTCTTTGGGAAATATATGAAACGTCGGTACATTATTCCCCTTTTCTCTGCTGGAATTTCCACAATACTCAATACAACGATAATTCGGCATCTTGAAATACACTCGGAAATATTATAGTAACAAATAAAATCTATTACAATTCAAGACAAGAAAGGTCTGCGTTTGAAAATGCTTTGAATTATATAGTGATGTGTAGCTTACATAATTACGAGCTAATGATTACCGACAATACACACTTGTTAACTGTTGGTATGTTGATACAGTGATATATTATACAGGCAGTGATATATTGGATAGATAATGTGTATAGTATGTGTAGTGCCTGTGACGTCATCAGCCAATCAACCGGATTAAGGTCGTTCATGAAAATTTGAAAACCGTTTTTGGCTGTCCCATACTAAAACGTAAATAGCTCAGTTAATTTTAATCAGATTGATTTGAACTTTCCGTAATATGGATTTAGTAATCATTGTTTATTATAATATGTAATAGAAAATTATGATCTTATGTGCTCTTTAACCTAATGATACAATGCGCACGCGCTAACCATTTAGCCTTCCAACACCCCATGTTCATTGTGATTAGTAATGATGTTCATTATGATAATCAATCTAGTTCATTATGATAATCAATCTAGTTCATTATGATAATCAATCTAGTTCATGATGATAATCAATCTAGTTCATTATGATGATCAATCTAGTTCATTATGATAATCAATCTAGTACATTATTATAATCAATCTTGTTAATTATGATAATCAATCTTGTTCATTATCTGTGCATTCGATTACTGGCGCCACGCTTACTCGAGCCTCCACGGGTGCGTTCGTGTTACCGATGACGTCATTTAACCTACCCAAGGAGCGGGTTACTTCGGGAAGTATCCCATAATCCAATTATTCAATATGGCAGCAAATTAATTTTTTGATCGAGGTTATATTTGCAGTTTGAATTTAGTCGACGGAAGAATTATTGTTGACACTTTTTTCCGATTAGAAATATCGTGTTTCAATTTCACAGTATTTTTGTTTTTATTTTAGTAATTCTACATCTCGGTGCAACGATTCTAGGAGTTAGAAACGGACCACTCAATTGCTTAAATGCCCGTTTTATCGTAGAACTAAATAACTGTTTATTAATTTATTTTTTTTATTACTGGTCAATATCCCAAATCATTGTGTGGAGTCATAAGCCATGGCTAAAGAAAACACACTGGGCCCCTAAGTAGGAATTCCCCCTCTTGAAATTTGGTATTTAGTTAAAGGAAAATACAAGAATTCTTCAAAACCACAGCGTCATGTAGGCCTATACACCCAGACCAGCGTAAATCGAATTCGATGATCACATACAGCCTGGAGTATGACCCAGTGAACTTTTTGCGGTTGGTGTATGAAATCTGATTGTCCTTTATCTTGGGCGCCTTAACTGTGCAGCTCCGATTGTTCCTGAAAATTTACAATATTCAACAAAACAGTTATTAATTTCTTGACGTTTGTGAAAGCCATTGAATAGTTGTTTTCATTAGAAAGAGGGATTTAAAGTCTTCTATTATGCATAATATTCTATCCTTTGGGCTTTATTTCAATTCTCCGGATTTAATAGTTCCAATAACATGCCAATGAAAAAGTTGGTATATATTAATGTTTATTGGTGGATTATTGTCTGAACCCTGTTTAGTAGATACTTCAATTTTAATTGGCTAAGCACTAAATCAATCTAATATTATCCAATCAAATTACTAAAATTTGGATTTTATCGTAGTTAAAATTTTGTGAAACAGACCCCAGCTCGTCGTTATTTATCAAAACACTGAGCATAATTGTTTTGCGGTGTTATCTCCCATTTCGATACCCGAAGAAAGCACCGCACCGTTCGATTACCCGTTCCAACTGCGCATGTCGAAACATACTCAGGGATCCTGGTTGAGTAAGCCCGGAGTAAGTAATCGAACGCGATCTTTGATAATCGACCATATTCATTATGATAATCAACCATGTTCATTAATATAATCAACTGTGTTCAGTAACATAATCAACTGTGTTTATTGCCATATAAAAATTATTTTCATATTGAACCATATTTAGTGTCATATTCAGTGTCATAATCAACCATGTTTGGTGTCATAATCAACCATGTTTAGTGTCATAATCAAAAATCATTATCGAATTAACAATTTGCATTATCATATAGTCAATAACGATTATCAAGAGAATATAATGATTATGAATTAATGAATAATTTCAGTAATTTAAGACAGATCTGCCATCATCTACAATTACAAGTAACAAAAAGATGGCCAACAGATGAAACAGTTAAAACTAGGGTCATAAGGTAAGTATTGATATGTTTTATTGTCCCCCCGCCTTTCAAAGAAAGCATGGGACTATTAAAATAGGTTCATCTGTCTGTCTGTCCGTCACAATTATTGGGACACAATAACTCTAATTGAGCTAAAATGTTCAAACTTGTTGTCAGTGTTTATTAGGTAAATGCCTTGATTGAGTTCAAGGATAGGCGGAGATAAGCAATTTGATTGGTTGATGCTTTGGGACACGATAACTTTAGTTCTAATTAAGTGAGAGTGATAAAACTTGAAGATGAGAATTTTCTGCTTAGGTTAAGCAATTTGATTGGACGTTGCTTTCAAACACGATAACTTTAGTTTTAATTAAGTGAGAGTGAGGACACTTGGTGTCTAGCTTTATTACACCAATACCTTGACTAAGTTCGATAATTAACATTTTTGCTCAGGGTAAGCAGAGTGATAAGCAATTTAATTGGTCGAGACTTCAGAACACAATAACTCTTCTAATTGAAGTAGAATGTTGAAACTTGGTGTAGGCGTTCATTAGGTGAATGCCTTGATGGAATTTGATGATGAACATTTTCTGATTATGGTAAACAGAGATAATTTCTTGCTCAAATGGTTAGGCGGTTTTGGGAACATTGCGGATTGTTATCGTACAAAATACTCTGCAATTTAAAGGTGTAAAAAGAAGTTGACAGAAATAATTAAGAATTCATTTAGGCCTCAATAATATGGTAAATGTAAAGTAAGTAATGATAGATGCATTTTGAAATATGGACCCTCCCACAATGAAGTTAAGTTGGCAGACATTGCACTTAACAACAGCTTACTTTCAGCTATAGGTATCCCCGGCGAAAACAAAGTTTTGAAAGGGAATTGAAGCAAATTTTTGATAGATTGGTTACTTAAATATGTGTTTAGTCCAAATATATCCTCAAATCACAAAGTCTGTACCCGGGAATGCATCTTTAATACTTTTGTAAAAAAAATAAAAAATGTGTGATTAATTACTATTATTACAACTAAAATGCTCCACAAGGATTGTAGATGCTTACCGATAGGTTGGGAGTTAATTCCAAATTGAAAATGAAATTAAATCTGTAAAATGCCTATGTCCTGACACTTGCATGTCATATTTAATTTCAGTGGTTTTATATTTTTACGACTATTGTGTCCAGCCATATTAAACCCGAAGTCCTTCAACCTTGTTGCAGGTTAGTTTGTCTTTTTTTTTGGTTTTCATACTTCAACTTTTCTGACTGTATTATTACTGTTGATTTTTCTGATGTTGTCTTAAAAACCAGTTACAACCAGGTGGGTTTTCCCATTGACTTCTTAATCAATCCCTCACCAGGAAAATCATAGAAAACAATTTCAATGATCGATAGTTCAGACAAGAAAAATTGTGGTACCCAAGATTGATCTATCTGGTGATGTCAAGATTTTAGTTCAGGTATGTGTAGTTACATCAGGAAACATTGACTATAATAACAGTTAGAGAAGTAAAACAATTCACATATTCCTGTGCCCTTTATTGTAGCACCGCGGGTCTTTTGTTAGACATTGAAAGTGGCCAAACAACTAATACCAGTTGCCACATCCTATGTATGTCCCATGCATCTTTTCTTATTACATATCTAAATAGCCTTGTGACGTCTAATATTTTCACTTGTCTTCTTTTCTTCCATTTCACATGTATTTTCTTCTTACTATTATCTATGTTAGTAGTTAAGACTGTTTATCTTCTCATTAGTTAAGATGTTTGTCAAGCTGGATACATATGGTACAATGTATAATAGATTACAAAAAAGTCATTCTCACAATCCCACACCACCTAGACTTGCTACATCTTCTCCCTCTTGTATCCAGCGGCTGTCTAACAAATGCTCAAAGATGTGATAGTCTTGTAGCTTTAGGTTTTGACCTTCAATTATCTAATGTTCAAATATGATGTAATTAATTATAACGATTAGTAAATTAGCCGAATGACGTCGAAAACCACCCTTATATGGACAGGGGAAACTTACACAAGAAATCAGAAGTGTTACATATGTTATTTTGTTATTAACCAAGAATTAAATGTTTACCAAATTAGACTCATTACTCATATTTTGAGTGGATGAGATCTCACTTCTATAGAATGTGGGAATCTAATAATAAGTTAAAGATACAATATAATGCTATTATTAATTAAAAGAGCAAAAATTCTACCAATAGTCTAACATTTAATGATAACCATTTGCTTAGTGATAAGCAAGTTTCCTCCTTGTTATTAAGTTGTATACGTCTTTTTTATTTAATAGAAAATCCTTCTGAGATGTCTGGTAGAACATTAAAATTAGTAGCTAAAGTTATACAGAATTTAGCTAATTTAGTTGATACAGGAACTAAGGTAATGTTATATATTATATGCGACAACTCTTGTTGACTGCTGTAGGTGTATGTTTAGTTGCCTGGCAGCCTATCTGTTTTTAGGTTTTCTTCTGGTTGTCTGACTATTCTGATTCCCAAACTACAATATTATGAAAGTTGAATGTTGAAAAAGAATATCTAACATTCAGATGAATCTCTTTTTAATCAGATTGAATCAAAGATCTCAAGTTAAAAAAATTACACTGAACAATGCAAATGACGATCAGCATTTTTATAAGCAGATGACTTGTGATTTAACATGAAATAAAAGCTTAGTATTCCTGAAGTATTGCTTGTTCTGTTTATTATAAAAAAAAATAAAAAAATAAAAATAATAAAACCCTTCCCTTCCCAAATTTTTTGAGAAAATAAAAGGATGATCACCAACTATTTTTTTTTAAGTGGCCATAGATCAAGATTTGATTAATTAATCTTATCTTATTTGTAACCTGCTCAATGATATATCTATGCATTGGAAAATTTCTTAAACATTACAGAACAGTTAGCAAAATAAAGATAAAGTCCTTGTTAAATATAAATATTTTGGAAACTCAAGACTGTTCATATAAATGTTTTTTTGTTTTGTTTTTAAAACAAGTTCTATGCTATATTATCAGAAATAGTGTCACGTTTAGTTCTAACTGTTTACTTTTAAATGTTATATATACTCTTTTATAGGAAGTGTTTATGGAAGTGGTTAAACCATTTATAAAGAAGAATCGTGATAAAATGATCATGTATTTAGATGAACTATCTGTAAGTATAACTTTCTATACAAACCCTTTTCACTGTTTAGTATTTCAAAAGCTGTCTAGTTCTCAGACATGTTTAAATAGCCAGTTTGGGTTGTTGATTATATTTTTTAATTTTTTTTATTTTAGAATATTCAATCAGTTCATCCTGTAAAACAAGAAAATATACCAGTTGACCTTGCTCGGGATTTAGCAACTGTACATCAAATGGCAGCAACACATTTACAAGATTTACGTAAATTATCTGAAACACAGGTAAGTTTAGATAAAAGTATGTATATACGAATGGGGCTGCTCAATTGTCCAAATAGATGCAATTTCAATATGTGAATATTGCAGCCATGATGATGGGTTGAAAAAACTTATTATTCAAATGAATAGAGTTGTTCTATTTACTAATGATTATAGTTTTGTGTTTGAAATGAAAGATTTGATGTACATTTCAGTCCCTCACCTTCTGCAATAAGTGTTTTAAAATTGTTTCCATTGGTATTGTTGGCGAGTCAAGTGACATGTCATAAATCTACAACTGATGATATCATGTGAAACCACTATTTCAGTTTTCTACAGATAAATAATATCTTTAAAAATGTTTCATTTTCTGATTTCATTTTACATCATTTTCTATTTTTTGTCTAATAAAACACTTCCAGGGAATTAAATTAGCGCTAGTTAGAAAACTGAAAGGTTCATTGTCTGAACAAGAATCATTTTTATACGCCCACATTTTCATGTGGACGTATTATGTCGTCGCCCCTGTCCGTCCGTCCGGACGTCCGTCCGTCCGTCCGTCCGTCCACAATTGTTTGTGGACTCTCTACAGGTCACAATTCTTACCCGATTTCGACGAAACCTGAAATATAGGTTTATCCCCCAAAGATCTCGGCTGCTTTCGATATTGGCACGTATCGGATCAAAACTTCATGGATTATGGCCCCTGATTGTACGAAAAATCACGTTTTTAGCTTGTGGACCCTATAGAGGTCACAATTTTGAACCGATTTTGATGAAACTTGACATGCATGTTTATATCCCAAAGATCTTGGTTCCTTTCGATATTGGCGCCTATCGGAACGTATTATCCTGAATTATGGCCCCTGATTGTCCGAAAAATCACCTATTTTAGCTCGTGGTACCTCTGGAGGTCACAATTATTATCCGATTTGAAAAACCGTTTGATTATATCACCGTTACACCCTGAGGACGGTTGAGTTCAAATTTCGGGAAAATCGGATCAAAATTACCATACAAAATGGCCGCCGTTCGTACGCGAATACTGTTAAAAAATGGTATATCCAGGTTGTGGACCCTGTAGGGATCACAATTTTAATTTGATTTTGATGAAACTAGAAATGCATGGTTATAACCCAAAGATCTTGGTTCCTTTCAATATTTGCGCATATCAGATCGTAACTTCCTGAATTATGGCCCCTAATTATACGCAAAATCGTCTTTGATTAGCTTGTGGTCCCTCTGGAGGTTACAATAATTATCAGATTTAAAAAATCGTTTGATTATATCACCGTTACACCCTAAGAAAGGTTGAGTTCGAATTTCGGTAAAATTGGACCAAAATTGCCATACAAAATGGCCGCCATTCGTACGCGAATACTGTTAAAATATGGTATATCAAGGTTGTGGACCCTGTAGAGGTCACAATTTTAATTCGATTTTGATGAAACTTGAAATGCATGGTTATAACCCAAAGATCTTGGTTCCTTTCGATATTTGGGCATATCGGATTGTAACTTCCTAAATTATGGCCCCTGATTATACGCATAATCGTCTTTGTTTAGCTTGTGGTCCCTCTGGAGGTCACAATTATTATCCGATTTAAAAAATCGTTTGATTATATCACCGTTACTCCCTAAGGATGGTTGAGTTTGAATTTCGGAAAAATTCGGAACAAAATTGCCATACAAAATGGCCGCCGCATGTACGCGAATACTGTTATAAAAAGGTATATCAAGGTTGTGGACTCAGTATAGGTCACAATTTTGATTCAATTTTGATAAAACTTAAAATGCATGGTTATAACCCAAAGATCTTGGTCCCTTTCGTTGTTTGCGCATATCATATCGTAGCTTTCTGAATTATGGCCTCTGATTGCCCGAAAAATCGCCTATGGTCCCTCTGGAGGTTATGATTATTATCCGATAGAAAAAAAGCTTGACTCTATCACCGTTACACCATACCGAAGGTTGAGTTTGAATTTCAGGGAAATCGGACCATAATTGCCAGACAAAATGGCTGCCGTTTGTACTCTAATAGTGTTAAAATATGGTATATCAAGGTTGTGGACCCAGTATAGGTCACAATTTTGATTCGATTTTGATGAAACTTGAAATGCATGTTTATAACCTAAAGATCTTGATTCTTTTCGATATTTGCGCATATCAAATTGTAATTTAATGAATTATAGCCTTTGATTGTAGGAAAAATCACTTTCGGTTTTGCTTGTTCTCTAACCATCTCTCGAAAATGTGGGCGTATCCTGCCTGGCAGTGCCAGCTTACTATCTTCTTTTCCTTTTGTTCTTAACTTTTGAATTTTCTATTTCTATTTCAGCCTTGTTTAAGAAAACTAGTAGCAGTAACCGATATGTTAACTGACCATAAATCAAAATATATAGAAAAAAATTCATGATTACTATGAGTTCACTGGTCACATATATATGATGATATACAACTCAGTGAATGTGAGAAATATAGAAGGCGCTTGGTTTCCTCGTCAACCTGACAGCAGTGTGTGTTAAAGTCAGCCAGGTTATGAACAAGGGTAAATGAATGCTTCTACCACTTCTCAACAAATACATTCCAGGCAGTGTGTGGCTGTGCCCTGTCAGAAAAATGTATTTTCTCTTGTTAAGATCAAGAATAGAAAGAAAAGGGATGTACGTTTCCATTTTGAAAATCTTAGTTTGCCTTAAAGGTTTTTTATTTGCCTTTTATAAAGGAAACAAATACAAGAAAACTAGATATAATACTACTTTGTAGAATGTAATCTTTCATATTATATTGTTTACATAGTCAGAAATAAGCTAACTAAAATTATTTCTATTAAATATTAATAGAATACTGCACATTTCCATTTCCCGCTTAAGTTATATAAGATTATACTTTCAAAAAGTTCATGCATAGCTGAAGTACAAATTATATTGTCTATCAAGACAGATGTTTTGGATCCCCAGTCAAATAGTTTGAGTTACACTGTTGCATTTTAGAATCTAAACTATTTATATTGGCATTATCCAATTTTATAAAAACATAGTGATGTTGATAATACTTTCAGCAGTTGTCACAAACAGTGATGCAGAGCAGGTTTTACTCTAGTAATAAATAATATAAAACATACACCAAGATGCAATGAAAACACACGACTAAATTGACTAGAGAGAGAGCGAGAGACATGGGGTTTAAAGTCCACTTGACACAAACTAGGTCATTTCGGGACCAACATATTTTATTTTCAATAACTTGTCTGCGCGTAGGGTCTTTACCAGTTGGAGGAAACCGGATGACCCTGATAAAACTCACAAGGTTAGACAGGCGAACTCCGCTCCATGTCACGTACAACCAGGGATTCGAAGTAGATCGTAGTCAGTGTGCAATCCTGCAGATATAGCCGGATAATATGCATGTTTTGTCACATGTTGCCGTCTATGTCTTTGCCGATCTCCAGTGGACCCAGTCGGTCTCTGGATGGTAGCCTGTATTTGTCTTATCAACCTTGGTATATCGTTTCGTATGGGTTGTACTTGCTCTAACTTTTTATAAGCCACATTTTATACTGCGTGTCTGCACCATAAAATTAGAGAATTGAATTCTGGTTCGTTTACAGCCGTGGAAACGTTACTCTCACATGTTATTGTTATCTGCTGTTGTTACATTGACATTTGCAAAATTAAAGTGTATCTCTAACAACAGTTAAAATTATCCATTTATAAAAGTGCTGTGTTTTCATTGCATCTCAGTGTAAATGCCAATAAAAGAACTCAATCAGTATTATCAAATTTTTACACAAATAGTTTGATTAGTGGATACATCAAATGAATGAAATAATGCTGCTGGAACTATCTGTTACTGTGATAGATATTAATAGTGCTAAACAAAATACCCAAGAAATATGTTAATTTGAGTTTCAACTCTGAAAATGTAAGAAGTACATGGATATCTGTGATATGAATGTTGTTTAAGTTTTAGATACTAGTACAGTATGTTGTTGAGTTTTATAAGGGTCTGTAAATTATATCAGAAGGATTGTATCTGCTTCTAATGGACACAACATCAAATTTTTTGTGGAGCAAACACAATAGACGCTGAAATATTTTCCAAAGGGTGTTAAAGGTACAAATTAAATATGTGTAGTAAGATTTTAATGAATATATAAATGGTATATTGTGCAATTTGGTCCATGTAAGCTGGACATTGCTTAATGCTTGGGTTTTTAATTGAATCTGTTCCAGAAGTGAAGGTTTTTAATGGATCAGCACAGTGGGACAACTGCTTCTTTCTGTGACATTCTACCTATTATGATTAATACAGTAATATGCAATGAAAATCAGTGTCCTTAAAATAAACTCTCATGAGTTTCTTGTGCCATATGAATCTGTATAAAACTTAAATCTTTTTATTGTTAATAGAGACATTGTATTGTATTTCTGTAATGATCCTTTGAGAACAATATTTTGTTCAAGGTGAAGTTGTCTAGACTATTCAAAAGGTGGTCAGTTTTTGTGACTAAAATCTTAACTAAAGTTACATTATTCAAGATATAGATAAGAACTAGCCATTCTTGTTATAATAGTTCGAAAGTAGATGATGTAAAATGAATAATTTGAAAATTTCATTTAAATTACTCTATTGTAAGCATTTGAAGATTTGGACGACGTGTGCAATAATTTCAACCACGGTCCTGGTTGATCAAAGCTAAGACTTGAAGCGCCTGGGCGCGCCATATTTGATTTATCACTGCAACGTTTTAATCTGTTTAATATCGGAGCAATCTGATGCCATCCAAAGTTGATTAAGGCCTGGATCAGTTAATTAATGTCTAATTAATACTTTAGAAAACATTTCATGCCCAAATAAAGACCAGCACTAGGCATTTTTAGCTCTTGAATAATGCATGTTTAACTAAGTTTCAAGTCTTTTTGTCAATAATGATATTTTTTATTAATACCTGGTCATTGTAGTATGATGATAAATACATATTGGCCTGACTTGACCAAACATATACAAGTATGTGAGATTGCAAAGCTGAGAAATCAGAGCTGTATTACTACTCTACAATACAGGGATGTTTTTACCTTCTTTTAAACAGTTTTGTTCATACTATATTGATTATACAGTACCTATTTTAGTTGGTAAGGGATCAAGCATGTAACTTAGCTTGCTATCTGCTGTGTGTAAATTTGTGAGGTTTGTAATCTGTACATAAACTTGATACCCACCTGTATCAATATCAGTATGATTATTGATTTACGAAAGGAAAACTATAAAATACAGATCAAAAATTACAAACACAATCTAAAATACAACCTATTGATCAAAACTAACTACATGTAGTTTGTATAATTTTAGTCTTTCTTATTTTTCTATGGTGAATATAATTCACAATCCTTATTTTCATGAATTTTTTTTACATTTGCATTTGTATATAATAATCATAAACATCTTTTCAATCACTTCATTTATAATAATTGTAACATATATGAAATTATTTTTCAACCAATTTTAATTCAAACATTTTTGTACTAAAAAAACATAATATGCCTTTATTTTAAACGGTTCAGTATGAAGATCAGAGAATTTAAGACCCACACAATTTTCATCTTATGATTTTGTGGGAAAATCATACAATTTCTAAAGCCTACCTCACACAAAGCAATTTTATTGTCAGCTTGAATTCCAACAGAATATTGCCATATGTGCAATGGGCATTGTGGAGTAAATAAGTTTAAGTGTTTTAAACTTTTATTTATACAGAACTTAGGTGAAAATCCTTTCCAGATAAATGTACAGTCAAATTTTACTGTCTATATATTTTAATACATATATCACTTGTAAATATTCATACTTCATTTATGTATAGTTCTAGGACATTTCTTCATCATTTATATACATGTAGATTTCTGTCATCATTGCTTCATGATTTCATTTCTTTGTGCATATCTCTTCCAACCATATAATAGTAACTTTTTAAAGGACCAAACACTGGACTTTTTTTTTTTATGCAACTACACATATAATATATCGTAAGGCTGTCTGTCAACAATCGGCTTTTTAACACAATAGAGGCTACAGTTTTAAATGGATTGTTTTCAAATTTGTTTAGAGTTTTTTAGGGTCATGATCCTTTTCGATAATCAGTATTTCTCAAACATCTGTCCCCCCCCCTCCCCTTTTTCTGAAAAACCTGTAAATGTGCAGGTAGAGGGAACAGTTTTTAACAGATTTTTTTTTAAAATTTACTTGTGAAGCATTTGGATCTGAGAGGATGAAACCTGTTGATTTTGAAAATTTTAAGTCTTTCTGTTTCAGATATGTATTACATGTTTGGCAAAGTCTGTAAAATTGATAGAGATCAGATTTCTTGAAGGCACCTTATCAAATACTGGTCTACATTCAAGTTTTACCAAAATGCTGTAAAATTAGTGTTGGCTTCCTATGTAAGATAAGGCTACAGTTTTTAAGGGATTGTTTCTTGTGAAAGTATTATGGTTATAAGAGGATGAACACTATCAATATTTAGGCTCAGCATAAACCCCATTTTCTATATACCTTGTAAATGTGATAGAGAAAACCGGTTTTAATGGATTTTGGTGTGAAGCAGTGGGATATGAGAGGATGGAATCTTGATTATCAACATTCTAAGATTCTATTTTCCACAGATATATTTCATCTCGGGGGGAAAAGCTTGTTAACATAGAAATCCGATTTCTTGAATGAATCCATATTAAATTAGGTCTACCGGTACATCTTAGTTTTCATTCCAGATAAGGTAAGCTGTTGTTTAAGGCTTTCTTTAGTTTTTTGAGACCTAGCTGCTGTATGGGTGTAATTCTACACTTCAGGTGGCTATCTTTATAAGATCTTTCATAAAGTTTACATACAAATTATCAGGAAAATTGAATCATACTTTGTATTTATAATTGATTTATTATTGTTAGAGCCCTTTGATTGGAAACCAGTTATCCCACCTTTATCTTTAATGTTTATTTATTGTGAGGACCTTTAATTATCCCACCTTTATTATAATGAAAGATATTTACTATTTGTAAGATCCTTTATTCCCACCTTAATCTTTAATACAAGATATTTATATTGTTTATAAGACCTTCAGTTATCTCACCTTAATGTATAATACAACATATTGAATATATTCGTATCCCACTTTAAATCTACAAGACAGTTTATCTATACAATATATTCAATCTAGTCATATAAATATTCTATGACACTTCACGAAATCTGTATTTAATGTCAAATACTGCATCTTGGATATCCCACTATTTTACTAAGAGGCTGTCTGGTGACAGAGGAGCTAGGATTAATTTAGAATTATCAATCTATATGGCATGTACGTTTCCCCTGAATGTCAGATTTTGCCAGGATTAGATAAGAATTTAAGAAAACAAAAATATTACTTGTCCATGACCCAGATCTTTTTATATAAAAGGTAAATCTAGTTGAAAGATCTATTTTGTTGTTGAGAGATCATGGTTAAATAGATTCATTCATAATTAGAATATGAGAGGGTAATTTAGGTAAGTCATCTAATGTTTTATAAACTGTGTTGTTATCTTTATCATCTCATTATGCTGTTGATGATCAAAGACATAATCACACATATAGATATGCCAAGTTAGGTATAGCAATATGTATTTATATATTGTGTGGTATATATGAAGATAGGAAATGATTAAAACGCCTTTTTGTAAGTAACATATTATTATATCATTGTGATGTCTTATTATTTTATATACATGTAAAGCATATCATTTTACATTATACTCCTACCTATTATTATCTACATGTAACTTAATTGATATATAGATGCATGTTAATTATAAAATGTTAAATTGTTTATTATTTATTGTTTTGCCATGAAGCAACTATGTAATGATTATAAAGGAGTATTAGAGCAGGAACCTAGCTGTAAAGTGTACCAATTATCTCCTATATGATATTGAATGTATGTATATCTTGTATCATCGGAATGATTGTCTGCCGGGTATCTGGTGGTGGTTGTGGTATGTCACACCAAAAATGCCACTCCCCCACAACTTGGCTATGCATGCATTGATAATATATAGCAGAAAATTGGTATACTTTTCAGCTAGCTCCCCCACCCCCCCATCCGCCTTATAAGGTTTTGTGTAATGAGCTTCATGTCGATTTTTAGCCATTTTGTGCTTAATTATCTTCCATTTCTTTGTCAAAATATTTGTTTTCAAAGAGAATTTTTAAAAGCTTTAACTTGTTTCTTAAGAGAAATAAATTAAGAAAGAATGTAAAATACAATTTTTATCATGATTTTTTTTCTATATTGAATATAACTTATTTCTTTAAAATAAGTGACAGGAGTTTGTGGCTTAATTGCTTTGAACTAAACCTGGGGATTATCCTATAAACATATATATTTTGGGTGCACCATGAACAGCTGTAGGTCTGGCTAGAATCTTATTATTTTAGTCCTGAATGGAAACCCTAACTAGTCTGCACAACAACAATCAAAAGATTGCCTTACTCAGCGATTCTAGTTGGATGGCCGAATGGTTAGCACGTGCATGCTGTATCACAAAGCCTGGCATTGAGTCAACTGGCGTGAGTTTCGAATCCCCGGTTGTACGTGACAAGGAGTAGGGTCGCATGTCCAAACTCGTGGGTTTTCTCCTGGTCCTCCAGTTTTCCCCTACGCGTAAGCGAAGTATTGAAATTAAATTAAACCATATGCCGTATGTTAGTTCCGAAATGATAGATACAATGCATAAGATAATCTCGAAACAAAAACCGTTTAACGGTAACCGGTTCGTAATCTCTGAAGAGACGACCCGCGATAAGGTATAGATGACTGCTAACCCTAACGCATGGCCGGATTAACCATGGGGCACAGGCCCCAGTGACCCCACATTAGGGGGCCCCCCACAAAAAATTTCAGTTGCGTCCAGCCACTCCTCTAGAGATGTCATCATTTCATAGCACTCGCATTTATCACCAGGGCCAGATTAACCATGGGGCACAGGCCCCAGGGCCCCCACATTAGCCCCCTCCTTCCTACAAAAAAATCTCAGTTGCGTCCACCCCCTCCTCTAGAGATGCCATCATTTCATAGCACTCGCATTTTTCACCAGAGCCGGATTAACCATGGGGCACAGACCCCAGGGCCCCCCCCCCCCCAACAAAAAAAAATCTCAGTTGAGTCCAGCCCCCTCCTCTAAAAATGCCATCATTTCATAGCTTTCGCATTTATCACCAGGACCGGATTAACCATGGGGCCAAGGCCCCAACATTAGCCCCCCCCCTCCCCTACAAAAAAATCTCAGTTGCGTTCAGCCCCCTCCTCTAGAGATGCCAAGATTTCATAGCACTCACATTCATCACCAGGGCCGGATTAACCATGGGGCACAGGCTCTAGGGCCCCCACATTAGGCCCCCCCCTCAAAATCTCAGTTGCGTCCAGCCCCCTCCTCTAGAAATGCCATCCACTGAAATGACGCCAGAATGCGCTAATTTTGTGGCAGAATTTTATTTTTTTTCTGGGGGAGGTACTTCTAAATGGCTCCACACAAGTGCCTGAAATGACAGGAAATCATGTTTCCGGCCTGCAATTTCTTCAAATTTTCAGAAAAATAAGGCACTCCCTCCCCAAAATAGACAACCTTCAATTATAAAATAATACACTTGATGATGATCACATAGTGATGCTCCTAAGGCACTGATGAGTCAGTCGGTTTTGATGGCGCCTACACCTGATCCCTGCAGAAGGAGGGCCTGACAAGGACAGCTGCCTAGTCGTTCGGATGGGACGAAAAACCGAGGTCCCGTGTACAAATTGGAGTGCACGTAAAAGATCCCTTGGCAGTTGGAATTCGATATAAGAGTAGGCCGTAGCGCCGCTGCCCGGGCAAAATTTCCCTCATAGCACACTGTTGGCGTATGCCCGTCTTCAATTGGCCCAGGTTAGGTGCTTAAGCGTAGGACGTTAAACCCCATTTCATTCATTCACACCTGATCCAAACTTTCTTATATCTCATATGTGGAGGCTATCGGACGCCACCACCAGAAGCAAATGCCTCTCAAAAAAAATCTGCCGCCATATAAAATACACTTAGATATCACCCCAATGGCAGACAAGGGTGCCACCCCAATAGGCGAAGGGCGTTTCCTATCACCTCTTTCTGGTCGCCCTATCCACGTCGCCTTATGGTGATTCGGACTAGTTCTAGTATAGAGGATAAGGAGTTTCTCATTTCTGTGCTTAACATCAAAATTAGAAATAGCGCTGCCGAAATTGACACACGGGAGCGACATTAATTGCAGCTCCAAGTGGGTGGAAAACGCGTTTGTGACCGTCTAGTTTTCAAAATTTTCGGGGGGAGGGGCTTCCAGACCCCCATCCGACGTACACACACGCACCCAATTTGTTTTACAAAGTTAAAGACAGCCGACTTTTATCTTTGTCCAAGATGACTGACAGTTGAAAGGTCAGACCGCTATAGTTCAATGGCGGATCGTCACATTCTAATGTTTACCAACAAATTAAGATGGCGTTTATAACGTCAAAAAAGATTACTTCTGTATCTATTTAAGCTAAGTATGGAATATTTGTTATCCAGATATACTTCAAACACCTTTATTTATTTTTCTTATACTTCAAAAAAAAAATTTAGAATTTATTTTGTCGGAGGAAAAAAGTTAATATTTGGCAGAATTAAGAAGCATAGATGTCGTCTTTATCAGTGATACTAGCGGCCAAGCGAATATTCACTGCGGGATCAGTGTGGCACGCACCGTTCCGCACTCAGTAACTCGGGCATTATATTGGCGTCCCCAACCAATGACGTATGTCCCCAACACTCTGTCGCACCCCCACTTTTACAATCCTACATACGGCCCTGTCCCAGGCCATCCTCGCGGGACTTCGCGCCTTTGGCTCTCGCGGTCGGTGATCAGGGGCCCCCCACATGTTTCAGGCCCCAGGGCCCCCACCATGGTTAATCCGGCGTTGCCCTAACGTAAATCTGCTTCGTTTTCAAACGGGAAAATACACGTAGTTGGCCACAACAGTTTAAAGTCCAGACTCACGAAACATAAAAGCATCGACGAGGAACTGTCGAAGGTAAATGTCCACTTATTAAAATTAACTGTCCGCTTTAAATTAACAACTACCATCATACGAGAGTATGTGCTCAAAACAACTGTAGTCTCTCATTTATGTTTCTGCAAATCTGTGTCGGTATCTCTAATATTGAATATGTATGAACGATTAAGAATGTTTAGTAACTAAATTGTGTCCAATTTATTGTGCATCTTCTATATGACGCTGTTACCATGTATTATTGTCACTGTCTTGACATGATAGCGGTTTAACGATAACCCCAGTCAACACACGGTATCCCGGTATCGATACATCATAGGAATAGACGTATTATATGCACATGTGGAATTTTGAAATGTAAAAAAAGTCCCTGCTTGATAAAGACGATAGACGTCGCTGAAATAAACTCTTCGGGTAACTTGAAATCCATTTAATAATTGTGTCAGGTGTCATCCAGTACTAAATGTCACTTAAAGGCCCAATTACACGTCCCAATCATTATTCTGGTCAACAAATTGTACTACATGTATTTTACAATATTCCAATTTATTGATGATACAAATTTCATCTTAACACACCGAATTTTAAAAAAATGGAAAAATTCAACAACATGGTTTGAAAAGCTTTAACGTAAACCTTTTCAAATGTAACTTAGATTTAAAAATATTTTCAAACCCTCTGGACAAGTAAAATAGGATGAAATGGATAATTTACACAACAGGTGTAAACATCTAGTAGTTAGAATAAGGCTATTTTTTCTGGGCCTGTCAAGCCTGCAAGGGTGTTATTGTCCCTTTAAACAATTTAAACCTTATATACGTCGACAGCATCTTATTCTACTAGTGTACCGCACATTAGTAATACTTCATAAATGAAATAACTGATTTGACCCAACACTAATAACAATTTTACTGTATTTCTTCTTAACAAAATCGATGAGATATACTTTTCAAAAAAAGAAACGCATAGCCCATTTTTCATCATTTTGTTTATTTGAACGAGGGTGTTATTTCCAGAAATGTTACTTGTTTTTCATGTCATTATGTAAGAATAAAAGAAATTCATTATTGGTTTTAAATGTAGGGTCACTAATTGTGACTGATCATCCTATTTGTCAAAATTTGTTTTCGCTTGATTGCATAAGGACACATGATTTTAACAACTTCGCGAGCTTTTCGCGTGGAACCTAAATCATCTAAGGCCTTTAAAATCCCGGGGTTCTCGGTTTCCAAATTAGTTGCATATGTAGGCTACACATTCAACGAACCAAGTGATGCCGCATCTGCACGAAGACCAACACAACAACGTTATTGGTCGATTACCAGCAGGTGAATCTCGGACAGGTGTTACCAGGCTGCTGAATGTTTCCCTGAGTTCCATTTCTCGCCTTTGGGATAGATACCGACAGCGAAGTTCAATACGTGACCGCACAAGCTCAGGCCAAACAAAAGTGACCCCACCTGTCCTGGATCGTCACTTCCGGTTACGTCATTGGCGGAAACAATTTTCAACAACGACCTCTAATGCAACAGCATTTGCCGGACGACATAGAATCTCAGACTAGGCAGTCGGTAAACGCCTACGTGAAACCGGATTACGAGCCAGATGTCCCCGATAGAGCTGCTATTTTGAAATACACCGACACCGTGAAATTCAACTTCAGTGGGTTCGGAGACTGTGGTGTGGCTTCAGTAACACTGGAGAGCAGTTTGGTTCAGCGACGTGTCACGGTTCCTGTTGCGACAAGGCGATGGTAGAGTGAGGGTATACCGACGACGATATGTCACGTTGCGTTTCTATTTTGGGAAACGCATAGCATAGGTTCACGGTAAAGTCTACGGCAATGGGTATTTTCTTTGGTGAGAAGTCGGCGCACTGTATCTGTACTGTTGGGTCTTCCGTGTGTTATTACTGTCTGTCTCAGATGCCGGTTTGAAGGGATTCTGCACGTGTTGTCGCACAGCATGGCGGTCTTGTCTTATTGTCGTAACCCTTGGTCTACCAGTTCGGGTGCGATCATCCGTGGTGCTGGTGGCCCGAAAGCGTTGCTGATGCCTGTAGATGTAGATGGTCATGGTCCGAACACTGACCTAGAAGTGATTTGCAACGACTTGGGCAGCGTGGCCAGAGTCGAGTCTTCCAAGCGCCCTGTTCCTCTGAGCGGTCGTGAGTTGCGACATGCTACTGACGTAGTGTGAACGATTCAACCAGGTATAGGTGTGCATTTTATAGGGCTGGGTTTGGGAAGGAGCCTTATTGCTCAGGCAAAGTTGGCGATGTGGTCACAAATATACAATAAAGGCATTTGGCAAGTTTTACACCACAAGCCCATAAACATGAATGTAGTTAGTGAAAGAAAGAACAAAGATTTTACAGGATAGTTTTATTGTATACAATCTGGGTATTTATAATTTATTTGATTTGACAACATGTAGCTACAGCTTTAACACCCTCCTCTCCTGGATATTTATCTCCACCATTGATAGCACGACAATATACTTCTCCATTTAATGCTAAACAATAAGAAACACGAGGATTACATGAAACAGTACAGGAACAGAATATAAATCTTTAATCATATTGAAAACGTATAATACTTATGGGGCTGTCACACGACGTATAGCATCAGCGTATGCCGACGTATGAGAAATTTAGCAAACACGCTGATGAACGTTGAAATACGATCGTATAAGTTGTTATTTCACCGAACGCGGCACTAAATTTTTGTTCATGCATAAAATTTTCAGCGTATGCCGACGTATTGCTTACACGTTAGGCATAAGTTAGAAGACCGCGACAGGTAAGTTATGCACGCGTTAACGCACGTTACATGTAAGGTACTAATACGTTGACATACACGTCAGCTACAAGCAGGACACACTATAACTTATTCCGATGTATGAAATAATTATCCAACACGCTGGCATACGCTGAAGCAGAACGTGTTGTAGTGTACTTCTACGACCATGTGTCGTCGCAACCTTTCAGAGTCTGCCATGATTGTAGACTTCTGCACATGCTCATTTCGACACACGCTTCAAACACGTTCAGTAAGTTTTAATGACGTCAGAAGTACGTTGCCTATGGGTTAGAAATAGGTTACGCGTACGCTGCTCAATTACCCAACTGGTAGCCGACGTGTATGTCAACTTATGAGTAACTTACATGTAACGTGCATAACGCGTGCATAACTTAACCTGTCGCCTACTTCTAACGTGTAAGCAATACGCCCGCATACGCCGAAATTTTATGCATGCACAAAATTATGGGCCGCGTTCGGCGTACAGTAACTTATACCATCGTATTTCAGCGTTTTCGTAGCTTGTTAAAAACGTACCCATAACGTATTCAACGTACACCAGCGTATTCGCTAAATTTCTCATACGTCGGCATATACGCTGATGCTATACGTCAATGTGTGACAGCCCCAAAATTACTTGTGGTTTAAGCGAGCCTCAGTTTTTATATCTGACCTCACGTTGTCGTCGAAGTAAGCTCCAACACGTTATGCATAAGTTAGGCATAAGTTTGACTAACGTTGTGCATGAGTTTTGTATAATTCAAGAAAGCTAAAAATTCGTTGGGCACACGCTGTCCTATAGGCCTACTTGTATAAGTTATGTTTACGTTGGGGATAAGCTATGAATAAGTTACTCATACGTTAAACATAGGTTATATATTCGTTCAGCGCGTTATAAGTGCGTTATATATGATTCCAAAAAGAGCGCCCTCTTGATTTTTAAAGTCAATCTTAGCGTATGCCAGCGTGTTGGAGCTATTTTTTCATACGTCGGAATAAGTTGTCTAAAACGTTATAGTGTGACAGGCCCATTAAGTATGTCCTTGCCACTCTCTGCTTTGAAATAGAAATTGAATCACTGACAAAAACTTACTGTTTATAAATGACCCTGCAGTTCTTCCGTACTTAGAGAAAGCTGAACAGCCTGTCAGTGTCCAGCCTAACTGACATGTAACGTTAGTTACGGCACCTTGTAATAAATCACTAGCTGATGACCAACGAACTCCACAATTCATGTGTGGTGCTTTACAACAACTTCCTGTTACAGACACGCCTAAAATAGAAAATATGTGCTAATACTTCAGAGTGAAATTGTGGACAATAATTAGGAATTCTTTCAATATCGACGTGTTTGTAGAGCACGTATAGTCATGATATTAAAATTGTATGTTGAAGAAAAAATATGAATATCCTGCACTGGTGTTGTGATAGTGAATTTCTTCAAATTTGCATACTAGCGGCGACTGATGATGACGAATTCCTTGTGATGTGATGGTGAATTTCTTCAAATTTGCATACTAGCGGCGACTGATGATGACGAATTCCTTGTGATGTGATGGTGAATTTCTTCAAATTTGCATACTAGCGGCGACTGATGATGCTGAAATCCTCAAATAGTCTACTTGCGGTGAATGGTGAAGCTGAATTCCTTACATAATTTACGAGCGGTGACTTATGATGCTGAATTCCCCAAATACAACGGAAACTGGTGATACTAAATTCCCAGAGTTATATTGTTTTAATAATATCTATATTTTTTATATCTATTTTAAAGAAATATACATTCCATGTCTATATCCATGAATAAATTATTATTATAAATTATTAAAAGTTTATCGGTCCTTACATTCTTTTCTAATTTTATGTCTTACCTAATTCAGTTCCATCATTTTGTGCTATACAGGATTTATTCACAGGGAATGCCCCATCAGTTGAAGATACCCAGGTATTCGAACCACATCCTACAATCAAGACAAAACCCAAATAGTGTCATCCCGAGAAAAATAAAATAATATAATATACCCCTACAGTTTTACAAAATATATACACACAGTTAATAAGTTTTACATAATAGGCTACGTACCTAGAGGATATTCGTCATTCTGACAGGTTATGGCAGCTTCATCATCAATACCAACATCAGACATACCAGCAGATTTATAGGTACATTGCAAACCTTCTACTTTACAACATCTAGCAACAGCTTGGACAGCTACAATTAAAAATACATGTCTCATAATTTATATATTGGACAATATGAACAATGTGATAACCGCCAATTATAAAGTCTCTATTACTATTTACTGATTATCCATTTTTTTTTTGATACAGCTGTATCTAGCATGTTTGTTTTTAACAGTTACTTACGACCATACGTCCGAAATCCATTTGTAGCATAACATATGGCTTTTCCCCCTTCCATCCGTATTTCTTCGCCATCCTTATGCCAATCGTTATCCTTAAGAAATAAAATGAAACGTCACAGCAACGCAATACTTGGGTTACTTTGTAATTAGCAAATCCTGATTTTATTTATTATGATCCAGTGTGCAATGCTAGAATTTGTCAGGACATCGGCGTTTCTGTCTCCTTTGAATGCTTTGATTTATATCCCTTCCAAGCAACTAGTGAACACGTTCAGCCGAACAACAACTGTAATCATTATGGAATACATTGCAGCACAATGATCAGCAGTGAATATTCGCTAGGCCGCTACAATCACTGATTAGGATGACATCTATGCGCCTAAATCAGCCAAAAATATTAACTTTTTTCCTCTGACGAATTCAATTCTAAAACATTTTTTTATGTATTAGAAAAAATAAACAAAACGTTTGAAGTACTAATTATCTATTTAGTGTAAATTTTAATTAAAACGAGTAAAATGCAGCACATTGCCGGATTCAGTAACGTCTTGAGCCAATGATTGACGTCGCGTGATGAGGCGCCAGTGTCAAAGAGGGTCATCTTTTACAGAGATATTAGAAGACTTTCGTAATCCTCTGTGTTAAACAGATTGACATTGCAGTACACTTTTCAGATTGTTGTACCTTTTATTTTGGTATAAACTGTTGCTATGTATACACGTACCTTCAAGAAACTGGCGCACCCCGTTAAGATCTTGTCATCTGGGCATTCAGCCCATACACTTTTATCATCGCCAATTTCTGAAAATCTTGACCATCTAGTTTCACATGTTAAATTGTTTCCAGCATTAGGTTTCACAGACGCTTGGCCAACAACATGTTCATTTTTATGGCTGATATCTGGATGGGCCGTGACCGCTGCGAAGGGATCTACTGTTGGTGGTATGGTAATTTCCGCTGGGAAAATAAGAATATAATAGGCGTATGATAATTCTAATCGTTACAGATTAGTTGATGTAAAGGGGTGTGGTTTAAATCTGATTGACACCGATTGCAGCCCGAACACATAGTTTTAAAGCGCAAATATGATAGACCTCACACAATTAACATTATTTTTATTTTAAAGATATAAAAACATTTTGATCCAACAATAATTTACAAATCGTTCAATACTAACTTAACTTATGGCCCTTTTAAGATTACATTGTTTCTGCTGACCCAGATGTAATTTATTTTTCTAGATAATGTAAATAATACAAATCCCCTTAATAACATAAAGTATTTGTATATACATACTTGGATTGTCTTGGATTTGTATTGAGATATCTTTATATAGATCTAGGCTAAAGGTTTCATAATGTATATGTTTGCCCTTGTATACTACTGTCAAGTCATAGTCCCCCATAAACGCTCGTAGACTGATTGTTGGTCCAGATGTAAGATTCCGAATGACACGAGTACTCCATTCATTTTTGATTAAGTTTAGGTACCTTGACCCTGCTTTATTGATCTGTAAAACATAAAAATAAGGTATACTTACCTTACATTATGTAATTATTACAGACATAACAAACACATAATCAAATATTTCAAATGTTTTACATAGTAAGGAGGTTTTCTACAGAGGGTCCGGTTTCCTCCCACTTTTCAAGATTCGTGCGCGCAATAGTATAGGGGACGTACCACCAATTTATTTTCCCCATAAGTTATGGTGCGTGTCGTTCATTTTCATTTTCTAGAATACCTTGTACCACTTCTTATTTTAGAGCTCGAAATAGGTAACAATTTCTCTTGTACTTTATAAGATATATGAACATGTATTTTAGTAAGTAATCACAGTTCTTTAAAGCAGTAATCTAATAGAAATCATGACAATATTTACATAATAATTATATCCGTTAACAAGAGATGAGTGTACATTTCCTCCCGGTTGGTCCCAAAATCCCCAAAATATAACACCATGCACTGAAGGGTGACTAAAGTACATTCTCATAGCATCTTCATACCAATCAGCTCTAGCATCTTCGTTATCTGCCTCTACAGTTAACTCTGTGATCCACAGTGGAAGACCAATCAAAGACAATTTATCCAAACGTTGCTGAAATGATAATTAAGATTCAGACATTTCGAAACTTGGCTTCGGTATATTTCAAAACTGCAAGCTCGGTATTGGTAAATTGAATTCATTCTCGGATCTTCGAAATTCCATAAAAACATTTCAACGGGTTATTGGGATTTTTTTTTTTTAAAATATACAAATATCCGAAAAAAAGACCAGTCCCGCATAGATACGAAATGAAAAGGTGTTTAACGTTTCGCCATTAAATATTATATCCTTTTTCAGATAATCATGATCTACCTTTAACAGAGTTGGGTCTGGTTGTGTATATGCTCTGAAATGACTCTGAAGACCAATGCCCCCTAATCCTGTTTTATCTGCTTCAAATCCCAAAGCCTGATCAATGTAAGACTGGAAAAAATAAAATTATCATGAATACATGTATTGTATACCTTTCCAATTTTATAATTTTGAAAAACATATCGATGCTTGTTTCTATTAGCACATATTCCATCCGATTAAAACACAGATTCTATCTTGTTTCGTTTTTTATAGATGAAAATTTGGTTTTACTTGTTTTTACTATCTATATTTCGTTTCGTTTTGTATACTTTCGATGGCCTACACTACACGAAGATCTGACCGGTTGTATTGGGAGGTCGAGTCAGAGGTCTATGACCGGTTTTTGACCCTATGACATCAGACATTGTTAAATTTATCAGCATTGACGTTTCTAGTGGTTTAACCACAGTTCCCGTAAGTAACTAACGTGACGAAAATTAAATGGTAGCTGGCTTTTTTCCCCCGAAGGTAGCGTGTCTCAGGTGTTCAGAATGCCACAGTTCCCTGCATCGCACGCCAAGAACTCGTCGTAACAGACCGTTTCATTGGCTAATTCCTCACTTCAACCAGAACGACAGTAACATAACAACTCTTCTTAGTGTAGTAAAGACAAGTAAAACGAAATTTTGATCTACAAAAAAACGAAACGAAATAGGATCTGTGTTTTAATCAGATTGCACATATTCCAAAGGCATAAATAGTTATAAACATCAACTTACGTCCGTATTAGATCCCATTGCCAAAACATCATAATCGTTTAAGAAGAGTCTGGCATAGGGATCAGATTTGTGGACAGCTTTGTACATCTTCTGTGAATAATGAGGATCGCCAACTGTCTCTTCGAAGTACTGACCATGGAGAAGTTCGTTATTTACGTCCCAATGTTCCAGCCTAAAGCAACATAATTATAAGTCAGATCGTTACGAAACAGTCCCAGGTTTACAGGACATGGTAAATTAAAGTGGGTTTAAAACACCAATATTGTTATAAATATCAACCACGTCCAACCTTTGCATGTGGTAAATATGTGATGAAATAGCACTTTTTTTACTTTGTCGAAAAGTCTCAAAATTAAAATATAAATTAACGGGGTTAAAAAAAATATGCTTAATGAAAAAAAATTGTTGTTCAGTTAAACTTTCATACCAATAAAACAGCTCTAGAAATGGGGTTTAACGTCCTACTATTATGCACCTAACATGGGCTAATGGAAGACGGGCATATACCATACAGTGTGCTATGAGGGAAATTTCGCCCGGGCAGCGGCGTTACGGCCTACTCTTATATCGAATTCGGGCGGTTGGGATGGTCTAGTGGTCTAGAGTGTCGCGCTTCGACCTCTAGTTGGCCGGCCATCTCTGGCTTGCGGCTGTGGTTTCGAGCCCTGGTGTGAGCGTATGTGGCATGGAGATAGGGGCGCCTTCTCAACCTCGTGGGTTTCCCTCCGGGCACTCCGGTTTCCTCCCACTGCTAAAGACCCCTACGCGCAAGCGAATAATTGAAATAAAATTAAAAAGCATTATGTTAGTCCCGAAATGACCTAGTTGTGTTGAGTAGGCGTTAAATCCCATTTCTCTCTCTCTCTCTCTCTCATGTCGAATTCCAACTGCCAAGGGGTCTTTTACTTGCACTCGAATGTGTACAAGGGACCTCGGTTTTCCGTCCCATCCGAACGACTAGGCAGCTGTCCTTGTCAGGTCCTCCTTCTGCATCACTGACAAGGGGAAATCACGCCGGAAAATCGACATGACGGGATCGAACACCCGACCTCCAGGCTAGCGAACCAGTGCCTTATCCACTTAGCCACCGTGATCCCCCCTGTTAAAAGCCATTTAAGTAAATAAGGCTTTAGTTTTAAACGTAGCAATATAAGTGACGTTACGAATTAGAATTGGTTATTCTTTCCATAATAACGGAAATGAAATGAAACGGGGTTTAAAGTCCCACTGTTTTGATAACCATAACAACGGTGTTTGTGCATAGAATGATCAGTAACTCAATGATATGAAATTATAAGAGAACTGTATTAAACATGAGAGGGGGGGTGCCGATTTCTTGTGAGTTTATTGCATTCAAACACCAAAGAAAGATACGGTGGGGTCAAGGTATTCAAAACATTTAAAGACAAAAAACAGTATTTTATATAGTAGTATGTATGCCATTGTTTAACTGTAAGCTAAATATATATGTTTTATTATATACATGTACTTACTTCCCCTTAAATCAATCCTGTAACAAATCTGAGGTTATAGATTACTTACTTCCCTTTGGTTAATCCTGTTATAAATTTAATCCTTTCTTGGATAGTTCTATTCAATTCAGCGCCGTTCATTTGTTTTGCAAAGTCGGGTACATTTTGTGGAACTCCCCAAAACATATTATGGCCTCTCACTTTTAACCTGCAGGTATTTTATATTTAAATAATATTTGAGTGTGGTTCTTTGTAAATTAGAATAATTATTCACATTCAAATCCCATCTGTAAATTCAAACGAAATGAAGTGGGATGCATATAAAAACTTTTTTTAACCCAAAAAAACGTAACTATAAACAGAAATGAAATGGGGTTTAACGTCCTACTGTTCTGCTCCGAAATGGGCTAATGAAGACAGGCATACACCATACAGTGTGCTATGGGGGAAATGTTACCCGTACAGCGACACTACGGCCTACTCTTATATCGAAATCCAACGGTCAAGGGATTTTTTTATGTGCACGCCAATGTGTACAGGGGGCCCAGGTTCTTCGCCCCATAGGAGCATACAGCTGTCCTGAATCATTATCAAGGGGGACTACGCTGGAAAATCTGGAATTTCTCGCCCAATGCAGGAATCAAACACCTAACCCCCAAGCTACCGAGCCTGCGTCTTAACCCATTTATCCACTGTGGCACCAAACTGATCCCGCAGTGAATATTCGCTTGGAATTCGTAAGTAATTCTCTGTAAAACAGATTGCTGTGACCCCGCTAACTGGTAGGAACCCGCGTACTCACCCATTTTTTCGAACTTCATTCATTGAATTAACGGCAAAACTGTAGTCCGGATTATCCTAGAAAACGAAAGTAACAACAATACTTGTATATTTACACTTTCTTACTGTGAGAAGAGTTTTAACCCTTTATAAAGTTGTATTTATTCCTCACAATTCCGTATTTTCAGTCTCGTGCGTGATGAGATCAAATATTTTAAGTACAAATAATTATTTCAAAATATGGGGAGGCAAGGAAATGTAATGAAATACTTACAGGCGTACCCTTTGCGTACTTCCATTTAAAAGTCCCAACCGTAGCCCAGTTAAACATATGATAAAACAAGTTTTGATACTGTTTATAATCCGGATTAATAATATAATCATCATTGACCAAAGAACCAAATCCAAATGTATGTCTCTTATGTGTAACCTAATTAACAAAAAATGGTGTATGTAGGCCTATATTCACAGGAATCTGACCTTCTATCCGTATATATATGCATACACAATGTCGTACCAGACAATATAATAAAAAAGAACAGGTATGCAATGCCTTTTGGAGACTCGATTTTACCGGTTCTCACTTCGGCTGTTTTTTTCCCACAATTCGTAATCTCAGGCAATCAAACCTCTGCCGATCCACTCAGATATGTTTTTTCTTCCATCCAGTCTTTTTGATTTGCATAAATACTCCCACAAAACGATATCATAGCCAATTGTTTCCAATCTTTACATTTTTTTCGAGCGTTTTCATTCTGTCCGCGACTCCATGACGGTCTGACGCTGACGTCACACAAATAGACGCATTCGACAGACCTCGTTAGTTTTTTGTTTAGGGGTACGACATGGTGTATGCATATATATACGAATAGAAGGTCAGAGTCCTGTGGTGTATTACTGTAAATGTATAATCTGTAATATAAAATGTTAATTTTACTTTAAAAAATGTACCTTATTATAATTACTTTTAAAATGTAATAATCTTAGTACTTCTACTTCTACTTGATGTTTTCGTTAGAAAAAATGATATTTTACTTAAAAGTTATAATATTAAGAAAGATGTTGCGCTAATTTAATATTGCTTACCTGAACTTGGATATCGCTGGGGTTGATGTTACTTGGGTATGAAACACTGTTTAATAATAATTTAAAATAATAACAACAAATAAATTTGTAAACAAAATCCTACTAATAGATCGAGATTTTTGGCATAAAATCCTACTAACAGATCGAGATTTTTGGCATCAAAAGGGAGATTAAGCAATGGTTATGATTCAAACAGAAAGCAGCCAGCCTGTTTGTTTTGTTTTGTTTATTTCTGCTATTTGTGAGTAAACTAAATATATCCCGAGTTAAAGGTTTTTCTAAAGAGTTTGAAATTTTCTAACTTGATAGTGAGATCCCCCTTTCGATATCTTTCAATTCTAGCATTGGCATCACTTTTCCAATTCTTATCTTCTGGTACTACTTGCATGGAGGCACCATCCACAATATAATCTATACCAGCATCGTTACCTTGGTAGTATAACCTTGCTTTAGTCCAAGCTGAAAGAAAAGATGTATAATACTATAGTTCTGTATTATTTTGCCTATTTTTCTTTCCTTTTTTTTCGGGGGGGGGGGGGTCTTTGAATATGGTCATGAGGTTACAGTATTAATTTAAAGGAGCTAAATCGCTAACATTTGTGACCTAGAAATTGTCTAAAGTGGGTCGCAACGCATATAATACGGTAATATGAACTGATTTACATAGCCTACAGTCTCAATCTACTGCAAATTTCTATAGCGTCTGGTTATATCAGTCAACATACGCCGTATGGTATGGTGCAATATGTCTAGCCTCGCTCCTCAAGTCTCTTATTAAAACTGGGGTTGAAGCGCATTATGGTACACGATTCGTGTAGGCCTACCAATGTTAAAAAATTATTTTATCTAAAATATCGGATGTCAGAAGCTCATCTTTTCCCGGTAAGTTTACATCATCAATGTTGATTTAAAATGGCTAATAATTCGTGTTTTCGATGTTAAAGATTTTGGAGGATTTTGAGTTACGGACTTAGGTCCTTTAAGTTTTTCTTTCACAAATAAATGCTGTTTTATTTATTTGAAATATGCACATTGAACAAGAGGTATGAAAGGAACTTTCGCGGTTGGGGAAATAGCTTCATTTCAAATATTACATAGAATACACTTACGGCGTTGGGGAGCATTGAAATCTCCGGCCAAGGAAAACCAACCAAGAGAAGAAGTTATAAAAGAATGGCCAGCTATGTCATAATAGTCAGTGCTTGCTGGAATACAAAACGTTGAATCAAACATTCAATTTATAATATATCAAAACCGAGAGAGCGAGAGAGAGAGAGAGAGAGATTCAATGACATATTAAATAGTACAGTATAATCGGTCATGCGAACTCTTTCGACAATAATTTTACAATAATTGTGTGTTAATGTTCCACTTTTAATGAAGAAAACCATACAAAGTTTGAAGCAAAAGATAATGTTTCTGTAATGAACCTTAAGAGTAAAATGTATCTGTTCAACTGACTTTTTTATAGGTTGATCTACTCTGATCTCTATTTTTGATAAAGGTAGGGCTGAGTAATAGTTTAACTCGGTACAAGGGTGGGTTGGCTTCAGTATTTACATATACGAGTATATAAGAAGGTCACAAAAGAAATACATACATAACCGATGTTGTATTTTTTACTCCAGTCCTGTGAATCAATACTGGGTCATCTACTATAGGTTTCATATGAAAAAAATATATACCTACGTGCTGCTTTTTAATCGAACCCCATGCAAATAAAACCGGTCAAAATGGTACTTAGACAAACCGGGACAAAGGATTGTTCTATATTTCACATATTTGTACATATTGTAATTTGCCACTCTGTAATGCTTTATCCACTATTAGAGCGCGACTACGTACACGTAGCCTGTTCATTGTACACTCAGGCCCGAAGCCAAGGGGGGGGGGCCTGGGGGGCGAACCCCCCCCCCCCCCCTAGAAATAATCTCACCCCCCCCCTGACAAAAAGTTGTCAACCATATGACCGGGGGGAGAGAACCATCTCGGGCCCCCCCTATCAGCCGGGCTGCCGCCCCCCTCCGCCAGCAAGCTGGCTACGGGCCTGTGTTCACTATTTTAATTTGTGAAATAAAATACAAGTATCTGTGACCAAATATATAAATAAAATAAACTACAAAAATATTGATACCGTCACTTGCCCATGTGTAGGAAATCGTCATTTTCAAAGATTGAAACATTTTTCCTGGTAGATCATTTAATTGTTTAACAACTGATTTAAACTTGTATCGACCATTAGCTGTGATGTTCAGATCTTGTCCAGGACCTTGCCAATTAGCTGTTCTATAAATGAAAGTTTGAAATGTTTTACTATCGGGACAATATATTAACATCAACTCGCAATATTCACGTTAAATGTCATCCATTTTTCTTGATACGATAAATATAAAGCAAAAAAAAAAATCTTTAGATATTCTAATATACACAACAACATCAACGGAAATCGATGGTCAGATGGATGTTGTATCAAAATGTTAAGTCAGATCTTAATCAAGATACAAATTTGAAAGGTGACTTGTAAGGCCGACACTATTAACAGCACCATCCTTATTTTTTGAAACTATTACAGATTCATGGCGTGACCTTTTAAACAAATGAAGTGGTCGTTTACAATCAAGCTGTGTTTCACACAGATGTTCACATAACCTAAATTACAGATAAAAAAATAATTTCTTATGATTTCCAAACGTTTACATAGACCATGCTTTACAGAATCGGAGGAATTTGGATAAGATAATTATGAATTGTTGTTAACAAGTAATGTGAAATTTCGTTTTTCATAAAACTCAACTACGTTTGGGGTAACTGAAACAAATTACCTGTTGGTTACTCGAACAGCTCTTTTACCTTCTTGTACGTCATCGGTTTCGCTTACCATTACAAAACCCCAACCCTTCAATGTAGACAAATCTGGGTCCTCAAAGCCAGGATTTATTAGAATTTCCTGACAGACACCCAATTGTACCAACAGGGTGGCTAGAAGAATTGTTCTTTTCATATTTTTCGTTGTTCCGATAGGCATTCAAGTTCTGGTTTATTGCTTTCTTGGTGGCTTCGAACAACTGATTGAGTAGTTTTAAAACCAGTGTTATCTTACTTTTGTCTCATTTGGCACAAGGTCCTTCCCTATCTTCGAGATAAAAAGTGAAAGGGGCATCGATAAACCCGAGGACAAGGTTTCTATTATATAGAACTAAAAAAAAGCCAAATATGTTATATATCAGTATACCTTGACAGGTTAAAACAATGAAAAGGTGCCAACTATGCACATAAACTCTATCAACCAAAACAATTACAGATTGTGCTTATAATTAACCGGCTGTTGATTCCCAGCAATAATTGATAAAAAAAAAACTGTTCACAAAGCGGTGTTTAACTGTAAAATTAATGTCTTCAATTTCAATTCATTTTTGGATCCAAATCTGTTAAAAAAAATTGCAACCTGTATATCATTTACAGACAAAATATCAATAACAAGTGGGTGTGGCACTGCCTAAAGGTCGGGGTGGGGGCGGCCGTGCACCATTAGGTAATAAGGAATAAGTATACCAGGTTTCAAGATAATCCACTCAGAATTGTGTCCTTCAGACGCTAAAGGCAAAATCCATTGGCAGTTGGAATTCAGCTGCTGTCCGGGCAAAATTTCCCTCATAGCACTGTATGGCGTATGCCCGTCTTCAATTAGCCCAGGAGAGGTGCAGAATCGGAGGACGTTAAACCTCATTTCATTCATTCATTCATTATGATTTGACCAATTGGAAGAATGTATATAGAAGAAAAAGGAAAAAGTAGACGACCCAACTACAGATCCCTGTGGAGCACCTATCCTAACAGCACATGCCGCGTGGTTCAGACACATGCCTGTTTATTTGCACCTATTGTGTACTATCTTGAAAATATGTTTTTATCCATGACAGTGCGGCACCACTGATCCCCAACCGAACATTATAGCCTTTGAAATAAAATAATATGATCTATATAGTATCAAAAGCAGCACTAAGATCCAAAAGTACTAGGTGCACGGCTGGATTTTTATCCAGTGACAGGTCAATATCTTAGGGTGTGACTCTGTCCCAAGGGCTAGGGCATGCAGATAAAATAATAGAGGTCAGCCTTAGGGGATGAGGAATAAGTATACGAAAAAGTTTTCGAGACGATCGACTAAGCATTGCCGGCGGTAAGTGACACACATATATAGGCCCCAGGAGGTTGGGCATTCACTACAATAATAAGGATGTTACTTAGGATAGAAGGAATACATTTGAAAAGTTTCAAGGTGATACGTTAAGATATTCGGTCTGTAAATGACAAACAAATAAATACAAGAAATGGACGTGGCTCTGCCACTTGGGGTCGGGCATAGACCAAAAACACTAGGGATCATCCTTAGTTCATAAGGAATTCATATGAAAACATTTTCAAGACGACCGTTTAAGAATTGTGGCCTGTAATGCGCGAGACTCTGCCCAAACGACAGGGATGTTCCTTATGGTACAAAGAATACGTATGGGGAGTTTCAAGGTGATGCGTTAAGCAATGCGACTTGTAGAGATCAAACAAATAAATACAAGACATGGGTGTGGCTCTGTCCCTGAGCATCGGGCATGCGCCAAAACCTATAGAGGTCATCCTTGGGGTATAAAAAATAAGTATGTACAGTTCCAAGATGATCACGTAAGAATTGTTGCATGTAGGCAGACACACAAACATACATACATGCACCCACCCACACACAGACAGGGGAAACAGCATAATACGTCCACATTCATAATCTTGTGAACCTACTCATTGAAATCACAAGAAATGAAAACAAAACTGGCAATAGCGCAGTCACAAAGTACCTGAAACCGAAAAGACTTACCCCGACACAGATACACGCCGACACGGTCTCCACTTTAGCGGATGATGCTCCGTCCTTTTCTACAGTAAAGAAGTGGGCTGTGGAATTTCAGTGTGGATAGAGAGTCTTCACGGTAACACGAGTCCTGGAAAGTCATCAACAGCAACCTTTCAAGAAAACATTGCCCGAAACCATGACATGGTGATGGCTGATCGACGATTGACCACTCGACATATTGCAAGTGTTGTGGGCATTTCTTATTAGAGGGTTGAGCACATTATCGCCAACAAGTTACGAAAGACAAAAGTCTCTGCAAGATAGGTGCAGATCAAAATGTGTCGCTGCTGGGGGGCAACGGTGGCTAAGACGGTAAGACGTTGGCTCGCTAGCCTGGGGTCCCTACATAGTGCATAGGCCGAGAAAGTTCATCCAGATTTTCCGGTGTGGATTCCCATTGTGAAGCAGCACGGGGGCGTGACTGACAAGGACAGCTGTCTATTCGTTCGGATGGGACGAAAAACCGAGGTACCTTATACACATTTGCGTGCACGTAAAAGATCCCTTGGCAGATGGAATTCGATATAAGAGTGAACCCTAGCGCCGCTACCCTGGCAAAATGTCCCTCGTTAGCCAAGCATAGGAGCAGAAAAGTATAAGGACGTTAAACCCCATTTCATTTCATTTCTATCACTAATGTACTGTGAAAGCAGACATCAAGCAACATCTAGTCAGTCATCCATGGACAATGAGGGGCATCGCAGTCGAAACAACCATCAAATAGTAAGTATTGGCCGGGTAAAGATGGTCCCTGGCTGTTGATAACAACTGTACTCGTACTAATTCACATACCCTTCGACAATTTCCATTACATTATATTTTCTGGAATAATTAGAAAATATGGTGGAATCAAGTGGAAGGCGGGGTCCCGCGTATGCGTTGGGGTGCACATAAACGAGTCATTGTCAGCTGTAAGACGGTACACTGTCGTCCTTTGCCTACTCGGTGCAAAAATTTAGGACGTTAAACCACATTTCAGTTTTCTAGATCAGTATTGTGACCTGGCCCCGGTTTCAAAAAAACATTTGGGACCTAGAAATTGTCAAAAGTAGGTCGCAACACATATTATACTGTAATATGAATGTATAATATAGCCTGTTATACATTCAATGGTTTCCGTTTTTCCCCAATTTAAAATCAGTTATGTTCGGCCAAATAATCCATGCAGTCTCAATCTAGTGCAAATTTCTATAGCGTCTGGTTATTCCAGTCAACATACGCCGTATGGTACGGTGCAATATGTCTAGCCTCGCTCTTCAAGTCTCTTATTATAACTGGGGCTGAAGCGCATTATGGTACACGATTCGTGTACCAATGTTAAAAAAAAATTTATCTAAAATATCGGATATCAGAAGCTCATCCTTTCCCGGTAAGTTTACATCATCAATGTTGATTTAAATTGGCCAATAATTCGTGTTTTTGATGTTAAAGATTTTGGAGGATTTTGAGTTACGGATTTAGGTCCTTTAAGTAAAGAATTGACTCAAAATTGTTCGCCTTATTATTTAAACTTTTGTTGTTTTATTAAGATAAAATGTATAGCCTATGAACATTATGAAATTGGCACACGAATCGTGTGCCAGAATGTTTTCGAGTGGCATTAAAGTTACTAGGATCGCGTTCGATTACTTACTCCGGGCTTACTCGACCAGGTTCCCCGAGTATGTTTCGACATGCGCAGTTGGAACGGGTAATCGAGCGGCGCGGCGCTTTCTTCGGGTATCAAAATGGGAGATATAACACCGCAAAACAATTATGCTCAATAACGACGAGCTAAGGGCCTGTTTCACGGGATTTTAACTAAGATATTATTGGCTAAGCACTAAACCAATCTAATATTATCCAATCAAATTACTAAAATTTGGATTTTATCTTTAGTTAAGATTTCGAGAAACTGGGCCCAGACAATAATCGGATAATCCACCAATAAACATATTAATATAATAATATACTGATTTTTTCATTGGCATGTTATTGGAACTATTAAATCCGGATAAGCGAAATAAAGCCCCAAGGGTAGAATTTTATGCATAATAGAAGACTTTAAATCCCTCTTTCTAATGAAAACAACTATTAAATGGCTTTCACAAACGTCAAGAAATGTAGGCCTATAACCAGTGCCGGACTGGTGGGCCAAAGGCCCACTTGCCATACCTGTGACAAGGCCCACGAGCAAACGGCGGGCGAAGCCCGCCTACGAGCGCCACAGATGCGAAGCTCGAGGGCGTCTAGGGGGAAAATTTTTTAAAAATAGACAGTCGCAAACCCATTTTCCAAGCACCTCAGGCCAGAGCAGCGGATGAAGATATATGGTGACCTGCGAGCGCTTTAATCACAGATTGTCGGTTTATAATGCTGTCACCATCTTGAGGTTAAACTCATGAATTTATGCATAATTTCACCAGGTGGTAGAATTTGTTTCTTCCAACGAAATCTATCTTTCTGCTTTTCTTCCCGTTCCTTTCCCTGTTTCCTCTCCTCCCCTCTTTTACTACCTTTTCTTTTTCTTTTTTTTACTTTTTTCTTTTTTCTTTTTTTCTTTGAGGCTTAGGCCCATATTTTTTTATGGCTTAGGCCCACTTGCCATTGGCAAGTAGGCAAGTGGGCCCAGTCCGGCACTGCCTATAACTGTTTTGTTGAATATTGTAAATTTCCCGGAACAATCGGGGCTGTCCAGTTAAGGCGCCCAAGATAAAGGACAATCAGGCCAGGGTTAAAAATATTTCAGTTTGCACAAACCTGACTCATGATGATTAGATATGGGTAGGTAGGTAGGCAAATTCTTTTGGGGGGGAGGCCCAGACTTTGACGATAAATAACGAGATTTTACGAAATCAGTGTCGAGTTTGGTGTTACTATGTATAGACATGACAGTGGCTGTTCAATCTCCCGACCGATTATTTCGCGTTTGGGTGTCATTGTCAAGCGTAAAAATAATGTTTTTAATTATGGCCTAGATATCATACACCAACCGCAAAAAGTTCACTGGGTCATACTCCAGGCTGTAGTATGTGATCATCGAATTCGATTTACGCTGGTCTGGGTGTATACATGGTGCTGGGGTTTTGAAGAATAGTCTACTTGTATTTTCCTTCAACTAGATACCAAATTTCAAGAGTGGGAATTCCTACTTGTTGGGAGCCCAGTCTGTTCTCTTTAGCCATGGCTTATGACTCCACACAATGATTTGGGAAATTGACCAGTAATAAAAACCAGCGGCTGCCAGGCAGGATACGCCCACATTTTCGAGAGATGGATAGAGAACAAGCAAAACCGAAAGTGATTTTTCCTACAATCAAAGGCCATAATTCATTAAGTTACAATTTGATATGCGCAAATATCGAAAAGTATCAAGATATTTAGGTTATAAACACGCAATTTAAGTTTCATCAAAATCGAAATTAAAATTGTGACCTCTACAGGGTCCACAACCTTGAAATACCATTTTTTATTAGTATTCGCGTACAAACAGCAGCCATTTTGTATTGTAATTTTGGTCCTATTTTCCCGAAATTTAAATTTAACCTTCCTTAGCTTGTAACGGTGATACATGTATAATCAAACGATTTTTTAAATCGGATAATAATTGTGACCTCCGGAGAGACCACAAGCTAAACAAAGGCGATTTTGCGTATAATCAGGGGCATTAATTCAGGAAGTTACAATCCGATATGCGCAAATATCAAAAGGACCCAAGATCTTTGGGTAATATCCATGCATTTCAAGTTTCGTCAAAATCGAATTAAAATTGGAACCTCTACAGGGTCGACGACCTTGATATACCATTTTTCAACAGTATTCGCATACGAACGGCGGCCATTTTGTATAGTAATTTTGGTCCAATTTTTCCGAAATTCGACATCACCCTTCCTTAGGGTGTAACGGGGATATAATCAAACGATTTTTTAAATCGGATAATAATTGTGACCTCTAGAGGAACCACAAGCTATAAACAAAGGCGATTTTGCGTATAATCAGGGGCCATATTTCAGGAAGTTACAATCCGATATGCGCAAATATCGAAAGGAACCAAGATATTTGGGTTATATCCATGCATTTCAAGTTTCATCAAAATCAAATTAAAATTGTGACCTCTATAGGGTCCACAACATTGATATACCATTTTAAACAGTATTCGCGTACGATCGGTGGCCATTATGTATGGAAATTTTGGTCTGATTTTTCCGAAATTCAAACTCAATCTTCTTTAGGGTGTAACGGTGATATAATCAAACGATTTTTTAAATCAGATAATAATTGTGACCTCCAGGGGGACCACAAGCTAAACAAAGGCGATTTTGCGTATAATCAGGGGCATTAATTCCGGAAGTTACAATCCGATATGCGCAAATATCAAAAGGACTCAAGATCTTTGGGTAATATCCATGCATTTCAAGTTTTGTCAAAATCGAATTAAAATTGGGACCTCTACAGGGTCGACGACCTTGATATACCATTTTTCAACAGTATTCGCATACGAACGGCGGCCATTTTGTATGGTAATTTTGGTCCAATTTTTACGAAATTTGAACTCACCCTTCCTTAGGGTGTAACGGTGATATAAACAAACGATTTTTTAAATCGGATAATAATTGTGACCTCTAGAGGAACCACAAGCTAAACAAAGGCGATTTTGCGTATAATCAGGGGCCATAATTCAGGACGTTACGATCCGATATGCGCAAATGTCGAAAGGAACCAAGATCTTTGGGTTATATCCATGCATTTCAAGTTTCATCAAAATCTAATTAAAATTGTGACCTCTACAGGGTCCACAACATTGATATACCATTTTAAATAGTATTCGCGTACGATCGGCGGCCATTTTGTATGGCAATTTTGGTCCGAATTTTCCGAAATTCAAACTCAACCTTCTTTAGGGTGTAACGGTGATATCATCAAACGATTTTTTAAATCAGATAATAATTGTGACCTCCAGAGGGACCACAAGCTAAACAAAGGCGATTTTGCGTATAATCAGGGGCCATAATTTTTTTAAATTGGATAATAATTGTGATCTCCAGAGGTACCACAAGCTAAAATAGGTGATTTTTCGGACAATCAGGGGCAATAATTCCGGAAATTACGTTCTGATAGGCGCAAATATCGAAAGGAACCAATATCTTAGGGTTATAAACATGAATGTAAAGTTTCATCAAAATCGGTTCAAAATTGTGACCTCTATAGGGTCCATAAGCTAAAAACATGATTTTTCGTACAATCAGGGGCCATAATCCATGAAGTTTTGATCCGATACATGCCAATATCGAAAGCAGCCGAGATCTTTTGGGGATAAACCTATATTTCAAGTTTCCTCAAAATCGGGTAAGAATTGTGAGCTGTAGAGAGTCCACAAACAATTGTGGACGGACGGACGGACGGACGAACGGACGGACATACGGACGGGCGGACGGACAGGGGCGACGACATAATACGTCCACATGAAAATGTGGGCGTATAAAAATAGTTAATAAACAGTTAATCAGTTCTACGATAAAACGTGCATTTGGGCAATTGAAAGGACGCTGAGTGGTCCGTTTCTAACTCCTAACATCTTTGCATCAAGATGTAGAATCACTAAAATAAAAACAAAAATGCTGTGAAATTGAAACACGATATTTTTATTAAGAGAAAAGTGTCAACAATAATTCTTCCGTCGACTAAACTTAAACTGCAAATAATAACTTCTTTAAAAAAAATTATTCGCTGCCATATTGAATAATTGGATTATGGGATACTTCCCGAAGTGACCGGCTCCTTGAGGAGGTTACTTCGGCCTGGCGCGAGTAAGCCGTTTAAATGACGTCATCGGTAACCCGAACGCACTCGTGGAGGTTCGAGGAAGCGCACCGAGCTGAAGCTCTCACCCGGATTCGAGATAAAGTAAGCAAACAAAATTCTCGCAGCCATAACCTAGCACCCGGATTCGAGAGCAAGTGAGCACACATATTCCTAGCGCCAAGAAAACTCTACATATAATTATCACGAAAATAATTGTTACCTTTGTATTTATTAGAAAATAAAACATAATAAAAGCAAAATATATATGCAATAGATCCCCGACCTCACCCCCCGCCCCAAAATATAATATTACCGTAAACATACTAAAATATCGCACACTAGTCGAGCATGTAAAAAAGGGGTACGTCACTATGTACACAATAACTTCTAAACTAGCTTCGGCGGCATCAATATCTTTATTTCGCCAACTGGACAGATGCATAAGGTATGCACATGCCAAATATCATTAACTTTCTATGGTGCCGTACTGGGTTATACCCCCGCAAAGTTCCTAGCACCCGGATTCGAGGCGGAGTATGTGGGTTCAATAAACAACGGGTACGCCTACGCTGCATCGAAAAACTACCCAAACCAACTTTGGTGGGAAAATGATTTTATTTTTATGAGATCAAAAAATGAATAAACTACTCGAAAACAACATTTCAGAAGGCTCCTATGTTGACGTATCGAGATATATTACCGTAAACATACTAAACATATGGGGGGAATCGGGTAAGGGTAGGCCCACTATGCACCCAATTACTTCTAAACTAGCTTCGGCGGCATCAATATCTTTATTTCGCCAACTGAACAGATGCATAAGGTATGCACATGCCAAATATCATTAACTTTCTATGGTGCCGTACCGAGTTATACCCCCGCAAAGTTCCAAGCACCCTTATTCGAGGTGGAGTATATGGGTTCAATAAACAACGGGTAAGCCTACGCTGCATCAAAAAACGACCCAAACCAACTTTGGTGGGAAAATGATTTTTATTTCACGGGATCAAGAGATGAATAAACTACTAGAATACAACATTTCAGAAGGCTCCTATGTTGGCTTTTCGAGATATAATACCGTAAACATACTAAACATATGGGGGAAATCGGGTTAGGGTAGGCTCACTATGCACCCAATAACTTCTAAACTAGCTTCGGCGGCATCAATATCTTTATTTCGCCAACTAAACAGATGCATAAGGTATCCACAAGCCAAATATCATTAACTATCTATGGTGCCGTACCGAGTTATACCCCCGCAAAGTTCCCAGCACCCGGATTCGAGGTGGAGTATATGGGTTCAATAAACAACGGGTAAGCCTACGCTGCATCAAAAAACGACCCAAACCAACTTTGGTGGGAAAATGATTTTTATTTCACGGGATCAAGAGATGAATAGACTACTAGAATACATTATTTCAGAAGGCACCTATATTGACGTTTCGAGATATATTACCGTAAACATACTAAACATATGGGGGGAATCGGGTTAGGGTAGGCTCACTATGCACCCAATAACTTCTAAACTAGCTTCGGCGGCATCAATATCTTTATTTCGCCAACTAAACAGATGCATAAGGTATCCACATGCTAAATATCAGTAACTTTCTATGGTGCCGTACCGAGTTATTCCCCCGCAAAGTTCCCACCACCTGGATTCGAGGCGGAGTATGTGGGTTTAATAAAAAAACGGGTACGCCTACGCTGCATCGAAAAAGTACCCAAACCAACTTTGGTGAGAAACTGATTTTTATTTCACGGGATCAGGAAATGAATAAACTACTCGAAAACAACATTTCAGAAGGCTCCTATGTTGACGTTTCGAGATATATTACCGTAAACATACTAAACATATGGGGGGAATCGGGTTAGGGTAGTCTCACTATGCACCCAATAACTTCTAAACTAGCTTCGGCGGCATCAATATTTTTATTTCGCCAACTGAATAGATGCATAAGGTATGCACATGCCAAATATCATTAACTTTCTATGGTGCCGTACCGAGTTATACCCCCGCAAAGTTCCCAGCACCCGGATTCGAGGTGGAGTATATGGGTTCAATAAACAACGGGTAAGCCTACGCTGCATCAAAAAACGACCCAAACCAACTTTGGTGGGAAAATGGTTTTTATTTCACGGGATCAAGAGATGAATAGACTACTAGAATACAACATTTCAGAAGGCTCCTATGTTGGCTTTTCGACATATATTACCGTAAACATACTAAACATATGGGGGGAATCGGGTTAGGGTAAGCTCACTATGCACCCAATAACTTCTAAACTAGCTTTGGCGGCATCAATATCTTTATTTCGCCAACGGTAATATATCTCGAAACGTCAACATAGGAGCCTTCTGAAATGTTGTTTTCGAGTAGTTTATTCATTTCGTGATCCCGTGAAATAAAAATCATTTTCCCACCAAAGTTGGTTTTGGTCGGTTTTTTGATGCAGCGTAGGCTTACCCGTTGTTTATTGAACCCATATACTCCACCTCGAATCCGGGTGTTGGGAATTTTGCGGGGGTATAACTCGATACGGCACCATAGAAAGTTAATGATATTTGGCATGTGGATACCTTATGCATCTGTTTAGTTGGCGAAATAAAGATATTGATGCCGCCGAAGCTAGTTTAGAAGTTATTGGGTGCATAGTGAGCCTACCCTAACCCGATTTCCCCCATATGTTTAGTATGTTTACGGTATTATATCTCGAAAAGCCAACATAGGAGCCTTCTGAAATGTTGTATTCTAGTAGTTTATTCATTTCGTGATCCCGTGAAATAAAAATCATTTTCCCACCAAAGTTGGTTTTGGTCGGTTTTTTGATGCAGCGTAGGCTTACCCGTTGTTTATTGAACCCATATACTCCACCTCGAATCCGGGTGCTGGGAATTTTGCGGGGGTATAACTCGATACGGCACCATAGAAAGTTAATGATATTTGGCATGTGCATACCTTATGCATCTGTTCAGTTGGCGAAATAAAGATATTGATGCCGCCGAAGCTAGTTTAGAAGTTATTGGGTGCATAGTGAGCCTACCCTAACCCGATTCCCCCCAAAGTTGGTTTGGGTCGTTTTTTGATGCAGCGTAGGCTTACCCGTTGTTTATTGAACCCATATACTCCACCTCGAATCCGGGTGCTGGGAACTTTGCGGGGGTATAACTCAGTACGGCACCATAGAAAGTTAATGATATTTGGCATGTGGATACCTTATGCATCTGTTCAGTTGGCGAAATAAAGATATTGATGCCGCCGAAGCTATTTTAGAAGTTATTGGGTGCATAGTGAGCCTACCCTAACCCGATTCCCCCCATATGTTTAGTATGTTTACGGTAATATATCTCGAAAAGCCAACATAGGAGCCTTCTGAAATGTTGTATTCTAGTAGTCTATTCATCTTATGATCCCGTGAAATAAAAATCATTTTCCCACCAAAGTTGGTTTGGGTCGTTCTTTGATGCAGCGTAGGCTTACCCGGGTTTTTTTTTAACCCATATACTCCACCTCGAATCCGGGTGCTGGGAACTTTGCGTGGGTATAACTCGGTACGGCACCATAGAGAGTTAATGATATTTGGCATGTGCATACCTTATGCATCTGTTCAGTTGGCGAAATAAAGATATTGATGCCACCGAAGCTAGTTTAGAAGTTATTGGGTACATAGTGAGCCTACCCTAACCCGATTCCCCCCATATGTTTAGTATGTTTACGGTAATATATCTCGAAACGTCAACATAGGAGCCTTCTTAAATGTTGTTTTCGAGTAGTTTATTCATTTCCTGATCCCGTGAAATAAAAATCATTTTCCCACCAAAGTTGGTTTGGGCCGTTTTTTGATGCAGCGTAGGCTTACCCGTTGTTTATTGAACCCATATACTCCGCCTCGAACCCAGGTGCTGGGAACTTTGCGGGGGTATAACTCGGTACGGCACCATAGAAAGTTAATGATATTTGGCATGTGCATACCTTATGCATCTGTTCAGTTGGCGGAATAAAGATATTGATGCCGCCGAAGCTAGTTTAGAAGTTATTGGGTGCATAGTGAGCCTACCCTAACCCGATTCCCCCCATATGTTTAGTATGTTTACGGTAATATATCTCGAAACGTCAACATAGGAGCCTTCTGAAATGTTGTTTTCCAGTAGTTTATTCATTTCTTGATCCTGTGAAATAAAAATCATTTTCCCACCAAAGTTGGTTTGGGTCGTTTTTTGATGCAGCGTAGGCTTACCCGTTGTTTATTGAACCCATATACTCCACCTCGAATCCGGGTGCTGGGAATTTTGCAGGGGTATAACTCGGTACGGCACCATAGAAAGTTAATGATATTTGGCATGTGCATACCTTATGCATCTGTTCAGTTGGCGAAATAAAGATATTGATGTCGCCGAAGTTAGTTTAGAAGTTATTGGGTGCATAGTGAGCCTACCTTAACCCGATCCCCCCCCCCCCATATGTTTAGTATGTTTACGGTAATATATCTCGAAACATCAACATAGGAGCCTTCTGAAATGTTGTTTTCGAGTAGTTTATTCATTTCTTGATCCCGTGAAATAAAAATCATTTTCCCACCAAAGTTGGTTTGGGTAGTTTTGCGATGCAGCGTAGGCTTACCCGTTGTTTATTGAACCCATATACTCCGCCTCGAATCCAGGTGCTGGGAACTTTGCGGGGGTATAACTCGGTACGGCACCATAGAAAGTTAATGATATTTGGCATGTGCATACCTTATGCATCTGTTCAGTTGGCGAAATAAAGATATTGATGCCGCCGAAGCTAGTTTAGAAGTTATTGGGTGCATAGTGAGCCTACCCTAACCCGATTCTCCCCATATGTTTAGTATGTTTACGGTAATATATCTCGAAAAGCCAAAGTAGGAGCCTTCTGAAATGTTGTATTCTAGTAGTCTATCCATCTCTTGATCCCGTGAAATAAAAATCATTTTCCCACCAAAGTTGGTTTGGGTCGTTTTTTGATGCAGTGTAGGCTTACCCGTTGTTTATTGAACCCATATACTCCACCTCGAATCCGGGTGCTGGGAACCTTGCGGGGGTATAACTCGGTACGGCACCATAGAAAGTTAATGATATTTGGCATGTGCATACCTTATGCATCTGTTCAGTTGGCGAAATAAAGATATTGATGCCGCCGAAGCTAGTTGAGAAGTTATTGGGTGCATAGTGAGTCTACCCTAACCCGATCCCCCCCCCATATGTTTAGTATGTTTACGGTAATATATCTCGAAACATCAACATAGGAGCGTTCTGAAATGTTGTTTTCGAGTAGTTTATTCATTTCTTGATCCCGTGTAATAAAAATCATTTTCCCACCAAAGTTGGTTTGGGTAGTTTTGCGATGTAGCGTGGGCGTACCCGTTGTTTATTGAACCCACATACTCCGCCTCGAATCCAGGTGGTGGGAACTTTGCGGGGGTATAACTCGGTACGGCACCATAGAAAGTTATTGATATTTGGCATGTGGATACCTTATGCATCTGTTCAGTTGGCGAAATAAAGATATTGATGCCGCCGAAGCTAGTTTAGAAGTTATTGGGTGCATAGTGAGCCTACCCTAACCCGATTCCCCCCATATGTTTAGTATGTTTACGGTAATATATCTCGAAAAGCCAACATAGGAGCCTTCTGAAATGTTGTATTCTAGTAGTCTATTCATCTCTTGATCCCGTGAAATAAAATCATTTTCCCACCAAAGTTGGTTTGGGTAGTTTTTTTGATGCAGCGTAGGCGTACCCGTTGTTTATTGAACCCACATACTCCGCCTCGAATCCAGGTGGTGGTAACTTTGCGTGGGTATAACTCAGTACGGCATCATAGAAAGTTAATGATATTTGGCATGTGCATACCTTATGCATCTGTCCAGTTGGCGAAATAAAGATATTGATGCCGCCGAAGCTAGTTTAGAAGTTATTGTGTACATAGTGACGTACCACTTTTTTACATGCTCGACTAGTTAGCCTAGTGTGCGATATTTTAGTATGTTTACGGTAATATTATATTTTGGGGCGGGGGGTGAGGTCGGGGATCTATTGCATATATATTTTGCTTTTATTATGTTTTATTTTCTAATAAATACAAAGGTAACAATATTATTATTTTCGTGATAATTATATGTAGAGTTTTCTTGGCGCTAGGAATATGTGTGCTAACTTGATCTCGAATCCGGGTGCTAGGTTATGGCTGCGATAATTTTGTTTGCTAACTTTATCTCGAATCCGGGTGCTGGAATCCGGGTGAGAGCTTCAGCTCGGTGAGGAAGCGCGGCGCCAGTAATCGAACGCACGGTAGATGACTGGAATATTTCGCCCAACATAACTGATTAGAAATTACAGTCAAATTTAAGGTCATCAACCCATCGCTTAAATACCGGTACCCATGTTTTAACTTTCAATTTAAGATTCGCACCATACAAATTGGGACGGGACTTGGGATTTGGATACTAGTAATTCTGCGATTAGTAAAGTGGTCTATAACCTGTTTATATTATTTAGAGTGATCTCCCATCCTTATCATCCTTATTATGTTGGTTTGTTTGCAGGTCAAGCGAGATCAGTAAAATCAGAAATCTATCATCTCTACGGTACCGTATTAACCTATATTATTATAGTCTATAGGTATAATTTATTGATATTTGACGATTATTTATTAGACGTAAATAATGGGCGCAGTCAAAGAATGAATGAAATGGGGTTTTAACGTCCTACGCTTAAGCACCTAACCTGGGCTAATTGAAGACGGGCATACGCCATACAGTGTGCTATGAGGTAAATTTTGCCCGGGCAGCAACTGAATTCCAACTGCCAAGCTTAAAGGGTTCTTTTACGTGCACGCCAATGTGTAGGCTACACGGGACCTCGGTTTTTCGTCCCATCCGAACGACTAGGCAGCTGTCCTTCCTTGTCAGGCCCTCCTTCTGCATCACTGACAAGGGGAAATCACGCCTTTGGGATGAACTTTCTCGGCCAATGCAGGGATCGAACACCCGACCTCCAGGCTAGCGAACCAGCGCCTTATCCACTTAGCCACCGTGATCCCCCCGCAGGCATAGATAGAACAGAACTTAATCCCATGGCATTTAATTATTTGAGAACACAACAAAAAAAAAAAATTCTCTGGAATTAATTTCAAAATGCCAATGGGATTACGTTAAATTATTGTGCCATGTGTATCCTACATTACATTACGATCTTTGACTATAATTTTAATTAATCAAAATTTGTATAATTACTGTTGTTATACATTTGTCACCATAGGTGTACGGGCTCGATGACAGTTAGGGGGGTAGAGTCTGAAATGCCTGAAATGCCCCCGGTGAACATAGCAACTTCAAAGTAGCCTAATTTAAGTTGGCTGACTCGAGTTCTAAGTCCTATTGGCAGGATGACACATTGTTTCTCTTGTAACCATTAACACAGGGTTATTCCCAACAGCCACATCTTTTGTATCCAGAACATTTTGAACACCCACATCCTTTTTACTGGAAACTACAGAAATCTGTACTTTTTGGGCATCCTTCTTAGCATAAATTCTAGCTGTCGCTGTCCATCCCTTTGTCTTTTGGCAAAAGAGTGATATTTCTTTTCCGGACTGGGTAATGAATTTTCTGAGAAGCCCCATTTAAAGCTGATTTCTGTAGAACCCCTATCCTGTTTGAGACTCCAAGACATTGGTAGTTCATTCAGACTTCTTATTACTGCTACTGCTGCTGAAGGAAGAATAAAGTTGATATCCATCCTTTCCTCTTCCAAATATGTTAACAATTTATCTCGCTTAGCTGTACCGGAATCAAGAGTAGACAATTTTGTTTACTCTGCCCGCTTTCTCCACCATATAACACCATTCGACTTTCAGGGAATGTAGCTCGTCGAAGGGTGTTCTTTAAGTATCAGAATGAATACAGATTCTTGGAATGGATCTTCAACACTTTATTTCAGCAGCAAATTATTAACAGCAACAATTTAACAAACTTATAATTTCCTATATATCGGCCCTCCAAATAGTATGTTCCCTAAGCTGGTCTCTCCAACTAATGATCTCTTATTCTTCTTCTTCTTCTTTTGGTGTTTAACGTCTGCTTCCACTTAAGTGATATCACAGACAAGACATAGGAGAGCCGAAGCTGCTTCCTGATTTTTAGAATATGATTTTGCAATCTTTCCATTTTGGCCTTAGGCCATGGATTAGGTTTTAGTGGGAAGTTCTTCCCTTTATTTAATAAAAACACATCGTTGGTAGATGATCTCTTTTGTTTCTGGATTGGTAGATGTCTTCTTTGTGGGATTTGTGTTTTTAGGTGCCAGACCTGATCTCTTATTAAATACATTTGTCTATTTATAAAAATCAGTTATTTAGAAAGTGTTGACATAAACATATAATTATCAAAGGATTAAGACTTAAGGCATTTAAAACAATAGTAAAAAGTTACTTAACAGATCAACCAATTTAGTTGCCAGCTTGTCATAGTTTGACTGACAGGTTAATTTCTGTATGACTAACCAAGCATTAATGAAAATTAAAATATATACTTGAAATTTAAAACAGAATTCGAAAATAATAAAATAACAAAATAACATATGACCTAGGCATCGGTCATATATCCCCCTTACTTCAAACAAAAACATGACCCCATGTTTTAAGCATTTAATAAAATCAAAAAACCTTATTTTTCGATTAATCAAAGTAACAAAATCTATCCCTTTTTTCATGATAATAATTACTATTTCTGATAGGATTCCTGTGTGGCATAAAATAATGTTCTTGCATATTGTACTGGGGAACGTTTTCATTAGGTAAACATAATTTGGGCCCTTGTATTCTATTTGAATTCACGTTTATATTGTTGAGCACTATAATCTAGTTCCTCCTCTGGAACCCAAGAATTTGAAGTTGCTGGACAATTCTTCCACGGAATTAGATATTCTTGTTTTGTGTTCTTAACTCTTTGTCTAAGCACTTTGTCGGACACTGGTACAGGTGGATTTGTTGAACAAATTCCTACATATCGATGGTCTTGACTGCTGGTACTTCTGGCACTAGCACTTGAAACATCTTTCATCGCTGCCTCACTGTCAAAATTTATTTGACAACCTCTATCATGGCTATTGGCAGGATGACACATTGTTTCTCTTGTAACCATTAACACAGGGTTATTCCCAACAGCCACATCTTTTGTATCCAGAACATTTTGAACACCCACATCCTTTTTACTGGAAACTACAGAAATCTGTACTTTTTGGGCATCCTTCTTAGCATAAATTCTAGCTGTCGCTGTCCATCCCTTTGTCTTTTGGCAAAAGAGTGATATTTCTTTTCCGGACTGGGTAATGAATTTTCTGAGAAGCCCCATTTAAAGCTGATTTCTGTAGAACCCCTATCCTGTTTGAGACTCCAAGACATTGGTAGTTCATTCAGACTTCTTATTACTGCTACTGCTGCTGAAGGAAGAATAAAGTTGATATCCATCCTTTCCTCTTCCAAATATGTTAACAATTTATCTCGCTTAGCTGTACCGGAATCAAGAGTAGACAATTTTGTTTACTCTGCCCGCTTTCTCCACCATATAACACCATTCGACTTTCAGGGAATGTAGCTCGTCGAAGGGTGTTCTTTAAGTATCAGAATGAATACAGATTCTTGGAATGGATCTTCAACACTTTATTTCAGCAGCAAATTATTAACAGCAACAATTTAACAAACTTATAATTTCCTATATATCGGCCCTCCAAATAGTATGTTCCCTAAGCTGGTCTCTCCAACTAATGATCTCTTATTCTTCTTCTTCTTCTTTTGGTGTTTAACGTCTGCTTCCACTTAAGTGATATCACAGACAAGACATAGGAGAGCCGAAGCTGCTTCCTGATTTTTAGAATATGATTTTGCAATCTTTCCATTTTGGCCTTAGGCCATGGATTAGGTTTTAGTGGGAAGTTCTTCCCTTTATTTAATAAAAACACATCGTTGGTAGATGATCTCTTTTGTTTCTGGATTGGTAGATGTCTTCTTTGTGGGATTTGTGTTTTTAGGTGCCAGACCTGATCTCTTATTAAATACATTTGTCTATTTATAAAAATCAGTTATTTAGAAAGTGTTGACATAAACATATAATTATCAAAGGATTAAGACTTAAGGCATTTAAAACAATAGTAAAAAGTTACTTAACAGATCAACCAATTTAGTTGCCAGCTTGTCATAGTTTGACTGACAGGTTAATTTCTGTATGACTAACCAAGCATTAATGAAAATTAAAATATATACTTGAAATTTAAAACAGAATTCGAAAATAATAAAATAACAAAATAACATATGACCTAGGCATCGGTCATATATCCCCCTTACTTCAAACAAAAACATGACCCCATGTTTTAAGCATTTAATAAAATCAAAAAACCTTATTTTTCGATTAATCAAAGTAACAAAATCTATCCCTTTTTTCATGATAATAATTACTATTTCTGATAGGATTCCTGTGTGGCATAAAATAATGTTCTTGCATATTGTACTGGGGAACGTTTTCATTAGGTAAACATAATTTGGGCCCTTGTATTCTATTTGAATTCACGTTTATATTGTTGAGCACTATAATCTAGTTCCTCCTCTGGAACCCAAGAATTTGAAGTTGCTGGACAATTCTTCCACGGAATTAGATATTCTTGTTTTGTGTTCTTAACTCTTTGTCTAAGCACTTTGTCGGACACTGGTACAGGTGGATTTGTTGAACAAATTCCTACATATCGATGGTCTTGACTGCTGGTACTTCTGGCACTAGCACTTGAAACATCTTTCATCGCTGCCTCACTGTCAAAATTTATTTGACAACCTCTATCATGGCTATTGGCAGGATGACACATTGTTTCTCTTGTAACCATTAACACAGGGTTATTCCCAACAGCCACATCTTTTGTATCCAGAACATTTTGAACACCCACATCCTTTTTACTGGAAACTACAGAAATCTGTACTTTTTGGGCATCCTTCTTAGCATAAATTCTAGCTGTCGCTGTCCATCCCTTTGTCTTTTGGCAAAAGAGTGATATTTCTTTTCCGGACTGGGTAATGAATTTTCTGAGAAGCCCCATTTAAAGCTGATTTCTGTAGAACCCCTATCCTGTTTGAGACTCCAAGACATTGGTAGTTCATTCAGACTTCTTATTACTGCTACTGCTGCTGAAGGAAGAATAAAGTTGATATCCATCCTTTCCTCTTCCAAATATGTTAACAATTTATCTCGCTTAGCTGTACCGGAATCAAGAGTAGACAATTTTGTTTACTCTGCCCGCTTTCTCCACCATATAACACCATTCGACTTTCAGGGAATGTAGCTCGTCGAAGGGTGTTCTTTAAGTATCAGAAATGAATACAGATTCTTGGAATGGATCTTCAACACTTTATTTCAGCAGCAAATTATTAACAGCAACAATTTAACAAACTTATAATTTCCTATATATCGGCCCTCCAAATAGTATGTTCCCTAAGCTGGTCTCTCCAACTAATGATCTCTTATTAAATACATTTGTCTATTTATAAAAATCAGTTATTTAGAAAGTGTTGACATAAACATATAATTATCAAAGGATTAAGACTTAAGGCATTTAAAACAATAGTAAAAAGTTACTTAACAGATCAACCAATTTAGTTGCCAGCTTGTCATAGTTTGACTGACAGGTTAATTTCTGTATGACTAACCAAGCATTAATGAAAATTAAAATATATACTTGAAATTTAAAACAGAATTCGAAAATAATAAAATAACAAAATAACATATGACCTAGGCATCGGTCATAATTTTGTAACCAAAATCCCACTCAGAATTCCAACCATCCATTCAGACTGTTGCATCTGCATTTACAAAACATAATCGATGCCCGAAAAATGTCGCACGAAGTAGAGTGGTGCCAGACAAAATGTTTTAATAGGCCTACAGATGGAAGGCTACATTACATAATGTATTTACGTACCGGTACTGACTATATTTTTTACTATTTCAGGATTGAAAGAGAAGACCTGTAGCAAAAATAATTTCACCTACACTTACGTATTACAGTTTACACTCTTCTCAACAGGGGATGATATTTATATGGCCTTGACAAGTTGAGGGTAAGATATTTGGAACTCTTTAATCCTTAATCTGACATTCGGACAATACATATGATATATTTAAAATTAAATTCACCAAGTTAGCTCAAATCAGCTATCTTCAAATCATGTCTGATTTGTGACATTTGAAAACATCTACCTAGCTATAATGCTGTACAAATTATAATTGACAAAAATTTGGCAACCAGGACATTGATTGATCAGTATATATTCTTAGTGAACAAGATAAACATGCTGTAGAAGCAATCATGGATCAGCTACCTGCTGAATATATAAAATTATCTGAACAAATAAGTGATAAACAGGTCTGTCAATATAGGATAGACCATTAGCGTAATGGTAAATCATTTTTTTCAGTTTTATTAAGGCTACCATGATTATAATCTAGGTGATGCCTATGTGTACTCAATTCCCCTAAATCACTTTAGAACCATTTCAACACTACAAAAGTCAGTACTGGGTGATTTGGTAATGATAATAGCTTGTTGGTCTATCTTTTGTCTACACTCCACAGACAGACTATAACTTTTATTTATCATCCCATATTTTTAAAATTTATATATTGAGACAAAGATTCAAAAAGCCTTTTGAATTTCTGTTAATTACTGATAAGAGTTGTGATGGACAAAAGTTATCCGATGCTTTGTTCAAATTACTGAAATGGAGAATTCTATTAAATCAATATCAACAATTTCTGTAAATAATCAGTTCTACTGTTCTAGAGTTATCCCCCTTTTTTTAACATTGTAGGATCTTGTGAAAGCTCAAAAGTGTTAAGGGCAAAAGTTATCATCTGATCTATTTGAAATGTATATTCATAATTCAAATTCATGAAACGAAGAAGCACATTGGCATTGAATTTGAATTTCAATCATTTCAGTTTATTACTTCTAGAGTTATCATCCTTTACCGGTATTTCACGTTGTAGGATTATGGAATAAAAACAATAAGAGGTTTAGTTCATATTATTGCCAATGTAATTAATTACCGCACCATTACTAATTAGGTCGTTAAATCCCATTTCTTTTCATTTCATTTCACCATTACTAATTACATTGAAATTAATTAATTAACATTCCATTACTCACTTTGACTAATTAATAACAACCCTTTTACCAACATTTTTTATGCCATCAAAAATTATATTGCAATAGAATGTAATTATTACTTATAGTTATAGAGTTACTGCCCTTGATTGTGCCATAGAAACGTTTGGATCTCAGTGATGCATCTGAGGAAAAACAGGTACCAATCATTGTAGATAAATCATAGTAAACAAATCCCCGGTAACAAACTTGACAAGACTGTGTGGAAAAAAAAAAAGGATTTATCCATGATATCATATTTTTATACCAATTTTTTTTATTCTTCAGACAAGTCTATATGAAGATGGCGAGAAGTTTACTTCACTATTTCTGTGGCACAAAGGAAGGTTATGCGACATGTCAAACGTTATGTATGGGGATTGTGGTGATTATCTCCCTTCATGGTATTATCAAGTTTGAACAGATCAGAGAACACGGAGATTTTTCATCTTTAAATATACCAGATGATGCTAATTTTCCTCCATTAGGTCTCACCAGACTAGAAAATTTTCCTACAACAGGACAAGACAAAGTTCCTAAAATTATTCATCAGACTTGGAAATCGACTGAAGTACCACAGATATTTATTCCCTGGGTTAAATCCTGGTATAAACTAAATCCTGACTGGGAGTATTGGTTTTGGACTGATGCCAGTGCCAGACAACTAATTGCTGAACGCTACCCCAGTTTTATTCCTACCTACGATGGTTATACAGAGCCTATACGCAGGGCTGATGCTATGAGATATTTTATTCTCTATGAATTTGGTGGAGTGTATGCCGACCTAGACATGGAAAATATAAAGTCACTTAACCCCATCATAAAAAAATATTCCTGTTTTTTTGGACAGGAACCGTATGTCCATTCTACACTAGATTCTAGTTTAGATCATTTGGTCATTAATGCATTGATTGGATGTAGGAAAGGACATCCTTTTATGAAAATGTTAATCAATAATTTGGCAGACTTCTCTTTTATGTGGAATGTTTTGGACAGCACAGGGCCACAATTTGTGACTTATTGGTTCCGACAATACCAGAAACAATTTAATTATCCAGACACACATGCAAACGGAACTTATCTTTCGCCACCAGAATATTTTTTCCCAACAATTGATACAACCAAATATTTTTGGTTTCGTTCTGTGTGTGGTAATTATCCAGTATTAAACGAGAAGAAGAAGCAAGCCTGTGTACATCTTAAAAAGACATCAGTGTTACCACCTAATCTTGAAATGTCTTTTACAAATCACCACTGGATACATACCTATGTATTTATGTTCAGATTGCCATTAAAAGGCCCAGTTGATATACACAATATAGTTCCTAAAGTTAAAATATATAACAGTCACGATTGATTTTAAATATATAATAATAACTATGATTGATTTATGATCCGATATGTCCCAATATTTTGCATTCAGTCGTAAATTCTCGTTTTTGTCGGTAAATTGAAACTGTCAGTCGGTAAATTTAAAAAGTTATATAGCAATTGTTTTTATTATGATTTACCGACCAGATTCTTCGGTATTACACTGTTTCGTTACAGAAATTTCGAAACCGTCAGTCGGTAAATTTCAAGAGTTATATAGCAAATATTTGTATCATGATTTACCGACCAGATTCTTCGGTATTACACTGTTTCGTTACAGGAATTTCGAAACCGTCAGTCGGTAAATTTCAAGAGTTATATAGCAAATATTTGTATCATGATTTACCGACCAGATTCTTCGGTATTACACTGTTTCGTTACAGGAATTTCGAAACCGTCAGTCGGTAAATTTCAAGAGTTATATAGCAAATATTTGAATCATGATTTACCGACCAGATTCTTCGGTATCACACTGTTTCTTTCATTACCGAACTTTCGAATGTGTCTAAATTCACCAAAACACCCCTGTATGGAACTGCTCTGAATTCTAAATAAATCTTATATGAACTAGAATCCTTGAAAGCAGGCGCGGATCCACTGGGGGGAGGGGGCAACAAGCTGTAAAAAAAAATTGTATCGACAAAAAACACTGAAAATAGGGTGGGAGTTGTGTTTAATATTTGAAGATCTGGGGCGGTATTTATAAACATTCTAAGAGTTGAAATCAACTCTTAACTGTCAAAAATTACTCCTAACTTTGTAGATTTCCCTTAGACCTATTTATAAAACATTTTACTTTAAGAATTACTCCTAACTTGTTAAAAGTACTCTTATCATGGTTAACATGGCCGTCCGTGTACGCCGCCTAAGAGAGTTTAAAACAAGCAGAGATTTCTTAGTGGAGTACAACAATGACGAGTTGATAAGGAGATATCGAATGGACATGGGTAGGATTCTTTTTGTGACAGATTTAGTTTGGTTAGTACCCAAGTCTTACATTTAGTTAAAAGTAACTCTAAGACCCTTTATAAATATTTCTAGAGAGTAACTTTTAACTAAATGTTGTTTTAGGAAGTCTTAGAGTAAAAGTTAAGAAAACTCTTAGAATTTTTATAAATACGGCCCCAGATGCCAGGAAAGTGCATATATGGAGTCTTATCTTTTAAAAAATTCTGGGGGAGGACCCCCAGACCCTCCGCAGTTACTTATATACGTAGGCTAAATGGTACCTAACCAAATTTGACTGATCATGGATATACATTACCTCACAGAATTTTACCTGTCATCTAGCTGTCCCTTGGTAAGGTAAGCGAGCCCTTAGAATATATATGCATTCTAAGGGCTCACTTAAGGGACAGGTAAAGTTCTGTGAGCAGCATGATTTCTGAATGACCATGACCAGATTCTAAAAAAAAAAACACGCTCATCTTTTCAACCTTCGGACTTTTTTTCAGAAATTCTTCAGGCAGTAAGCTACCGATCTGTTCCTGATGATTTTGCAGACAAAAAACACTGAAAATAGGTTGGGAGTTGTGTTTAATATTTGAAGATCAGATGCCAGGAAATCGCATATATGGAGTCTTATCTTTAAAAAAAATTGTGGGGGAGGACCCCCAGACCCCCCCCCCCCCGCAGCTGCTTCGCACCTGCGGCGCTTATAATTCGAGCTTCGCCCTCAAAGTACGCCCCCCTTCCGTAATTTCCTGGATCCGCCCATGGAAAGTGTAGTCATTATATCTAACCGCCTTTTAAAAGCTATGTAAAATAGCACATTTTTTCTATTGATCGACCCGTCGGTAAAATCGGCATTTGGATACCCCCCCCCCCCAGAAATTTATCCCTAGTTACGGCACTGCAATCGAGGCTAGTCTTAAATTGAGTCTAAAATTGGATTGCTAACATCTTGGTTCAGAGTAAAGTAATTTGACCGAAATTTTCAGCATATTCTGTTTTCATTATCTATTTTCAACTATTATAGCGATAACTGACTGCTCTTACCTAATGCCCTTTTTATTGAGAAGTATGATTTAATCAAAATATTACTAAAATACTATGTAGCATAGAGAAGATTTAAATTAAATATGGTTACTTTGTTTTCAAACAGGCATTATTATTTTGTGTTTAGACTATCTTATTACTAGTAATCTTATTTAAAGAGACGTTATCATTAAATATCTATATGACTAAGAATTTTGTATATAATTTTGTTTATATTTTGTATATAATTTTGTCTATATTTTGTATATAATTTTGTATATAATTTTGTTTATATTTTGTAAATCCCATTCGTTATATATATATTTTTATACACTCACCTTGAAATGTGGTTGTATATTGTCGTCGCCTCCGTCCGTGATTGACTTTAAATTTATACACAGTGTTTAAGGTCACAAGACGAGACGAAGAATCCTATTGATTTTCAATAGAGACCATAGTTGTCATCTAATTGATTTTATATTAATAAACTGTTTTTACGCCTTTATAATAAATGCCTATATGTTTGGATTGACTTTAGATTAATACACAGAGTTTAAGATCTTGAGGCAACAAGTATATTGATTTTTAATGATAAATCCATGATATTAAATGTTTGTATACTAAATGTTCACATGGGCCAAACAAATTCTAATGATTTTCTGATAATTACCTAATGAATCATTACTCTTTATCAGGTTTTAGTATATTATTAATATGTGACACCTCTTGTTGACTGCAGAGGCGATTCAGCTGTTGTGGGCGTATGTCTCGTTGCCTGGCAATCTATCTTTGTTTATTTTGTTAAAATTTTATGTATGTTGTATTTATGTTCTGTCTACATAATTTTGAAAATCAAAAGTATGACAGTTTTTCAAGAAAATACAAATATTAAGATCAAAATGCATGGTTACAAATACAAATTTAATAATTTTACAGTTACAATAGTAAATAAAAATAAATTATTATAAATCAAAGTTGAAACACTTGTGTTAATATTATTTTTACCGAGAGTTTGTTTAAATGTCTTACATGTAGGTAATAATTTGGGTAAAAATATCTGATTATCACCAGTACCATATATATAGTTAATTGTTGGCAGTTGTGTAATACCACTGATGGAAGTTTGAATTATTATGGAAGTTTATCACGCGAGAGGTTGCCCCGCAATTACTTACCATAACAACAATCACAAAATCAATGAGTATGCTGTTTCTTGGCCTTGTGCATACTGGCAATCCATTGCACATTTCACTACAGAATATGGCAGTGTGCCCGACATGATGTGAACCAGACATTAAAGTAAAGATATATTCTTTTCAGTATTATTATACAAGTCATTTATATTCATCCCGTATATAACATGTTCTTCTTAAAATATGAAAAATAATATAAGTACGAATTGAACTATGAACCCACAATTGAACATATTCCTGAAGCAATGACCCGAGAAATCCCTCTCTGGCCATTGCTGGATTGGCTTCTGATACTTGAACTTTTGAGGGAGCCTGTCTTTTCTTCCCGTTCAATCAAATCTATCACTTAATAAGTACAGCAACATGACAGTACTTTGTTTAATCTGGGGTCTTCCCAAAAACTTTGGACAGTGAATTATGGTATTAAAAACGGTGTAAGTCTGTTCGTCTCCATACAGTATTGTTTATTTTATGTCAATGTTGATAGCCTCATCTGTCAGTATTGTCACGCAATTAGGATTACTGATATATTCTGCTATGCACAGGTTAATTGGGCATAATAAAATCGTGCGCCATGCATAGGCGACAATGGGTGGGGGTAGGGGTATTGCCTTGTCGGGGAAGGCTATGGTCTTGTCGGGAATGCATGCACAGTTTGTCGGGTTTTGTATATTTTTAATAATATGGAAGCGGAAAGAAAGCAGTCCAGTCAATGATGAACACGTACGCCATCTGAATAGGCCTAGCACGTACATATGACCTTTCTCAGTTCTTGAGTACTGTGTTCCTGTATATTGGATGACGAACTTAAAAAGTGTCGTCGATTGATTAATGGATTCGGTTACTTACAGTACAAGATAACTGTAAATTTTGCCCATCGTCTTATAGTAACTCTTTAATCTCATTTTCAATTTTCAATGACTTTGTTAAACTAATCAATTTCTATGAATTAAGTTCTCACGCGCTTTTTGTCAAGTTAGTTGTGAGCGGTACCATATGTATACAATTAAGGGACACTTGGTGAGAAAACTGTCAAAATTTGTAAAAACTGTTTGTTGTCAAAGGTGAAGTCGACACCTAATTAAGTTGTCAGGGCGGATGCACCGCTTATATTTAATATAACTCGAATGGTATGAGTGTACTTTTACTTTAATTTAATTTATTTTGACTACTTTATTATACTCTCTTTATTTATTTAATTTACTACTAACATCTACTAAACTGGCGGGATAGTTGAGTAAGAGGGAGTCATGATCAGATGGGCTCGGCATCTAAACACTATTCTGCCAAAACAAATACCAGTGGGATAGTGGAGTAAGGGGAGACCACGAGAAGACAGGTCATGCCACCTAAAAACACAAATCCCACAAAGAAGACATCTACCAATCCAGAAACAGAAGAGATCATCTACCAACGATGTGTTTTTATTAAATAAAGGGAAGAACTTCCCACTAAAACCTAATCCATGGCCTAAGGCCAAAATGGAAAGATTGCAAAATCATATTCTAAAAATCAGGAAGCAGCTTCGGCTCTCCTATGTCTTGTCTGTGATATCACTTAAGTGGAAGCAGGGTGCACGGAAAAAAAGTCACAGGAAAAAAAGTCACAGTAAAAAAGTCACAAATTTGCCTAGGTAAAAAAGTCACAGGAAAAAAAGTCACAGGAAAAAAAGTCACAGGAAAAAAAGTCACAGGAAAAAAAGTCACAGTAAAAAAGTCACAAATTTGCTTAGGTAAAAAAAACACAGGCAAAATGGGATGGATTTGGCACCGCTGACAAAATCTGTGCACAGATTTCGTAGCTGTGTCCGCATCTTTACAAATTTCTTTTTAACCTTTCTGACGGGTCGATTGCCGATGGCATCCTGGGCGACGACAGTCTGGACTGTGGCTGATTCCTTCTGGAACCACTCCACCACTCTCCAGATGGATGGATGGTGTTGGCCGACAAGATTGTAGAACTTGTTGTTCCATCCCCTGCATATGTTGTTGGTACAGGGGGCACTGTTCATGGTTGCGTCATCTACGTTCCAAACTTCAGGAGGGAACATTGGGGGGGGGGGGGCTTCTCATGGAGAGGGTTAGGCCTTGTAGTGGTGTACTAGTCCTAGTGTCTGGACATGTCGCCAGGCTGACTGTGTCAGGTGGTAGAAGAATCCTTTGGCTGCCACGTCTCTACCAAACACGACAAGCAAAGAGCGCAAAATACTGTCTATAAAATCAGTCACGATCGTTTCTACAAACATCTCATGGCCAAGTTCTTCACACTTATCAACAATATAAATTGTGACTTTTTTACCTGTGACTTTTTTACTTGTGACTTTTTTTCTGTGACTTTTTTACTGTGACTTTTTTTCCTAGATTCGGAAGCAGACGTTAAACACCAAAAGAAGAAGAAGTATGAGTGTACACTTTCTATTGCTGATATTTATATAGTTATTATTATTATTATTATTCATTAGTATATAATTTGTATTGTAAATAGGGATAGGGGTCTGACATAGGCATTTTGCCTGTTCCTTAATTTTCCCATTCATTTATTTTGAATAAAATATTTCTTATTGAAAAAGTGTAATACATTCGATCGTGTCTGTTTTTACTGTTATTTCTAATCAGTTATGTTCATCGAAAACGCGAAAAGTCTGTTTTGAATGGCAGTCTCTGGCGTCTTGTTATTCCAGTCTACACTATTTTATATGTTTGGAGAGAACTTATATAGGCCTAACTAACATCACTGACAAGGGGGGTCACGTCGGAAAATCTGGATGAACTTTCTCGGCCAATGCAGGGATCGAACACCCGACCTCCAGGCTAGCGAACCAGCGCCTTACTCACTTAGCCACCGTGACCCCCATACTATATTTTTAAAAAAGCATTTAGAAATACAAACTCGCAACCAGTACTTGTAATGCTTTCAACAATTGAAGAGGAACTGGATTATAATAAACACCTTTATCTCGTTCCTGAGTGTATTCACCGAAGTTTGGTTGTTAAGAAAAGAAAATCATTAATTTAACATTGAGTACTTCAATCAAGGGATTATAAGTCACATTCAGATTGACAGATAAAGTCTAAAAAGAACACCCCTTAAAACATATCGGTGAAACTTGTATTCAACACGATCCATCGTATGCGTTCCAGAGAAATAGTTACTGATTTTGTTGTCTTTAATTCTGAGAATTGTTAACCCTTGTTCCACTTTGACTACTATCCACCCTCAATCTACTTTTCCTATCAGGTTATCATCGTAAAGAATCCGTATTCTACAGTGTGTTGAGCGGTTGTCATGACTACCGTTGCTAGGATAGGACACATACCTCTTAGTTCAATTGCTATCGATCATGTGGAACTAGTTGGCAATTCTATATCTGGTTTGTTTTGTATCTCTCCCCGCGTGCCCTTCTCGAGTATCATGTATTGGTGGTAAAGTTGACATATCGGCATGGTGTGGACAGGGAGAACTAACGTATCAAGATTGACAGTTATGTATACTTTATTTCAAGGTACGGTGTATTTTTCTGTTTTTTTTATATAAACCCATCTCTACATGTAAAATAAATGGTATAATAATGAATTCACCTGTAATCTATCAATGTTTGTATGATCGATATATAAAACAATAGATAATATTCGTTGGATCTCAAAAACTGTTGTCTGACAAAATCCGTGATTTTATGTTAAAGAATCCAAAACAAAACAAAATTCGGCACAGATTAAACAAATCCATCATTTTGTGTAACCCGTGCATGGTTAAATAGAATAGCACCCGTAGTTGCTTAAAGCTCTCTTGAAACTTGTTATACGTATACAGGGAAAGTCTTCAGATTTTCAACGTTCAAATAAAATTAAAGAAATCAATACATTATTCGTATGTTGGTTTTTTTTCTGTTTATAAAGATATTGCACTGCAAAGTCTTATCTTACAATCAAATTTAACAGTATGTATCACGTTAGAGAATATGGTAACGTGAGATACATTTTTTTAAAAATCATGGACAATTTAAAGTTTTTTGATTGCATACGGTTTAATGCTACTTATTTATTTTATTGTGGCATGCTGTTTGATAAGGATGTCTTTAACGGTATCCGGAGTAGGCTAATTAGTGTATACTAACTAATGATAATACGGATTATCAATGATAACAACCATCGCCATCTGTTGTATTAATTTTATTACGTATCTACGAGGCTCTCTCTATACACAAGACGGGAACATATTTTATAATAACCGATAATCAATTTAGCACTTTGCTAGAGAGATTTTCAACAATATAACTGTTTTATTGTTATTATTATATTGGCATAATATATACATATCCTTTAGACATTTTTTTCTTCTTTTTGCACTGTGATATTATATTTGCTTCGGTCTATTGTATACTGTACTATATATTATCTACATCTTTGTCTTTTTTTCGCTAAAGTGCTAAGAGGGTCAATTTTTTGTAACTATATTTATATAAAGGGGTATCTTCGAGTGTAATTATGATACAATACCCACGATATCAAAATCGGTGACGAAGATCACACTTATGGCCTATCACTTGGGACTTGGATGAACCCAAAATATTATATATATGGAAATTGTATAATGGTATTATGTTATTCAATTTTTTAATTTGAAGAAAGAATGATTTGATGTTTTAGAAAGTATTTAAACCATAGGTCACGTTTTTGTGCTTACAATAAGGTTGGAATTCCTGTTATCAGAGTCGTACGTAACTAACGTGACAAAAATTAAATGGTAGCTGGCACTTCTCTGCAGGTAGGGTGTGTCTGTCGTTTAGATTTTTATCAGAGTGTGCATCGCGAGTGTATTAAACCCGGGACCTCTGCTGATCTCATTTGTACACATTGGAACGTCGAGGGGGCAAGCGAGACATGGGCTTGAAAACCCATACGGTCACACCCACGCCGTAAATCAGGGACATTCTGATCACGAATTCTATGTTTTGTTACATTTAAAACGTCCCGAGTCAATCACAAAACTAACAATATTACAATGTTCATTTCAATTAATTGAACTGTAGTGTTAATATAGAGATAATCCCTATATTAATATAAAACCTCTTTCGTCTTATCATATCTAGCCAATTATCGCAATTTATTTAATCAGCAGACACAAGTTGATTGTAATAATAATATTATGAGAAATGTCAGTAGAACTATGAGATCAGTTCTAATGAGATAGTTTATTAGATAAAGTTTGTTAGATCTGGATATCTTTACCTTAACATATATATATACGGTTATTTAAAAAAAAAATGGTTTAAAACGCCACTCTCATCACGAAACTAAATGCAGTTAACTTTGAATGATATCTAAGATTTGATGTATCTAAGATTGTTATGGAAGTGGTCCGAGGAGGCAAAATTTTTAGACAAAAAATAAATACATGTATAACGTAGCGTATGTAAGTAGGTATGTCTTGTGGGACGTACATGAAGAATAAAAAGTGTGTCGAGCGCAGCGATGAGAACAAATCTAGCATATTACATATAATATTATATTTCTGATATCCAATTGATTACGTGTGCACATGCCATGTAGATCGAACACTCACAAATGTATCAACAGTTTTGTATCTTGATATACACAATGTCTTATTGATATATTCACATTCTTTAATTGTTTGGGCGGACAAATGTCTTAAAATTATAACATTGCGAATGTCCTGTAGAGATAGGGAACTCAAAAATATAGTTATAGGTCCAAATAGTTTTTGCACCGTGACATACATCCTCGGTTACCCAGTGTACTCATTCCGTTCTACTCCACTATACCCTGGGTTAATCTATGGGGGAGACACGTTTTCAAGTTATCCACTATTGATGCTTGTGCTATTTTTATCGACCAATCCCATAAACTGTTATATGTAAAGGAAATTGCTCAAAGGGAAGTTACTCTCTTCTGACAGTGTTGTTAGGAGTTGGCCTATTCTAAAAGCGTAATTATATGTTTTATTATTGAAGACCAAACGTTCATTTAATCATGTAGAGTCATTGGTTTTATTGAGAATTGTGTGTTCGTTCCGCGAATTTTATGTACACGTGATGTCGTAGATAAGTAATTGAGTATTAAATTAACGAGTATACGTTCATTAATAATAAACATAACAAAACGACGTATTATTATTATTATTTCAAACAAAGAACGAATAGTAATAATGATAACAAAAGTGAAAAATATAGATGTTATACATATTTGAAATCAACAACACATACTACAGATTTTGATAATACAATTGAATAAAAATAAATTATAAATATATACAATACTTACATAAATCAATCAGTAAATGGACATGGATATGGTTATCTACCCTTATAAAAACGTAGGCGAAACGATTGGTTTGTAAACTGTTTTCTGATTGGCTCGTACAGTATAGCTACATTCTAGCAATTTGAAATCGTGGAAGCCCTATAGATTAACCCAGGGTATAGTGTAGTATAACGGAATGAATGCACTGGGTAACCGAGGATGCGTGACATACACCTTATTCTATTTATCGAGTGTGCATATGTCTTCAAAAAAATTTAATTAAATTTCGAATATCCTGTGGATCGAGCACCCCTAAAGTGATTCGGTTCAAACAAACTTATTGTCTACATTAAACATAGAACTGTATACTAGCAAACTAATGTGAAACGCATACTGGTGTGAAACGTAAAAAAATAACCTTATATTATGTACGTTTACTGCATGTAAAGCGAACTTATAAACCTATAACGGGAAATCTCTTTGCTTTTTCCAGGGTTTTTTTCTGTCCAAAATAACTGTTGAAAATTCGTTATTTTTTCCCTTTCTTTGTCAAAGTTCAGTTTCGTGTGTTTCTCGAACGGTTGACATGTTATGTAAAGCGCACGTCTTCGGTTATAAAGACCTCAGAAAGAAACCTCGGTTTTCTGTCATCTCGGGCTCTTTCTTCGTGTCTTTCTCTCCCCACCATAATACCACAGACTCGTTCTTTATCCATGATTATAAACCTATAACGGTAAATCTCTTTGATCTTTGGGGTATATTCTATGCCCGGATTAACTTGCTGTCTGAATATATAAAAGAATTTGGGGTTATTTTTCTAAAAGTTTTTTTTTAAATCTGTATCTGGTTATTCTTCCAGGGTTTTTTTTTCCATAAGAAAACATGATATACGGTTTTTCTTACGGGAATTCTGGGATATTATCATTTTTTCGAACATCTAAACATGGACGGTTTATAAGCACGATGAAGTCCTCGACTTCGGTTATGCAGAAAAAGAAAGTCTTCAGAAAAAAAACCTCGAAGAAAAACCTCGGCCTACCGGCCTCGGTTTTTCTTTTTCTCGGGTTATTTTCTTCAGTCTTTCTTTCCCCAGCCTAACCTCAGTTTAATGCTTTATCCTACACACATGTCTCTGAAACGAACTGGATGTAACATTTAACTTTAACCAAATGTAAATAAACTATTCGCGCAATCCTATAGCTTACAGCTTCGCTTAAAAACAAAGAGATGAATATTGAGTGGGAAGAATGTGAAGAAGTTAGAAGATAGCATCCTGGTGCTTTCGGCAAATCTCGACAGATTCCAGATCCGGTGCCCTACATCTAGACTTGGATGTATGACGAATTCCGCCATTTTGGAACTATTTTAAAGGACCCGGATAAAAAATGGCTGCCCCCATGCAGATTATATCAACAAACTAAAAAATGGCTGCCATTTTGGGACTTTTTTGTAAAAGCGGCACATTTTCTGGTTTAAGTAAATCGGTAGTCGACCAGCCGCATCGCAAATGTATGGTCGTAGGTACATATCACTTACTGTATGTCATACATCCGAGTCTAGATGCAGGGTTACGGAAGGTACCGGAATCTGTCGAGGTTTGCCGAACGCATCCTGACATTAACTGTCCGTCTGTTTGGGCGTAAAGAACGAGAAAGACGAATCTTAAAGGTCTAATCCCCAAATTTGTACCAGACTAGTGATAATACCATATTTAAAATAGCCATAATGCAGATTACACTAGACAATCTATTTTATGAAAATCCTAAATACACACACGTACCATAACAAGATGGTCTAGTCTAATATTATAATAATCTACCACAGTAAATCAATAACACAGGTAGTATGTAAACTCGATAGACAAACAATTATAAACTGACATAAGGATGTGAATGAATCAAAACATTCTCCCACTAAAGTTCGTAAACGATTTTTGTTGATGCTTTTTTTTTTTTTTTTTTGTTAAATTTCTGGTTGTATTAGTTGAGCTGTAGAGTTTGTCACGTCGTCCAAGTTACCTATATCTCACGTCATTTTCCAATAAATACTATACAATGCTGGTTAGTGACATAAGATGTATTGTAGATGTCCGAAAGCGACTCGATGTATACGAATCTAAACATACCCCCCACGAGAGAATACTATCGGTGTAGACTGGAATAACCAGACGCCAAAGGATTCCATCCAATTTAGCCTCTTTGTGTATTTTGCCGAACATAACTGATTAGTAATTGACATTAAAACGACAGAAAGGAAATCCGTCTATATACATTCATGCGACCCGTTTCTGTCCATTTCTACATTAATTACCAAAGAATAGAAATTTAGCTACTTTAATCTTATTGTTAATCGTTAGTGGTTTTTTATGTAGCGACTGGTAATTTGTTCGGACTTTCAGGCGCGGATCCAGGAAGTTTTGCAGGGGGGGGCAAGTTTTGATAATTGCTAAACTGATTAAACCGCCGCCAGCGCCGAGGGCGCTCAATCACTTAAGGGGGGTTTGGGGCCCCTCCCCCAGAAAAATTTGGCAAATTAGATTCAATTTGGTGCATTCTGACGTATTTCCTGAAGATATATTCCAAAATTACGGGACTTGAAAAAGGAGGTAAGACGGTGAGGCATATTCTTATCTGGAGACATAGAAAATGTAGACTGGAATAACCAGGCGCCCAAGATTAACTTTCAATCGCCGAACATAACTGGTTTGAAATGAGATTAAAGACGGAAATGATTGAATGTAAATCAGTTTATATATATTCATATTACATTATTATAAGCGTTGTGAGCCACTTCTATCAAGTTCTAGGTCCCAAATATTAGCGATTTCGCTCCTTTAAAGGCCCGATAACACTCTTGATGTAACTGAATAATATGTCCCAACCATTATTCTGGTCAACAAATTTTCAATATTCCAATTAATTGATGATACAAATTTTATCTTAACACACCGAATTAGGTTAGTAAATAAATCCTTAGAACAGGCTTTAAGGATAGTAATCAATGTGTCGGGAAGGCCGTCACTGTTGTGCCACCGGGAGCGCCAGATTTCCACCTCCGACTTCAGACTGCTAAGGCTAGAGATGTCTGGTTCCTAACTTTGGAGCTGCTCTACAACCGCAGGAAAATCTTTAATGGCCATCGTAGCCATTACAGACGGAACTATTTGGGGTCTTTTGCCCACAATGGAATAAAGTCATAATAACTTTATTTAAGAAGGGTAAAGGATTAGGCTGTAGAAGCCTTTCTACCATCCTGCTCAACTCAATGTATACAAACTCGCAATTTGTTGGTCAGATTCAGGCTTTTAGATTAAAGTTTCAAAATTTTAAGCCTGAGCGGGGGGGGGGGACCCCCTGGACCCCCCGCCCCTCTGGATCCGCGCCTGACTATCCCAATATGAACAGAGTCTCAACAATAAAAGTCCGAGTACGTATGAGATTGAAGCTCCAAAATATAGAGGAATGATTTATTTATCTTGTCTCAAAATGTCAGCTCAAAAAATGAGTCGTTTCGACGTGAACGTCAAAAATGCCTAACCGGAAACGTAACCCTTTTAAGATTTCGGGTCATTGGTTTCGTTTGGTGACCTGATAATCGATACCCTTTCTTTTAAAGGTCTATAATGAATGATCCGTATGATGTACATGTACTTGGTAACGAAAGGTAAATTTCATCTACATATTACTTTTATAAAATAAAACCAGACATCGCATGATACAGCTTGGAAGACCGGTCTACATTTCCAGATGAAGACTGTCGGGTTTAAAGGGGCTAAATCGCTAACCTTTGGGATCTAGAAATTGACAAAAGGGTGTCGCAACGCAAATAATACTGTAACATGAATGTATATAAACTGATTTACATTAAATGGTTTCCGTTTTTACTCCAATTTCAAATCAGTTATGTTCGTCGAGATAAGTCTCAACCCAGTGCACATTTTTAGCGCCATGTTATTCCAGTCTACATATGCCGTGTGATACAGTAATGTGTCTAGCCTCGTTCCTCGCATCCTCCTCGCATGGTTCCGTTTGATTAGAGCTAATCCCACTACTCCCTGCTTGAATGAGTGGGTATTATTGTCACTAATTATGACTGGTTAGTGGCCCTATTACTGACCAATCACTGACTTCGTTACAAAGGTATTACCTTTAAAACAGAACGTTTAATTAGGGCAACTGTGTTTACATAACGTTACGTCATGGCTGCACGTATTTTGTATGCTATATTAACCAGCGCTTAGCAGTATATTGCAGTAAAACTAATTGCGTGACAAACGAGGCTATCGGTACTGACGTAAAGTAAATACTACTGTATGGTAACGAACAGACTTTCAACGTTTTTAATACCTTAAATCTTTGTCCAAAATATTAAGCAAGACCCAAGATTAAACGACGGACTGTCATGTTACTGTACGTAAGTGGTAGATTTGATTGAACGGGAAGAATAGACACACTTACTTAAAGATATAACTGAATGTAAATCCAATAAACCATTTTTTCACCAAAAATGTGTAGTTTAATCCTCAAATAGGCTGAATATAAAATTTCAATGTGATTTGCCCAGCGGTTTAGACACAATACGAATTTCAATTTCAATTTTCTCGACACTCACGGAAACAAAATTAACCAGTCTACTAGCCTGGCGTGACGTCATCTCAGGAACACGTCAACAATGTCAGGCATATTATTATGCTGTGATTCATAGAGAGAGCCGGTATTGGCGACGATTCTGCGAGCGTTCAAAGCCATTCAACCGATCGCAGTTACTCTAGTGTCTTTGATAATATTGATGTCCATTCCTTCCTGAGATGACGTCAAAACCGAATGTTTCCGGAGATTGCCGAAGAATTTCGTTATTGTTGGATGGGCCTGATCGGTAGAAGAAAACGTTACAAAAACATACCCTCGTTATATAAAATCGGGTTTTTGTTTTTTTATATGTTGATTTTTGACTTTGTACGCCCGCTAAACCCCTAAATCGATGACATTCAGTTACATCTTTAAGAATTCAAGAATCCGAAGCCAATCCAGCAATGGCCAGAGAGGGATTTCTCGGGCCGTTGCTTCAGGAATATGAGTAGTAAGGGTGTAACTAGAGTACATATTTTGTTTCAGTCTCAAAATGACCCTAGTTGTGTTGACGCTAAATCTCATTAAACACTCCTTCTATTGTTCTATTAATAGATTTGAATAGAGGTATTGTTGTGCAAACAATGGGGATTAGTTATGGATATGAATGGGGGGGTTATTGATTTTTTAGTTGCACCTGCGACCTTCGTTTGACTCGGTGAGGTTTGGGTCACGTATTGTTTGGAGGGGTGGGGATTACCCTATTTTTATTAGGCGTGGGGTCATCAAAAGTTTAGTAGAACGCGCGTGCGTTTTAGGCCATAAGCGCCTATTTGACCAAACAATGGGTATTAGTTATGGATATGAATTGGGGTATTGATTTTTTAGTTGCCCCTTTGACAGCATTTGCCTTATGGTAATGAGGTGATGTTGGGGTCGCGTATTGTTTTAATTGTTTGAAGGGTGGGGGATTGCCCCTATCTTTAAAGACACGGGTGTACATTAGGACCCCTCTCCCCCTCGGTTACCATACCCATCCCCTCAATCCGTTGTCGTGACAACCAATCCTCACGGGTATTTAATACAGTCTACGTGTATTTAATACCCTTACACGCTTCAATTAGAGCCAAAGCTAAGAAACTAACAATAGCCTTTTTTACAATATATTTTCATTTTTTCATTAAGATTATTTTTTGGATTATTTTAAAGAAAATATCAGTATAGCTACAGGGGTAGCAACCAGTGGTTGTGGATTATGTACATTCGTGTTTCCGCCTTAGACTCAGTATTTCATTCCAATCCGCTGCGGATTGGCCTTTTAAATCCGGGGTTGGTTTCTTCGATCTATACCGCCCCCCTCCTCCCCCCGCACCCAAATCTAATGAATGAATGAAATGAGAGGGGTGGGGGGGCAAGCTGTTTGTCTGTTTTCGTGTAGGAATACGATAAAAGTAAAAAATAAACACTACAAAAACCCCACATTTACTAGACACGTATACTAATAAAACAATAATCAATAAATAAATACATTCCCAATACATTCTCGAATTATACCCCCCCCCCTCGTTTTTTTCTTGTATTATATCAGAAAACTTTATCGAGCTTATTAACATACACACTAAGCACTTACAAATACGGGGAAGATTTAGACAATCACATTGTAGTACCTCTCGCGATACTTACGACAATGGTTGAATCACGCGTCGTAATTTGAATGATGGATAGCGGCGCCGTCCCCCCACCCTTTGTTCATATGAATATGGGTTCGCGAAATGTTTTATTTGTACAGCATATGTCACCCGCGTCGCCACGCCCACGCGTCGCCATACAACCCGTGTCTTTTTTGGTCGTACCATACCCCAAACCCCCGTCCTACAATCCCTACCAGTCAATCGTATAGTTAATTGTATTTGTTCATGTTGTTTTGTTATTTTAAGTGATTACTTATAATTAATTATTCATAAATTGCTTTTTTTCCTCAATTATTTTGATTTATTTCAATTTGGTGAAATTATTTACCGATCTGATGGTAGAGTTCAATCCGTCTACCCCCACAAAACACCACCCCTTTCATTCAGTTGGATCGATATTATGAAAGAAAATTATTTTTTTATTTTTATTTTTACAATTGAAGTAAGGTGATTAGTTGTTTTATAGGTGTCTCCAGTACCTACCATCATTCTTAAGCATAGTAGAATGTATTCGAGGTACGTTAACATGGATCAAAAAAGGACAAAACAAAATACATATGAGTTGAAATTTAAAAACGAAGTAATATAAATATTTAAAAAAAAGTATTGTACCTGGAAGGGAATCCTCTTCGGCGAAGGTTAGGTGCAGAAACGTAGGACGTTTAGCCCCATTTCATTCATTCATTCATTTCTCTTCGGCGAATTGAACCGGGTTAAATTAATGAGACGTCAAACCGTTACACGTTAATGATCGAGGTATAGCAACGCCCCCCCCCCTCGCCCCACCCTAATTGCGAACGGCATGTGGTTTTTTTTAAAATGAAAAAATGAGGTTTAGCGTCCTACTGTTATTCATCTATATTTGGGGAGTTTAATAAAGTGGGGAGGGGGCATGAGTCGTAATTTTGTCCCTGACAGAGGTACTTTGACTTACGTTTATAATGAATTCTAACCGCCAAGAAAACTAATTACGTACGTGCTCTATACACGGTCGCCCTCGGTTTTTTCGACACGTCCAAAATAGCAAGCTGTCCTTGACAGTCCCATCGCCGCGTATCCCGTACCGGGGAGAAACCTCGTCGGATACTAGTACATTCTTGGCCTATAGAGTGATCTTAACCACACAGATAACGGGGCACGGCCAAGCGATTTCAGGGGTTTTTCGACGTGTACGTGTGGCCCTAGGCACTCGGAATATACAGACACCGCGTGTGTTTTATTATGGACCCCGTTTGACAGAAACATCGTGGAGTGTATAGCACACGTGAGCGCCCCAACATGAATGTGTGACATGGCGAAACGATAATACAATTATCGAGAGAGCATCTTCAAAAGGCTCAACTCTCAAAGCCTTTGAAACAATGGTCGCGATAGCTGTTAATAGTTGATTAAGAACATTTTTTTGTTATTTCAACACATAAGTATATTACGTATCGAAATAATTATCACTGAACCATAACGCTATATTATCGACGACTTACTCTAGACTTTTTTGCTTTCTTTTTGACATGTAACTGGAATAATTTACCCGAACATATCAAATCGTCTTCTACTTTTACAAAACCTTTTAAAGCTCAATTAACTAAGGGTGATTTTTTATTACCTAGATATTTTTTTACATCGGAAAATATAAGCCCGCGTTTCCATAAAAGTAACATAAAACTACCGGAACCTCTGGTAAATATGTATATAAAGACGTTTCGGGTCAAATTTTGCCGATGTTAGATTTGAAAACTATAAAGAAATGGTCTAATGTTTTATTTACAAACTATATCTATTGTAAAATATTAGTAAAATCAATTACATGCTCCGTTCAAACGTGTTTGAAACTTTCCAACATCATATAAAACAAGAGGCAATGCGTTAAAAAGCGACAATAACTATTAAATTTACATATACACGCTTTTATAATAACCATTGAAATTATATCGTAGCGCTTAACCAATTTTGAAGGGTACAAATTATAGTTATATTTAGTAGGGCTAATTTGAATGACAATCATTGCTTTAAGACTAGGACGCGTGCTTGACGGTTCGTTCAACTTGTGGAATGATGAAAAGGGGGGCACTCAACCAAACAAAACACCACCTCACCCACACGCACACACACACATACACAACGAAGTTTTTTTTTAACGACACAGCAAATAATATCTGTTCATAATTGTTCATTACAAAATGTATATAATTCTTCACTGTTTTTTTTTATTAATATTTATAACATTTTATTTTTCTCCAAAAATGGTGATTAGAACGTGCCTTTACTCGTGTAGTTCTCTTTATGTATTTTTATTATCTATTTGATTTTTTTTTTTCGCCCCGAAACACGTAAAGTATTATATTCTTGAAATATCACTAGTAAATGATATAACCATACGTTAAGCTCTTAAAAACATGTTATGATATATTTTCATATTTTAAGATATCGTTTAAACCAATAAACACCCCCCCCCCCAAATAATGATAGTATGTTATGTGAAAGAGAACGACACAGTTTTTTGATTGCTTATGTATGGTTTACAATAGTTAAATTAAGAGGCTTGCGATAAAGTATCGAGTTATCAATTTTGTTTGATTTAGTTATACTTTGGAATCGATAATGCTTTTATTTTTCGTTTTTACTAAGTCAATATATATTTATTAGTCTGATTTCTCACTCTATCTAAAACAAAAAGTTTAGTTTCGAGTAATATTCCGTTTGGGGTTTTTTAAAACACCCCGTGAAAAATATATAAATACTAAAACAACCGATAGTCTATTAAGAAATATGTTTCGAGTGTAGAAAACAGATTTATCAATAACTTTCTCGAATTGAACCAAATTCGATAAATATCAAAATATATAGAAATCATAAAGTTTTAATGTAATATTTGATAACATATTCTCATCCGATATCTTGCAAAAGACGGCGATAACTAAACAGAATGTTAATACTGACCTCTATATATGTAGTAGTTATTAGCACCCTTTCCGAGGTGTATCGGTGAATATCCGGACAGTTTTGGTCGGGGGTTCAGCCGAGGCGAAGCCGAGGCGGTCCCCGACCAAAACTGTTCGGATATTCACCGATACACCGAGGAAAGGTGCTAATAACTGACTTACATCACATTTCTATCGAGTATTGTGAAGGAAAATGTGAAAAAAGTATTTATTATTGAGTCGTTTCAACCGAAAAGTGACATGCTCTTTCATTTATCCCTTTCTGAGCCTCACGTTACATTTCATGGTAGAATGATTTCGCAGTGGGAAGACGAGTTGAGTAGTATTTACACGTGCGTCTAGCTATACCCTGGGCGTAAAACAATCACGTGTTTGTTTAGACCACATCGTAGAGGACTGCAATATTAATAATAATATTATTAAATGTAGTGTGAAGGAAATGCGAAACATGGGTCATTCCTGGTAAAAGTATGCATCAACGAATTATTTGTAATAAAATGTATGTCTCTCCAGGCGTTTTTGTTTTTATCCTGCTTATTTTAAATGTCTGTGAAGTGTCCAGCAAGAGAACTGCGCCTTTTATCATCACAATTGAAATAATTATTCAGTGTTCTCATTTATATGTTTTGCATATTAATATCAATCAAACCAAATTATGGAATAGGTGCCAATTGACATGTGTAATAATTAATTTTTGTAATATGTTGTTTTGTTCATTTAATGTTATTGTATATATTTTTGAACTGCCAGTTTCTTTCACCCGGTTTGTTTTGTTACTGTGATTTTGACTACTTGTTTGGTGTGATTTATCCGGCTGATTTGAATAGAGCCATCGTTATCACTGCGATCTGGGCCGGACTAAACGTCCGCTACTTATTGCTTGAATGGTATCTTAAACGGTGTAGAAGTGTTCGTTTGTCGGGAATGAACAGTACTCTTTTTTAAAAAAGTGTACTGTTCATTTCTGATACACGGATACTTTTAAGCCTGTATTGGAAATAAACAGGCCAGTTTTATCAAAAGTTGCTAATGGCAACGAGGTAGAAGTGGGATGTAAGGAAAAAAAAGACATATATCTCATATAAATACTAAAATCATAGACCAAAAGTAGCATATGTGTGAGTTTATAGATAACACGCCACAAGTTCTTAATGAGAAACTTTGCAATATTATAATTATTATCTACCTGAAATATACATAACATGGAACATAACGATCCCCCCCCCCCAACGGTGAGATAAAACACCAGCAACATAGATGTATCCTCGGAGAAAGTTATACCACGAAAACACGTATAATGATTTACCTTTTATTTTTGACTCATGAAGTAAGGGGATGCACTCTAAATACTCTCTTCAGTATTTAAAGTTACATTATTCAAGATATAGATAAGAACTAGCCATTCTTGCTATACTAGTTCGAAAGTAGTTGATGTAAAATGAATAATTTGAAAATTTCATTCAAATTACTATTACTCTATTGCAAGCGAAGATTTCTGCATTTGAAGAATTGGCCGACGTGTGCAATAACGGTTGATCAAAGCTAAGACTGGAAGCGTCTAGGCGCGCTATATTTGATTTATCACTGAAACATTTTAATCTGTTTAATATCGGAGCAATCTGATGTCATCCAAAGATGATTAAGGCCTAGATCAGTTATTAATTAATGTCTAATTAATACTTAAGAAAATATTTCATGTCCAAATAAAGACCTGCACTAGGCAGATTTAGCTCTTGAATAATGCAGGTTCAATAAACGATGATTTGTCGAGCTGGCTTGACTTAAACCACGTGTCTTTAAGTACACGTATGTGTTGAACTTGGTAACGGAATATATTGCGATAATTGCACGTGTATTAAAGTTTAAATGGCCAGTGTGCACATTACATATTATGCCGTGAATACGCCCAGGAAAATAATGCGTGTCTATTATTTAAACCGTCATAATACACCAGTCAGATACCCCAATTTAAAAACTGGAGTTCCGATGTATCGAGTTGTGGTCAAATGAAAGTACATCTAGAAAAGATTTATCAATGAATGTCAGTTAAGGACAATTGTCAAATTATATTCACCCTCACCCCCGTTTCAAAAAGTTGTGAATGAAAGATATAGATCATTCCAGCCTATAATTCTTATGGTCTGGATCGTGCCTGTGCCGTTTAATACATCGAGCAAATAATCGTCAAATAATGTGTTAATTCCGTTGAGACTAAAATATCTGCAGTGTTTTCGGGATGACGAAGGCTATTTTATCCCGTAAAGGTAACTCCAAATCGACGAAAAACGACACACGTCTAATCACACACACACAACTTACAAACTCCAACACACACACAACCCCCAACCATACAGTTTGAAAGGTGTATTATCTGTTTCGATATCAAATCAAAGTACTATAAACGCAGCGGTATGTCGAATGTACAGGGGTTGGGTCTGTTATCATCAAAATTGTAACCCAAGCATCCATTTTTGTTAATGCGTTTTTTTAAAACTTAATATATAGACGACCCCTCTAAAGAAGTTAAAAACAAAGAATTCATTTATACAATTATTAAAACCGAATTTACAGAATAAAGAAATAAGAACTATTCTACAAAAATAAATATTCTACCTAAAAATAAGATTTTGGGTTTTGTTGTTTTTTTTACAAAAATAAGAAATTAAATTAATTTTTTTTACAAAATTAATTATATTTTTTTTTACAAAATTAATTATATTATTTTTTTACAAAATTAATTATATTATTTTTTTACAAAATTAATTATATTTTTTTTTTACAAAATTAATTATATTTTTTTTTTACAAAATTAATTATATTTTTTTTTACAAAATTAATTATATTTTTTTTTACAAAATTGATTATATTTTTTTTACAAAATTAATTATATTTTTTTTTTACAAATTAATTATTATTCTACATTGTAACGTGTTTAAGGAGAATTTTGCGATTAAGCACTGTCGATTGGTCAATAACGCCCCAAACTTCAAAATTAGTAAAAAAAAATCACTGTGTATTAATATGCGTACTATTTTCATGGAGATAACCAAAATTACAAAATTATTTTCGAGAATGGAAAAGGCCAAAGAAAAAATAGTCATTATCATTGTGGAAACTCTATTGGCGTCCAGTTCGTGCGAGGTTGCAATTTAAAACCATTTGCGAATGTGTTTAATCAATTTATACCGACAATGCCAAACACACCTCACCCACTATCGTTTTGAAATTAAATCTTTGATTTCTTACTCTCACGGCATTCCAACCATTTTGTTTTTCGAGTGCACTAATTGGCGTTTCCGAAATACGCGTTCCGGTGAATACGTGTACTCTGCCAGAGCAACTAAAAGTATACTATCACCTTGCGAAAACATCTTCCATCCGGGGTTTTAAGATTTACATAGCAAGCGACTTTTCGTACAATAAAGGGGCCATCACCGAGGAACTCACGAGCCGATATATCAACGTTATCGACAGGTGAGTTATACTTTGTTAAGTTTCATCAAATCAAATGACAATATTGTGACCTGCAGAGTGACCAGAGTGACCAATGGTATAAAAAAAATTGATTTATTTTAAAAAAAAACTAAAAAAAAGTTTTTTGGATGGTTTTGTCGTGATTGCTCTTAGAAACACTCCTGTGTAATGTAACACTATATAAATCGAACAATAGTGAGCAGCTAAAATATGATATCACCTTACAAAAAACTCAACAGCTTCTAGATATACACTTAGTCTTCGTTGTTTCGTTAGTAACAGTGAACAGCTCGTGTTTACAAGAAAACTAACGCAATATATACTTTGAAATGCTGTCTTTATTACATACATTACAGTATCAAAACACTAAAACGAAAAGATTATGTCGAATATATAAAAAAAAACATATCTCACATTCCAGAATGACAAATGTTTTGTTTTGAACTCGTTTTAGGTATAACACCATAGAATTTCTTTGGCTTTTGTAATGGGTTTTATTATCTTTCGAGGACGCGTTGTCTCAGGATCTCCATTTTAAGTTTATGTTCATTCACAATGGCATTAATCCTAGCGTTTAACAATGTCAACCTCAGATCATCAACAGTTGTCCTATTATTCACACTGTATGGTTCAGAAATGGTGCTGGGGTGGTCCTGGTTGATATTGATCTCATTAGCATCTGAAAAAAGACACCAGAAATTAGTCTAACAAGGACATATTAATGCTTAAATACGGGGAATAATTTATGCTGCAGTGTATTTAAATCATTTATGCACAAACAAAAGTATTCACCGTCGATGCAACTAACATCGCGTTCCAACATGGTATATTGCTCTTTTTTTTTAAAGTAGGTGTTTAATCGCTTACCAAAAGATGTCTCATTTTCTACGCTTTCACTCGGCCTTTTAATTGGTCTTTTCGCTAGCTTCATTTCGTTCCTTTTAAGATGACGCCAGTAATTCTTTAAATGAGTCGCGCTTCTAACCGGGAAATTGGGCTGTGCGCAGAAACGTTTTTCAATTTCTTTCCAAGTCTGTTCTTTGAGAGAAACCGACTCTACATCCCTTCGTTTATTATCAAGTATATTTATGAATTCTTTTACCGTGTTCAATAGGAATTGTTTCTCGAAATCGGACATCGAAGCTGAGCGACTCCTCGGGGTATCCATCACGTACCAATTATGTATGTTGTACTAAGGAAAACTGTTCACAACTCTACTTTATAACTTATCACAATAATACAATAATAGTAGCATCGCAACCAACAGTAATTGGTCAGTGTGTAGTACCAACGGTAGTTGTGTACAATATACACAAGATCTGCTACGTCGCGCAACACCTTTCAATACGACTTTTCCGACAACGCTTCCATTTTCGTTCACGTCGTAAGCTATTTCTTTAGGCCAAATTTTGTGTTATTCGTTTTTGTATTCATTGGTCATTGGTTCAGCAAATAAGCTTCGAAGTCATGTGTTACGGCTGCCATGTTGTCTATATCCCACTGTTTGACTTTATCTTCTTTGCAATTCCACTCCGTCAGGAATAAATAGGCTCTACCCATGCTATCAATAAAGCTAAAGTCTGCCTTCTTAGCAGCGTCTAAACATTCAGCTTTACACATGTACAACACACGGGAATGGGCCAATTGGATGACTTTTCCGGCTAGTATTCCTTTGTATTCCCATCGGTAACCACCACACAAAGCCCCTTTAATCATTCTCATATAGGGACAGTTTGGTTGATATTTAGCGTGTTCATGTAATGGATCGTCGAATGGCTGCCAATTCTTCAATATCAACTTACAACTGAAGTACACAAATCCCGATTCACTTAACTTGTGAGCGGATGGATGATCATGGGCCCATCGGTTGTCAAACGTAGCTAGTCGATTATTATACTCGATGTACGCAGACATGACCGTCTAGTTATGATGGTTGGAGAGGTGTGTTGTGTGGGGATGTTTGTGTGGGCATGTGTGTGTGCGTGTCGTACGTAACTAAAGTGACGAAATTTATGGTAACTGCTTTTTTTGTTTCGCACGTATCTAGTGAATGGCCATTTTGCTCAGTAATCCCAGTCAAAATTTTGCTATTGTTTTAAAATTGCGTTAAAGTTTTTAAACTTTTTGTTTAGAATTGAAATAAACTAACTATTAGTCAATCCCCACGCTAAAAATATTAGCAGAATTCATTGTGTATATGTGAAATAGACCCGACCGAAGCACAAAATAGTGCAAATAGTACCACCCCTGTTGTGTCCGTGTTATTGCACATACAACCCTGATACGACGCATGTTTTCTGTTCGTCGAAATCATTGTACTGTCGTTGTACATTGTACTTATGTGCGTTAACCTCGCGACCTGTGACGTGTAGATAACGGCATGTTGATAGCATGACTGTTCACTGTGTCAGAGTCACTTCTCTGCAGGTAGGGTGGGTCTGTCATTCAGATTGGTCTGTGGGTGTGAGTGTGTGTTCGTGTGTTTGGGTGTGTGTGTGTGTGTGATGGGGAGAGGGGGGGGTATGTCTAAGGCTTTTATTAAACGCTGACCTATGCAGGTTGTTAAAAAAACAAAACGAATAACACAAAATTTGGCCTAAAGAAATAGCTTACGACGTGAACGAAAATGGAAGCGTTGTCGGAAAAGTCGTATTGAAAGGTGTTGCGCGACGTAGCAGATCTTGTGTATATTGTACACAACTACCGTTGGTACTACACACTGGCCAATTACTGTTGGTTGCGATGCTACTATTATTGTATTATTGTGATAAGTTATAAAGTAGAGTTGTGAACAGTTTTCCTTAGTACAACATACATAATTGGTACGTGATGGATACCCCGAGGAGTCGCTCAGCTTCGATGTCCGATTTCGAGAAACAATTCCTATTGAACACGGTAAAAGAATTCATAAATATACTTGATAATAAACGAAGGGATGTAGAGTCGGTTTCTCTCAAAGAACAGACTTGGAAAGAAATTGAAAAACGTTTCTGCGCACAGCCCAATTTCCCGGTTAGAAGCGCGACTCATTTAAAGAATTACTGGCGTCATCTTAAAAGGAACGAAATGAAGCTAACGAAAAGACCAATTAAAAGGCCGAGTGAAAGCGTAGAAAATGAGACATCTTTTGGTAAGCGATTAAACACCTACTTTAAAAAAAAAAGAGCAATATACCATGTTGGAACGCGATGTTAGTTGCATCGACGGTGAATACTTTTGTTTGTGCATAAATGATTTAAATACACTGCAGCATAAATTATTCCCCGTATTTAAGCATTAATATGTCCTTGTTAGACTAATTTCTGGTGTCTTTTTTCAGATGCTAATGAGATCAATATCAACCAGGACCGCCCCAGCACCATTTCTGAACCATACAGTGTGAATAATAGGACAACTGTTGATGATCTGAGGTTGACATTGTTAAACGCTAGGATTAATGCCATTGTGAATGAACATAAACTTAAAATGGAGATCCTGAGACAACGCGTCCTCGAAAGATAATAAAACCCATTACAAAAGCCAAAGAAATTCTATGGTGTTATACCTAAAACGAGTTCAAAACAAAACATTTGTCATTCTGGAATGTGAGATATGTTTTTTTTTATATATTCGACATAATCTTTTCGTTTTAGTGTTTTGATACTGTAATGTATGTAATAAAGACAGCATTTCAAAGTATATATTGGGTTAGTTTTCTTGTAAACACGGGCTGTTCACTGTTACTAACGAAACAACGAAGACTAAGTGTATATCTAGAAGCTGTTGAGTTTTTTGTAAGGTGATATCATATTTTAGCTGCTCACTATTGTTCGATTTATATAGTGTTACATTACACAGGAGTGTTTCTAAGAGCAATCACGACAAAACCATCCAAAAAACTTTTTTTTAGTTTTTTTTTTTAAATAAATTAATTTTTTTATACCATTGGTCACTCTGGTCACTCTGCAGGTCACAATATTGTCATTAGATTTGATGAAACTTAACAAAGTATAACTCACCTGTCGATAACGTTGATATATCGGCTCGTGAGTTCCTCGGTGATGGCCCATTTATTGTACGAAAAGTCGCTGTACCTCTTGGAAAATAGGGGGAGGGGGGTGTATTTTGCACGTCAACCGCTTGCTATGTAAATCTTAAAACCCCGGATGGAAGATGTTTTCGCAAGGTGATAGTATACTTTTAGTTGCTCTGGCAGAGTACACGTATTCACCGGAACGCGTATTTCGGAAACGCCAATTAGTGCACTCGAAAAACAAAATGGTTGGAATGCCGGGAGAGTGAGAAATCAAAGATTTAATTTCAAAACGATAGTGGGTGAGGTGTGTTTGGCATTGTCGGTATAAATTGATTAAACACATTCGCAAATGGTTTTAAATTGCAACCTCGCACGAACTGGACGCCAATAGAGTTTCCACAATGATAATGACCATTTTTTCTTTGGCCTTTTCCATTCTCGAAAATAATTTTGTAATTTTGGTTATCTCCATGAAAATAGTACGCATATTAATACACAGTGATTTTTTTTTACTAATTTTGAAGTTTGGGGCGTTATTGACCAAACGACAGTGCTTAATCGCAAAATTCTCCTTAAACACGTTACAATGTAGAATAATAATTAATTTGTAAAAAAAAAATAGAATTAATTTTGTAAAAAAAAAATATAATTAATTTTGTAAAAAAAAAATATAATTAATTTTGTAAAAAAAAAATATAATTAATTTTGTAAAAAAAAAATATAATTAATTTTGTAAAAAAAAATATAATTAATTTTGTAAAAAAAATTAATTTAATTTCTTATTTTTGTAAAAAAAATTAATTTAATTTCCTTTTTTTTGTAAAAAAAAAACAACAAAACCCAAAATCTTATTTTTAGGTAGAATATTTATTTTTGTAGAATAGTTCTTATTTCTTTATTCTGTAAATTCGGTTTTAATTATTGTATAAATGAATTCTTTGTTTTTAACTTCTTTAGAGGGGTCGTCTATATATTAAGTTTTAAAAAAACGCATTAACAAAAATAGATGCTTGGGTTACAATTTTGATGATAACAGACCCAACCCCTGTACATTCGACATACCGCTGCGTTTATAGTACTTTGATTTGATATCGAAACAGATAATACACCTTTCAAACTGTATGGTTGGGGGTTGTGTGTGTGTGAGTGTTGGAGTTTGTAAGTTGTGTGTGTGTGATTAGACGTGTGTCGTTTTTCGTCGATTTGGAGTTACCTTTACGGGATAAAATAGCCTTCGTCATCCCGAAAACACTGCAGATATTTTAGTCTCAACGGAATTAACACATTATTTGACGATTATTTGCTCGATGTATTAAACGGCACAGGCACGATCCAGACCATAAGAATTATAGGCTGGAATGATCTATATCTTTCATTCACAACTTTTTGAAACGGGGGTGAGGGTGAATATAATTTGACAATTGTCCTTAACTGACATTCATTGATAAATCTTTTCTAAATGTACTTTCATTTGACCACAACTCGATACATCGGAACTCCAGTTTTTAAATTGGGGTATCTGACTGGTGTATTATGACGGTTTAAATAATAGACACGCATTATTTTCCTGGGCGTATTCACGGCATAATATGTAATGTGCACACTGGCCATTTAAACTTTAATACACGTGCAATTATCGCAATATATTCCGTTACCAAGTTCAACACATACGTGTACTTAAAGACACGTGGTTTAAGTCAAGCCAGCTCGACAAATCATCGTTTATTGAACCTGCATTATTCAAGAGCTAAATCTGCCTAGTGCAGGTCTTTATTTGGACATGAAATATTTTCTTAAGTATTAATTAGACATTAATTAATAACTGATCTAGGCCTTAATCATCTTTGGATGACATCAGATTGCTCCGATATTAAACAGATTAAAATGTTTCAGTGATAAATCAAATATAGCGCGCCTAGACGCTTCCAGTCTTAGCTTTGATCAACCGTTATTGCACACGTCGGCCAATTCTTCAAATGCAGAAATCTTCGCTTGCAATAGAGTAATAGTAATTTGAATGAAATTTTCAAATTATTCATTTTACATCAACTACTTTCGAACTAGTATAGCAAGAATGGCTAGTTCTTATCTATATCTTGAATAATGTAACTTTAAATACTGAAGAGAGTATTTAGAGTGCATCCCCTTACTTCATGAGTCAAAAATAAAAGGTAAATCATTATACGTGTTTTCGTGGTATAACTTTCTCCGAGGATACATCTATGTTGCTGGTGTTTTATCTCACCGTTGGGGGGGGGGGGGGATCGTTATGTTCCATGTTATGTATATTTCAGGTAGATAATAATTATAATATTGCAAAGTTTCTCATTAAGAACTTGTGGCGTGTTATCTATAAACTCACACATATGCTACTTTTGGTCTATGATTTTAGTATTTATATGAGATATATGTCTTTTTTTTCCATATATAGAGGTCAGTATTAACATTATGTTTAGTTATCGCCGTCTTTTGCAAGATATCGGATGAGAATATGTTATCAAATATTACATTAAAACTTTATGATTTCTATATATTTTGATATTTATCGAATTTGGTTCAATTCGAGAAAGTTATTGATAAATCTGCTTTCTACACTCGAAACATATTTCTTAATAGACTATCGGTTGTTTTAGTATTTATATATTTTTCACGGGGTGTTTTAAAAAACCCCAAACGGAATATTACTCGAAACTAAACTTTTTGTTTTAGATAGAGTGAGAAATCAGACTAATAAATATATATTGACTTAGTAAAAACGAAAAATAAAAGCATTATCGATTCCAAAGTATAACTAAATCAAACAAAATTGTTAACTCGATACTTTATCGCAAGCCTCTTAATTTAACTATTGTAAACCATACATAAGCAATCAAAAAACTGTGTCGTTCTCTTTCACATAACATACTATCATTATTTGGGGGGGGGGGGTTATTGGTTTAAACGATATCTTAAAATATGAAAATATATCATAACATGTTTTTAAGAGCTTAACGTATGGTTATATCATTTACTAGTGATATTTCAAGAATATAATACTTTACGTGTTTCGGGGCGAAAAAAAAAAATCAAATAGATAATAAAAATACATAAAGAGAACTACACGAGTAAAGGCACGTTCTAATCACCATTTTTGGAGAAAAATAAAATGTTATAAATATTTATAAAAAAAAACAGTGAAGAATTATATACATTTTGTAATGAACAATTATGAACAGATATTATTTGCTGTGTCGTTAAAAAAAAACTTCGTTGTGTATGTGTGTGTGTGCGTGTGGGTGAGGTGGTGTTTTGTTTGGTTGAGTGCCCCCCTTTTCATCATTCCACAAGTTGAACGAACCGTCAAGCACGCGTCCTAGTCTTAAAGCAATGATTGTCATTCAAATTAGCCCTACTAAATATAACTATAATTTGTACCCTTCAAAATTGGTTAAGCGCTACGATATAATTTCAATGGTTATTATAAAAGCGTGTATATGTAAATTTAATAGTTATTGTCGCTTTTTAACGCATTGCCTCTTGTTTTATATGATGTTGGAAAGTTTCAAACACGTTTGAACGGAGCATGTAATTGATTTTACTAATATTTTACAATAGATATAGTTTGTAAATAAAACATTAGACCATTTCTTTATAGTTTTCAAATCTAACATCGGCAAAATTTGACCCGAAACGTCTTTATATACATATTTACCAGAGGTTCCGGTAGTTTTATGTTACTCTTATGGAAACGCGGGCTTATATTTTCCGATGTAAAAAAATATCTAGGTAATAAAAAATCACCCTTAGTTAATTGAGCTTTAAAAGGTTTTGTAAAAGTAGAAGACGATTTGATATGTTCGGGTAAATTATTCCAGTTACATGTCAAAAAGAAAGCAAAAAAGTCTAGAGTAAGTCGTCGATAATATAGCGTTATGGTTCAGTGATAATTATTTCGATACGTAATATACTTATGTGTTGAAATAACAAAAAAATGTTCTTAATCAACTATTAACAGCTATCGCGACCATTGTTTCAAAGGCTTTGAGAGTTGAGCCTTTTGAAGATGCTCTCTCGATAATTGTATTATCGTTTCGCCATGTCACACATTCATGTTGGGGCGCTCACGTGTGCTATACACTCCACGATGTTTCTGTCAAACGGGGTCCATAATAAAACACACGCGGTGTCTGTATATTCCGAGTGCCTAGGGCCACACGTACACGTCGAAAAACCCCTGAAATCGCTTGGCCGTGCCCCGTTATCTGTGTGGTTAAGATCACTCTATAGGCCAAGAATGTACTAGTATCCGACGAGGTTTCTCCCCGGTACGGGATACGCGGCGATGGGACTGTCAAGGACAGCTTGCTATTTTGGACGTGTCGAAAAAACCGAGGGCGACCGTGTATAGAGCACGTACGTAATTAGTTTTCTTGGCGGTTAGAATTCATTATAAACGTAAGTCAAAGTACCGCTGTCAGGGACAAAATTACGACTCATGTCCCCTCCCCACTTTATTAAACTCCCCAAATATAGATGAATAACAGTAGGACGCTAAATCCCATTTTATTTCATTTGAAAAAAAAAAACCACATGCCGTTCGCAATTAGGGTGGGGCGAGGGGGGGGGTTGCTATACCTCGATCATTAACGTGTAACGGTTTGACGTCTCATTAATTTAACCCGGTTCAATTCGCCGAAGAGAAATGAATGAATGAATGAAATGGGGTTAAACGTCCTACGCTTCTGCACCTAACCTTCGCCGAAGAGGATTCCCTTCCAGGTACAATACTTTTTTTAAATATTTATATTACTTCGTTTTTAAATTTCAACTCATATGTATTTTGTTTTTTCCTTTTTTGATCCATGTTAACGCATCTCGAATACATTCTACTATGCTTAAGAATGATGGTAGGTACTGCAGAGACCTATAAAGAACTAATCACCTTACTTTAATTGTAAAAATAAAAATAAAAAAATAATTTTCTTTCATAATATCGATCCAACTGAATGAAAGGGGTGGTGTTTTGTGGGGGTAAACGGATTGAACTCTACCATCAGATCGGTAAATAATTTCACCAAATTGAAATAAATCAAAATAATTGAGGAAAAAAAGCAATTTATGAATAATTAATTATAAGTAATCACTTAAAATAACAAAACAACATGAACAAATACAATTAACTATACGATTGACTGGTAGGGATTGTAGGACTGGGGTTTGGGGTATGGTGCGACCAAAAAAGACACGGGTTGTATGGCGACGCGTGGGCGTGGCGACGCGGGTGACATATGCTGTACAAATAAAACATTTCGCGAACCCATATTCATATGAACAAAGGGTGGGGGGACGGCGCCGCTATCCATCATTCAAATTACGACGCGTGATTCAACCATTGTCGTAAGTATCGCGAGAGGTACTACAATGTGATTGTCTAAATCTTCTTCGTATTAGTAAGTGCTTAGTGTGTATGTTAATAAGCTCGATAAAGTTTTCTGATATAATACAAGAAAAAAACGAGGGGGGGGGGGGGGTGTATAATTCGAGAATGTATTCGGAATGTATTTATTTATTGATTATTGTTTTATTAGTATACGTGTCTAGTAAATGTGGGTTTTTTGTAGTGTTTTTTTTTTTACTTTTATCGTATTCCTACACGAAAACAGACAAACAGCTTGCCCCCCACCCCTCTCATTTCATTCATTCATTAGATTTGGGTGCGGGGGGAGGAGGGGGGCGGTATAGATCGAAGAAACCAACCCCGGATTTAAAAGGCCAATCCGCAGCGGATTGGAATGAAATACTGAGTCTAAGGCGGAAACACGAATGTACATAATCCACAGCCCCTTGGTTGCTACCCCTGTAGCTATACTGATATTTTCTTTAAAATAATCCAAAAAATAATCTTAATGAAAAAATGAAAATATATTGTAAAAAAGGCTATTGTTAGTTTCTTAGCTTTGGCTCTAATTGAAGCGTGTAAGGGTATTAAATACACGTAGACTGTATTAAATACCCGTGAGGATTGGTTGTCACGACAACGGATTGAGGGGATGGGTATGGTAACCGAGGGGGAGAGGGGTCCTAATGTACACCCGTGTCTTTAAAGATAGGGGCAATCCCCCACCCTTCAAACAATTAAAACAATACGCGACCCCAACATCACCTCATTACCATAAGGCAAATGCTGTCAAAGGGGCAACTAAAAAATCAATACCCCAATTCATATCCATAACTAATACCCATTGTTTGGTCAAATAGGCGCTTATGGCCTAAAACGCACGCGCGTTCTACTAAACTTTTGATGACCCCACGCCTAATAAAAATAGGGTAATCCCCACCCCTCCAAACAATACGTGACCCAAACCTCACCGAGTCAAACGAAGGTCGCAGGTGCAACTAAAAAATCAATAACCCCCCCATTCATATCCATAACTAATCCCCATTGTTTGCACAACAATACCTCTATTCAAATCTATTAATAGAACAATAGAAGGAGTGTTTAATGAGATTTAGCGTCAACACAACTAGGGTCATTTTGAGACTGAAACAAAATATGTACTCTAGTTACACCCTTACTACTAATATGCGTCCCTCGTGTTTCTCAATACAACAAGGGCTGAAGCGCATTATGGTACACGATTCGTGTACCAATGTTAGAAAAATTATTTTATCTTAAATATCGGATATCAGAAGCTCATCTCTTCCCGGTGAGTTAACATCATCAATGTTGATTTAAATTGACCAATAATTCATATTTTCGATGTCGAAGATTTTGGAGGATTTTGAGTTACGGACTTAGGTCCTTTAAGATGTTTCAAAACGTATCACAAATATTGAGTTAGTTGCTTGGCCCTTAGTTAGAGGATTTTATGGGATTTTTACATAAAATCAAGCAGTTTTATTCCCCAACATTTTAACGGGATTTGGCCCTTTGAAATGAGGTTTAACGACCAACCCTTTTGCACCAACTACGCCATGCAGTGTGCAATGAGGGAATTTTACCTTCAATACTCTTTCTTCGAATTCCAACTGTCAAAGTTGCGCGTCGATATGTACACATGCACACATGGCAAGAGTAAAATATGATGGAAGATCCCGAGCTACTGTTACTACCTACAGTCTATAACAAAAGTTTAGGGACACCTTGTGAAATAGACTGGTGGCCAGTCTCCTCCACACACCCAAAATTGGCCAGTCCTCTCCCGAAAAAAACGTAATCTCTGGTTACAGGTTTACTCAAAAAAAATTTTTTATACAAATGAAACGAAAGTGTTGGTTAACTAAAAATTAATACTTTTATATAAATCGAAATGTAAAATAAATAGAAGAGACTGGGCCAGTCTACTTGTGAAATTGCCTCAGTTTTGACAATATTGATTTAATCGAAGAATTCTAAGAGCTTGTTTGTCCCAGTCAGTGGAATGTAACTTTCTTTGAATATGCGATTTAGAATATATTCACCGTCAACTGACGTTGACGTTTCATACGACGACGTCGCGTTTGATGACGTCACAGACTCACAACATGATCACCACAAACTGTATAATTTGGCCAATTTAAGTGAATTTGAGGTCGCAGAAAGACATCCGTCGAACATGAATGAACTTATAAATGCAATAAAATTGATATGGATTAATATTTCGAAGGGATATTGCCAGACGCTGATCGACAGTATGCTACACTGTGTGGAATATTGAAGTTGCAGTCGAGGTGCAGCCAACAGTATGAACTCTTCAGTAACAATATGAAATATTCGATAAATTGTTCTTTTCATTGATGAATAATTGATGAATAATTGGAAATCATGCCTTTTTTTGAGATGTCTCAAATAAATGGAAACAGTGCTTGGTTTACTTTAATCCAAAATACTTGTCATTAACATCGTTTCTGAAGTGAGTTATTATTCTTATCTAATCCGAAACACATAATATTTTTGATGACTTCACAACCGACCCTTGGACGTCATAATGTGAAGCTGACATATTCCACCACACTGTCACTTGCATGACATAATAATATAACGTTCTCATCAACTCGTGTCTTCGGATCACATGGCTAAGTGGGTAAGGTGCTGACTCGCTAGCCTGGCGGAAGTGGCGGTGGGGTGTTCGATTCCCGCATTGGCCGAGAAAGTTCATCTCGAATTTCCGGCGTGGTTTTTCCTTGTCAGTGATGCAGCGTTCGGATGGGACAAAAGCCGAGGTCTAGTGTACACATTGGCGTGCACGTAAAAGTTTCCTCGGCAGTTTGAATTCAGTTGCTGACCGGGCAGCGGGTATATTCTTGATGGCATATACAAAGTCTCCTTCCACTAGGACAAGCAAGGCCTTAGAATTCCTCAATCGAATCAAAATTGTCAAAATTGAGGCAATTTCCCAAGGTGTCACTAAACTTTTGTTATAGACTGTATTTGTTAATGTAAAATCTTTTTAGTGTACATTGTGACAGCTGCTGGAACTTTATAATACATAATGGTTTAACTTTCTACATGTCTACGCCAACCAGGATAATAAACATGGTACTTTTAATCTAGGGTCTTCATTAATTTACTATGGGACAACTGTGTATTTAAGATAATTATTTAGAAGATGTAAGAAAATGTATGTTTGATAATATCTTGACGTCGAGCTCAGCGTACACCCTTTTTGTACCGACTTCCATTCTGGCATGACGCCCCCTTGATCTGCATTAGTAATAATTAGTATACTACACGGAAACAGGATGTAAGATGTTTACTGCATGGCATATCCTACGTTTTAATATAAAGAGAACCACGGAAAGAAGCATAAATCAGTGATATCGCCATTGATTTTAAATCCGTATTTTCATAATAAGATTTGTGAATAAACCTTTTATTATAGATAGATTCTACCGCGTATCCTGTTTTGAATCTAAATATTGATTAACTTGTTTTAACTGTGGTTACGACCGTTGTTGTATCGTTACTCCACACATTGGCATAACGAATCCATAGTCATTTGTTGTGAATATAATTCTAACTGGCGTGTTATATTATACAATAAAACATTATAAATAAATATAATGGGCATGTGTGTTTTCCACTCTCTGTTTAGAAGCGATGTCATCTTAAATGTGTCAGCCATTAAGCTACAATTAATGAAAATGTTACGATAAAATGTAATAAAAAGTATAATGAAAAATTGTTGGGCTGATTCTCAATAAATTAACATCATACACATTGACACAATATTTTGAAAACCCGGTGTCTTAAGCAAGTAGACAAATAACTTACCGAAACTTATCCTAAAATATATCCTAAAATTGGTTGTGACAAATGATAAGAGATTAAAAGAGCGGACATTAAAGGTGCTAATTAAGTAACATACCAAGGGATGGAACATGACATACCTATGATATAAACCGAAGATAGTATTATGTAGGTGTTATACCATCCTCCTCGCAGTGTTCCGTTTGATTAGAGCTAATCTGACTACTCCCTGCTGGACTGAGTGGGTATTATTGTCACTAATTCTGACTGGCCAGTGGTCCTATTACTGACCAATCACTGAATTCGTTACAAAGGTATTACCTTTAAAACAAAACGTTTAATTAGGACAACTGTGTTTACGTCATGGCTGCATGTTTTTTTATGCTAGATTAACCAGCGCATAGCAGGATATTGCAGCAAAACTAATTGCGTGACAAACGAGACTATCGGTATTGACGTAAAGTAAACACTACGGTATGGCAACGAACAGACTTTCAACGTTTTTAATAACTTAAATCTTTGTCCAAAATATTAAGGAAGACCCAAGATTAAACGACGGAATGTCATGTTACTGTACGTAAGTAGTAGATTTGATTGAACGAGAAGAATAGACACATTTACTTAAATGTCAAGAATCCGAAGCGAATCCAGCAATGGCCAGAGAGGGATTTCTCGGGCCGTTGCTTCAGGAATATGGTGTTATACATGTAGGTGACACATATCCAAAACATTTCAGTATAAAAATGGCAATATCACGATTTCACCACCGCAATCTATGAACTGCAATAAACTGGACAAGTGGTTGGTGTACAGTTTGTATAGGTGCTATATGGTAGACGTAGACAATCACATGAAGAGGACTAATGTGTTGTGTGCATAATAAAAAACACTAGTCTTCGAATTACTAATCAGATTCTAGCATTCTCTCAGAGCATTCAGTCTCTTTGCTACGACGAAAAATGTGGACAGTTTTCTATTTAAGTTCTTAATATTATTTAAATGAATCAAATAACTCGCTCATAGTTGAATGTTATTTAGCAATGATATGTATTCTACCAAAGTTTTCATATCACATCTCTTTTGCAGTTTTTAATCTGATTCAACGAGCAAACTAACACAACTTTCAAAGGCCTCCTTAAATTTCCTATATAACTTTTGAATTAACGATGAAAGTCTGCGTTGAAATAGCACCGATGTTGATTGTTTGGGGATTTGAGCTACTGACATGGTTTGAATGATTCTTTAACGTTATTATTATTTACAGGAGTAAGAACATTAGAATTGAAATAGATTGAATTCTTCCATTTCCACTAACGTCATGGTTAATTGTGTGAATGAGGTCATATAGAGACCACTTAAATACATTCAATTTACAAATTGATGATAATGACACCGTATTGGCTAAGATCTGTCTGATTCCTAAAATATGTGCGTATTAAAATAAAACAATTACGTAGGCTTCATTATAATACATTTTATATTTAAAGTGACCGCAAGTACGTGGTTATTGCACGCACGTAATTATTCATTAAAAATCAAGAGGCTTGATTTTAACATGGAAGTGAGTAGAAGTAAAACTTCTAGAACGTAGACTTCCAGAAGACGAAAACCCTGCTATGTTCTATACTGATCTCTGGGCACATACAGTTGCGAGGGTCGCGATTAGCTAATTGAACAGCAGATCTTTATCTCAGTTCCATCTCACGATGACATATTGGGTCATTAGTAAAACTAGTAAAACGACGAAATAGAGTTTTATTTATACTCTTTCCTCATGTCCCTTATCCATCAAATAATTCCAAGCTATCAGTTAAACTTTTTTTTCTATTAACGTTTAAAAAAAATTAACTAACTTATTTCTATGAGATCCACACAGCCCGAAAAGTATTTTCTCTTCCTTTTCTTGCCCACTGCATGCCCGAAGCTCTTATGATAGGTATGCCCAAAAAAACCGGTATTGCCCGAAAATAAGCTATTGATTGGAATTCGAGTCAGCCACCTTAATATTAGGCTATATTAGACCACTTTGAAGTTGCTTTTTTCACCTGCTGAAATAGCAGGAAAATGCGTTTGCAGCAGTTAAATTTTCAAAATTTTCTTTTAACGGTCCTGTCTTTCGTGGATTGTAAACGATTGCTTTGATTTCGAGTCAGCCATCTTAATAAGTTTATATTCGACCACTTTGGAGTTGCTTTGTTTACCGTCTGAAATAGCAGAAAAACGCGTTTGCGGCAGTTACATTTTCAAAAAATTTCTCCTAACGGTCCCGTCTTCGAAGACTGTAAACGATAGATTGGAATTCGAGTCACCCACCTTAATTAGGCTATATAAGACCACTTGGAAGTTGCTTTGTTCACCGGCTGCAATAGCAGGAAAACGTGTTTGCAGCCGTTAAATATTCCAAAATTTTCTTTGGGGGTGCGGGGGGATACAAGGTCGCTGCTGTCTGTAAACCTGAAAATTTTTCGGGCATTTCGGGTTCTGCCCCCCTAGCTGTCATCCTACGCCTATGCACGAAAGAGATGGGGAAGAGTAGAGGTAAAATCAATTCAAGATCTTTTGATCCTTAACATATTTAAGTTTCAACAGAATGGGACAACAATGGTAGCATCGCCCCTCCCCGTAGAGCCTATGAAATCCGTATATTTTTCAAATGAAAAGCAGGGAATATAGCTCAAGAATGTAAGGTCTGGTGCTACCAAATTCGAACTCTTCCAAGAAATTTTGATACTTAACACACAGTTTGAGTTTCATCGTGAAAGGTTCACAAACTTCATGTAAAAGACAGGGGCAGATGCGCACGAAAATTGAACTCACCCAAGAACTGGTGATACTCGTCGGAAGTTTATTTAAATCGAGTATATAATTGTGACCTCTAGATGGTCCAAAACCTGGGTATTACCATATCCCTAAAGCAATGGCCCGAAAAAATCCCTCTCTGGCCATTGCTGGATTGGTTTCTGATACTTGAACTTTCGAGGAAGTGTGTCTATTCTTCTCGTTCAATCAAATCTACCACTTACGTACAGTAACTTGACAGTCCTTCGTTAAATCTTGGGTCTTCCCTAAAACTTCCCTGGACAAAGATCTAAGGTATTAAAAACGGTGAAAGTCTGTTCGTTTCCATACAGTAGTGTTTACTTTGCAGTGTACGTCAATGCCGATAGCCTCGTTTTACGGGCAATAAGTTTTACTGCAATATCCTGCTATGTGCTGGTTAACTTTGCATAAAAAACGTGCAGTCATGACGTAACGTTATGTAAACACAGGTGGCCTAATTAGACGCCCTGTTTTAAAGGTAATGCCTATGTGATAATTGGTACAATCAGGGGGTCATAATCAAGAAAGTAACCATCCAGAAAGTTACGATCCAATACGCGCCAATATCGAAAAGAACCGAGATCTTTGGATTGTAAATAATATATTTTTAAGTTTTATCAAAATTGGATAAAAAATTGGAGCCGCTGGGTGGTCTACAACCTGGGTATTACGGTTAGATTTAAATACATGTACTAAAGCCACCGGCAGATTTTGTCAAGGTCACGAGATGTAATCAGTGCTAGGACACGTGATTGTTGCCGAGGGTTTGAGGGGCTAGATCTTGGGTTAGGTTTGGCGCCATCCCTGTTTACATCTCGTGATCATGTCGAAACCTGTAGAGTATTAAATGTGTTTAGGGGCCCGACATTTTGCCGGACAGCCCGGTCCTTTTTTCAGGAAATATGAACTCAACCGTAATTATGGTATAACGGTGATATATTCGAACGCATTTTAAAATCGGATAAATATTGTAACCTGCACAAGCTAAAAACGCGATGTTTCGTATGGGGCTCTGATCCGGGGAGTTACAATCCGATATGAGCGAAGATGGAAAGGGTGAATACAGTGCCGGACTGGGATTGTCCCATTCAATCAATGTCGAAAAAAAATTGGAGAACATCGTTTGGCAGTGAAAAGTTGCCCAGTAAAATTGACTGGGGTTTCAATTATTTTCGACATTGATTGAATGGGACGGTCCCTGAACGCTCAGGGTGAGTGTAATGAGACCGACGTTCAGAGCTGAACTAGTGGGCCGAAGGCCCACTTGCCATACCTGTGACAAGGCCCACGAGCAAATGGCAGGCGAAGCCTTCCTACGAGCGCCACAAATATTGAGTTAGTTGCTTGGCCCTTAGTTAGAGGATTTTATGGGATTTTAACATAAAATCAAGCAGTTTTATTCCCCAACATTTTAACGGGATTTGACCCTTTAACGTATAAAATGAAATGAGGGTTTAACGACCAACCCTTTTTGCACCAACTACGCCATGCAGTGTGCAATGAGGGAAATTTACCTTCAATACTCTTTCTTCGAATTCCAACTGTAAAAGTTGCGCGTCGATATGTACACATGCACACATGGCAAGAGTAAAATATGATGGAAGATCCCGAGCTACTGTTACTACCTACAGTCTATAACAAAAGTTTAGGGACACCTTGTGAAATTGCCTCAATTTTGACAATATTGATTCAATCGAAGAATATTAAGAGCTTGTTTGTCCCAGTCAGTGCCGGACTGGTGGGCCGAAGGCCCACTTGCCATACCTGGGACCAGGCCCACGAGCAAATGGCGGGCGAAGCCTGCCTACGAGCGCTCGAGGGGGGTCTGGGGGGGGGGGGGGTCTTTCTCACCCCCAAAAATTTTGAAAAATAGACCGCCGCAAACCCATTTTCCAAGCACCCCAGGCCAGAGCAGCGGATGGAGATATATGGTGACCTGCGAGCACTTTAATCACACATCCTCGAATACGAATAGAGAAATCAAATTTGTCATAGTCAAGAATTCACAGAATATGTCATATTCAACAGCACAGATAGTATGATAGATATCCACTGTTCAGAAAATTAGTATGATAGATATTCACTGTTCCTCCCCTCTTTTACTACCTTTTCTTTTTCTTTTTTTTTTTACTTTTTTCTTTTTTCTTTTTTTCTTTGAGGCTTAGGCCCATATTTATTTTTCGGCTTAGGCCAACTTGCCAGTGGGCCCAGTCCGGCACTGGGTGAATATTATAACATCTAACCCTAACCCAACCCTTATCCTTTATTGTATGCCTAGGCCAGTGCTTATGTGGAGATTTAACCCCTCTAAGTAAAAGAAATAAGTGAGTAACAACAAAACAATAAAATAAATACTTAATCAACAATATGTTATATTTACATATTTACACATTGTATATCGTTAAAAGGTTTTATCTCCAATGTTTTCAGGTGATGACGTTTAGATGTCGTTTGCTAATGCAAGCCGATAAAAAAACTAGCCGACAAAATGATAATAACCAGCAGCTGATGACGTCAGTTTGTCCAGATATTAATAATAAGGATGGTCAATCACCCAAACATATCTGCTCTAAGGTAAGATATACCCGAATTACATCCTTATTCAATGTTATCTTTGTAGCCTAGGAGGTCAATCAAAGAATCTTGCTTAACAATAAAGCACTTTGCTTAAAGGTTGAATTATTATGACAGACTTGAAATTACTTTATTGTTCTTAGTTGAGATCCTAAATTTAAAGGAAAATTAAACAACATTGGGCATCTCTTCCAAGGAATATAATCAAGCTAGTTTCATCTATATGTGTTGGGTAATATCTTTTGATGAGCCTATTCTTTTACATCGAGTAAGAAGGATATGCTTATAAGTGCGACTGATATTACCCTTTTAAAAATAACCCTCTCATGTGTTGCCTACTTACACTCTAGACATGAGCTTGACATGAGTAAATAGTTTTCATTTTACATGGGCGACTAGTCATAATATTAACAACTTTTGACATTTTATTAAACTTGATTAGTGAGATTCCCTTATCTGTATAATAATATGGTTGTGAACAGGATAGAGCTATTGTATGTCATTAACAGTTTTATAATATCTTGGAACTATCAATATTCAACCCAGCACTACTGATTAGCAGAAAAATTCAATAATAGCACTTCTTTCCTTGTAATGTCACTGGGTATTATATAATTCTAGTATAGTAATTATTATAAATGAATTCACTCGGGGACAATTCTTGATTTTGAATCTGCAGGCCTATACGACAAAATCAGTCAGTGCCGGATTTACCTATAGGCTCAAAATCAAGTTGTTTCAAATTGTACAGTTTTTTAAATGTGTGGGCGTCATCATGTCCGTCGGTCCGCTAACAATTGACTTTTGAATGCGAAAGAAGCGGCAGTTTCGAAGTTATTCGCCTTTGCAGATAACCTAGTGAACGCGATATAGACTATAGTTTTTGACAGATACATTTCAAGTTTGTGATGAAGCATCAGGAAGACGAATCGTACGATCAGGCAGGTTTTCCCCCGAGTTCTTCGGTTTCTTCCTGCAGTAATGATCGAAATCATTCGCACGATCTGTGCCAAGGGCCAAATTGAAAACAGGCCTCAGGCCTCATTTGCTACCCTTGTAAAATGACGAGAATTCTACCAGTATTCAGTGCCTTGGACTATCCGCTTCAGAGTCACCCTCCCCTTTGCCAACACCATGTAAACAGGATAGAGGCTATAGTTTTTAAAATATTTTTGTAAATGTCAGTGTTCTGTCACTTTCTTGTTACCAAATAGCTTGTGAACGCGATAAAGGCTATATTTTTAATGGGTCTTTATAATATTTGGCCTGAAGGATCCGGGTCATCGATGACTATGGATATCCATAATTCATAAAACTTTGTGAAGACTGTTTGTTTTGTTTTTATAAAAATTGCTTGAAAGCAATGGGGTCATAAGAAGATTAAACATATATATAAGATTTCTTCAACGATCTATAGATACTTATCAATTTTGCTCAACATCTAAGTTTTCCTTCCGATAAGCTGCAGTTCAGAAAAGGTGCTTTGCGTTGATATTCTCGTCTTTCAGTCCGGCTCTAACTGTTTCAAACTTTTGCCCAAAAGCATGTATGAGGTTGACCGTGAAAAAATTGAGACATACAAGTTAGAAATTGAGACAAATAAACATGCAATTTCCGGCACTATATTTCAACGTAACCAACGTCACAACTCTTGTACCCTTCCGCCTCAAAACCATGAATATTCACCATAACCGGGCAGAAAATGTATTTTCAAACCCTTTTTTCCGATTTTACACATAAAAGTCAACAAAAATTACCATGCAAAAGGGGGAAAAGGGAAAGGAAGAGAGAGACTAAAAAAAACTTTCGCCCAGGAATATTTGGTGACCTGTGTCCATAACCTTGTCTTGCATTTAGCGTAAACATTCTGTCATCATCCTCGATTTCGCTTGGTTGTGTTTCACTTTCACAACACACTTTCATTTTCCACGAGTGACGAGGATGGGGGGTTGCTTCTCTTCATCTTAAGTGTTCCTGACACAAAGGAATTTTGTACCCTTTGAGCAGCAGCGGCTTAGATAACCGGGAGGTCTCATGTTCTCCAAGAAAGTTCGTTGGGGATTGTTCAGTGTGGTTTCCCCTTGTAAGGGGTGCTGAATAGAGGGTCTTGCAAACAACATCGCATAATGCTTCAGATGGAACAAAAACCCGAGGTCAGTGCCGGATCTAAGGTTGGCAAAGTGGGACTTAATGTCCTGGGTCCCCCACAATCCTGGGTCATACTAATATTTTATTCCGGACGGTCTGTGAGTACTGATTACGGTCGGTTGATTGAAGTGTGACACGTGGGTTATTAATATTTAAAAACACTAGATGTTAATACAATTTTTTAACCAGTGTACAAACTAGAGAAGTGTATCAGACACCGAGAGAAACAGTTATCTAGCAAATAAAATATTGAATTATAGCGTTAATAATGTGGTTGCCTGCTTCATTTATAGCTATATTTTTATTATTTTATATAACTGTTATAAAACTACACATTAATCTTTCAGTACGTGATTTATTATTCAGGCTATATAGAAAGGTAGAATATGTAATGAGTGAACACGAGGCAGGGTGTTCTATATGACAGATGAATTAATCTTTATTTACTCATCATGGTCATATGTTTGAGAACGATTTAACATATAAGCGAGAACATTTTTAGACACTTTTCTATAATCCAGGCCATAACGTTAACACATCTCACAATAATTTTTTATGGCCAGTATTAAAAATAACGTCTCGAAGATTGGGCTGCCTTGCACGAAAAAGATAGCAGAGTTATTATTACTTTTATCTTATTAGTTTGATTTGTGAAATGAAATGAAACGGAGATTAATTTCCTACTAATACTGCTCTGCTCCGAACTGAATTAATATAGACGGACTTACGCCATTATGTGTGCTACAAGGGGGAGTTTTTCCGGGAACCTGCACTTGGGCCTTCTGTTATTTCGAATTCCAACGGCCAAGGGTACACGGGTATACGGGACCTACGTTTTTCATCTTACCCTAAAGACTAGACGCTGCCCTTGCAAAGCCCTCCATTCTGCACCTCTGATTAGGAGAAACTACGCTGGAAAATGACAGAAAACGTTCACTGCCAAGACTGGGATCCAACTCTGGGTCTCCTGGTTATTGAGCTAGCGCCTTACTCTCTGAGCCACAACGTATCCTAGTTTAATTTGTAGCTGACTGTCCTATCAATAGTGTATATAACATGTAGACACATGCTATATCAGAACCATTAATGATGACAGAGAATAATTGGAAACATTGATTTGTGTGAAGATTATAACACGCTTTTAAACATGTCATCTGTATAAACAGTAACACACTACTAAGGTAAATACACTATATAATCATAAACGCTAGAGATAAAATCAAAGCAAATAATTGCCTAGTTTCAGAAACCATTTTATCTGACATTACTACCAGTTAAAAATTCTGTAATGTAGCCTGTATACACATTATATCGTCAAGATCAATGCTGTGAACAACAGGATTTCTGATTAGGAAACCAATTTCATGTGTTTTTAGAGTTTAGACCATAGACCGTTTATATAATATTATACGTATAATATATAGAATAAAATTGAAGATTTCAGCTCTCAGTATTAAATATCCAAAACACAATAGTATAAATTGAACTACTATATCATTATTACTTGTTTCGTCACTGTCTAATATTTTCCGCTACTGGGCCATCAACAGGACATCGGGATATAAAACGTTAGCATTAAAATGTAATTTTAAATTTGACATCTTGAATTTCGATTATATATTACCAAAGAGCAGCTTTAATTAACTTATCTCCAATGGTACTAATGGTGCATTCATTTTTACAAAAGAAAATCAGAGTTTTAGATGTAGAACAGCCTGTGAGATCCAATGATATTATTTGAATAGAATTTAGTAAATGTTATTAGTCTTCTTTCTGTTCTTTCCCATCGGCAATTGCATGTGCTGCACGCCACTGAGCAACGAACGTAAATTGTTATTTATTGTGCTTTGAAAGCTTTAAAATTTGATTATATTTGCCTTCGTTATCTGTATATATAATGAATATAGAAATAGGTAAACCGTTCCCTTTATTAGTCCCATAAGACCATCATGTTCTATGAAGTTGTTTATTAATTATATATGATAATTATATATTTCCTATCACTATATACGGTAACACTATAACAAAAACTTTCTGCCAGATAAAATCAATCATTAATTATTATTAACATAAAAGGACAGAACTTAATGTTACTAACTCTTAGTTTAATAATAGTTTCAGTTCCAGATATAGTTCTGTGGTTTTCGTTGAATGAACATACTTATTTTGAGTTTTTAGTTAAAGGGTGTACATGTATAGCTCTATTCTTTGGTACTTTAAAACCGGCGAAAATGCGTCTTAAAGTAACTATTAACGTGATTCTAGTGTTTATATGTAAAGAGTTTTACTTCTTTTTCAAAATAAAATTTGTTATGGTGTAATTTCTAATTAATTTAGTTTCGGTAAAATAAGTGAACAGTCCCAATTTAGTTCATTCTACACGTATTTCTTTTTAAATTATTATGTGAATCAGACATTTTTAACAATACCTTAGGATTGTTTTCTGGGCTATGTTTTCCTTCATTACAAATGACGCTCGAAACCATTATGGAAGTATCCGTACAATACACAACTATGATATAAGGATCCAATGTTTTTACGGTAAGATAACAGCATCGATATTGATGGAGATAGCTCCTTTAATGCCTTCCAATTAGCTATCATTATAAGATTGTATACAAGAAGAAAATTATATCTATACATTTTAACCTTAAAACAGCTGACGACATATTACAAATATAGCAACTCATTACACTTAAAACGATATATTTCAAGAGAGTATTTATTTATTTGTTTGTAGGGGGGGGGGGGCGAGGGGGTGTAATCTGGACAAATACACACAACAAAATTAACGCATTTATTTATTTTAAGAAATCTCATTCAAAATAAACCTATATGAGATATTAATTATCAAAAATAAAATAATTGCTCTACTCTGATAATCGAAAATTAATTCTTTTACCAACCGGTGAAGGCCCTCCTAAGCGCCAAGGCCTATTGACTTCCCTCTTGTCTACGGAACACTAGTTATCTAAAGAGTCTTTACTAATTCGATCCGTTTTATTAATTTTCATAGGCTGGACCGAGGGAACAGAAATCAAATCTTAGACGGAATTCACTAAATGACTGATTCAGTCAAATAAAAGGTTTCTTACAAGAGCATGCAATAGAGACTACCTTTCTGGCAGTATTACAGAATCAACCAACGGAACAATTTCGATCGTATTCATTGAGTGACCTTATTTGTAAGATTTTCCAAGAGGTATTTTTAACAGAGAAACCTGAAATTGCAAACTTGCTTTACCCAGGAACAAGATGATTGCCTAGTCAAAACGCTCAACCAAACAATATGGTGTTTGAAAGGGTATGACAGAGATTAGGATAGTTTCTTGCAGCTAGAAGCATGGACGACATCTTGTTATTCTTTCAAAACACTTAGCAGCGGTTCATCAAGTATACCATACCTTCGGTAACGGTACATAGTATAGGGCCTATTGCAATACGAAAGAATTTGTACTTGCTTTTTACTGTTTTAAGCAATTCTAGAACTAGAATTGTCCAAGAATTGAATATTATTAACGCACTATAATGCTAAAGAGTAATTTATAGTTAAGTACCGTTGGGTAAACCTATAAAATTTAACCGATTCGTAAACCAGAATCTTAACGATAGCCTGGCTATTTGCATATTCCTGAAGTAATGTCCCGAGAAATCCCTCTCTGGGATTAGCTCTGATCAAACGGAACACTGCGAGGATGAGTATGGGCTATTTGTCTCATTTTTCTTTTAACCCACGTATTTAAACTGCCGCGTAAGTTACCCAATTTGAAAATTCTGTGTTATTTATGTTATTTTCAGCTAGTTGTCAATTTAAACCACGAAATTGCCGTATATTGTCAGTTGTGTGTAGCTCTGGGGTGTAACTGTGATAGTAATGATCTCAGGTTGCAGCTTTTAAAACACAGAGAGAAAGCCCTGGATATATCATTGAAAACCAAAGATCAATTATTGCCTTTGTATAAAAAGTAAGTGCAGTTTTATGTGTGTATCTGATCAATATTTGTCAGTGAGTAGGATGGGTGAGGTTTCTAGGCGCTAATTTATGATAATGATTTCTAGGGTTACACTAGTTACATGTGCGGCGAGGAACATGTATACTATAGCTAACACCATACACAACTATACTTCAGCAATATCAGCATCTTTCGTATTCGATAATCTGCTATGTGGGGTTTTATAAGGCATCAAATCCGGTCGAATTAATGCATAATGATGTCACACACGATGGTCAATTATTTACATCAGTTAATAATGTCAATATTAATGAAATTTAACTGTCTTTCATATACTTCCTTTGCTCGGTCTTTCGAGTCACAAGAATGTTTAATTTTTGTACCCCCGAGTATTAATGTCAATAGCTTAATTTGTGAAAAGTATATTTTTATTGATCAAGAGCTCGAAATACATTCCGACCCCAACCCGTCCCCACCCTGCCTTAATACATCTATGATCTGCAGTTATATAGAACCTACCATGCAAGTAGAACAGGATTGGGGGGAACCACTGGTCTGGGATAGGACTTGATGACTCAAGTGTATTCAGTTAAACAATTTATGACTGTGTGTATTTGCTGTATTTGAGTATTTATAGTATGTATTTAATGTACAAATGTAATGTACATGTATTATGTTTTCATCCTATGTTACACGCTGTCGTTATTTTTATTATGTATTAAAGTGATACGCCACGAGCTGAAGATAGAAGAGATATAGAAAACTTGTGTTTTATATTTTCTGGATGTTTAGAACTGTTTAAAATAGAACTCTATAAATCCCTTTCATTACATCGACTATTTCCTCTTTCTTCAGGTAAACATGATTTTATAATATAAAGTTATTTACTACCCCTGACACAAACATTGGATAATTTCCAGTAATTTACTTTGGATTTTTATACAGATAACAGCATGAAAAGACAAAAACAATGAAAACTAATTGAAAGTTCTTAATTCATTTTTAAATTAAATATTTTGAATTTGGCATCTAACAAAGCAGACATTATAACCATGATGACATACGCACGCGCAGTCGGTTCACAAAACTGGATTAAAGACAAAAAGATTACTGTAGAATTTACTACAGAAAACACTATTAGAATACTTTATTAAACAGATAACTGATAACGGAGCCCAATGCCTACGTTAAATATAATACCAAGTTAATGACACCTTAAAGTTAACGGGGCTTCCAGGACAATCTTCCTCTCTATTAAAGTTAACGATCCGTTCGGACCGTTAAAGATAACGGAGCTTTGAGCAACGTCTGGCCCCTGGTCTTTACCCCGTCAGCCGACTGTTAAAGATAAATGCTATGAAAAATTAAGATATGGTCCATACATAACTGAACCTTTTCTTTGATCACAGCTACGCTAGTTTACGATTTGAGATTCCTAATTTCACTCATGTGTGGTTAGTGTGACTATAGTTTTGTATGTTTATAGGTAATGTGTGTTTAATTAATACTGGTTTATCAGGGACCACGCATTGCCCCTTGTCATGCTCAACAATAAATAGTTCAATAGAAAGAGAAAAGGATCTGTTGCACGGAATTGAGAAGTGAGTGATTAGTTTTTCTATTTAAACATTATGATGATATGTATATTTTGAAAAAAAATATTTGTTACCATTCAGTTCTAATTATTTTCATACGGTACGCCCGAAGTGTTTTGTGGTCTGTTTTTGTTTCACTCCTGACAATGAACTGCATATCCCATCCCAACGTAGGAAAACTCTTATTTCATCGCCGGTAAGGCTGTGGTGTAGTCGTCAGGCTGTTCGAAACATTATTTAAAAGGAGCTTTGACCAGTTGTTTATGTTTTAAACAAAAATCAATTGTTTTGTCAATCTCTCCGATATTGACTATTCTGCATTTTATTATGTGTTGTAGAGATCTGACGTGTATCAAGAATCTAGAGAGAGATGTAGACCAGTTAATCAATGTTCAACCGTGGACAGTTGAACCAGAAAACACTACTGATACTTTTGGTAAATATAAAGTTCATTTTATTTCCAAAGAAATTAAACATTTAAATCAACTGTGTTTAGCACAAATTAATGTCATAATAGCATGAACATAGGCGATAGAAATCAAAACAAAGCAAAAGTAGATATAAAAAACATGGCGGTCGCTAATATTTGTTAATTGAAAGGCTGACATTGTTTGCTTGGTACCTGACGTCATAGAACCTGAACTTCCACTATACCGTAACTTGTTAGATCTACATGTAGTGTAGGCCATCGAAAGTATAAAAAACGAAACGAAATATAGATTTTGAAAAATACATGGTCTATATAATAGCGTCAATTTGGCGTATACCTTCGGAAAGAAATTCGATGAGGTCACTGCCAAAACACAGAAACCTATATATTAATAATTCATACCGATGACTGACGCCACTGAAGAATAATAAGCCGAAATTAGATTGATTTTTTAAAATTTACTTCTCAAGAGTAGAATCTAATGATTTTGCAACCGAAATCCCTTCACTCCTAGGCCGACCTGACTTCTAATCACCCGATTAGACTGCTGGGGCAGTTTTCACAAATGATAATCAATGCCGGAAATAGTCGATCAAAGCAGACAAAAATGTTTTAATCTATATTGAATTCAGTACAAATTCGCGGTATTCAATATACCGAAAAAGGCAAATTAGTATTTTGTTAGACTTAGAACACTTTATTTTTTCAACTAATAGATAGCATATCATAATTTTTGTCCCCCCCCCCCCCGCCAACCTTGGCTAGCAATTTAATAGTGGAGCATTCTATTTGATCGGGAGATAGCTCTTATCACATTCTATTTGATCGGGAGATGGCTCTTATCACATTCTATTTGATCGGGAGATGGCTCTTATCACATTCTGTTTGATCGGGAGATGGCTCTTATCACATTCTGTTTGATCGGGAGATGGCTCTTATCACATTCTGTTTGATCGGGAGGTGGCTCTTATCGCATTCTGTTTGTGGCACTTATCGCATTCTGTTTGTGGCTCTTATCGCATTCAGTTTGATGGGATGGGGGGTGGTGGTTGGCCGAATGGTTAGCACGTGCGTGCTGTATCGTAAAGCCTGTCATTGAGTCAACTGCATGTCGGGGTTTTGAATCCCCAGTTGTAAATGGCAAGGATTAGGGTCGCCTGTCCAACCTCGTGTGTTTTCTTCGGGTCCTCCGGTTTCCTCCCACTGCTAAAGCCCTATGCGCAAGCGAATTATTGAAATAAAGTTGGACCATATTTATGTTGGTCCCGAAATGACTTAGTTTGTGTCGAGTGGACGCTAAACCCCATTTCTCTAACGCCCCCCCCCTTTTCTCTCTCTCTCTCTCTCTCTCTCTCTCTCTCTGTTTGATCGGGAGATAAACCGTATCGCAGTTTTGATCTATACAATGGACGGGGTTTGCGATTGTTCGCGGGATTCAATAAGTTAGACGACATAATTAAATGGTAAAATTTGAAGACAGCGATTACAGAAATGAGTTCAAGGCCCAGATGCATACAATTCACAGGAAAATAAAAATATTCGAAAGAAATCGTATGAGCCGACGGTCTGCATTTAAATCATGAAATAAATTATTGCTCACAAAGAACGTTTCTTTCGGACGTTCGGTTTCTATGATTATCAATTGACATTAAATTTGTCGTATTGGTATATTATGTTAGTTACAATATTTTGATATTTTTACTTACCAGCTTGTTATGACAGCTCAAATGATGATACAGTATCTTTAGATATAACAATAGTAAGTAATACTTTATAATCTTGTAGTTTACTTCAAATAATTCAACCTTATAAATAGAAAAATTCTAGACAGTTCAGAAACATGTCGTTTCCAAACAAAAATACAGCCTTCAACAGATGTTGAAAGGGAGATAAAACATAACAGAATGTTGTGATGAGCGGTAAAGTACAGTCGGCAAATCTCGACAGATTCCGGTACCCTACATCTAGACTCGACTGTATGACAGTAAGTGATATGTACTTACGACCATAGGCCTACATTTGCGATGCGGCTACCGCTTTACTTCAAACAGGAAAACGTGTCGCTTTTACAAAAAAAGGTCCCAAATTGCGTCTTTTGTAGAGTGTGTATACCTAAATAAGCAAAGATATTGTCCCAAGGCTGCTGGTTTGATCAAATTCCCTGGTAATTCCACAAACCCAATGCCAAACGTGACGTTTGTTGATATAATACACTCTCCACAGAAATCCTCATGGGGGAAGTCATGTTTTGCATTCGGAACCATTAAAATAGATCAAATATGGCGGAAATGGTCATACAGCCGAGATTAAGATGCGTAGAATCTGTCGAGGTTCGCCGAATGCGGTAAAGTAGTCATTTATTTAATTGGATTACCCCCAATCGATTCTTTTGTATATTTCTTTAATAAAAAAAGAAATAGATGCCAGTAACTCCCGAATGAGCCTTTGCGCCACAAATTTAAAATAGAGTCCCTACTTGTAACAGCACGTCGGTACAGACTTTACAATCTTTGTCAGCTCAATTGTCAATTGTCAAAAAAATACACCAAGTTACTGTACCCTTCTATATTTTGCTTTTTTACTCCAATTCATCTTGGAGTGATAACGGAATACAGAATCTGAATATAACACGCAGTTTTGATGACATAGAAACTCTGGGTTATCCCATTATGATATGCATAAAACATTGTCTTTTGGAGGAAGAGGCAATCAGTCAACCCAAACTAGAAAGGTATAGAGAGCTGATATAAAGAGTCCCGAGCTGGTGTGATGTTTACGATATTATTGGCTAATTATTATTTTACTTTAGGATGATGCAAGGAACAGAAATAGGGGAAAGTGTGTTTGGATAGTTATGGTTACATTGGGTGTGGTTACAGTGACTGGTAGTGTTATTGGATTGTCTGTTGGTTTATCATAAATCTATATCCACTCTACGGGGGAGACAAATGAAGAGTCGAAGGGAAGAACGATCTAAGTCACGAAGGTCCTTCTGAAATGGCTTCCCGGACAATACAATGTTTTGTACCCTTTATTTGACCTTCATTTGACTGAAAAATTAAAATCAGTTGTACTGGTAATCATTCGTATTAAAAATCATTTTGAAGTTGTAATTAAACCCACTCGTTGTTCTGTTCGCATCAAACATTCTCGTCCAAAACTCTGATTTGCGTTTGATGCGAAGAGACAAAAATGTAACTTAAACCGCTCTTCCCCTGGACTCTTCAACTGTTACAGCCCATGATATTGACATGGAATTCTACCAGAAAGTGCCAATTATGCCATCAGTGCCAAAAGTGTTTAATACAGTAACAGACACAGATACAATGGAATAAATATATGAAGGTCTTTTATGGAATTTAAGCTGTTATGCGTCCATTTCTCCTTCGTCTCAAACCGTAATGGTGTTTTAGAAACTTTAGATTGTGTTAGGCTATAATATGTTATGTAACTTCGGTTAATTATAATCTGAAAAATCTTAACAAGTTGAGTTCAATAATATGTGCTGTAATATTACGAAATCTAAAATGCGAAATCTAAAATGAAAATTGGTCAATTATACGATGACATTTTATAATGCGAATGTTAATGTTGTTAGCCTACATGTATGCAATTTTAGTCTTTAGATTAGAAGCCTACTGTCGGCGATTACTCTGTAAGACATTGTCTGTAAAAAATAAATGATCCATGAGCCTAATAGTCTGCTAACGAATAGTAACATCATTGTCATGTTTTGTTTCTTGTAACTGAATATATTATTATCTGGTATCCAGGTTTCATTCATACCTAGTCCTTTATGTTCAGTTTTATATAATGCAGGAAATTTACATTGATCTGATGAAGCAAATCAACTGATAGAACAATGAATGGTTGTCAGATTATTATACCGGTCGAGTACAAAAAACACGTGTTTTAGTCATGTTCGTAGTCAATAATAAGGCTAAATGGTTATTTTAAAAATTAAATGATTATACATGTATATAAACACGAGTCAGAAGATTGGGTGACGTGAATATGACTTTGATGGATACACAGAACAAACTTATGTGATCGACACACAACCTAACCTTTGTTATTTTAAAGTAAAGTGCTTTTTTTTTCTCGATTTGTATCATCTTGGAAATAGGTTGGTATTTTTCTTTTTGCCTAATCACAATTTGTTTTCAATATCTTTCATTGATATTTCAGTTTTTCAGCACCTTGATGATAGTGATGCGTTTTTAAATATCAAACTAAAAAGGTTTAAGAAGATTAAAGATACATTATGGGATATTAGATAAAAAGCTTGCCGTTCTCACAATAGTTAAAAAATAGATAATGTACTTGTAAATGGAAAAGATTCAGTCAATTTAGCAAATGAATTTTCGGCCTAGCCTTAATATTTGTTACTAAACTCGGTTCGATAATAAAAACATAGTCTCTATTATGTATTCCTTGATTAAGTGATGAATGGAAGTTGAGCAGCAAATCGGAATCTAATCTAGTAAATTCGCAGGCTAGCGATGACATCAAAAGGAAACGAGGCAAAAATTTCACAGAATTCAAATCAATGTGACCTTCTTGATTTATTTATATCCATGTTGCCTTAAATATAATTTAATCAGATATTCTTGTCTTTGCTATATTTAGAAAGACGACAACGCCTTCCATTTTTAGAATAAACACCGGTAATATTTGTTTTCACTTTATAGTCATGCTGTTCTGTAAAACTAAATGTGCAGTGAGTATATTCATTCATATTATATTTTAGGTCACCACTTTAGTATTTATTGTTGATATGTCTAGGTTTTTCGAAATTTTATTTCTCATTTTTTTAGATGCAAAATGTATGTCCAAGATCATAAATGATATAAATTACAATCTTAGTTTGTTATTTGGTGGGGGGGGGGGTATGTCTAGCCTATACGCCCTATTTGGTTTTTTGCGAGGGTATATTGACTTCGGCACAGACTGTTAATCATTTCATCAAAAGTATGGTAACACCCCTATTTGAATATAGGGATAGAGTATATTATGTTCGCCATTATGATACGTTGTAGAATGTATTCAGTCTTCTTGTCGGACGATCAGGGGCCATAATTCAGGAAGTTACGATCCGATGGGCGGAAATATCGACAGGAACCAAGATCTTTGGGTTATCTCCTTCTTCTTCCAATAGTGTGCCGGGTTCTGTTTAGAACATATTCGTACATGGTTAAAAAGGTTAAAAATCGGTCATGGCCAGCTCACACCTTTTTTTAAAAACAGGATAAAAACAAACAAACATGGCTTCCTAGGGCTGGGACGTTGCGATCCTGGACTTAAAGATATCCAGGGTAACGGCATCCACAATATGGATTGGCAGGCTGATTTTGGCACGGCAGGTGTCTTGGTAAGCCTTGAGACTGCATGACGGTTGGGGGTATCGGTTGGTGTAATCTCTGGTCATCCAGCCAATTGGTTGGTGCGGTGTTGGTGAACTACCCGGTATATCATGGTAGCTCTAGCCTGGGCCCTTCTCGTCTGGAGAGTCTCGAGCTTTAAATCCTTGAGCATAGCTGTAACGCTGCTGGTCCGGCTGTAGTGTCCCATAATGAAGCGAGCGGGTCTATACGCTGTACTGCCTTCAAGGTATTGATCTTTTGGAGATAAACCTATATTTCAAGTGTCGTCAAAATCGGATATGAATTGTGACCTGTAGAGAGTCCATAAACAATGGTGGATGGGCGGATGTCCGGACGGGGAGACAAGGTAAATGCACCATTCCTCTATATTTCGATGCTTAAATTTCACACGTTCTCAGACTTTTATTTTTGAGACTATATGCAAATCAGGTATGTTAAAATGATCGATAAACTTTTATATGCCTACCGCTACCATTACTCCAAGTTATATAAATTTAATACAAATCGGATGACAATTACTGTCGTTAGAGTGTTCACTAGGTTCTATAAATTGAAACCAGGGCCATTACTCTAGAAATAATTAATGGAAATTGTTGAAACTTAATAGGAACCTTTTATTAATATAAATATTGCAGATAATTCCCATCCGTTGGCTTTTCGGATGAATGTCAGAAATTGATTCTGCCCCCCCCCCCCCGTAAACATATTGACACCAAACACTACCACTTAATCAAAATCTACACATCGTCTCATTTTCCCGCCAAAAATGCTTGCCATCTTGGTAATAGGCTAAGTATATGAACATGTGATCAGTTTACAAGGTTGTAAATATCAGGAATGGAATTTGTGGCACCAAAAACACATGACACCAAACACTACTACTTAATCTAAATCAGCAGATTTTTCAATTCATTTTCCGATTTGCCCGACAAAAAGTGTCACCATCTTTGAAATATCATTGTGAAATGATGGAAAATAATTTGAAATATAGTCACGAATGCTGTCAATATTAATACATTGCCAAATCACTGTTGATATGTCGATAACATTTTAAATAAGGTGAAAATAAAAAAATAATTTGGAATATTATCGCAAAATAGCTACCCTCAAATAATGGCCTCCCATACTAGGAAGACCTACTCAAAAAAGTGTCAACATTGTTTTTTTGTCATCAAACATCAAAACCTATAAAATAAAGTTTATTCCACGATTTCTACCCGAAAAGCTGACGGATTTACATGAACGATCGAACTATGAATCAGATGATAACTTTCGTCACTAGAGTGTCCACAAGGCCATATAAAAGTCAAACAAGGGACATTATAACTCCAGAAGTAATTAACGGAATTGACATATTTGTTGTACTCATTTAATACTAATCAGATGATGACTTTTGTGATTAGAGAATTCTCAAGGTTCTACAAAGTGTAACAAGGCACGTGTTTCATTAAACAGATTACTTTATCTCACCGATATAAACAACATTTTATATATATAATATAAAATGGTCTGATGATAAATATAGTCTGTATAGTTTTACCGTTATGGAGCGACGAAGTCGATGACAATCAATATATAACAACATCATAAAAATTATCAAAATAGAAAGTGCACCTCTTCTCTCTGATATTTTTTAAACAAACAATCTGTGAAGATCATAAACACATTCCCCTCAAAGCTAAGACCTGAATACTGACTGACAAAATCACAATGCTATATACTATGATATGCCTGTTTTTATACGCTCACATTTTCATGTGGACGTATATTGTCGTGGCCCCTGTCCGTCCGTCCACAATTGTTTGTGAACAAACTACAAGTCACAATTTTTATCCGATTTCAATGAAACTTGAAATATAGGTTTATCACCATAAGATCTCGATTCCTTTCGAAGTCTCATAAAATGAAAGATAGTAAGCTGGCACTGCCAGGCAGGATACGCCCACATTTTCGAGAGATGGTTAGAGAACAAGCAAAACCGAAAGTGATTTTTCCTACAATCAAAGGCTATAATTCATTAAATTACAATTTGATATGCGCAAATATCGAAAAGAATCAAGATCTTTAGATTATAAACATGCATTTCAAGTTTCATCAAAATCGAATCAAAATTGTGACCTATACTGGGTCCACAATACTGACTGACAAAATCACAATGCTATATACTATGATATGCCTGTTTTTATACGCTCACATTTTCATGTGGACGTATATTGTCGTGGCCCCTGTCCGTCCGTCCAGTCACAATTTTTATCCGATTTCAATGAAACTTGAAATATAGGTTTATCACCATAAGATCTCGATTCCTTTCGAAGTCTCATAAAATGAAAGATAGTAAGCTGGCACTGCCAGGCAGGATACGCCCACATTTTCGAGAGATGGTTAGAGAACAAGCAAAACCGAAAGTGATTTTTCCTACAATCAAAGGCTATAATTCATTAAATTACAATTTGATATGCGCAAATATCGAAAAGAATCAAGATCTTTAGGTTATAAACATGCATTTCAAGTTTCATCAAAATCGAATCAAAATTGTGACCTATACTGGGTCCACAACCTTGATATACCATATTTTAACACTATTAGAGTACAAACGGCGGCCATTTTGTCTGGCAATTATGGTCCGATTTCCCTGAAATTCAAACTCAACCTTCGGTATGTAACGATGATAGAGTCAAGCTTTTTTTCAATCGGATAATAATCATAACCTCCAGAGGGACCATAGGCGATTTTTCGGGCAATCAGGGGCCATAATTCAGAAAGCTACGATATGATATGCGCAAATAACGAAAGGGACCAAGATCTTTGGGTTATAACCATGCATTTTAAGTTTTATCAAAATTGAATCAAAATTGTGACCTATACTGAGTCCACAACCTTGATATACCTTTTTATAACGTAGTATTCGCGTACATGCAGCGGCCATTTTGTATGGCAATTTTGTTCCGAATTTTTCCGAAATTCAAACTCAACCATCCTTAGGGTGTAATGGTGATATAATCAAACGATTTTTTAAATCGGATAATAATTGTGACCTCCAGAGGGACCACAAGCTAAACAAAGACGATTTTGCGTATAATCAGGGGCCATAATTCAGGAAGTTACAATCCGATATGCCCAAATATCGAAAGGAACCAAGATCTTTGGGTTATAACCATGCATTTCAAGTTTCATCAAAATCGAATTAAAATTGTGACCTCTACAGGGTCCACAACCTTGATATACCATATTTTAACAGTATTCGCGTAGGAATGGCGGCCATTTTGGTCCAATTTTACCGAAATTCGAACTCAACCTTTCTTAGGGTGTAACGGTGATATAATCAAACGATTTTTAAATTGGATAATTATTGTAACCTCCAGAGGGACCACAAGTTAATCAAAGACGATTTTGCGTATACTTAGGGGCCATAATTCAGGAAGTTACGATCTGATATGCGCAAATATTGAAAGGAACCATGATATTTGGGTTATAACCATGCATTTCAAGTTTCATCAAAATCAAATAAAAATTGTGATCCCTACAGGGTCCACAACCTGGATATACTATTTTTTTAACAGTATTCGCGTACGAACGGCGGCCATTTTGTATGGTAATTTTGGTCCGATTTTTCCGAAATTTGAACTCAGGAAGTTACAATCCGATATGCCCAAATATCGAAAGGAACCAAGATCTTTGGGTTATAACCATGCATTTCAAGTTTCATCAAAATCGAATTAAAATTGTGACCTCTACAGGGTCCACAACCTTGATATACCATATTTTAACAGTATTCGCGTACGAATGGCGGCCATTTTGTATGGCAATTTTGGTCCAATTTTACCGAAATTCGAACTCAACCTTTCTTAGGGTGTAACGGTGATATAATCAAACGATTTTTAAATTGGATAATTATTGTAACCTCCAGAGGGACCACAAGTTAATCAAAGACGATTTTGCGTATAATTAGGGGCCATAATTCAGGAAGTTACGATCTGATATGCGCAAATATTGAAAGGAACCATGATATTTGGGTTATAACCATGCATTTCAAGTTTCATCAAAATCAAATAAAAATTGTGATCCCTATACAGGGTCCACAACCTGGATATACCATTTTTTTAACAGTATTCGCGTACGAACGGCGGCCATTTTGTATGGTAATTTTGGTCCGATTTTTCCTAAATTTGAACTCAACCGTCCTTAGGGTGTAACGGTGATATAATCGAACAGTTTTTCAAATCGGATAATAATTGTGACCTCCAGAGGTACCACGAGCTAAAATAGGTGATTTTTCGGACAATCAGGGGTCATAATTCAGGAAATTACGTTCCGATAGGCGCAAATATCGAAAGGAACCAAGATCTTTGGGATATTAACATGCATGTCAAGTTTCATCAAAATCGGTTCAAAATTGTGACCTCTATAGGGTCCACAAGCTAAAAACGTGATTTTTCGTACAATCAGGGGCCATAATCCATGAAGTTTTGATCCGATACGTGCCAATATCGAAAGCAGCCGAGATCTTTGGGGGATAAACCTATATTTCAAGTTTCGTCGAAATCGGGTAAGAATTGTGACCTGTAGAGAGTCCACAAACAATTGTGGACGGACGGACGGACGGACAGGGGCGACGACATAATGCGTCCACATGAAAATGTGGGCGTATAAAAATGTGGCAAATGTAAATCGTTCGACTTGTAGTAATAGAGCTTGTATATTATAAAGATGACTTTTTATCTGACATAATCTACTACCCACTCCAAATTACCAAATTACTAGAAAGTATTCGAAATGCCTGGAAATCGCGTCTACGACCGTCTTGTTTTCAAAAATTTTTGGTGGAGGCCCCCCAAACACCCTGTTAGAGGATTCGCGACTCCGCCGCTCGCTCTAAAGAAATTTATTTGTCGAGAAAATATGCTGGCCCCCAAAACAAGTTCGGCCCCGTACGCCTATGATCGGACCGTAGCTTCATGGATTATGGCCCCTGGTTGTACGAAAAATCACGTTGTAAGATTGAAAACACTGTTGAGGTCATAATTTTGAAATGAATGTTTATACCCCAAAGATCTTGGTTCCTTTCGATATATGCGCATATCGGATCGTAACTTCCTGAATTATGGCCCCTGATTATACGAAGAATCGCCATTTTTAGCTTGTAGTATCTTGTAGTTGAGTTTTGAATTTCGTGAAAATCCGACCAAAACTGACGGACAAAATGGCCGCCACTTGTACGCGAATAGTGTAAAAAATATGGTATCAAGGTTGTAGACCCTGTAGAGGTCACAATTTTAATCCGATTTTGATGTTACTTGAAATGCATGTTTATAACCTAAAGATCTTGGGTCCTTTTGATATTTGTGTATATCGATTCGTAACTTCATGAATTATGGGCCTTGATTGTAGGGAAAATCACATTCTATTTAGCTTGTTCTCTATCCAACTCTAGTATGGGTGTATCCTGTCTGGCAGCAGCTGGTTCTTTTCTGTTGTTTTGGGGTTGATTTTTTATTTTCAAAAAAGCAAACAATCATATTTTTTTCAGGTGATTTATAGATATTATGAAGAGGTAAGACAAATTAACAAATAACAAAGAAAAATAATATTAACAAATTATTAGCAATAAATAACAAAAATTATATACAGGGATTTGTGAAAATATATTATAACAAACATAATAAACATAAGAATAAGAGAATCTTAAATTAACATTATCAATAAAATGCTGATCTAACGATATTTGCTTGCCAAAAATGGTCTTGATCTGGTTATATTAGAATAGTACAGACAATAAGCAAGTTATTATATAATATATACCTTGTGACCTCATTATTTCTCAAGAAGTTGTACTGATTTTGATAAAATAATTCTAGATAAATTTCACATATTGCAAAATAAATTTAAGTTAGTATAAAAAAACTTTGATGCATAAAAACAAAAACAGAATGAAGTATATAATGCCTAATGGGTTTAGTATACGAAACATTTAATATTCTGGATTTAGCTATTCAAGTTATCAAAATTCCTTGAAAATCAATATACTGGTCTGTCTCAAGACCTTAAACTCTGTGTATCAATCTAAAGTCAATTGGATACTAACTTAAGCTTCTAGAGTGTCCTGGGGATCCCGGTGGCTAAGTGGATAAGGCGCTGGTTCGCTAGCCTGGAGGTCGAGTGTTCGATCCCTGCAATGGCTGAGAAAGATCTTGATTTTCCGGCACGATTTCCCCTTGTCAGTGATGCAGAAGGAGGGCCTGACAAGGACAGCTGCCTAGTCGTTCGGATGGGATGAAAAACCGAGGTCCCGTGTACACATTAGAGTGCACGTAAAAGATCCCTTGGCAGTTGGAATTTGATATAAGAGTAAGCCATAGCGCCGCTGCCCGGGCAAAATTTCCCTCATAGCACACTGTATGGCGTATGCCCGTCTTCAATTAGCTCAGGTTAAGTGCATAACAGTAGGACGTTAAACTCCATTTCATTCATTCATTCTAGAGTGTCCACAAGACTTTTTGAAGTTATCAAGGGCCATAACTCTGGCAGTAATGATCGGAAATCAATGGGCTTCTTTGTCTCATGACCTTAAACACTGTTTATAAATTTAAAGTCAATTGGATATTAACTTTGGCCTTTAGAGCATCCACAATTGCTTGGGGACCTAGACCGACAATAATGTTGGCGCATAAAAAAAAGTTGAAAAGAAAGAGAAATAAAATCCTACCGCAGTCTATAAAGATCTGTATTTTAATAAGACCAATATAATATTATGAAGGATTATCATTTTATAAAGACATTAACATAAGATTTATTTATGATAAAACAATATGGTAGACTAATAATGTTATATAATCATACATTAAACAATAAACTAGATTTAAACAAGAACATATTAATTATCTGCTCTTTGACCTGTCTTCATTAGCCTGGTTGGTGCAGAAAAGTAAAACGTTAATATGGTTGCAAATTTAATATTTTAAAAATGAAAGTTGACTAGAGATATGACAATAATAATTACAAATAAACTGGTTTAAAATTCATTATACTTGTATTAATATATTGATATTTCATTACAGTATGCATTTAATATAAATCTGAAATTCATATAATAATATATAAAAAAAAATAAGCAGAATTTTGTCAGACAAAACTCATATTAAAAAAATTAATATACTTTTCAGTTTTACACGATATGTATGCCATGTAGCTATGGACAGGTCTGTAATAAACACAGCTGAAAGGATCTTTAAATTCGAATATGGAATGTACTGCAATAAAAAAGTATACATTCAAGCTGTTGCCAAGCAAGTTACACCCACAAGTTGAAGGAGATGGACAGAGAACATGATAGAAGATAGTTTGCCAGGCAATGAAACATACACCCACAGCAGCGGGCTAATAGCAATATGCAACTACATTTCAATGTGGGCATATAAAAAGCGATAAGGGGCCATAATCCACAAAGTTATGGTCTGTAAAGCATGATTATTGAAAGGAACCGAGACCTTTGGGATATAAGCATACCGTTTATTTAAATTTCATCAAAATCTGATAAAATTGTGACCTCTAAGAGTCCAAAACTTTGGTAATACATTTAACAGTAATTGTGTAAGAGGATTGACCAATTGACAGGTAGTTGGTCTGATTTTCATGAAATTCAAACACAACTGTCATTATATGTGAATGATGAATATTGAAAGGAACCAAGATCTTTTGTGTGCAGACAACCATCATTATGGGGTAACAGTGATACAGTTGAAAGTTGTTTAAATTAAATAAAAAGTGTGACGTCTAGAGGTTCCACAAGCTAACAAGCGGTTGCCATGCAATGAGATAGACAGAGAACAAGCTAAACCGTTTTTTAAAATCGGGAAAAATTGCCACCTCTAATGCGATTTTTCGAACAGTCAGGGTCCAGGAAGTTGAGTTCGGGTAACCACGATTATCAAAAGGAACCAAGATCTTAGTGTGTAATGGGGATATTAAATGTATGCACATGGTATTTTTTTTAAACCAGAAATTTTTTTTGACCTCTACAGGGACCACAATCTAAAAACATGATTTTTTGTTCAATCAAGGGCCATAATTCAGGAAGTTACAATCTAATATGCGTTAATATTGAAAGGAACCAATGTCTTTGGGTTATAAACATGATATGTATTTCAAGTTTTATCGAAATCAGATTGAAATTGTGACCTCAAGAGGGTCTACAACAGGGCTTCCACTTAAAATTTTCCCAATCACTTTTCACTTGGAGAAAATGGTGCTATTTTTAGCACATAATACGAAGCCACAAAACAACATGATATTGAAATGCCGATCTGGTTTAATTGGGTCAAGGACAGTCACAAAGAAATTTAACCTCACGTCGTCATTTACATGTGTATACCCACCCACAAGCTAAAAACGTGATACATATAATCCTGAAGTTTCGATCCGATACATGCCAATATCGAAAGCAGCCGCAATCTTTGGTGGATGGACCTCTCCACATGAAAATGTGGGCTATAAAAATGTGTTTTGAGATATTTAATTGCACCTATGTTGACAATTAAATGGTAGTAATTGGAATTTGTTGTTGAATTCTGAGACATCCAGACAGCTTTTTTCAGCACAAGGATTGCAATAAAAGTCTGAATGATACCTCTGAGATTTGAAATGTTGGAAACATTAATAAATTATTTCCAGGTTTATGACAATTGTTTATTCTTTAAACCCTTAATTAGAGAGGGGTGATTATCAACCAAATACAGCTGTATGGCATTTTTCTATTTGTAACCATATTCCATATTTATTGCAAGTATTTTAGTTTATAGGTACATATGTTAGCAAGGGGATAGTAAAGACATAGATAGCTATTCGACAGATTCCTTTGGTAATGTTAGTTCTGCAAGTTTGAAACCAAAGATTAGATTGATTCAGTCAGTGATCTTTTTAGAGGGTAGATGTAAACAGTAACAGTAAATTTTGTACATTTTTCATGAAATTTTTCATGACATATTTTGATTTTCTTTTACCGACATGTTTCCAGAATACATGGGTAGCAAATAAGAAAGTCCCTTTGCTGATACCTGAAGTTTCACCCCTATATAAATTATAAGACACAGCTCACCAATTATTCCTACACTGATCACCCTTTAGTCTTTCTCAAAGGAAGGGCCAAAGTTTTTCTCCCTCTCCAATTTTGCATGGTGATTTTTGTTAACGTTTTGGTGTAGAATCGAAGAAAAGGGTTTGAATATACATTTTTTGCCAGGTTTTGGTGAATATTCATGATTTGAGGAAGAAGGATACGAGAATTGGTTAGGTTAAAATGTAGAGCATGTTTACTTTTATGCTAATGTTAGTTTGCGTATCTCAAGTTTTTGATTATGAACCTATATCTACTTTTGAGCAAAAGGTTGCCACAAAAACTGGGAGAAAAGTTATAGCAGGTTTAAGAGACAAGAATTAACATTAAAAGTCAATGGGAAATTCATGGTGATCTGTGGCCATATCACTGGTTTCATAAAGGGAAGTAACTATTTAGAAATCTATCATAATACTTACTTCAGAAAGTCAGGAGCTCTAGATATTACATGTTCAAATTCAATGTAAGACAGCATACCATCATCATCTAAATCTGCTTCTTCTAAAACCTATAAATATGTGTACAATAACTTGTCACTTAATATAATTACCATATAAAAATCATTCAAGAGTCTAGACATAGATTCTCAAAATGTTAAATGTATTGTATATTAAAATCATAACTTAAATACTATCCACTCATACTAACCAGTGATAACTGAGTACTATTTTAAACAGTGGGTTTTAAACCCCAGAATACTACAGGCTAATATATATAGTGGTGCACACATCCAATGCCAATTTGATTAGTCCAACATCCAGATTATTATAGTATCTTCAATTTTGTCAAAACTGGTTCAAAATAATGTATGTATGCATAAATAATAGTTCAATGTCACAAATAAGACAGTGATATCTGAATAATGGTGAATACCTAAATCTGACATCAATGTTAGAAAAAAAACTGAGCTTACTCTAGAAGAATGTGTGTTGTTTGCTTTGTCAGTAGAGAAACATGACAGATTTGAATCACATGAAAAACTAAGTGCATACATGATGACATTTTATGTTTTTTAGTCTTTTGACCTGAGTTTAATTTTAATGATGTTTCTTACCTTATCAACAACAAACCCAACTTCTTCAGCAGTTAATTCATCCTGAGTTAAACTTGTTAAAGTTTTCTCTAGATCGGGTCTACTTAAATAATTATCACCATCAAAATCTACCAACAAAAATATTCTGATCTTTTAACTCTATACAGTGAAAGTCATAAATATAATTGGAGGCCTAATATTAGAAAGCTTTTGGTTTTGTTTATCCGCAATTCAAATGACAGAAAATATATCCTTATGTTGATCATAGTTAAGAAAAATATTGAGTTTCATTTAATGATTGATTTATGGAGATCAATAAATAATAATTGATCAATCTACAATGTGGTAGTGAGACTTAACAGAACTAAAACAATTACATGGGAAAACAATCACTGGTTTATTATACTCAAACACGTTTCGATAAGTATCCTCTTATTGTTATCAAGCACAATGATATCTAGTAAACTAGATGGTATAAATAGAGAATCTCCCACGAGTGTTTTTTGATATCAAAAAACAGGAGTTGGAGATTGTATTTATCACCCAATCCTTTTTTACATGCACAAATAAATAAATATTATTCTTTGGTATAGATTTCACTTTTACTGAACTTAATTACATTACAGCGTAGTGATACATCATTTTTTGACAGCAGTTTAGCTATTGTATAGTCCTATATAATACTGACCCAGTTTTTTCCTTCAAGATCAATTAAATAAAAGCAGTTTCTTTTTTTTTTTTTAAAAAGTCTATCTTTACTTAAACTAAGTGGTTTCTTTAAAATAAAAGAAAGTATTTCCTTTTTGATTGACCAATCAAGTTTATGTAAAGCGATATCTCCACTGTGTATATATAACAGTAGATTACCGGTATGTAATTTATCACACAAGCGATATCTACTGTCAAATGTATTATTGGGTGATAAATGTACAATAAAAACATTGTGCTTGTGTATAATAAACCAAACCAGTGATTGCTTTCCCATATAATTTTGTTAGTTATGTTAAGTCCAAATCGCTAAATGCCACTAAAAGTTTAGTTACTGAGACTATTTTATCTCATTTTAGTGGTAATATTCAAGATACTCTTTTTGAACCCTATATTCCAACTATTCCCCTATCATGCTATTTAAGGTATTTATTAAATACTGTTGATACTAACCGTATATTCTGAAGCCATAGGCAGCTTTAATATCTCTTGGAGCAGCTTCACTAAACACGGAAAACATGTCCAGAAAATCATCAAAAGACATGTTACCACTTCCGTCTTCAGAAAATACTTCACAGACTCGAGTCTTAAATGGATTCTCCTAGACATGAGAGAATATGGAATTGAAGTCAAAGAATACTTTTTATTAGGTAAGAATCAAATCACTGTTTTTAGAGAATAAGTATGTCCTTATTTTATTATTCCAAATAATCTTTTGAATAACTAAAACACATATTTTAAGAAATGGTTAAGGCTCTTTGACAACTGTTACACTAACTATGATAAAGTGTTAGTTATCTTTATTATGCTTTGTTCAGGTCTCTACATTGGGTCAGAATATAGAAACTGGGCCAATGTCTCCATGGCATGTTAAAACAACTGTAACAGTTTTTGCAAAGAAAAATCATGTAGATGTAGTAACCAAACTATATTTGAAAAAATATCCTTTTTTGACTTTGCCTTAGCTTATTTGCCTTCACTTTATTTTTGAATGGACTCCCACAGTGCTAAAGTGGCACCTTCCATTTATCAGTATTCTGAGGAGAGCGCTCTTTAACTCCAGGTCATTTTAATACTCAATGCAAGGTATACCTACACATTAATATAAATACTTACATTTAATTCTGCCATGCCTTCTATCACATCAATTGGCATTTTGATTTTACGACTTTCATCACCTGTCATATTAAAAGGAATCAGATCTGGTGCTAACTCCTGATATCTTTTAAACACTCTGAAAGTAAAAATACAGAGAGAACCACGTAGATTTATGATTACCTACAAGTCAGTATTTTAATTTGATATTGTATACCAAATTCTTATGTTACAAAAATAATATATCATCTACAGTCTTTGACATTGCAAATACAACTTATTGGTCAATTTAAACCAACATTTATATTGTTATCCTACCCTAAAAAGTTGGGCTTCTGATATCTTATATTCAAGACAACATGAAAATTTTGTACCGGTGTAGACTGGAATAACCAGATGCCAAACAAAGGCTATCATTAAATTTGAAATCTTCGCATATTTTGCTGAATGTAACTGATTAAAAATAACAGTAAAAACAGAAACAATTATATGTAAATCAGTTTATAATTATTCATATTTCATATTACATTATTATATGCCTTGCAACCCACTGGTGTCCATTTCTAGGTGCTAAAGACAAAGAATAGCGATTTAACTCCTTTAAAACAAGCAAGACACTAAGACAGATTCCTACACAATGAGCACAGGGGGGTTGGGTGGGGGAATTGTTAACATGTGCACATTCGATTCCCCACTTCTATGTAACAAGGAGTAGATTTGTCTGTCTTCTATCTAAAGTTTGGTAAAATGGAATAACGGACTGTTGTATTAAATTTAAAGAGCTATCAGAATAATGAATTTATAGACTGTCCAACCTTCTATCAAACTTAGAGAACCTGAAACGAATTAAGGACTATTGGACCATAAATGGAATAACTGGCACCTCTGACGGGCAGAGAGAGAAAAATGGGGTTTAACGTCCACTCGACACCAACTAGATTATTTCGGGACTTATATATGGTTTAATTTTATTTCAATAATTTGCTTGTGCGTAGGGGTCTTTAGCAGTGGGTGGAAACCGGAGGACCCGGAGAAAAACCACGAGATTAGACAGGCCATCCTACTCCTTGTGATGTACAACCGAGGATTCAAAACCAGGCCAGTTGACTCAATGACAGGCTTTATGATACAGCACGCACATGCTAACCATTTGGCCATCCAACCCCCCCTCTGACGGGCAGAGTAAAGCACCAGTATTATTAATATTATGAACTGCAGCAGGAAGGTAAGTTTGTAGGAATTCATGTTAGTGTCTTGTTATTCGAGTCTAAATACTCTCACCAGAAACTAAAGGTTGGTAAAATGAAAAGTTATTGATCCATTTGGCTAAAATGTAACTTTACCTGAGGATTTCTTTACGTGTGAAGAACGTACAATCCTAGAAAAAAAAAAATATAAAAATAAATATCCACAACATTTTCATTGCCATCACTTTTCTCAAAACAACTTAACTATCCACAGCATTTATTAACTTGATTTTTAAGATCAAAGAGTAGTATTGATTTCCAAATGTCAGCCGCCATAAATACAAAGCTAATTTTAAAGACAAACCTTATCTTATATTGAATAAAAGTACAAGTAAATTCTAATGGCACTGTACCACGGCGAGTGGGATCCGGGAATGTGGAAACTTGAAAGACATTATGATCATTATTATTATGATAATTAGAAACACAATAATTATTTGTTAGTGATAATTTATAAAGTGTGCTATTGCATCTTTACCCGTTCCCGTGGTCATAGAGACTTGAAATTTTTAGGGGATTTCAGCCGAATCAATCGATAACTTTTCATTTTACTGACTTTTTACCTTTGGCTTTTAGATACATTCATGCGATAAACCTTTTACTTTTGGCTTTTAGATACATTCATGCGATAAACCTTTTACTTTTGGCTTTTAGTTACATTCATGCGATAAACACCATTTTGTTGGTTGACTATTTATTCATAATATTAATAATAATTTTTGTATAATTTAATTTTTGCGCTAAGCCATTTTCTATAAACGACTATTTGATGTTGATCAGTTGGATCGGCCTTTCTGTGTGAATATCATAGCTGTATTATCGAGGTTGATGTCCGAGGTGAAAGAAGAGAAGATGCCCTAAAGAGGGGGGGGGGGAATTTATAATATTTTCATAACGTCACATTAATGTTTCAAAAACTTATTTTTTTGGATGATGTAGAGAAGTTTAGTCTAATAACTAAAGAAATACAGAAGGCGTATTGTGTTTCACTATGAGGTGTCTGTGTAAAATTACCTTTACGTATGCTTCTGCCAAAGTGATATCACTGACAATTACATGTTATATATGGAAATAAATTATTTACAAAGTAATGAATGTAAAAAATTAGTAAAGAAAGTTATTTATATGCCTAGTGTATGGAATATTATCAATGTATATTATATTAGAAATACAAGAAGGTTGGATAAACAGCCTTTCATTATAAGGGGCAATGAAAATAACGGTGTGTTAGATTTACGGGTCATCTACCAGAACGTCTGAAGAATGACCTTTTACTGTACTTTCACGATAATGGACGAAATGTCTGATTTTTGGATCGTTAACAATATACAACTAGCAAAAAATCTTGTGGGGTGTGTAGTAAGGGACGATCAATTTAATAGGCTGCAGTGTGGTGCAAAAGTGTCTTAGCACCGGTAAAGGTCAATGCTGGCCTTTCAAAATTGTTATGAGATGAAGGTCTTAAGTCAAGGTCAAATATCCAAAAACTAAATTTGGAAAGTTTGAGTTCAGTTTTCTGTACTACCTTGACCCAAGACTTTGGCAAAATTATCTTTCCAGAAGGGCATCTTCTCTGCTTTCACCCCGAACATCAAACTCGATAATACAGAAAGAAAAATGGCTATGGCAAGCGCATAAACACATAGACCCAATTATGATGGGGAAGTTTTGAGTCAAGGTCAAAATCGAGGTCACGGTCGATTAGCTTTGATGACTGGGGGTCACAATGACCTTAAATATTGATCATAGTTGACTTCATTTCAAACACGGGTCCTCTGCTTTTGAACTCTTTCTGACTACGGTAAGCAGTGTGTAAAAGGACCAAGGTAAAGGTCGGGGGTCTAAGCCAAAATGGCGGCCTTTAACATTTTGTATGGGTGAAGGTTGTAAGTCAAAGTCAAGTTTGCGAACAGTTTTCTGTAACATGACCATGACCCATCATATGACTTAAACTCTATCAATCTTTTGTGAAAGGCATATTATCTGCTTTTACCACGAACATTAACTTTGATAATACAGCAAGTCAATAAGCAAAATGGTGTTGATTGCATGAATGTGTAGGCCCTATTAGTAAGTGCAGGAGGACCGCACTACACGCAAAACAAAAATCTACAAGATAAACCCGTGGACAAGGCAGAAAATAGACAATTATCAAATCAATGCATATATATTTTAATCCTGGCAGTATTGATGCATGATTTGCATTTTTAGGAAGATATCAAATTTCTCACGACTGAATTCACCTCAATAGACTATGTACCGGTACTGTATTCAGAATAATTATTTAACTTTTTATTAAGACAACAAAAATTAAAATACATACGCTAGATAATATCTCGGCTTGGATTCAGTCGGTTTAAAAACGGGCTCATCAATTTGGTTCACAGCAAATAAAGATAGCAAGTTCTACCTTGTTATAAGGTGTTGCATAGATTGGTGGAATTGCGTCATTTTGGACAGGTATTCGTAAGGATTCCACATTCACAATATTATAGAAAAAGAGTTATTGTGTCCCAAAAAGTGTGACAGACGGACAGACGGATGGACTAATGGAAAGACGGGGGACAATTAATTTTAATGTTTTGGGTTAACCAATATGGCGTCACTGGATTCAATCCTAATAATGGTAAAATGCAGTCCCGCCAAATATTTCGCCAACGAGTGTTTAAATTGGTGGACGACCCGTAGGCTTGTAGCATGGTCCACCGAGGCCTGTCTATCATCATTACCTCCTGATTTTTAATGTCTTGGTACCATACGTGCATTGTACATAACTACTGTGAGCCGTGTTGGTCTACTGTCACTGAACAACACGTGTACTCGTTCAATCACACTCATAGTCATAGGTGTACGAGGCGGGGGGGGGCCTGGCCCCCCCAAACATGGTCTTGTCGGGAATGAATGCTCAGTTTGTCGGGGAGCGTCGCGCCGTCTGTTGGGTTTTTGAATATTTTTAATAATATGGAAGCGGAAAAAAAGCAGTCCAGTCAATGATGAACATGTACGCCATCTGAATAGAACTAGCATGTACATATGACCTTTCTCAGTTCTTGAGTCCTGTGTTCCTGTATATTAGATGAAAACTTAAAAGGTGTAGTCGATTGAATAATGGATTCGGTTACAGTACAAGATAACTGTAAATTTTGCCCATCGTCTTATAGTAACTCATTAATCTCATTTTCAATTTTATATGACTTTGTTAAACTAATCAATTTATATGAATAAAGTTCTCACGCGCTTTTTGTCAAGTTAGTTGTGAGCTGTACCATATTATTTATACAATTTCATAAAATGAAAGAAAATGTGGCGATAGTAAATCGTTTGACTTTTTCTTATTTTCGTAGTAATAGAGCTTGTATTTTAAAGATGACTTCCTACCAGTTTTTGTGCTACGCCTGGAAATCACGTCTACGGCCATCTGTTTTTCGGGCCTCCGGCGCTTGCAGGTGGACGGCTTCGCGGACTCTAAAGAAATATATTTGTCGGGGAAAATATGCTGGCCCCCCCAAACAAGTTTGGTCCCGTACGCCTACGATCACACTCACATAGGGCCTATACTTGCAGATCCCCTCGTCTCGCATAGTCCTAATGAATGGCCTAGCACTGACAGAACTGGCAGAACATTTTTTAACGTTTATTTTTTCGCCTTCAAGCATTTGTATTTGCATGTAGGCCTACACTCTATGTGGGGTGCCTACGGCGCCTATAAGGTGTTTATTGTGCGGCCTATACTGTAAATTCTATGAATAGAATAATAGAATCCTATAGTTCACTTGACAGGGCCGGCGGAAGCAATTCTTGATTGGGGGACTCCCATCCTAGGTCCAGGCATGTTGCCAGGATTTGCTGAGTAGTTGTAAAAAAAACTTTGGCGAGCGTAGCGACCCAAAAAAATTTTGGGAGGGGGCGTGGTCTTTTATGAAAATTCAACCCTTATTCAATTATTGGTGTATTTCCACAGCATTTGCTGTCTTTTATTTCCTTCAGTGCAAATCAATTTCCATTTATACTATATTCAAATTTTTATAGGCCTATTCTTAAAATGGTGTTTGTAGTATTTTATATTATTATTACGGTGGAATGAGAATCAGGTCAGACAGAAGTTGAGAAAGAATAAGAAACATTGACATTTTGGATAGGCTAGGATTTAATATAGATTCGGTAGAATTAACCGTAGAGTGCGTACATTAAAAATTGATCGTACCATTTACGACATCCAAACCTTTAACATTGAAGTGCCGTAAATTTGTCTGTGACCGTGAAATGAATAGACCTGCACAACTTCTAAATTTAAGAAACATAATACCAATACTTCTTTCTTTAAACTAATTTGGGATGATAGGGTATACTACGGCACACAAAAATAAATAACGCCGTGTCAGACATGGTTTGCGTGGGCTTATAGTTACCATGGCTTTGCCGGGGGTGGTAAATTTCGAGTGTGGAGTCTGAGTACAGAGTGAGAGAAGGACGAAGGCGAGGGGGTATAAATACGACTGGGTGGCTTTCTTCGATTTTGTCTTTTTGATGGGCGGCAAAAAACAGTGCCGCTTGGCGTGGCTACATCCATGTAAGTCCCTATAGGCGAAGGCCATGGGGACGCAATAGCCTGAAGAAAAAAGATACTTGCGGCCAAATTATTGGGGGGGCTAAAGCCCCCCCTAGCCCCCCTACTCCGCCGGGCCTGCTTGAAATTTGATACTACCGCTGTATTGCCCGGCCTTGAGTTCTCCTTGTAAATAAAAAGAGACTCTCTACGGAGTCTCTACTACCCTCAAGATACATGTAATAACAGGCCTAACGGCGGGAGAAGTCGAAGACAGAAAATTCAGAAAATTCAGCCATAAAAATATTTTAAAAAACCTGTCTGAGGCACTTCAATCTAACTCTAAGGCCCAGGAATGCACTCCGACTCAGATGCGAGGAGAGAGCACCAAATTTTCAAAATTTTCTGGGGGGAACCTAGTCCCTTGCCCTCAGCCCCTCCAAAAAAATCCATAGTCCCACCAAATTTTACGAACTGGATAGGACACGGTAAATTGACATCATGCCCTCTCCAGTTTATTAAATCAGAGAACAATCTGTATCGTATGTTAATTTAGTTATTAGTATTACTAGTATTAGCATTTCAAATTTACCATACTCGATTAACCAAATTGTTTATTTAAATCTTGTAACTAAATAATATGTTCCAATCTTTATTCTGGTCAACAATTTGTACTATTTTACAATATTTCAATTAAAAAATAATACAAATTTCATCTTCACACCCCTAATTTTAAAAATTGGAAAAATTCAACTACACGCCGTAACATGGTTTGAAAAGCCTTACGTAAGCACTTTCAAATGCAACTTGGATTTAAACATATTTTCGAACCCTCTGGACAAGTAAGATAGTTTGTAATGAATAATTTACACAACAGGTGAGGTAGGACACTTAACATCTTTTGTAGTTAGAATAAGGCTAAAAACTAAAAAAAAAATCCTGGACCTGTCATTACTGTCAAGCCAGCTAGTGTTATTGTCCCTTTAAGAGGTTTGTACGCGACGAAAATACACTACTCTACTGTCTACCGCACTACTTACTAGCCTAAACTAAAAAGTTAAAAACAGAATATAGAAATTAGGCCAAGAATAAATTAATAATAATAATAATATTAATAATAATACGCCACGAACGAGCAAATATAAATATATAATTTAGGCCTATCTTCTTTGTTTACCTGATATGCCTCCAGCTGATCATCAGTAAATGTTGTGACTTTATTTCCCATGTCTAAACTTTAGTTAACTTTCGTATTTTTTGTTTAAAATTATATATTTTGTACCAATCAAGGTGAGCAAAACATTTCAGACGCCATTTGTAACTAACGAACACAAATTGGCGTCCTATTCGTCTAGCGGCAGATTCGACCAATTAATTAAGCTGGCAAATCTATCGTTTGCAACCTATTCAGAATCAAGACCAAGATCGCCCTAACTCATCTATACATCAACCGATAAAATCCAACGTTACATGTCGAGGGTTTAGAACATAATTGTTATAAGTCAAAAATTACAAAAAAAATTATTCTATTAAAATGAAGAGCTTGTAATTCTTTTTCTATTGGTATATAAATCAATACCGTCGCTCATTTTAAAATGTATGAAAATATCAATAAAATATATCAATTAATGAAATTTTGGTAGTGAATCAAAAGTTTTAATTTCAATTTTCTCAAAATCAGGCATTTTGACTTATCACACGTGTTCTCTAAACCCTCGATGTATAAAATGAATAAAGAATATATTATACCGTACACAAATATATTAAGCTACTCATTTAGCTCATATTTTAGGTGTAATTTCCGATTATCGTACAAAGTTCTGGGCCCTGTTTCTCGAAATCTTAACTAAAGATAAAATCTAGATTCTAGTAGATTCTTCAATTTTAATTGGCTAAGCACTAAAATCAATGTAATATTATCCAATCAAATTACTAAAATTTGGATTGATTTTAGTTAATAAAATAAGTTTTCCAAATACATGTATTAATAAATGTTGGAGAGAGAGAGAAATGGGGTTTAACGTCCACTCGAAACAAACTAGGTCATTTTAGGACTAACATATTATGGTTTAATTTTATTTCAATAATTCGCTTGCGCGTAGGGGTCTTTAGCGGTGGGAGAAAACCGGAGGACCCGGAGAAAACCCACGAGGTTCGACAGGCGACCCTACTCCTTGGCACATACAAACGGGGATTCGAAACCACGCCAGTTGACTCAATGAAAGGCTTTGTGATACAGCGCACGCATGCTAACCATTCAGCCATCCACCCCAACCCCCCTAATAAATATTGGCACAAATCATAATTTTAAAGCTCCAATACCACTCTTGTTGTAACTAAATAATATGTTCCAATCTTTATCAGTGCTGGATCTAGGGGAGGCAAAGTGGGACAAATGTCTCGGGCCCCCCACATTTAGGGGCCCCCCACAATTCTGGCTCATGCTAATATTTTATCCCGGGCGGAGCTAACCAGTACCTGGGCTGGGGGGGGGCGAGGATTGGGGCCCTATAGGCAGTAGGGGATATTGTGGGCCAGAGATCGGTTGGGCCCTAAAATTAACTAAATTACATAATTTAGAGGTTCTATCAATCAATAGTTCCTAACCAGTTCCGGGGACCACATCCCGCGATGTGATTGCTGGGGCCCAACCAGTCCCGGGAAATCAGCGTAATCATAGTATAGTAATTCAGACAACAGAGTTTAATGCTTTATGTTATCTAAAATAATTTCACTAAAATAAAGTAAATGAAAACATGAGAGAAAGGTTTAAAATGAAATCGCTGCCTAAATTGTCTCAGATGCACTGAAATTAATCTTTATTTTAAACAAATAAACTCTGGGGGAAAACACCCCAGACACTCAAGGGGGCGGAGTACATACTGGTATGATCCGCGGTCAGCACAAACAATTTGAAATGGGGCCCCGCACAGTTGGTATGTCCCGGGCCCCCCACAACGTTAATCCTGATCTTTATTCTGGTCAACAATTTAAACTATTTTACAATATTTCAATTAAAAAAAAAATACAAATTTCATCTTAACACACCTAATTTTCAAAATTGGAAAAATTGAACTACATGGTTTGAAAAGCCTTACGTAAGCACTTTCAAATGCAACTTGGATTTAAACATATTTTCGAGCCCTCTGCACAAGTAAGATAGGTTGTAATGGATAAATAACACAACAGGTAGGTCACTTAAACATCTTGTAGTTAGAATACGGCTAAAAAATATTTCTGGACCTGTCAAGACAGCAAGGGTTGCAATCTCATCCTAAACGTCGCCAATTTTTCAATATTTTAAAGTGAAAGACCATGGTACACAATTCTGAGCCTCCAACTAAAATATATTCTGAAAAGTAATTTAATAAGCTTTCCTAATATTATTAGTAAAAGTTGGCAACATCATATTAAAAGGGTGCCCCCCCCCCATCTGAATATAGCAAATTTTTAATGTAAAGATATACCTTTTTTTTTCGAAGTTTAAATTCGGATTATCGTACAAAATTAGAAGCATCCAACTATACATGGAATTTTGAAGTCTAGTAGTTTATTTATCCCTTGACTATGTGAAATATAAAACGGAATCTCTCACCTAAAAACGAATTTATGGGGGGGGGGGGGGCTTCTGGAATTTTGAAGTCTAGTAGTAGTTTATCCATCCCTTGAAAAAGCTTGTTTGGGTGCTTTCTAATTTAGCGTGGTCATACCGTTTGTTTTTTGAGCCCACGAACCTCGTCTCGAATCCAGGTGCTAGGAACTTTGCTATATAACTCGTTACGTCATTAAGAAAGTTAAGGAAATTTGGCATGTTTATCCTGATGCATCTGTCGATATGGTGAAATAATGATCTTGGAGCTAGTTTAGTGGTAATTGTGTGCACAGTGAGCCTACCCTAGCCCGATTCCCTTATATTTTATTATGTTTACGATAGTATATAGTATCTCGAAAAGCCAACATGGGAGGCTTCTCGAAGTTTGAAGTCTAGTAGTTAATTAATCCCTTGATTCTGTGAAATAAAAAAAACATTTTGCAACCAAGGCTGGTTTGGGTGCTTTTTAGTGCAAAATGGAAGTAGGCCGACCCCTTTTCTGCGTACTGGTACTCCGTTAGCCTAGTGTGCGATGTTTTAGTATGTTTACGGTAATAGTTTATTTTTGTTTGGAGGTTTTTTTTGTCTATTACAATATACTCTGTATTAATATATGTCTTCAAATAACATTTTTCTAATATTAGTTTCGTGATAATTATATTATAGGATTTTATTGGCGCTAGGAATATGTTTGCTGGACTACCGGTGAGAGATTCCACTGGGTCAAAAACAAAAGAAACTGGAAATGGTTGTTAAAGGACCAAAGTCCGTAACTCTAAATCCTCCAAAATCGTCGACATCGAAAACACGAATTATTGGCCAATTTAAATCAACATTGATGATGTAAACTTACCGGGAAAAGATGAGCTTCTGATATACGTTATTTAAGATCAAATATTGGTTTATAAATCGTGTACGCATAATGCGCTTCAGCCCCAGTTGTATTGAGAGACTCGAGGAACGAGGCTAGACACATAGCACCAAGTCAAACGGAGTTATGTAGACTAGAATTGCTAACGGCTAGACTTTTGCACATGATTGATATTGCTGGCTTATTTCGCCAAACATAACTGATTTGAAATTGGAGTAAAAACGGAAACCATTGAATGTAAATCAGTTTATATAAATTCATGTTACAGTATTATATGCGTTGCGATCCACTTTTGTGAATTTATAGGTCCCAAATGTTAGCGATTTAGCATTCTTAAAGGCCCCGTCCCACTGCATTTACGGATGTAAAACGGGAGAAAAACATGCCCTCCGTTTGAAAACGCCCTGCATCCACTGTGTACTCATCGCATACGTGTTTCAAACGCCCTATCCATCGAGCATCCGTTCACTTCATCCACGCAAAAAGTTTTGAGCTGCACAAAACTTTTTATAACGGATGAGCTTTCTACCATGTATGATGTAAATGCGCGACATAAACGAGCACCAAACGTTCCATGTCCGTTATCATCCGTTAAACGCCCGATGTATCCTCTCTGCATCCTCTGGACATCCTCGCAACTCACATCAGCTCCAGCTGAAAACGGAAAGAGGGAGGAAAGATAAGGTACACGGAACGTCTATACATCGTTAGTAGCACGGAAATAGAAAGGAAGTAAGCGTATGCATCTCGTATATATAAAGTTTTCAAAACGGACAAACCGTTTGTATCTGGTATATTGAAGAATGTCTGGAGTTTGCCTAGAGTATGAAGAAGGACACCTAGCGGACAGCAGATATTTTATATAAAAAGAGGTAGAAAATCATCAGTATGAGTCGACTAGCTGTGGTGTACATACCTCCTGCTCTAGGTCTTCAATATCATCGACTGTTCTTCACCATGGATGATCAAAGAGTTCATAATGATAGCTGAACTCATTCAACAGCAGAACCACAACCTGTTCAGACTGTACCAAGTTTTAGAGAAAAGGAGAAGAAGGAGACGTCCACAAGCTGCGTGGGTCCGAGGATGGGTCATGAGAAGAATGGAGTTTGGACTGTATGACTAGTTGATGGTAGAGCTGAGGAATGGAGAATGCCAACATCATGAGAATGCCACCAGCCATGTTTGACGAACTTGTAGAGCGTCTGAGACCTAGAATGACCAAGCATCAACTTCCAACCCAACCTGGACCCTGGACTAAAGGTGGCACTGACTCTTCGGCATCTGGACTCTGGAAGCACATACAAAAAATGCAGCATGCATGGAGGGATTTCAGAGGCTAGATTATCAGGGCATTGAGGGGCTTGAACATCAGGGCCTTTAGCAAGGGGTGTGGTGCTGGTTATAGCCTTCTTCGACTTGCCAGGGCTTGAAGGTGTAGGCACGGGCATATTTTTCTTGCCAGACTGACGGACCATGGTGTAGATACAAAATGTTTCCACTTTATGCTGCCTGCGCGCGTATGGCATCCCTTTATATCTGCTAAGCGAACGCAATTCATACACCCCGCATGCGCAGTGAACAGTTTACATCCGATATACATCCGCCCTGGACCCCCTTTGTTTCCGTAAGAAATACGTGATGCATCCGCTTCGCCCGCTATGCTTCCGCTCTTTCCGCTATGCGTCCGCTTTGAAAACGTTATATACGAGATGCATGCGCTTACATACTTTCTACTTCCGTACTACTAACGATGTATAGACGTTCCGTGTACCTTATCTTTCCTCCCGCTTTCTGTTTTCAACTACAAGCGGATGTGAGTTGCGAGGATGTCCAGAGGATGCAGAGAGGATACAGTGGAGGTTTAACGGATGATAAAGGACATGGAACGTTTGGTGCTCGTATATCTCGGGCATCTACATCGTACACCGCAGAAAGTTTATCCGTTATAAAAGTTTTGTGCAGCTCAAAACTTTTTGCGCTGATGAAATCAAAGTGAACGGATGCTCGATGGATAGGGCGTATGAAACACGTATGCAATGAGTACACAACGGATGCATGGCGTTTTCAAACAGATGTCGAGGTTTTTTCCCCGTTTTACATCCTCTTTGCATCAGTAAGTGCAGTGGGACCGATCCTACAGTATGAATCGAGCAGCGGTGTGTACAGACCTCCTGTTCTAGGTCTTGAACATCATCAATTATTCTCCACCATTCGCAGTGAACGGTTTGCATCCGATATACATCCGCACAGGATCCCCTTTGTTTCCGTAAGGAGTACGTTGTGCATCCGCTTCACACGCTATGCTTCCGCACTTTCCGCTATGCGTCACAGGATCCCCTTTGTTTCCGTAAGGAGTACGTTGTGCATCCGCTTCACACGCTATGCTTACGCTTCGAAACTGTCCCCGAAACCTCTTCGGAGCTATTATCCACTTCCATCCGCTTTCATCCGCTAGGCTTCCGATGAACATTCATTTAACATCCCCGCTACATACTTCCAACATTCGTTCTTTTCCGTTCTGTTTCCGCAAATTTTCGTCAATTTTGTCCAATTCTGGAGCGGATGAGAACGGATGGAGCCATCCCCGAAAGTTTGCTCGTCCGCTGTCTCCTTTTTGCATACGTTTTGTGTTCATCGGCCACAGGGACAGGGCCTTAACGCTCAAATCCGATGAGATTCCGTACCTGGGTATACGGATGTGCTGCTATGTGCCCCCCCCCCCTTCCGAAAAAATGCCCTCGAATTTACCTCAAATAAACCATGGAAATGCCCGCGTAAATGTCATCATATTCCCATTGCCCCCGTGACAACATTGTACCCCCCCCCCCTGTCCCTGCTTCCCTTCCCTCTCCAAACAGTGAAGCTAAAAACCACACGAAGACAAATTGGCGACCTATTCACCTGGCGACCTATACGACCGATCAAGCTGCCAACCTGCTCAGAATAAAAACCATAATCGCCCAAACTCATCTATTTTTAACAACCAACGTTACATGTATAACATGAAACTAGAATATAGTATCCGTTCCTTAGCTCAGAATTTTTGAGGTGTTAAAAAAACATTTGCGCTGAATGACCGTACATGCACCATCGACCAATCCTCCATGCGTGTTGCCTCCCAGCCTCAGTGGGTTAAGAAACCAGTTAAAGCACTGCTGGTGATCGACCAATCTAATCAAAATATAGATCTATATTTTGTTTCGTTTTTTTTATACTTTCGATGGCCTACCTTACATAATGGCAACTGCAGTTAAATATTAAAAAAACAAAAGTAATGATGTTCATCAATTCGAGCAAATTGAAACAATCCCCAAAATTTCCCCACTTTTATTATAAAGGCACACAAATTGAATCGGTTAGCTCATATAATTACCTTGGATTAACTTTAACAGATAACTCTAGTTTTAAAGTAGCATATACTGACCAAATAAAGAAAGCACGTCGTGCATGGTTCTCCATCAGACAAAAACTGTGTTCAGATGGGTCCCTTCCTACTTCCATATTACTTAAATTATATCACAGCGTTGTTAAACAAATTGCTTTATATGGAGTAGAGATATGGGGTACACATATAATTACTAACAGTAACATATCTGTTGATAAATGGGATAAGCTACCAGTAAACAGACTTACAACTGACATAAGTAAATCAATACTCAACCTACCACGACATGCCTCTAATATCGGTTGTTTGTCTGAGCTGGGCGTTTTTCCTTTGTCTATAGATATTTACCAAAGAATTTTAAATTACTTTAAACGATTTTTATTGACCACAAATCACACACGATTAATCAATAGTTTCATTTTAGATTATCAAATTTCACAGAAGACAACATTTAATAAAAAAACTATCTTGGTCCTATTGCATTCGCACAATAACAGATTACTTTCATCTAACTCCTAATGATTTAAACAAACATATCACAAAAACAACTTTAGAGGATAAATTTATCAATCTGTTTTTAAAAATGACAGATCAAATTACAGGCAGTACATCACCCCACAATTGCGAACATATGGCCAAATCAAACCTGACTTTAATGAAGTTCCAACATATTTAAAAGTTGTTTCAAACAAAAAACACAAAATTGCTTTAACTTCTCTAAGACTAAGTGTTCACCATCTTAATATAGAAAGAGGTCGCTATACTAAAACCCCTGTAGAACAACGCATATGCAAGTCTTGCTCCTTAAATACAGTCGAAAATGAAGAACACTTCCTAATAAAATGTCCCTATTATAATAATGAACGCCTATTAATACTGTTTCCCATTTTAGATGCTTGTAACCAATTAAACTTAAAGACAATGATGAATCCTCCTTGCAATATTGCAAAAACCATAGCATATTATATTCACACATGTTTTGAGAAACGTATATCAGAGTAACTACGTACATTACCTACGATTTATTAATCTAGTATACATGTATAATACGTTATATTGGTAAATCTTTTCTTGGTTTTAACATATTTTGTATTATGATAAACATATATTTTGTGAATTAAAATGCCAATATAATTTAAAATGTTTAATTGCATACTGTTCCTTTTGTACATACAGACTACCATATTGTTATTATTATTGTTTCCTAATTTGCATGAACAATAGATATCATTTACCTTACTACTTATAACGTTGAAACATTGTTTATGTATGTTGTATGCTGCCCTTAATGGGTGTATCTATGCAATAAAAAATCTTATCTGTAGATCTAAAAAGCTATAATATAGTGGGAGTTCACGTTCGATGACGTCAGGTACCAAGCAAGTGACATTTGAATAATAATAATAATAAATAATAATAATAATAATAATAATAATAAATAATCATCGCGTCATTTTACAAGGTAGCAAATTAGGCCAGAGGTCTTTTTCCAATCTGGCCCTTGGCACAGATCGTGCGAATGATTTCGATCATTACTGCAGGAAGAAACCGAAGAACTCGGGGGAAACCTGCCTGATCGGACGGGAGACCGAATATCCCTCTCACTTACAACGATAAAGTTCTTGCCCTGAGCTGGGATTGAACCCTCGTTTGTGATATCACTCATATCAGTAAGCGTTTGCTCACAATTCCTGTTACAACTGCGGAATGTGAAAGAGGGTTTAGTACAGACACATTATACATAGAGCGTATTGGTCCGCAATTCATTAAAAACCAATACGCTCTGTAATTTAATGGTACTCAGCAGTATGAGTATTGGAAAGGTGGTTTCCCCGGATTTTGGAGAAGGATATTGTAATTTGTAATAGACTATGCATATGTACAGTATATATGTAAATAAAAATGTTAGACAAAGTACTGAAAATTTTTAATATTTTGGGGCGGAAGAAATATATGGCTTAAAAAATAAAAATAAAAATTGGCGGAAAAAAATGGAACCCAGAGTGAGCACTGCCTCGTTGCATTGGTGAGAATCCGCCTCTCTATTGCCACGGCTATCCGACCAGAATTTGACCTGATAACGTCAGTCATTCGATTAGCCGCGATGCTTTTTAAAATCTACTTTAGTTTTGCTTTGATTTATATCGCTGGTAATGTCTACCCGCAGTCAAAAGGTCAAACGCTCGATTCTTAGGATTGGCCGACCCAATGACGTATATATATAGTAGTATACGTCATTTGGCCGACCCCTCATTTCGGCCAGTACAGGAGTTAAAAAACAAGTCTTCCAGCTCCAAATGTAGTAAAGACAAGTAAAAAACGAAATTTTGAACTATAAAAAAAGAAACGAAATTGGATATGTCATTTAACAGATTTGACCACTATGCCATCCCAAGTATAAGCCCAAGAATTATAAACCACAGGAATCGGGCCTTCTAATCGTATATTCATACATCATACCGAACTAGACAATAGGCCTACATAATAAAAAAAAAGAACAGGGATGCAATGCCTGTTGAAGCCTTGATTTTACTTGCTCTCGCTTCGGCTCATTTTTTTCCAACAATTCGTAATGTCAGGCAATCTAATCTTTGTCGATTGACTCAAATATGTTTTTTTTTCTAAATACTCACCACAAAAAGATACCATGGCCACTGGTTTCCAATACAGTATTTACATTATTTTCGTTCGTTAACGTTTGTCATGTAGGCCTATCAATCGTAAAATGTTTATTTTGTCTTACATATTAGACTTATCCACTTTAATAACGAGACACCGAAGAAAGTAGTATAAAGTTTATTCATAAAAAAATCAATGACAAAACAAGTGATAAAAGATCGTGGCCAAACTATAAGTTTAGAAAACTACAATTTATGACTTTTTTCTTCGCTTGATTCTTTCAGGTGCGGATTCTCTCACCACAATGTTATTTTATTGCTAGTTTTTTTTAGGGTTTAAATGCTGAACCTGAACCCCCCAGGTTGTTTAAAGAAAACTGTTTGTTTGAACCCGCTACGGATACGAGTTTTTGTTGATTGCTTTTCATAATCTTGGTAAGTTCTAATTCCCCTGTTTTCATATATTTACAATCCGATAAATTTAGCATGAATTCTTGATCCCATTTTGATTTCTGTACATGAAAAATCTCGCCACTTCCAGAATTACAGTATGATTTCACGTTATCTAACAATTTCTTGAAATAGTTTAATTCCTGAAAAAAGGTCTCGTCTTGTTTTAATAATGTTAGCTTGAACTTTTTAAGGAAAAATTCATATAATGTGACATCAAGATTCGAAAATTGTTTGTATTTCTGGATTTCATTTTCTGTCAGTTTTACTTCATCTTCATGTCTAGAATCACCGGAAACAAGAGGAGTGTACAGAATGTCTTTTATATGCCAATTTAGCAATCTTTTCATCAAAACAAGCGATTCGTTGAAATATTCAACAACTAGAACCAAATCAAAAAAAGTATCAAGTTTACCTAGAAATCCTTCAAACATAGTCTGGTTTTGAAGATACTTTGGTGGGAATCCAAAATCCCGCACCATTGCGTTTCGTGTGGGTGACGTCATACGCGTGTCATACAGTGCAAGATGGCGAAGATACTCGTGAATTGGATGGACTCGCCTATCCTCGCTCTTTATGCGCTTTAAATAACTCATTTTATACACATTGCGAAAATAATTAAAAGCCGATATAAATCTTGAAACAGGGTCTCGAACAGACGCAATAAATACACTGTTGTCCGGCAACAGTGATTTGAATACTATGTCATTAAAAAAGCAATGGTGGAAGACCATATCAAAAGTCTTATTAAATGGTGGTGGCTGTATCTGCCATGAACGGGGAGATACGGATGATGAGAGATAGTTCGTCCTCAAAGGGAGTGCCACTGTTAGATTACGACTTAGAGCAAAACGACTAAAAATGTTGAACATCGTGGTACTTGCTGTTTTATGTACTTTTAGATAACCAACATGATGAATCTCCTTTCTGTTACCAAAAATACGAACATCGCCAGGTACATCTAAAAGTGACAAAGTTTGTCGATGTTTTAAATGTTGTTCCAACGTCAGATTTTTGTTAAGTTGGGCAAATGGCCTTTTCCACAATTTGTTGACCCTTACATACATTGTCTGTTGTATTAAAACGATGATCCTGAAATTAATTTTTTAATAAGTTAGTTTTAAGCACTGCAGATATGTCGCCAACTTTAATTATAGCATCTATAGCTTTAAAACTTTGCTGCACAACCTGTTAAAGATTTTATTCTGTAGATAAGTGACGGGAATGACTACTCTTTCTAGACAACCTTATAATGTCGTCAGGCCCGAAGCCGGAAACCCAAATTTAGCCGACATAGGGGGGCGAGGAAGATAAATTTCCGACAACAAAAAATCAATGAACGAAGGTCATCGCCGACTGCCGTAAGTAGGAGGAGGGGAGAGCACGAAAATTAGAAGCTGTGAGAGTGAATTTAGGCCTCTATGACATGCAGGTGGCGAATGTGTCGGAAAATTAAGAGTTTCCAGCCGACATTAACTATCTTTCGGCCGAATTTGAGAGGATATGTCGTACTAAAACTCTCTCCCGGCGAAAATGGGAGCATAGCTAACCAGCATTTTTTTTCCGACGCAGACAGAAAAATTCCGATAGGAACGGCCATGGGGGGGGGGGGCTGAATGTCGTTTCTAATTTTAGATGTTCAAATTAGCTGTATATTTGCCAGTTATGATATGTGTTGGATAAAATAAAATTGTTACTATAGTTTAAATGTATGAAGGTATATACATGTACATTATGTGCAGTGTGTATTATATAAATGTGTCAAAAGTATACATAATTAAATTTTGTGTTATGAGTGTTATACAAATTCAATATATGTATTGTTGGTGCAGACTTTTTTAATACATTTATACATCATGTATAGTATTGTAATGCATAAATTATATTTGACAAAGTTAAAAGATGGTGTTTGGTGTACATAAAATGAAAGATAGGTTGCAGGGCAACAAAACATACGCCTCTTGCAGCGTGGTAGTTCGGTCTGGCGTATGCATAGATATCATCAAGGGCAATAACTCTATAAATAATTATCATACATTGTCGCAATTTAATTGTTATGCATCGCAATGATCAAAACAAAGAACATCAATCTATAGAAGATCATTTAACGGGCAAGGGATAAAACCCTATTACAGTGTTCGTAAGGTTCCAAGGTAAACCGCCACATGAATGGAAGACTACTCCATTTATTCCTCACCAAACATCGTCCTTTCCACCTGTCAGTTTAAAGGTTCATTACCACTCTTGTTGTAACTGAATAATATGCCCCAATCTTTATTATGGTCAAAAAAATTGTACTATTTTACAATATTCCTATTATTAATTGATGATACACATTTCATCTTAACACACCTAATTTTAAACAAATGGAAAAATTCAACTAATGATTTGAAATGCCTAACGAAAATCTTTTCAAATGTGACTTGGATTTAAAAATATTTTCGAACCATCTGGACAAGTAAAAGAGGATGTAATGGATAATTTATACAACAGGTAGGACACTTAAACATCTAGTACTTAGAATAAGGCTATATACTATTTATTTTCTGTAGCTGTCAAGCCAGCAAGAGTGTTATTGTCAACACAAATAGGCGAAAGCAATAATATCATTACAAATCAACAAATTCGCTTGTCCGTAGGGGTCTTTAGCAGTGGGTGGAAACCGGGGTGCCCGGAGGAAACCCGCGAGGTTGAGAAGGCGCCCGTATCTCCATGCCACATACGCTCACACCAGGGGCGGTATTTATAAACATTCTAAGAGTTGAAATCAACTCTTAACTGTCAAAAATTACTCCTAACTTTGTAGATTTCCCTTAGACCTATTTATAAAACATTTTACTTTAAGAATTACTCCTAACTTGTTAAAAGTACTCTTATCATGGTTAACATGGCCGTCCGTGTACGCCGCCTAAGAGAGTTTAAAACAAGCAGAGATTTCTTAGTGGAGTACAACAATGACGAGTTGATAAGGAGATATCGAATGGACATGGGTAGGATTCTTTTTGTGACAGATTTAGTTTGGTTAGTACCCAAGTCTTACATTTAGTTAAAAGTAACTCTAAGACCCTTTATAAATATTTCTAGAGAGTAACTTTTAACTAAATGTTGTTTTAGGAAGTCTTAGATTAAAAGTTAAGAAAACTCTTAGAATTTTTATAAATACGGCCCCAGGGCTCGAAACCACAGCCGCAAGCCAGAGGTGGCCGGTCAGCTAGAGGTCGAAGCGCGGAACTCTAGACCACTAGTCCATCCCAATCCCCGTATAGGTGAATAGAGGACTTTCTGAACAATAGGCATTTAAGGGTACGAGTAGGAAACTGTGTGGTTTTCGATGTCGATGAAAGTGTTGAAAAAATTCTAATATTGCATCATGGTTACTGTTTTAAAGTATTTTCGTGCTTGGTTTATATTGAACTTATCTCATCTTTTTACAGAATGCATTTATGTTCAAAAATAAAAATGTTGTGTGGAACACAATTTCTGTCTGAAATTCCACAGTTTTCTGATGTATTATAGTTTTTGGAGAATGCTGCAATACTGGTCTGAAAATGGCTGGAGAATGGCTCACGTCCAGGGGGTGAATAACCCCTCTCTCAGTAACTTCAAAAATGGTCATATAAAGGTTGTGGAGTCCTATGCGAGATGAAGTTGCATTTCAAGATTTAAGTTGTCAACCTTTCGCTGGCTATTTCAAGTGTTATGCTGTTCGTTACAACATACCTTTGTGAATCTGGATTTCCAACGCTGGTTGTGATAAAAGCTAAATACCGGAACAGACTGAATGTCCGAAATGACATGAGATTAGCATTCTCAAACACTGTCCCGAGAAAAAAAAATCGTCTGTGACAATCATCAGGAGTAAATTTCGCACTGAACTGGAAACAACGTATTTTTCATTAAAATATAAATTTGGTGATTATTGAATCTCAACTTCGATCCGTATTCATTCCATAATCAATGTCAATGTTGTCAGGGGGTGCAGGGATCCGTGGTTCATGTCGGTTGGCCATTTTCAAGTTCCTCTGAAACGCCTGGTAGAGTGATTGAAACATCTGGAAATCATGTTTCATGGTTCCAATTTCTAAAGAAATTTCGGGGGAGGGGGGGGGAGAACAATCCCAGATCCTCCTTAACATGCTTCGCGCCTACGTCGCTCTCGGTCAGTAACCTCCTCAAAACTCTGGGGGTAAATGGGTTGGTTGAGAATTCATTTAGGGGTGAGCGGTGAGAAAAGGTTGAGAAACATGGATATAAGGTATATTAACGAGTCTATACTTTGGAAGAGATCGTTAAATGAAGCTATTTCACACACTTTACTGTATATTAGCTGTGTAAAGTATTTTGTGTACTTCTTCTTCTTCTTTTTGGTGTTTAACGTCTGCTTCCACTTAAGTGATATCGTAGACAAGACATCGGAGAGCCGAAGCTGCTTCCTGTTTTTTAGAATATGATTTTGCAATCTTTCCATTTTTGGCCTTAGGCCATGGATTTGGTTTAGTGGGAAGTTCTTCCCTTTATTTAATAAAAAACATATCGTTTGGTAGATGGTCTCTTCTGCTTCTGGATGACATCGGGCCTGGTACGTTCGTGCATTCTTTATGCGCGAACTCTTAGTTTTTCTATTACTGGCACGCGCACGGGCACTATTTTTTTTGTTTTACATGTACCAAAATCTGGGATTTAGCGCGTAGGTACTTTTGAGGTATTAGGTCTGTTAAGCATAACACTTGCCACTGTACCTGTGTATCGCTAATTATAAACCGAATGTTTGAAGACCGTTCATATTTATTACGCACAGAATTTTAAGTACAGTGTTGATTCATGCTCAAATTGTTGCTAAGCAAACCAACGGGATTATTTTCTCAACAGTGTATGAACTTATTCATTGCGATAATATCCTTACACCGAGAGAAAGTATCTAGTCTCGGTGAATATAACCATGGTTGTCTGGTAGAAAATTACTTTTGTATTTTTTGGAACGGTAAACAGTGTTTTTAGAAGCAAACTAACCTGCCGCACATGACGAAGTCATTATACTAATAATAAAAAGGCGAGAACTCTTTTTGCAGCGGAGGCTTATCACTGAGTAATAGGTCAAGGTTAAAACATACAGTACGCGCATCGCGGTGGTTTGATGAAACACGATATTACCGTGTTTTTTATCGTGGAATTTCGTAAATTACCGAGTGAATATCGAGTGACATGATACGACTGACAGAGCAGCCCGGAGTCGAACAATCGCCACCCGAGTTTTCTTCGTCAGCTAGTTTCAAAATGGCGTACAACCAGTGCAAGTGGGAAAAGACGACAATAAAATCAGAAATATGTTATTTATTATTGTCGGACTTATTACATCACTCCTGTCTAACAAATCATAAAGCTGTGGTGTTACGGTGGCGGCATAGTATTTCACCGTAACACCACAGCCACTCTAACCATTTATAATACATCTAACTATCACTCCCTACACATTTCCCCTCGTCTACTTTCCCAAACGTCAACAACACATCTCATACATCCATTTCGCTGATTAACCCTTTTACCCTGTCTACTGGATTGGTAGATGTCATCTTTGTGGGATTAGTTTTTAGGTGCCGGGCCTGTCTTCTCGTGACCTCCCCTTACTCCACTATCCCACTTTATAGGTTTGGTATCTTTTTTTTTTTGGCAGAATAGTGTTTAGATGCCGAGCTCGTCTGATCATGACTCCCTCTTACTCCACTATCCCGCCAGTTATGCAGATGTTATATTGGGTTTTTTTGTTAGTATAAATAAATTAAAAATAAATAAATTAAAGGAAATAAATGGAAATAAAAGGAATAAACTACAGTAAATAAAATAAAATAGGTAAAGTAAAGTAAAGTAAAGAAAAATAAATAAATTAAAGTAAATAGATGCAAATTTAATAAATTAAGAATATTCATAATAATAGATAGAAATGAGTTAATTGAATAAGTAATAAGATAAAAATAAATTTGCAGGATGGTTGGGCTTCCTTCGTGAGGACGTTTTTACTCAACCACCCTACGTTGTATTTTGTGTACTAGTCTTATAGCCTTTATAGGTGTAGATATGTGATATAAAGTTTATTAATGAGTCAATATGTACTAAATGTGTAATGTTTATTAGCTGTGTAAAGTATTTTGTGTACTGTAGTGTTCAGTAGCGGATTATCATTGAGGCTGATGAGGCTGCAGCCTCAGGCCCAAAGATTTTGTAAAAAAAAAATTTTGTATACTTGTCTGATACGATTAAAAACACGTAGACAATGGATGTTAGGGGGTTGGGTTTAGGCCCAACGGGAATCAACATAGGCCCTGACCCGAAACTAATTAGGCCCACGCCATTTTAAACAGGCCCTCCAGCAATTGCCGCCTCAGGCCTTGGTGAAGCTTAATCCGCCACTGGTAGTGTTATTGGTGTAGCTGTGTGATATAAAGCTTATTAATGAGTCAATGTGTACTAAATGTGTAATGTTTATTAGCTGTGTAAAGTATTTTGTGTACTGTAGTGTTATTGGTGTAGCTGTGTGATATAAAGCTTATTAATGAGTCAATATGTACTAAATGTGTAATGTTTATTAGCTGTGTAAAGTATTTTGTGTACTGTTGTGTTATTGGTGTAGCTGTGTGATATAAAGTTTATTAATGAGTCAATATGTAGGCTACTAAATGTGTAATGTTTATTGTGTATTAGCTGTGTAAATTAAGTTGTTTGTGTAGGCTACTATAGTGTTATAGGTGTGTGATATACATGTAAAGTATATTAACGAGTCTTATGTGAGTAAGATGTGTGATATAAAGTTTATTAATGTACTAAATTTAATGTGTATTCTCGGTGGCCGAGAAAAATTATCCAGATTTTTCCGGCGTTGTTCTCCCTTGTCAGTGATGCAGGACGTAGGGTCTGACAAGGACAGATGTCTAGTCGTTTGGATTGGACGAAAAACCGAGGTCCCGTGTACACATTTGCGTGCACGTAAAGTATCTATGTGTATAAGCGTAGCGTGTGTGATGGGTTTATTTAACGCCCGTTTTCATCACTTAGATGGAAGCGGACGTTAAATAAAGCTATTTCACAAGCTAAGTGATGTCGCCGACTGGGTGTAGTTGGTTCGTTCGTTTCCGGAGTTTAACCTCCATTTCCACCAAGGGTGACATCCGTCTAATCTAGGTGTATTGAAGGGTATTAAAGAAACATTATGGAACATTAGATAATGAGTTAGCAGTTCTCAATATATAGTTCAGCTCTAAACGTCGGTCTCATTACACTCACCCTGAACGTTCAGGGTTTGTCCCATTCAATCAATGTCGAAAAAATTGGAGAACAGTCAATTTTGCTGGACAACTTTTTACTGCTAACCGACGGGGTGTCAATCCGTGTGAAAGCATGTACAATGTAACGCCTGTACATTGCGTTTCGTCTTGTATGACCGACATTCCTGAATATGGACGTTGACCTGCAGTTAGAGTGCCATGGCGGGGAAATGTAACTTGATGGGAGGGGACGTATTTTTAACAGCGTGTTGTGTCGCTCATACTGTCTCATAGCGAAGTAAGCAAGGTCTTATTTTGTCACTAAGATGTTCGTTTACACTGTACAGGCGCCCACACGGATTGACACCCCATCGTTTGGCAGTGAAAAGTTGCCCAGTAAAATTGACTTGGGTTTCAATTATTTTCGACATTGATTGAATGAGGCGGTCCCTGAACGGTCAGGGTGAGTGTAATGAGACCGACGTTCAGAGCTGAACTATTCTCAATATAGCAGTTAAAAACTAGATAAAGGCAATTTGTTGAAAATTCATCCACTCTGCGAATCAAGAATTAAGCGATTGAAATTTCGGCCTCGCCGCAATCATCATAATTAAAGTCGATACGATAAAACACATAGTCTCGATTATACATTTAATGATTTAATCATTGGAGTTACATTATTCAAGAGCCAAATCTGTGTATCGCAGGTCTTAGTTAAGGCTTCAGATGTTATAGAAATTATCAATTAGATCTTTTTTTAGACAACATGACCAAAATCAACTCTGTAGACCCACGGATGGCTAGGCTACAGCTTGGAAATTTAATAGGAATTCACTGATCAAATATGGCGCCCCAAGCTCCGTAAGTTCATCGTTATGTTGACGTCATTATCCGGAAACTGTCCATAAAAGGCAGTGTTGATCGAGGCTATTTCCGCGTCATTAGATACCGTTTTAACATGGCAGACAGCGCTTATGTAGGTGGAGTTAACGCCTGTCACTCAAACGATCGAGAGAATTGTCGGAGAGGGTGAAGATGCATTTTGCCCCCATTTCTAGTCAAATATAAAAACGCAGATAACTCGGTTCAGAATAAAGTAATTTGACTGAATTTTTTTAATACATTCGTCTTTCATCATGTATTTTTGAACTGTCATAGCAAAAATGGCCAACTCTTTAGAAAAATATCCCATAATGTAACTTTAATGAAAGCAAATCGGATACTATCATCGCGCTCTTTTTATAACGGCAAATGTATCGACATGATATAAAAAAAACTGTTCCAAAATACTTACGCGAGGACCATCATATTTAGACAGCCGAAAACGACCCATTTTTTCTTTTTAAATACAGCAGCTAAACTGATGTGCACAGTTCTGGATTATAGACATAAAAAACAAAAGATATTCTACTTTAAATAGTGAGTGATAGAGGCACGGGGGTGTACTTTTCTCTTTTCGGTTTGGACAAACGCTTACTATGAATGTGAATGCCTACGTATATTGCCTTTTAAAATAATTATTATCGAAGTTAGTCAAGGTATTGGTGTAATGGAAAAATACAAGAAGCTTTATAGCTATCACTCGCTGACTTTGTGGTAGTATCCCCCCCCCCCCCCCCCTACTAAAATAAATCCCTGATGTCCCCAGACCTCAGCCCGGAAATTAAAAAAAATAACACTCATTAAGTACATGCCCATCTTTCTTTCGTAAGCCATTGAGAAAAGAAATTGCCTTACCTAACCTGAACGAAAACATTAATTTTCTAGATTATATCATGAATGCCTTCGGGTCCATTTAGTAAGAACATGTATAAAAGACTTGTGTGGAAGTTAATATCGAACATTATAGGCCCTACTGTAGATTTCTATTGAACTTACGTATACGTGGCCATCACTTATGCTTCGTGAAACCTATTCCTGGATAACATCGGTAACTCGACCATACAAATAGAATTCAGAATAATAAAGGAGTGACTATATACTATTGATTGATATATTGTAATATATATTTATACAACACACCTGTTCTTTACTAAGTTCTGTTGTTTTACTAATTACATCCTTTCATACCTCATTATTATTTGCCCCCATCCCGCCTTTCGTCCGTCACAATAATGCTGTAGGCGTTTATTGGGTGCAGATTGTTTTGTTTGAGTTTGATGGTGAACATGTTCTGCTTAGGCTAAGCAGAGATTAGCAATTTGGGACACGCTAATTTTGATTCTAGTGAATAAGAGTGGGGGTTATGGAACTTCGTGTAATTATAGTTAATTAAAAACTAGAAACTACCTGCCCGCGTGGCCTAATTCAAGGAAATTTTCTCGTACCACGTCCCTCTGGCAACGTTAATTCTAGGAGGCTTAGATATATTTTTTTTTCAAAATACATGGCCTCTAGCGTCAAATTGATGTATATTTCCGGAAAATCAACGAGGTCACTGCCAAAACACATAAACCTATAATAACTCTGATTCAAATTTTCAAAAAAGGATGGGCCTCTCTTCAGTGATGTGATACCTGACGCGCCTTCTTGCTCAAATTAAAAATGTCCGAGGGCGCGTCATTTAAATTTCCAGATAAAGGTTTTTGCTCATCAGAGCACCGCGGACACACAGGTACGAGCCGAAGGGGGCTCACCTTCCAGGAAAATTGAGAAAATTGACATCCGCAAACCCATTTTCCAAGCATTTCAGACCAAAGCGAAGAAAGCAAATTTTTGGTTTCCTGATCTTATGAAGAACTACATGTAGGCCTAAGTAGAGGTTAAAAGATGAATTACACGGTTCTCAGTATAAGAGGTCAAACCCATAAAGTTCTTTCCTTGTAGTACACTTCTTTTTTATACGCACCTGTCGATATTGGCATATATCGGACTGTAACTTCATGGATTATGGACCATGATATTCGGTCTCCCGTCCTATCAGGCAGGTTCCCCCTGAGTTCTTCGGTTTCTTCCTGCAGTAATGATCGAAATCATTCGCACGATCTGTGCCGAGGGCCAAATTGGAAAAAGGCCTCAGGCCTAATTTGCTACCCTTGTAAAATGACGCGATTATTATAATTATTATTATTATAAGTAACTAACTTCTGAAAGTGCCTTTTTTACTTCTGAAAGTGCCTTTTCTCAGACCCAAATATGTCCGAAAATATCAGCCAAATAGCTCTTGGAATTGCTACAGATGCAAGGAACAAGGATGTAGCCATGCCAGGCGGCACTATTTTCTGCCGCCAAGTACAAAGAAAAAATCGAAAAAAGCCGCCCAGTCGTATTTTAAACCCCCTCGACTTAGTCCTTCTCTGCGCACAACTCAGCGCTCGAAATTCACCACGGCAAAAGACAAAGCCATGATAAAAGACCACACAAAGTATGTCTGCCAGGGCATTATTTATTTTTGTGTGCCGTAGTAGACACTATCATCCAAATTAACGGCACTCCAATGTTAAAGGTTTAGATGTCGTTAATGGTGTCGTACGTTCGGTTTTACGATCAATTTTGAATGTACTGTTTAAATCTATCCACAATGTCAATGTTTCTTATTTTATCTCTTGCCTGTGTTGATCATGGATTTGCTACGACCCGGTAGTAGGGCTAGGAGGACGATGAGAGCTTTCTCAACTTCTGTTCGACCTGATTGTCATTCCACCGTAATAATAATATAATTTGTGAGACAAAAGTCAAACAAAACAGCGTGTTTTAATTATCAATATCTACCTGTTGTCATAATTCGTTGTACTCAAATAAAACACAAACACCGTTTTAAGAATAGGCCTATATAAATTTGAATATATAAATAGAAATTGATTTGCACTGAAGCAAATAAGACAGCAAATGCTCTAAAATACACCAATAAGGATTGAATTTTCATAAAAGACCACGCCCCCCTCCAAAAATTATTTTGGCACCACTACGCTAGCAAAAGATTGTTTCCACCACTCACCTCAGCGACGTGCCCTCATTTTGCGGCGCCCCCCCCCCCTTTCCGAAATTCCTAGTTCCGCCCCTGGTCTGTCGTTCAGATTCGTGCCCGATTGTACGGAAAATCACGTTTTAAGTTTGTGAACACTGTAGAGGTCACAATTTTGAACCGATTTTGATGAATGCATGTTTTTATTTTATGATCAGTAGTTGAATACCGCGTTTCATCAGTGACATAAAAGTGCTATTTCACTGGCTAGTAGTAGTAGTAGTCCGTGTTGTTTTTAAAATGATTGTAAAATCATAAAAATATAGAACATTTGTCTTTTTGTCGTGAATAACATATTTTATTTCATCTCTAAGAATGAAATATAATTTTTTTCTTTCTCCATGATGAAATAAAATATCGTGTCCTCTCCTTCCTTCTCTTTTTCTGTCTCTTTTTTCTTTATACTTTTAATATTGAGCTTAGGCCCCGATCCGTTTTTGTTCCGTGTACATCTCATTATCATTACTACTTCAGTAAAACTAAAACTTAGTACATATATGTGGTTGTGTTAAATCTCGGTTTCTGTGTCTTAGCAAAGTGGCCACCAGTTTATACTCCGATACGCCAAAATGACCACGTATGTTTTCCACACATGCATGCAAGACAATAGGATTTATACCCAAAGTGACCTCCAGTTGAACCAGATATACGACAAAATTAGACTAAAGACAATGTACCTTTTAAAAAATTTCGAGCCACAAGGGCAGGGGTGTGAGGAACAAAAAAAAAGGCATATTAAGGAAACCAGCGGTCTATAAAGCTATTGTCTGAAATGCGCGAATATCGAAAGTAACTTATATCTTTGGGATATAAACATACATTTTATGTTTCATCAAAATGTGACTTATGTGTAGAACTGAGACTTCTTAACGAGGGGCCGGTCGGACAAAAAATTTTTTTGTCCAATTCGTCTACAAAAATTTTTTTATGGGGGTGGTGGTATTCGACTGGCCATGGAGCGATGATGATCATGTTATATGTGGCCGTATATTTCATCCGAAAATTTCATCGGATTCACGTGACACTGTCGCCCGCAAATTAACTAATTATTAAGCCACCTTCACCCTGTTTGTGGGGATACCCCAGAAACGTTTGTCGATGGTTCTTAACTCCCAAATAAATTCCATTTTAAGGCCTCAGCAAGTTTGATCATAGTTGGTCTGCTGGCTGAATATGAGTCTGAGACACTTTCCTGGTGTTACACATTCCTGGACATTTTTATTAACTCGTATTTTCAGAGATGAAATTACAGAATTGGGATGTCGGAAATGGTCTCAAATTGCGGGAAATTTCCAAAAATTCAAAAATGAATTGTGTCCCGTATGCCTTTGCATGTCCGCTCCCACTTAGTCCCCGTCCCCATAAATCAGATATGCCACCAAATCGCATATTTGGGGTTCATTTTTCGAAATGTTCCAGAGAGAGAGCCACTGGACCCCAGTCCGTGCTCCGCGGTCAGTAAAAGGGGCAGCTCTGACACGGGAGCCAGGGCCGGTTCCAGGCCCCAATCTGCCCCTGTCCATCTCATGGCCATTGTATCTATCACATATTAGGTAATGAGAAAAATGACGGGATATAGCTATATTTATACTTATTCCTTGTGTTCCTTATCCATCAAATAATTCACTGCTATCCGTTAAGTATTGTTTAATGGTCGACAGCAACATATTATTCATTAAGTAGGCTAATATATTGTAACAGGAGGACCGTGAGGGTCGAGTGTTTTTACAATATATTACACATTGTCTGAAGATCGAGGCCATTAAACAACTTAAAATACAAACACATGCACATGCGTTTACAGTGAAATACATGATGTGAGTCTAATAATTCACAAAGTACGATTGGCAACTTACCCGTACGATTATTTGAAATAATGGTACGTCAACATCAAAGGGTGACGACACTTCTGTATTTTAAAGGAGCTAAATCGCTAACATTTGGGACCTTGAAATTGCCAAAGTGGGTCACAACATATATAATACTGTAATATGAATGTATTTAAACTGATTTACAGTCAATCGTTTCCGTTTTTACTCAAATTTCAAATCAGTTATGTTGGGCGACATAGGCCAACAGTCTCAATCGAATAAGAATTTCTAGTGACTGGTACAAAGTGTCTAGCCTCGTTCCTCGAGTCTCTTGCTAGAACTGGGGCTGAAACGCATTATGGTACAAGATTCGTGTACTAATGAAAAGATAGTAAGCTGGCACTGCCAGGCAGGATACGCCCACATTTTCCAGAGATGGATAGAGAACAAGCAAAACCGAAAGTGATTTTTCCTACAATCAAAGTTACAATTTGATATGCGCAAATATCGAAAAGTATCAAGATATTTAGGTTATAAACACGCAATTTAAGTTTCATCAAAATCAAAATTAAAATTGTGACCTCTACAGGTTCCACAACCTTGAAAAATCATTTTTTAACAGTATTCGCGTACAAACAGCAGCCATTTTGTATGGTAATTTTGGTCCTATTTTCCCGAAATTTGAACTCAACCTTCCTTAGCTTTTAACAGTGATATAATTAAACGATTTTTTTAAATCGGATAATAATTGTGACCTCCAGAGAGACCACAAGCTAAACAAAGGCGATTTTGCGTATAATCAGGGCATTAATTCAGGAAGTTACGATCCGATATGCGCAAATATCAAAAGGACCCAAGATCTTTGGGTAATATCCATGCATTTCAAGTTTCGTCAAAATCAAATTAAAACTGGGACCTCTACAGGGTCGACGACCTTGATATGCCATTTTCAACAGTATTCGCATACAAAGGCCATTTTGTATGGTAATTTTGGTCCAATTTTTCCGAAATTCGAACTCACCCTTCCCTAGGGTGTACCGGTGATATAATCTAACGATTTTTTAAATCGGATAATAATTGTGACCTCGCTAGAGGAGCCACAAGCTAAACAAAGGCGATTTAGCGTATAATCAAGGGCCATAATTCAGGAAGTTACGAACCGATATGCGCAAATATCAAAAGAAACCAAGATCTTTGGGTTATATCCATGCATTTCAAGTTTCATCAAAATCAAATTAAAATTGTGACCTCTATAGGGTCCACAACATTAATATACCATTTTAAACAGTATTCGCGTACGATCGGCAGCCATTTTGTATGGCAATTTTGGTCCGATTTTCCGAAATTCGAACTCAACCTTCTTTATGGTGTAACGGTGATATAATCAAACGATTTTTTAAATCAGGTAATAATTGTGACCTCCAGAGGGACCACAAGCTAAACAAAGGCGATTTTGCGTATAATCAGGGGCCATAATTCAGGAAGTTACGATCCGATATGCGCAAATATCGAAAGGAACCAAGATCTATGGGTTATAACCATGCATTTCAAGTTTCATCAAAATCGAATTAAAATTGTGACCTCTACAGGGTCCACAACCTTGATACACCATTTTTTTAAACAGTATTCGCGTACGAACGGCGGCCATTTTGTATGGTAATTTTGGTCCGATTTTTCCGAAATTCGAACTCGACCTTCCTTAGTGTGTAACGGTGACATAATCGAACGTTTTTTCAAATCGGATAATAATTGTGACCTCCAGAGGGACCACAAGCTAAAGTAGGTTATTTTTCGGACAATCAGGGGCCATAATTCATGAAATTACGTTCCGATAGGCGAAAATATCAAAAGGAATCAAGATCTTTGGGTTATAACCATGCATGTCAAGTTTCATCAAAATCAGTTCAAAATTGTGACCTCTATAGGGTCCACACGCTAAAAACGTGATTTTTCATACAATCAGGGGCCATAATCCATGAAGTTTTGATCCGATACATGCCAATATCGAAAGCAGCCAAGTTCTTTTGGGGATAAACCTATATTTCAAGTTTCGTCAAAATCGGACAAGAATTGTGACCTGTAGAGAGTCCACAACCAATTGTGGACGGACGGACGTCCGGACGGACAGGGGCGACAACATAATACGTCCACATGAAAATGTGGGCGTATAAAAATGTTTATTTTGTCTTAAATATTGGATATAAGAAGCCCATCTTTTCCAGGTAAGACCTCATCACCAACATGTTTTCAATGTTGAAGATTTTAGATGATATTGCGTTACGGACTTTGCCCCTTCAAGATCAGTTAAAACAAATGGATGGGGAAGCGGTAAAATCAATAGGGCTTATGCTGTCATTCAAGATCGTAGCCGCCCTGGAGAGCCTAAAACATCCGTACATATTTCAAGGGGCGACGACATAATACGTCCACATGAAAATGTGGGCGTATAAAAATTGTAACCTCTAGAGGGACCACAAGCTAAAAACACGAACAGGGGCTATAATCAAGGCAGTTATCATTCACGAATATAGAAAGGAACCACACATATATTTCAAAACTTCATCAAAATTGGATGAAAACAGTGACATCTAAAGTGTCCTTTTAAGCTAAAAACATGATTTTTCATACAATCAGAGTTCATAATCCATGAAGTTAAGGTCCGATACATGTCACTTCAATCTAATTAAAATACAGATCTATATTTCGTTTCGTTTTTTATACTTTCGATGAACTATAAAAAACGAAACGAAATTGGATCTGTGTTTTAATCAGATTGCATGTCACTTTCGAAAGGAACTAAGATCTTTGCTAGATAGACCTATATTTCAAGTTTCGTTAATATCGGATAAAAACTGTGACCTGATAAAATTTAACTGGTTTTACAATCAAATACAATAGATTGTCAGGCAACGAAACATATGCCCATATTTTACTTTTTTTGGTAATGAAACATTTATAATAATACACTAAAATCTGATTAAAAGTAACAACTCATTATGTAATTATCAGAAAATCATTCGAATTTGTTTGGCTTTGGTAAAGTTTTCCTCAGTGCTAATTTTTTTCCTCCGTGCTAAGGTTTAGTATACAAAACATTTAATATTCTGGATTTAGCCGTTTCAAGTTAACAAAATTTATTGCAACTCAATATTCTTGTTCGTCTCATGACCTTCAACACTGTATAAATTTAAAGTCAATTGGATAGTAACTTTAACCTCTAGAGCATCCACAAGATTTTTTGAAGTGATCAAGGGCCATAAATCTGAAATTAATTATGGGAAATCGCTGAAAAGCAATAGGGTTCTTTGTCTCATGACCTTCAATACTGTGTATAAATTTTAAAGTAAATCGGTTATTAACTTTAGCCATAGAGCATCCACAAAATATTTTGAAGTGATCAAGGGCCATTACTCTGACAACAATTATCGGAAATCGCTGAAAATCATTAGGATGACCTTAAAGGGCCAATCCCGATAACTTTTTGGGGAATAAAACTGCTTATTTTTGTGTTAAAATCATTTAAAACCCATTATCTAAGGCCGATCAACTAACCCGATATTTGTGATACGCTTGTAAATAACTTAAACCTGACAGTCTGCATCTGGAAATTGAGACCTTTGTATTATACAGTATCTGGATAAAGCCAGACTTTTTTCTATAAAAATAATATGTAGGTGAAATTTACCTTTTGTTATCAAGTAACGTACATGGGTCATTCACTGTATAGATCTCTCAAGAAACTCAAATCGTTTATCAGGTCACCCAATGAAAAACATAGGTTGCCAGGCAACGAAACATACGCCCACAGCAGCTAAATCGTCCGGGCAGTCAACAAGAGTTGTCGCATATTTTACTTTTTTCGGTAATGAAACATTTAAAATACACTAAAATCTGATTAAAAGTATCTACTCATTATGTAATTACCAGAAAATCATTGGAATTTGTTTGGCTTTGATAAAGTTCTCCTCCATGCTGTTCAAGTTATCTAAATTCATTGAAACTCAATATACTTGTTCGTCTCATGACCTTCAACAATTTATATAATTTAAAGGTCATGAGATTATTAACTTTAGCCTCTAGAGCGTCCACAAGATTTTTTGAAGTGATCAAGGGCCATAACTCTGACAGTTATTATCGGAAATTGCTGAAAATCAATAGGCTTCTTCATTTTATGACCTTAAACACTGTGTATAAATTTAAAGTCAATCGGTTATTAACTTTAGCCTCTAGAGCGTCCACAAGATTTTTATAAGCGATAAAGGGCCATAACTCTGACAGTAATAATCAGAAATTGCAGAAAATCAATAGGCTTCTTCATTTAATGACCTTAAACACTGTGTATAAATTTAAAGTCAATCAAATTTTAACTTTGGCCTCTAGAGCGTCCACAAGATTTTTTGAAGTGATCAAGGGCCATTACTCTGACAGTTATTATCGGAAATCGATGAAAATCAAGAGGCTCCTTCGCCTCATGACCTTAAACACTGTGTATAAATTTAAAGTCAATCGGTTATTAACTTTAGCCTCTAGAGCGTCCACAAGATTTTTTGAAGTGATCAAGGGCCATAACTCTGACAGTTATTATCGGAAATTGCTGAAAATCAATAGGCTTCTTCATTTTATGACCTTAAACACTGTGTATAAATTTAAAGTCAATCGGTTATTAACTTTAGCCTCTAGAGCGTCCACAAGATTTTTTGAAGTGATCAAGGACCATAACTCTGACAGTTATTATCGGAAATTGCTGAAAATCAATAGGCTTCTTCGTCTCATGACCTTAAACACTATGTATAAATCTAAAGTCAATCGGATATTAACTTTAGCCTCTAGAGCGTCCACAAGATTTTTTTAAGTGTTCAAGGGCCATAACTCTGACAGTTATTATCGGAAATCGCTGAAAATCAATAGGCTTCTTCGTCTCATGGCCTTTAACACTATGTATAAATCTAAAGTCAATCGGATATTAATTTTGGCCTCTAGAGCGTCCACAAGATTTTTTTAAGGGATCAAGGGCCATAACTCGACAGTTATTATCGGAAATCGCTGAAAATCAATAGGCTTCTTCGTCTCATGGCCTTTAACACTATGTATAAATCTAAAGTCAATCGGATATTAATTTTGGCCTCTAGAGCGTCCACAAGATTTTTTTAAGGGATCAAGGGCCATAACTCGACAGTTATTATCGGAAATCGCTGAAAATCAATAGGCTTCTTCGTCTCATGGCCTTTAACACTATGTATAAATCTAAAGTCAATCGGATATTAATTTTGGCCTCTAGAGCGTCCACAAGATTTTTTTAAGTGATCAAGGGCCATAACTCTGACAGTTATTATCGGAAATCGCTGAAAATCAATAGGCTTCTTCGTCTCATGACCTTAACCCTTCCTTAGCGCATAAATATTCCCTGAGGTAGCGCAATATTTTTAGACAAAATGTGCCAAATACTGTATGCATTATTAAAATTAGTCCAGCTAAGTAACTAATGAATATAGAACTTTCAAATTTTCAAGGACTATTTATTACTATCTCAGGTTGTACTTGGCAAGTTTTGACCTACCTCTACTAAGTTGCCATGGTAACCAGGTAATCCAAGATGGCCGCCACTTTTTGAAAAAATCATATTTTTAAGATAATCAAGTGCTGTAGGCTATTAAATATGTATAAAAATAGTGCCAATTGTATAGAATATGGGGCCTAACATGTTTCCAATATTTTAACACCAAAAAAGGGGGATAACATCTAAAATTTCAAAAATAATTGTGTGATAACTAATAAAAGACAGATTTTTCGAGAATTTTTTTTTTCGCACAAAGACTTACAAAAAACATTTATTTTGTCATCAATAAACTTCTACATTGTTTTTTGAACAAAATATATAACTATCTCATTGTGAACAAAGAGAAATATAAAATATGTTATGGGACATGTTAGATCATCGCCAAAACTAACCTCATCTGGGGGGGGGGGGGGGCAGCGAAGGTAGGCGGGGAAGCGACAGGCCGGCTGATCAACTTGCATCGGTCCAGGAACATTGTCAGCTATGTCATCAAACGCCTCATTTTCTGAGCTTTCAGGAGATATGTCGTTTGTCGGTATATCGTATTCACTGCCAAAGCTATCTGGCCCTCCATCTTCGTCATCTGAGCCGTTGAAAATGAAATCTAGGGCGTGTTGAAATGCGTAGTATTTGTTGATATTTTAGTCGGATGTTTTGGCTGTGTAGGACCCGGATGTTGGCTATATTCGGTCGCTAGTAATACTAACACTAGTAACACACTCCCGAGTTAGATTTCACGTGATACAAGGTCATTGAAGCATGCATTGTAAACTCCCGACATTTGTCGGCAGACGCTACCAGCGGTCAAAAACGTTGCCGACAAATGTCGGCAGACGCTAAGGAAGGGTTAAACACTGTGTATAAATTTAAAGTCAATCGAATATTAACTTTAGCCTCTAGAGCGTCCACAAGATTTTTTGAAGTGATCAAGGGCCATAACTCTAACAGTTATTATCGGGAATTGCTGAAAATCAATAGGCTTCTTCGTCTCATGACCTTAAACACTATGTATAAATTTAAAGTCAATCGGATATTAACTTTAGCCTCTAGAGCGTCCACAAGATTTTTTGAAGTGTTCAAGGGCCATAACTCTGACAGTTATTATCGGAAATCGCTGAAAATCAATAGGCTTCTTCGTCTCATGGCCTTTAACACTATGTATAAATCTAAAGTCAATCGGATATTAATTTTGGCCTCTAGAGCGTCCACAAGATTTTTTTAAGTGATCAAGGGCCATAACTCTGACAGTTATTATCGGAAATCGCTGAAAATCAATAGGCTTCTTCGTCTCATGACCTTAAACACTGTGTATAAATTTAAAGTTAATCAAATTTTAACTTTGGCCTCTAGAGCGTCCACAAGCAATTGTGGACGCCGGACGGACGGACGACGGACGGGGGCGACGGCAATATACGACCACATTTCAATGTGGGCGTATAAAAATGACCCGAAATCTTAAAAGGGTTACGTGTCCGGATAAGCAGTGTTGACGTTCACGTCCAAACGACTCAATATTTTCAGCTGATTATTTACAGACAATGTAAGTACACCATGCTTTTATATTTTGGTCCATAAATTTCACAAATACTCGGACTTTAATTTTTGAGAGTCTGTTCTTATCGGGATTGTCCCTTTAAACACTGTGTATAAATTTAAAGTCAATCGGTTATTAACTTTAGTCTCTAGAGCGTTCACAAGATTTTTCAAAGTGATCAAGGGCCATAACTCTGACAGTAATTATCAGAAATCACTGAAAATCAATAGGCTTCTTTGTCTTCTGAACTTAAATACTGTGTCTAAATTTAAAGTCAATCGGATATTAAGTTTGGCCTCTAGAGCATCCACAAGATTTTTATGAAGTGATCAAGTGCTATAACTCTGACAGTAATTACCGGAAATTACTGAAAATCAATAGGCTTCTTCGTCTCATGACCTTCAACACTGTGTAGAATTTTAAAGTCAATCGGTTATCAACTTTAGCCTCTAGAGCGTCCACAAGATTTGTTGAAGTGATCAAGGGCCATAACTCTAAAAGTAATTATTGGAAATCACTGAAAATCAATAGACTTCTTCGTCTCATGACCTTAAACTCTGTATATAAATTTAAAGTCAATTGGATGTTAACTGTAACCTCTAGAGTGCCCACAAGCAATCGTGGACGCTATACGAATGGCTGGACGGACGGGGTCGACGACAATATACGACCAAATTTCAATGTGGGCGTATAAAAAAACTGTTACTTCTATAGGGTCCATAAACTAAAATGTGATTGTTCGTACAATCGGGACATAATCCAGGAAATGAGGGTGCAATATACGCCAATATCGAAAGGAACCAAGATCGTTTGGTAATAAACATACATTGTCAGTTTGATCAAAATCGGATAAATTGTCACCTCTAGTGTCCTTTGTATTATTATACATTTTGTGAAGATGAGCATCACAGAATTAAACCACCATAGGTGTTTTCATGGTAAGGGAATAAACAAGAAATAAAATTTCACTTCATTTCTGAGTTATTTTATGGCCAGAAATCGTCCAGGCCCAGAAGCGTCTCTGACCCAAGAGCTTCCGGGGCCTGGGCAGCCTCTGAACCCTCGCCTAAGGACCTAGGATGGTAGCCCCCCTAATCAAGAATAACTTCTGCCAGTCTTGCTAAAGACATATATTTTTGTACAACTAAGTGCCATAATACATGCCAAGTTAAAAAAAAACCAGAGGCTGCCAGGCAGGATACGCCCACATACAAGAGTTGGATTGAGAACAAGCTAAAAGGAAAGTGATTTTTCCTACACTCAAGGGCCATAATTCATGATTTACAAATCGATATGCGCAAATATCGGATAGAACTAAGATCTTTGGGTTATGAACATGCATTTAAAGTTTCATCAAAATCGGATTAAATTCGTGACCTCTACAGGGTCCACAAATTTGATATATCATATTTAATTTTTACACTATTCGTGTACAAGTGGCGGCCATTTTGTTTTGCAGTTTTGGTCTGATTTTCACAGAATTTAAATTCGACCTTGATTACGGTGTAACAGTGATATAACAAAACAGTTTTTTTTTAAATCGAATAATAATTGTGACCTCCTGAGGGACAAGAAGCTTAAAATGGCAATTTTTTGTATATTCAGGAGCCATAATTCAGGAAGGTGAGGTCCGATATGCGCAAATATTCAAAGGAACCAAGATCTTTGGGTTATAAACATGCATTTAAAGTTTCATCAAAATCAGATTAAAATTGTGACCTCTACAGGGTCCACAACCTTGATATACCATATTTTTACACTATTCATGTACAAGTGGCGGCCATGCTGTCTGGCAGTTTTGGTCCGATTTTCACAAAATTCGAACTCAACCTTCGTAACGGTGTAACGGTGATATAATCAAACGTTTTTTTAAAAATGGATAATAATTGTGAACACCAGAGGGATCACACGCGATTTTTCGTATAATCAGGGGCCATAATTCAGAAAGTTACGATTGTAAATATCGAAAGGAACCAAGATCTTTGGATTATCAATATGCATTTCAAGTTTCATCAAAATCGTTTCAAAATTGTGACTTCTACAGTGTTCACAAGCACAAAAGGGATTTTTCGTGCAATCAGGGGCCATAATCCATGAAGTTACAGTCCAATACACTCCAATATCGAAAGGAACCGAGATAATTTATGGTGATAAACGTATATTTCAAGTTTCTTCGAAATCAGATAAAAATTGTGACCTATAGAGTGTTCACAAACAATTGTGGTCGGACGGACAGGGGCTATGACAATATACGTCCACATGAAAATGTGGGTATATAAAACATATCTTTGGGATATAAACCTATATTTCAAGTTTTGTCAAAATCGGATAAAGAATTGCGATCTGTATAGAGTTTCCACTTACAAAATATTGTGGACGGACACAACAATATATTATGTCCATGTGGAAGGCCCAATTGTGCTTTAAATCATAAGGTCTGTCACAGAGTCAACTTGCGAGGTTTCGATTTCCCGGCTGAACGTGACAAGAAGTAGGGTTGCCTTTCCGATCTCTCTCTCTCTCAATGATAAATCCATGACATTTCTTGACCAGGTCAAGTTGACCTATGACATTATATCACTACAATCTGCTTAGATTATTGAAAGGGTGACAATTTTGATTATTTTGTTAGGACTGGCCAAAATAATCTGCAGGTCAACTCATTTTAATTAATTTTGATTATTTTGTTAGGACTGGCCAAAAGAATGGGCAGGTCAACTCATTTTAGTAGGCAATATCCCTATTTCATATCCTTCCACCTGAAAATCATGTATATTTACCAAAATTTGTCAGAAAATGTAAATTCAAACATTCTTATCTTTGATTCAGACCAAAAAGTCAACAAAAAATGTCATGCCACTGGAGGGGGGACATGGAAAACGAGAGCGCCACAAGCTAAAAACATGTTTTTTTCGTCAATATCGAAAGGAACTGAGATCTTTGGGATATAAACCTATATTTCAAGTTTCGTCAAAATCAGATAAAAATTGTGACATGCAAAGTGTCCACAAACAAAATTTTAAAAGTTAATCGGATTCTTCATTACAATGAGATAGATAAACCCAGATCAAATGTAACAAGAGGTTTGGATTATTGTAGCCGCTACGATAATAACTACATGTAGAATTGTTAGTCAGATGAAAATTTAAGGATGCATTATGTAACAGCTATATCAAGAGTCTAGAGCGTTCAAAAGATTTTTTGAAGTAATCAAGCACCCCCCTCCAAATATTTCGCCACATCCTCAGCCCCTCCAAAAAATTATGTAGCCCACCAAGTTTTATGAGGTGGCTACAGGCCCGGATCAAAGGTCATAACTGACAGTAATTATCGGAAATCGCTGAAAATCAATAGGCTTCTTTGTCTCATAACCTTAAACACTGTATTAACTTCGGCCTCTAGAGCGACGGCAACATTTTTTGAAGTGATCAAGGGCCATAACTCTGGCAGTAATTATCGGAAACCCCTGAAAAGCAATACGCTTTTCATGACCTTAAACACTGTGTATAAATTTAAAATCAATCGAATATTAACTTTAGTCTCTAGAGCTTACACAAACAATTGTGAACGCCGGACCAGGGAGACAACAATATACAACCACATTTCTGTGTTGGCATATAAAAAGTAGCTTTTAAATGGGTAATGAGAGTGGGGGGGGGGGGGAGAGAGGGAGATTCAACACTCACAAGGAGACAGGCCCCCATTAAATTTCGCAAATTGTAGTTCGTCTTTTAATTAATTACCGGTAATGTTTATAAATTTTCAATTGTACTAAAGATAGTAAGCTGGCACTGCCAGGCAGGATACGCCCACATTTTCGAGAGATGGATAGAGAACAAGCAAAACCGAAAGTGATTTTTCCTACAATCAAAGGCTATAATTCATTAAGTTACAATTTGATATGCGCAAATATCGAAAAGTATCAAGATATTTAGGTTATAAACACGTAATTTAAGTTTCATCAAAATCGAAATTAAAATTGTGACCTCTACAGGGTCCACAACCTTGAAATACCATTTTTTAACAGTATTCGTGTACAAAGAGCAGCCATTTTGTATTGTAATTTTGGTCCTATTTTCCCGAAATTTGAACTCAACCTTCCTTAGCTTGTAATGGTGATATAATCAAACGATTTTTTAAATCGGATAATAATTGTGACCTCCAGAGAGACCACAAGCTAAACTAAGGCGATTTTGCGTATAATCAGGGGCATTAATTCAGGAAGTTACGATCCCATATGCGCAAATATCAAAAAGGCCCAAGATCTTTGGGTATCCATGCATTTTAAGTTTCGTCAAAATCGAATTAAAATTGGGACCTCTACCATTTTTCAACAGTATTCGCATACGAACAGCGGCCATTTTGTATGGTAATTTTGGTCCAATTTGTCCGAAATTCGAACTCGCCCTTTCTTAGGGTGTAATGGTGACATAATCAAACGATTTTTTAAATCGGATAATAATTGTGACCTCTAGAGGAACAACAAGCTAAACAAAGGCGATTTTGCGTATAATCAGGGGCCATAATTCAGGACGTTACAATCTGATATGCGCAAATATCGAAATGAACCGAGATCTTTGGGATATATCCATGCATTTCAAGTTTCTTCAACATCAAATTAAAATTGTGACCTCTACAGGGTCCACAACATTGATATACCATTTTAAACAGTATTCGCGTACGATCAGCGGCCATTTTGTATGGCAATTTTGGTCCGATTTTTCCGAAATTCAAACTCAACCTTCTTTAGGGTGTAACAGGGATATAATCAAAAGATTTTAGAAATCATATAATAATTGTAACCTCCAGAGGGACCACAAGCTAAACAAAGGCGATTTTGAGTATAATCAGGGGCCATAATTCAGGAAGTTACGATCCGATATGCGCAAATATCGAAAGGAACCAAGATCTATGGGTTATAACCATGCATTTCAAGTTTCATCAAAATTGTATTAAAATTGTGACCTCTACAGGGTCCACAACCTTGATATACCATTTTTTAACAGTATTCGCGTACGAACGACGGCCATTTTGTATGGTAATTTTGGCCTGATTTTTCCGAAATTTGAACTCGACCTTCCTCAGGGTGTAACGGTGATATATTTGAACGATTTTTTAAATCGGATAATGATTGTGACCTCCAGAGGTACCTGAAGCTAAAATAGGTGATTTTTCGGACAATCAGGGGCAATAATTCAGGAAATTACGTTTCGATAGGCGCAAATATCGAAAGGAACCAAGATCTTTCGATATACCATTTTATAACAGTATTTGCGTACACACGGTGGCCATTTTGTATGGCAATTTTGTTCCGAATTTTCCGAAATTCGAACTCAACCTTTCTTAGGGTGTAACGGTGATATAATCAAACGATTTTTTAAATCGGATAATAATTGTGACCTCCAGAGGGACCACAAGCTAAACAAAGACGATTTTGTGTATAATTAGGGGCCAGAATTCAAGAAGTTACGATCCGATATGCGCAAATATCGAAAGGAACCAAGATCTTTGGGTTATAACCATGCATTTCAAGTTTATCAAAATCGAATTAAAATTGTGACCTCTACAGGGTCCACAATCTTGATATACCATTTTTTAACAGTAATCGCGTACGAATGGCGGCCTATTTGTATGGCAATTTTGGTCCAATTTTTCCGAAATTCAAACTCCACCTTCCTTAGGGCGCAACGGTGATATAATCAAACGTTTTTTTAAATCAGATAATAATTGTGACCTCCAGAGGGACCACAAGCTAAACGAAGGTGATTTTGCGTATAATCAGGGGCCATAATTCAAAAAGTTACGATCCGATATGCGCAAATATAGAAAGGAACCAAGATCTTTGGGTTATAACCATGCATTTTAGGTTTCATCAAAATCGAATAAAAATTGTGACCTCTACAGGGTCCACAACCTTGATATACCATTTTTTAACAGTATTCGCATACACGCGGCGGCCATTTTGTATGGCAATTTTGGTCCAATTTTTCCGAAATTTGAACTCAACCTTCCTTAGGGTGTAACGGTGATATAATCAAACGATTTTTTGAATCGGATAATTATTGTAACCTCCAGAGGGACCACAAGCTAATCCAAGACGATTTTGCGTAGAATCAGGGGCCATAATTCAGCAAGTTACGATCCGATATGCGCAAATATCGAAAGTAACCAAGGTCTTTGGGTTATAACCATGCATTTTAAGTTTCATCAAAATCGAATTAAAATTGTGACCTCTACAGGGTCCACAACCTTGATATACCATTTTTTAACAGTATTCGCGTAGGAACGGTGGGAATTTTGTATGGTAATTTTGGTCCGATTTTTCCGAAATTTGAACTCAACCTTCCTTAGGGTGTAACGGTGATATAATCAAACGATTTTTTGAATCAGATAATTATTGTAACCTCCAGAGGGACCACAAGCTAATCCAAGACGATTTTGCGTAGAATCAGGGGCCGTAATTCAGAAAGTTACAATCCGATATGCGCAAATATCGAAAGGAACCAAGATCTTTGGGTTATAACCATGCATTTTAAGTTTCATCAAAATCGAATTAAAATTGTGACCTCTACCATTTTTTAACAGTATTCGCGTACGAACGGTGGCCATTTTGTATGGTAATTTTGGTCCGATTTTTCCGAAATTTGAACTCAACCTTCCATAGGGTGTTACGGTGATAAAATCGAACGGTTTTTAAAATCAGATAATAATTGTGACCTCCAGAGGTACCACAAGCTAAAATAGGTGATTTTTCGGACAATCAGGTGCCATAATTCAGGAAATTACGTTCCGATAGGCGCAAATATCGAAAGGAACCAAGATCTTTGGGTTATAAACATGCATGTAAAGTTTCATCAAAATCGGTTTAAAATTGTGACCTCTATAGGGTTCACAAGCTAAAAACATGATTTTTCGTACAATCAGGGGCCATAATCCATGAAGTTTTGATCCGATACATGCCAATATCGAAAGCAGCCGAGATCTTTGGGGGATAAACCTATATTTCAAGTTTCGTCGAAATCGGGTAAGAATTGTGGCCTGTAGAGAGTCCACAAACAATTGTGGACGTCGGACGGACGTCCGGACGGACGGACAAGGGCGACGACATAATACGTCCACATGAAAATGTGGGCGTATAAAAATCACATTTTTTAGCTTGTTGTCCTTCTAGAGGTCACAATTTGTTTCAGACTTGAGTCGCCCCTTGTACACAACTAGTGTAAAAGTATGTAATAACAAGGTTGTGGACCCTCTATAAGTCACAATTTTTATCTGATTTTAATGAAACTTAAATTAATATATGTTTATATCCAAAAGATTTTGGTTCATGCATTATTGATTATGGCCCCTGATTGTACAAATATCACATTTTTTTTAGCTTGTTCTCTGTCCATGGACCCGATCTCTTGCAAAGTGTGGGTGTTTCTTGTATGGCAACCACTTGTTCATTATGTTATTTTAAATTTGAACAGAAATCATTAGTGGAGACTGAATTTAATATTTGTTCCCTAGCTATTCAAAACATAATCAAATCTATTAACTGATTTATTCCATGAAAATAGACAATTTTTATATTAATGGTCAATAATTTACGATAGATCTATCTGTGTATTCAAAAAAACCAATGAATTATTATTTAAATTTAAATCACTTTTATAATTCTTCTTTTTCATTTGTTAATACAGTTTCATCATTAGGGTCGGTTTCCTTATTTTCATTGACATTAGCTTTATTATCAACTTCTGTGTCTGTTTTATTTTTATCTTCACTTTCCGCATCATCTTCTGCGTCTTTATGGTCCTCATCTTGGGGTTTATCAGTGCAACTATAGGACCCTTCATTATTAACACACTCCTTGTTTTCATCACAAGGATTATTTCCATCAACTTTACATTCATCGATATCCATGCAAGTCTCATCTATTATTTCATATCCATCTTTACATTCATCACACCCCTGTGGACCCGATTCCCAACATGTCAATTTACAGGATTCATGACATTTAGTGCACACTGTGTGTGTATCATTTTTCATTTCTTCAAAATAACCATCAGTGCATTCATTGCATAATTCCCCTTTGTATCCACTATGACAGCTACATGTCCCTTTTCCTTGTCGTGTTCCTCCCCCATCGCAATCTCCATTACCAGTACATGGACGCTCTATACCTCCTAAACAGGTAGAACACTCAGGTCCAAAAGTATTTCCAGGGCAACAAGCTTTAATATTTTTTATACATAACCATGTATAGAGGTCTATATTATTATTTTTTCCAAACTCTTTATACCAAAATGTCTCAATAAGTTCTTCATGTTCTTCTAACATGTGATGACATTCCTTGTCACCACCTTTACAAAGATACTCCATGACTTCTACTAATCTTATTTCACTTTTCGCATATGAACCTAATGATTTCTCCTCCCAGTTAGTATTACCCCCACCATAGTTAGATTTTGCTGTCTCTTTCATCCCTTTAAAGAAGTCATCTGCTATAGTTTTACACACTGGGCACTTGTAAAGTTTTGCACCCTCGCATGATCCTAGGAATATTAAACTAAAGATAAATATTAATCTGAGCTGAAGAAATAGAGTTTTGGCGTGTGACAGTCCAAGAAATTGTTTCAAATAACTTTTCTTCTTCCAAAGCCTCCATCTATACTGGTAGTTACTGTATAATTCCGGCAAAACCATAATTGAAATTGTGTTTTTATTAGCTTAGGGTTGTGGCTGGAATGTGTGAAGAAATGCATTACCGGTACATGTCTACAATAATTAATAGCTCTTCGGAATTTATATATATCAAACACTTTTCACCTGGAAACTGAGGAAGTCGGCTGCAGGCGCACAGTTACACCTGAACTCATGCAGCCTACACAGCACATGAAATAAAGCTTTAAAAAATGTAAACAAAACACCATGAAATGGCTGCTGTGTCAATTCTTTAGCAAAATCATCAATTTTGTGGAACCGTTCTTGATTTCTTTCGGTGACCTACGACTTTCGTTTTAGTTGATACACGTGTAAAACTGTCAGCCTATCAATCGTTTGTCCACCCCATAAGTGCCCGATTTCCCAGTAAGAAACGAAATAGAAACTAGCTGGACTGGTTAAAAACGACTACAACTTTTTAATGCATTCGAATTACATCGTTTATAGATGTTAAATCCATAGATATCCTATAATCGCTAACATTTGGGACCTGGATATTGACAATCTGTTTTACAAAGTTAAAGACATCAAGATGACCATATTCCTGAAGCAACGGCCCGAGAAATCCCTCTCTGGCCATTGCTGGATTCGCTTCGGATTCTTGACATTTAAGTAAATGTGTCTATTCTTCTCGTTCAATCAAATCTACTACTTACGTACAGTAACATGACATTCCGTCGTTTAATCTTGGGTCTTCCTTAATATTTTGGACAAAGGTTTAAGTTATTAAAAACGTTGAAAGTCTGTTCGTTACCATACCGTAGTGTTTACTTTAAGTCAATACCGATAGCCTCGTTTGTCACGCAATTAGTTTTGCTGCAATATCCTGCTATGCGCTGGTTATTAATATAGCATAAAAAAACGTGCAGCCATGACGTAACGTTACGTAAACACAGTTGTCCTAATTAAACGTCTTGTTTTAAAGGTAATACCTTTGTAACGAATTCAGTGATTGGTCAGTAATAGGACCACTGGCCAGTCATAATTAGTGACAATAATACCTACTCAGTCCAGCAGGGAGTAGTCAGATTAGCTCTAATCAAACGGAACACTGCGAGGAGGATGCAAGATGACTGACCTTTCGCAAAAGTTCAATGGGTGACGTCACATTCTAATGTTTACCCAAGGATCTTTATGGCATCCATAACGTCAAAAAAGATTACCTTTGTACCTATTTAAGCTAGATATGGAATATTTGTTATCCAGATATACTTCAAACACGTTCATTTATCTTCTTATACTTAAAAAAAAAAGTTTGATAATTTAATTTCTCCCAGGAAAAAAGTTAATATTTTGGCTAATTAAGATGCAAAGATGTCATCATTGAAAAAAGTACAGTTCTATGATGTCATCTTTATCAATGATACTAGCGGCCAAGCGAATATTCACTGCGGGATCAGTTTGTCGCCGAATAGGTCGCCTAATTGTGTTCGGTAAAAGCCAAAGGCATCATTTTGCCCGAAGCAGTTACATGTTATGTAAACAACGTACGAGCCGTTGAGCCACTGACTGACGCTACGCGAAGTCATCGCACGTGTTAAAGACAGTGATCTGAGACAGATAATTCGTAAGTAATTCCCTGTATTGTTGGGGACACCGAACACACTTTGGCGACCAATTCGGCTAGCGAGCTATTCAACCAATCCAGCTGGCAACCTGTTCGTTAGCAACCTATTCAGAATAAATTCAAAAGTCGCCCAAACTCATCTATTTTATCAACTAATAAAATCCATCGTAACGTCTACCAAACGAAAGTAAAATATATTGTTATTTTAAAGTGAAAGAACGGTAATATTCCGAGTCAAAATTCGGGTCATCGTACAAACTTCTGAGCATCCAGCTATATATATTCTGAAAGGTTTTTTAATGGGCTTTCTAAATAGTATTAGTAAATATAGTTCAATATTTTAAATACAAAGATAGGCCGGTATTGTTTTCGAAGTCAAAATTCAAGTCATCGTACAAAATTCTGAGCATCTAGCTATATATATTCTGAAAGGTGGTTAAATAAGCTTTCCAAATGTTATTAGTAAAAGTTGGCACAATCGTATTAAAGGGGTGCGCTCTCATCCTAAACGTCGCCAATTTTTCAATATTTTAAAGGGAAAGAACGGTAATATTCCGAGTCAAATTTCGAACCATCGTACAAAATTCAGAGCATCCGGCTACACATATTCTAAAAGGTGATTAAATAAGCTTTCTAAATATTATTAGTAAAAGTTGGCACAATCATATTAAAGGGTTGCGCTCTCATCCTAAAAATTGTCAAATTTTCAATATTCTAAATGTAAAGATAAACCTGTACTTTTTCAAAGTCCAAATTCGGACCATCGTACAAAATTCTGAGCACCCAGCTCTATATATTCTGAAAGATCATTGAATAAGCTTTATAAATATTATTAGTAAAAGTTGGCACAATTATATTAAAGGGGTGCGCGCTCATCCTAAATATAGCCACATTTTCAATACTCTAAATGTAAAGAACGTAGTGAAAATTCGGACTATCGTACAAAATTCAGAGCATCCGGATATATATTATTCGAAAGGGTGATTAAAGTTACATTATTCAAGATATAGATAAGAACTAGCCATTCTTGATATACTAGTTCGAAAGTAGATGATATAAAATGAATAATTTGAAAATTTCATTCAAATTACTCTATTGCAAGCGAAGATATTGGCATTTAAAGATTTGGCCGACCTGTGCAATAATTTCCACCACGGTCCTGGTTGATCAAAGCTATGACTCGAAGCGTCGGTGCGCGCCATATTTGATTTATCACTGAAACGTTTGAATCTGTTTAATATCGGAGCAATCTGATGCCATTCAAAGTTGATTAAGGCCTGGATCAGTTAATTAATGTCTAATTAATACTTTAGAAAACATTTCATGCCCAAATAAAGACCTGCACTAGGCAGATTTAGCTCTTGAATAATGCATGTTTAAAAAAGCTTTCTAAATATTATTAGTAAAAGTTGGCACAATCGTATTAAAGTGGTGCGCTCTCATCCTAAACGTCGCCAATTTTTCAATATTTTACATTTAGAATATTGAAAAAGAACGGTAATATTCCGAGTCAAATTTCGGACCGTCGTACAAATTCAGAGAATCCGGCTATATATATTCTAAAAGGTGATTAGATAACGATAGGCCTGTCATTTTTTCAAAGTCCAAATTCGGACAATCGTAAAAAAAATCTGAGCATCTAGCTATATATATTATGAAAGGTGATTACATAAGCTTTCTAAAATATTATTAGTAAAAGTTGGCACAATTATAAATTATATTAAAGGGGTGCGCTCTCATCCTAAATATTGCCAATTTTTCGATATTCTAACGAACGATAGGCCGGTATTTTTTTCAAAATCAAAATTCGCACCATCGTACAAAATTCAGAGCATACGGCTATTAGATACGAAAAGGTGATTCAATAAGCTTTCTAAATATTATTAGTAAAAGTTGGCACAATCATATTAAAAGGGTGCGCTCTCATCCTAAACATAGGCAATTTTTCAATCTTCTAAATGTAAAGAACGGTAATGTTCCGAGTCAAAATTCAGACCATCGTACAAAATTCAGAGCATCCGAATGCGAAAAGGCGATTAAATAAGCTTTCTAAATATTATTAGTAAAAGTTGGCACAATCGTATGAAAGGGGTGCGCTCTCAACCTAATCATAGCCATTTTTTTCAATATTCTAATTGTAAAGAACGGTTATATTCCGAGTCAAAATTTAGACCATCGTACAAAGTCAAAAGTCAGAGCACTCGGCTATATTCGAAAAGGTGATTAAATAAGCTTTGTAAATATCATTAGTAAAAGTTGGCACAATCATATTAAAGGTATGCGCGTTCATCCTAAAAATTTTCAATATTCGAAATGTAAAGATAAACCTGTACTTTTGTCAAAGTCCAAATTCGGACCATAGTACAAAATTCAGAGCATTTAGCTATTCGGAGAGGTAATTGAATAAGCTTTCTAAATATTATCAGTAAAAGTTTTAGATGTAAAGATAGATCTGTATTTTTTTTGCGAAGTCGAATTACGTACAAAATTCTGAGCATTCCGCTATATATAATATGAAAGGCAATTGTATAAGCTTTCTAAATAATATTAGTAAAAGTTGGCACCATTATATTAAAGGGGTGCGTTCTCATCCTAAACGTCGCCAACTTTTCAATAGTTTAAAGTGAAAGAACGGTAATATTCTGAGTCAAATTTCGGAGCAAAGTACAAAATTCAGAGCACCCGGCTATATATTCTTAATGGTGATTAAATAAGCTTTCTAAATATTATAAGTAAAAGTTGGCACAATCATATTAAAGGGGTGCGCTCTCATATCCTTAATGTAGTAGGGAATTGGGTTTTGCGCATGCGCCTTGTATGGACGTGTGTTGTTGGAGCTCTACAGACTTTTCCGAAATTTTACTAATTTTCCTTACAATAGAAGCTATTATATAAATCTATTAAAATGCAGTAATAATAGTAGAGACGACTGACAGCTAAGTATGAGTAATATTTTCGCCATATATAAACTTTTAGGTGTATTAAACCTTGTTCTTTATGTGTGCACGAGACCACACAAATGACCGCCATCTTTGAAAACTGACTGAAACTTTTTCTCGATCTGTGAATCAACAACGAATATTTTTTAGTGCAATCTAGTCCCCAATGGAGATCAAGCAACAACTTTTTGTAATTAATTTGATGGTATTGTGCGACTTATTCAAGTTATCATCCCGGGTGGGACAAACACAATAACTCAACTTCCGCCTGGTCACCAATGTAAACATTGCTTTTCTACTTTTCTAGTAGGCCTAGTGGCAGTAGGGTACACCTTTAGTTCTTTTTTTTACGTAAGGATCATGCTGCTATTATACTTTCTACTCGTGGTAATCAACATCATAAACCTGTCCCCAAAAGACAAAATCCACAACCATTGTCCTGATTATGTTAAAGACAGTAGTTTCTCCTGTAAACTGGGAAACGCCAATGCATGGAACACCGAATCAATGGCTAATCATTCATTTAAGATAAGAATAACGCCAGTAGATATGCAAAGAAAAAATACAAACACCTTAATGTCGTTTCTTATCATACTCCTCGCAGCGTTTCGTTTGATTAGAGGTAATCCCACAACACACTGCTATTTTGAGTGGGTATTGTTGTGTTAAATTTTGATTGGTCAGTAGTCCGTCTACTGGCCAATCACTAGCTGCCCTACAAAAGCTTTACATTTAAAACGAGTGCCAGTATTGGATCAAATATGTTTACATAACGTTACGTCATGGCTCACGATTTTATTATGACTAATTAACCCGTGCATAGCAGAAAACTGCAGTAAAACTTATTGCGTGACAAACGAGGCTATCAAGACGAATAAAATGTAAACAATACTGTTTGGAAACGAACATACTTTCACGGTTTTTAATACCTTAATTCATTGTCCAAAGTTTTAAGAAAGACCCAGAATAAACGAAGGGCTGTCATGTTGCTGTACTTAAGTGATAGTTTTCATTGAATGGAAAGAATAGACACATTCCCGCGTAAGTTCAAGAAACAGACGCTATTCCAGCAATGGTCAGAGAGGGATTTCTCTGGCCATTGCTTCAGGAATATGTTTCTTATTGGCATTCTGATTGCACAATCAAATGATGTCCACAGTAATCCAGGCCCAGATTCCACCATCTACCCCTGTGGTAACTGTGACAGATCCGTCACATGGGATGATCGCGGCATAATGTGCGACACATGCAACAGGTAGTTCCATACAAGTTGCCAAGGAGTCAACACCAAAACGTACAATGAACTTGCCAATGATAGTGCAATCGCATGGGACTGTACACTATGTGGAAATCCAAATTACAGCACTGTATGCTTTGACTTTCTACTCAGCACTTCAAACCACTTCAGTGTTCTCTCTGACTGGCAAGCCCAACCCGCAATGAAACCCTAAGGCCTGTTCACGCCTCAACACCAGTGAGGGGAATAAGGAAGCCTTCGAAAGTAGTCAAACCATTGAAGATTCTCAATATAAACTTTAAATCTGTTAAAAATAAACAATGCCGACTTCAAAATATCATCGACAGCGTGAAACCAGATGTTATACTCGGAACGGAAACATGGATTGATTCATCCATCAAAGACAATCAGTTTTTCCCTCCTACGTTCAAGCTATACAGAAATGACCGAAACTGCAATGGTGGAGGCGTACTAGTAGCTGTGAGCAATAAGTACATCACTTCATCCGTACCTGAACTCCAAACCAACTGTGAGATCGCATGGGCCAAACTACAACTAGTGGGATCTAACGACCTACACCTTGGCGCCTTATACAATCCCAAAACCAATAATGAGGAGGGACTGAGAGAATTAGAAGCAAGCCTATCACAAGTATGTAACAAGCCGAACAAATTGGAGGAGACTTCAACTTCCCAGGTTGGGATTGGAAGACGAGAACCTTAAAACCAAACACACCACTTGCAAATCTTCATTACAAGCTAGGAGACATCCTTGATGATAACGGCCTAACACAATTAGTCCAGGAAGCTACCCGAGAGAACAACATCCTCGACCTAGTAGCTTCTAACAGACCATCAAGTTTCCCTCGCGGAGTCTCAGATCACGACATTGTCTACTGTGAACTGGATATCCGACCAAAGACCCTCAAGCAGCAGCCAAGGAAGATACCACTATACAAGAGAGCACAGTGGGATACTATGGCTAAAGACATTGAGAAAATCTGTGTGAAAATACAGGAACAGGATAGTCATGGAGCCAGCGTCAACACACTTTGGACTACATTCAAGAAAGGCCTGGAAGAAAGCATCAATGAGAACATACCTCATAAGATGGCAAGACACAAAGATAGCCCACCATGGGTATCTCCAGAACTTGAGAACTCATCCGCAGAAAAAAACGTCTTTACAAAAAGAAAAGTAAATCACCAAACCCAGAAATTACAGCAAAATACAAGGAAATGAACTCAAGGTTTCAGAGGGAACTACGCAGGGCCTATTGGCAGCACATCGAAGAGATAGTCACTCCAAAGGACGGCGAGAGAGAGTCCAGCAATATGAAACGTTTCTGGAATTATATCAAGCATAAAAAGACTGATCCATCAGGGGTCTCACCCCTTAAATCTAATGGCCTGCTACACTCAGACCCTAAGGAATATGCAACCATTCTAAACAGCCAGTTCCAAACAGCATTCTCTGAAGGATCTAGTGTAACCCGAAAAGACTTCCTCAGGGATTACAATTTACCTGGTGTCTATCCAACGATGAAGGACATCAATATCACAACACCTGGAATAGAGAAGATCCTGAAGAAACTAAATGCACACAAAGCAGCAGGCCCAGACAACCTTAAACCGAGAGTTCTGAAAGAACTAGCTACATAGCCCCTGTGCTCACCATCATATTCAGAGCACCCCTTTCTCCGAGCGAAGTACCAGCAGATTGGAGGAGAGCCAATGTTACAAACATTTATAAGAAAGGTGAGAATTACAAAGCTGAAAATTATCGTCCTGTGTCCCAAACCTGCATCTGTTGTAAGGCACTAGAACACATTGTCACCAGCCATATCATGGGTCACGCAGATAGTCTTGACATCCTATACCCACTACAGCATGGGTTCAGACGTGCTCGTTCATGTGAGTCACAACTAATTGAGTTTGTGAAAGACGTCACCAGCAACATGGAAGAGGGAAAACAGACAGATGTCATAGTGCTCGATTTCTCCAAAGCCTTCGACAAAGTAAGCCATAGCCTTCTTATACACAAGCTCGAACACTGCGGAATACGAGGCCAGGTCAATAACTGGATAAGTGCCTTCCTATCCGATTGAGAGCAAGCGGTCATGGTGAATGGCGAGATCTCCGACACCATAGCTGTCACATCAGGAGTACCGCAGGGATCAGTCCTTGGCCCGAGTCTATTTCTATTCTACATAAACGACCTACCAGAGGGAATAAAGTCGAATGTACGACTATTTGCTGATGACACCATGGTCTATCTCGCGATAACAAATGAAGATGACGCCCAACGACTTCAAAAGGACTTGCTGAAACTAGCAACTTGGGAGAGGGCATGGAGAAGGTTTTTCACCCACAGAAATGTCAGGTCATCTCTATCACCAAGAACAGGAAAAAGATCAGGTACCCATATGTACTACACGGCCACACATTACAGTCTGTCGACTGTGCCAAATACCTTGGATGTACCATCAGCTCAGATCTATCCTTGAGCAATCACATCGTGAGTATATGCAGCAAAGCCAATAAGACCATAGACTTCTTAATAAGGAATCTCAACATCAGATCGCCAAAGATTAAAGAGAGAGCATATATGACCCTTGTTAGGCCCTCAGTTGAGTATGCCAGCGCAGCTTGGGATCTCCACCGACAGAAAGATATCAAAAGAATTGATATGGTCCAACGTCGAGCCGCAAGATATGTTGTCAACAACTACACAAAGACAGCTAGTGTAACAGATATACTAAGTCGTTTAGCATGGACTCCGCTGGGCACCAGACGAAAACAAGCAAGGCTGATCATGCTTTATAAAATCCACAACAACCTCATTAACATCAAAACAGACAAGCTTATCCCACCAAATAGGACAACTAGAAACATGCACCCTCAAACCTTCCAAATTCCATCTGCCAAGAATGACACCAAGAAATACTCCTTCTTCCCAAGAACTATAAGAGAATGGAATGCTCTGCCACCAGACATTCCATCCTCTGACACTCTGGAGCTCTGTGAGCTTCGACATCGCGTTAGTTTTATCCGGTTTTTAAACTTTTTAGTCCGTTTTTAATTTTTCGTCGTCATGCCGGCCATGCGCAATCCACATCGTGTCAAAATGATCAACCATGATCGTGGACGCTACCTGGTAGAAGTAGAAGTAGAAGTAGGGTGTTATATTCTCTTTAAGTATTTTATCCAGTTGTCATTGTCATGTATATCCAGCAAGTCTTGTTTTCCCAGTGGGTATAATTAGTTTAGTTTATGGTTAAACATGTTATTTTAATAATCTGTAAGAGGCATTTAGTAACTGGATAGAGCAATAAAACTAACACAAACTTATGGAATAACAGTTACTTATTTATTTGAGCGACGTTTCGAAGAGTATTCTCTCAACGTTATCAAGCTAATACAGTAAAACAAGAATTATGAGATCATTTATACAGAAAAACTATAATAACAATTCCTGAAACCATACAGGACAACAACAAGATCAAAGGAGGTGATATTCTACAAAGACTTAATTAATTAGGATAAAGTGAAGCCAATTATTTTAACATGGTGAGTGACTTACTTTGACTTAGTCCTCTTCGCCCCTTGCGGAACACATGGCTGAAACAGTCGTCCTCCATCTAACTCTGTTCTGTGCTATCTACTTGGCTTCTCTCCAGGTAGTTCCAATTCTGTCTAGTTCTTTTACTCTAGTTCTCCTCCAGCTGTGTGTTGGTCTCCCTTGTCTCCTGTATCCCTGAGGATTCCAGTCCAATGTCTGCTTGGTAATGCTGTCGTAAGGTTTCCTCAGGGTATGACCTATCCATTGCCATGACCTTTTCATGATTTGTTCTACAACTGGTTCTTGTTTTGTTCGTATGTAGAGGTTCTTGTTACTTATGGTCTGAGGCCACCATATTCGGCATATACACCGAAGACATTTGTTAAGAAACACCTGGATTTTATGTTGGAGCCCTTTTGTTAGTCTCCAGGTTTCAGACCCGTAGAGTAGAACGGATTTGACATTAGAATTGAAGATTCTGACTTTCGTTTTCTCTGATATTGGGTTAGAGTTCCAGACAGGCTTCAGCATGGCAAACGCCTGTCTTCCTTTGCTGATCCTTGCATTGATGTCTTCTTCCGTGCCTCCTGTTTTGCTAATTATGCTTTCCAGATATGTAAACTGATCTACTTCCTCTATGTCTTCGTCTTGGATTGATATTGCTTCACTTTTCCTTGTCATAACTTTCATTATTTTGGTCTTCATGATGTTTACTTTCAGTCCGATCTTTCTTCCTTTCTCATATAGCTTCTCCGTTTTGTCTCTCATGTCTTTTATTCGGTGTGATAACAATGCCAAATCGTCGGCAAAATCTAGGTCCTAAAGGTTGTTCAATATTGTCCACTGGATTCCTCTTTTCGAATCAAAAGCTTGTCTTGTAACCCAGTCGATGACAATCAAGAACAAGGTAGGTGATAGGAGACATCCTTGCTTGACTCCTATTGTTACCTGGAATGGTTCAGTCAAGTTGGAATCATCTACTACCTGTACACTAAATCTTCATACAGTGCTGTTATCATGTTGACTATTTTGATGGGTAGACCGTAATGTCGCAGTAATTTCCACATTCCATCTATGTTTACGTTATCGAAAGCTTTCTCGAAGTCGATAAAGTTCATATATAGTGAGGACTGCCATTCTACAGATTGCTCTACGATGATCCGTAGTGTAGCAATTTGGTCCACACAGCTTCTGTTCTGTCTGAAACCAGCTTGTTCTTCCCTGGGTGTCTTGTCTAGTGCAATTTTTTTTTATCCTGTTCAGGATAATACGACTCAGGACTTTGCTTGCTGTTGTCAGAAGAGTGATACCGCGCCAGTTCCCACAGTTACTAAGATCACCTTTCTTTGCTAATTTAACAAGTAGGCCTTTCTTCCATTCTGATGGTATGCATTCTTGGTCCCATATCTTGTTTAGTAGTTCCCATAGATATTGTATGACATCATTTCCACCTGCTTTCAATGCTTCTGATGGTATTTCGTCTATTCCCGGTGATTTGCAACTTTTAAGGGATTTAATGGCAATATTTATCTCGTTCCGGCTGATACCTTCAGTTCTGATGTTAAGCTCTTCTCCAGGTTCTAGATCTATTGGTTCATCTAGTTCAGGTATATTCAATACTGCTTTGAAGTGCTCGTTCCATCTTTCCATTTGTTCCTCCAGTTTTGTTAGTGTCTTTCCATCTTTATCTTTAACAGGGTTTACCTTGATGTTTCGCCTGTTACTCAGTGTTTTTGTGATGTTGTAGAGTGTTTTGATGTCACCTCTATACGCTGCTTCTTCGGCCTCAGTATCTAGTTGGTTAACAACGTTTCTTTTGTCTTTTCTACATTGCTGTTTGACTTCTTTATCTTTCTCTTGATAATTCTTACTGGCCTCATTTTTCTGTTGTCTTGTTTTTGCGTTATTTACACTATCTTTTGCCTTCTTCCTCTCTTCAACTTTTTCTTTCATTTTGTTGGGGTTGTTTCCCAGTACTTTTTCGCAGGTCTCTTTGATAGCAGTTTTTCCTTTTTCCCATTCTGTGTTTATGTCTAGCTCTGCCTCGATGTTACGGAGAGCTTCAAATCTGTTTCTGAGTTCGATTTGAAATTCTTGCTTTTGTACTACATCTTTCAATTTCTCCACATTGTATTTGGCACGTTTATGTTCTGACTTCTTCTCTTTCATTGCAAGTTTGATTTTCACTTTTGCGATCACTAAGTGGTGGTCTGAGTTTACATCTGCACCCCTCATTGTCCTCACATCCTGCAATGTGCTTCTCCATCTTTGGCTGATCATAATATGATCTATCTGGTTTCTTGTTTTTCCATCTGGGGACTCCCATGTTGTTTTATGAATGTTTTTATGTGGAAAGATAGAAACTCCTATCACAAGTTCATTCATCTCACAGAACTCTGTCAACAATTCTCCGTTTTCATTCATTTCTCCTGCTGCTGCATGTTTTCCCATAACTTTCTCACTGTTAGCATTGTTATGACCTACTTTGGCATTCATATCTCCCATTAGGATTTTAATGTCACGTTTAGGGATCTTTTTCCAAACTAGCTCAAGATGTTCATAGAAGCTTTCTTTCTCTTCTAGTTCTGTCTCATTTGTTGTTCCATAGCACTGTACTATTGTGAAGTTTTGTCCACGAGCATTAAATCTGGCCCATAAAATTCTTTCGTTTACAGGTTCCCATTCCATTAAACTTTTCTTTGCTGGCTTGGATATCATGATGGCAACTCCTTTGGTATGACGGTCGTTTTCATTAGGATTACCAGAGTAAAGAATGGTCTCTCCAGTAGATAGTGTTACGACTCCACTTGGTTCCATCTAGCCTCGCTAATTCCAAAGACACTAATTTCATAGTTCCTCATTTCTTTCGCTACTTGTGCGCATTTACCAGTTCCGTACATGGTACGCACATTCCATTGTGCAACTTTAATGACTTTTAATGGCTTCGGTGTGTTATACGTCATACGCTGTCTCACATGCTGGTCTATAGTTGCTTTGGTTAAAAAGTTACCTGCTGCCACATCCCTAACAGGGCAAGCTGCAGGTTTTTCGACTGCTTCAGTTTCTGTCATCAGTTGTTTTTTTTTTTACAGGATTGGGTGATAGACCCTACGCCCAACCCCCTTCCAGGAGGGCCAAGGGTTTTTGATCAAGGTTACCTTCCTCAAGATGAGCTGCTTTCCAGAGCTTATGACTCCCAACCAGCCATTGGTTTTGTATCAAGTTATCCTTCTCTTAGATGAGCTGCTTTTCCTAAGCTATGATCCTCATCTGACCAACTATTTAACCCATAGCTGGGGCAAGGTTGATGAGTGCTAGGGCATATCCACACGCCGGTGGGCCTACACACTGCATCTCTGGGGCCCTTGCTGCTCCGCGATCCCCTTTCCATTTAGCCTGAGATGCTAGATCCCAGTTGACGTGCATTGCCCCGGGGAGGCACTGAAAGGAGTCTTGGTAGTGTTGAGACTTTGTACTGGCAAGGTGAGCTTTACGCACTCGACTCACCCTTTCACCTACAAATAGGCTAGCCAGCGGCAGCAGTAGATCTAATGGTCGGTCCCCGCCACACTAGACGCATATCACTACCCTGTGGTGTCACATCACCAACAAATGTAAAGAACTGTTATGTTCCGAGTTAAAATTCGGACAATCGTACAAAATTCAGAGCACCCGACTATCCCTTTAATACGATTGTGCCAACTTTTACTAATAATATTTAGAAAACTTATTTAATCGCTCATTCGCATATATATAGTCGGATGCTCTGAATTTTGTACATTTAGAATATTGAAAAAATTGGCTATTTTTAAGATGAGAGCACACACCTTTAATATAATTTTTTGAAAGCTTATTGAATCACCTTTTCGCATATATATAGCCGTATGCTCTAAATTTTGTACGATGTTCCGAATTTTGATTTATGTTTAGGATGAGAGCGCACCCCTTTAATATGATTGTGCCATCTTTTACTAATAATATTTGGAAAGCTTATTCAATTACCTTTCAGAATATATAGCTAGATGCTCAGAAATGTGTACGATGGTCCGAATTTTGACTTTGACAAAAGTACAGGTTTATCTTGTCATTTAGAATATTGAAAAATTGGCAATGTTTAGGATGAGAGCGCACCCCTTTAATATGATTGTGCCAACTTTTACTAACAATATTTGGAAAGCTTATCTTATCACCTTGTAGAATATATACAGCCAGGTGCTCTGAATTTTGTACGATGGTCCGAATTTTGACTCGGAACATTACCGTTCTTCACATTTAGAATATTAAAAATTGGCAATGTTTAGGATAAGAGCGCACCCCTTTAATATGATTGTGCCAACTTTTACTAATACTATTTGGAAAACTTATTGAATCACCTTTTAGAATAATTATATACAGCCAGGTGCTCTGAATTTTGTACGATGGTCCGAATTCTGACTCGAAACATTACCGTTATTTACATTTAGAATATTGAAAAATTGGCTATGTTTAGGATAAACGCGCACACCTTTAATATGATTGTGCCAACTATTACTTATAAGATTTGGAAAGCTTATTCAATTACCTTTCAGAATATTTATAGCTAGATTCTCAGAATTTTGTACGATGGTCCGAATTTGGACTTTGGAAAAATTACCGGCCTATCGTTAGTTACAATTAGAATAACGAACAAATTGGCTATGTTTAGGATGAGAGCGCACCCCTTTAATATGATTGTGCCAACTTTTACTAATAATATTTGGAAAGCTTATTCAGTTACCTTTCAGAATATATATAGCTGTGTGCTCTGAATTTTGTAGGATGGTCCGAATTTCGACTTTAAAAAAAGTGCAGGGTTTTTCTTTACATTTAGAATATTGAAAAATTGGCAATGTTTAGGATGAGAGCGCACCCCTTTAATATGATTGTGCCAACTTTTACTTATAATATTTGGAAAGCTTATCTTATCACATTTTAGAATATATAGCCGGATGCTCTGAATTTTGTACGATGGTCCGAATTTCAACTCCGGACATTACTGTTCTTTACCTTTAGAATATTGAAAAAATAGCTATCTTTGGGATGAGTGCGCACCCCTTTAATATGATTGTGCCATCTTTTACTAATAATATTTGGAAAGCTTATTCAACTACCTTTCAAAATATATATAGCTAGATGCTCAGAATGTTGTACGATGGTCCGAATTTTGACTTTGACAAAAGTACAGGTTTATCTTTACATTTAGAATATTGAAAAATTGGCAATGTTTAGGATGAGAGCGCACCCCTTTAATATGATTGTGCCAACTTTTACTAATAATATTTGGAAAGCTTATCTTATCACCTTGTAGAATATATACAGCCAGGTGCTCTGAATTTTGTACGATGGTCCGAATTTTGACTCGGAACATTACCGTTCTTTACATTTAGAATATTGAAAAATTGGCTATGTTTAGGATAAACGCGACCTTTAATATGATTGTGCCAACTTTTACTTATAAGATTTGGAAAGCGTATTCCATTACCTTTCAGAATATTTATAGCTAGATTCTCAGAATTTTGTACGATGGTCCGAATTTGGACTTTGAAAAAATTACCGGCCTATATTTAGTTACAATTAGAATAACGAACAAATTGGCTATGTTTAGGATGAGTGCGCACCCCTTTAATATGATTTGCCAACTTTTACTAAAAATATTTGGAAAGCTTATGTAATGACCTTTAAGAATATATATAGCCAGGTACTCTGAATTTTGTATGATGGTCCGAATTTTGACTCGGAACATTACCGTTCTTTACCTTTAGAATATTTAAAAAATGGCTATCTTTAGGATGAGTGTGCACCCCTTTAATATGATTGTGCCAACTTTTACTATGATATTTGGAAAGCTTATTCAATTACCTTTTAGAATATATATAGCTGGGTGCTCTGAATTTTGTACGATGGTCCGAATTCTGACTTTGAAAAAAGTGAAGGGTTTTTCTTTACATTTAGAATATTGAAAAATTGGCAATGTTTAGGATGAGAGGGCACCCCTTTAAGATGATTGTGCCAACTTTTACTAATAATATTTGTAAAGCTTATCTTATCACCTTTTAGAATATATATAGCCGGGTGCTCTAAATTTTGTACGATGATCCGAATTTTGACTCCGGACATTACCGTTCTTTACATTTCGAATATTGAAAAATTGGCTATGTATAGGATGAGAGCGCACCCCTTTAATATGATTGTGCCAAATTTTACTAATAATATTTGGAAAGCTTATTCAATTACCTTTCAGAATATATATAGCTGGGTGCTCTGAATTTTGTACGATCGTCCGAATTCCGACTTTGAAAAACGTACAGGTTTATCTTTATATTTAGAATATTGAACAACTGGCAATGTTTAGGATGAGAGCGCACCCCTTTAATATGATTGTGCCAACTTTTACTAATAATATTTGGAAAGCTTATCTTATCACCTTTTAGAATATATACAGCCAGGTGCTCTGAATTTTGTACGATGGTCCGAATTTTGACTCGGAACATTACCGTTCTTTAAATTTAGAATATTGAAAAATTGGCTATGTTTGGGATAAGCGCGCACCCCTTTAAGATGATTGTGCCAACTTTTACTTATAAGATTTGGAAAGCTTATTCAATTACCTTTCAGAATATGTATAGCTAGATGCTTAGAATTTTGTACGGTGGTCCGAATTTGGACTTTGGAAAATTACCGGCCTATCGTTAGTTACAATTAGAATAATGAACAAATTGGCTCTGTTTAGGAAGAGTGCGCACCCCTTTATTATCATTGTGCCAACTTTTACTAATAATATTTGGAAAGCTTATGTAATTACCTTTCAGAATATATATAGCTGGGTGCTCTGAATTTTGTACGATGGTCCGAATTTCGACTTCGTAAACATTACCGGCATATCTTCATATTTAAAATATTGAAAAGTCGACTTGGTTTAGGATGAGAGCGCACCCCTTTAATATGATTGTGCCAACTTTTACTAATACTATGCAGAAAGCTGATTCAATTACCTTTCAGAATATATATAGCTGGATGCTCAGAATTTTGTACGATGACCAGAATTTATACTCGGAATATTAACGTTCTTTCACTTTAAAATAACAATATATTCTACTTTCGTTTGATAGACGTTACGATGCATTTTATTGGTTGATAAAAATAGATGAGTTTGGGCTATGGAAGGGTATCGCTGCCAATATTAAATGCTGTGCATAAATGTCTTTTCCATTGATTACGTGTGAAAAGTACAATGTACAAAGTCCTAATACCGGTAATGATAAAGTCAAAATACCTCTAAGGTCAAAGTTAAATGTAATGTGTCAAACATCCTCCTCGCAGTGTTCCGTTTGATGAGAGCTAATCCTACTACTCCCTGCTGGACTGAGTGGGTATTGTTGTCACTAATTATGACTGGTCAGTGGTCCTTTTACTGACCAATCACTGACTTCGTTACAAAGGTATTACCTTTAAAACAGAACGTTTAATTAGGGCAACTGTGTTTACATAACGTTACGTCATGGCTGCACGTTTTTTTTATGCTATATTAACCAGCGCATAGCAGGATATTGCAGCAAAACTAATTGCGTGACAAACGAGGCTATCGGTATTAACGTAAAGTAAACAATACTGTATGGTAACGAACAGACTTTCAATGTTTTTAATAGCTTAAATCTTTGTCCAAAATATTAAGGAAGACCTTAGATTAAACGACGGACTGTCATGTTACTGTACGTAAGTGGTAGATTTGATTGAACGAGAAGAATAGACACACTTACTTAAAAAATCAAGAATCCGAACCGAATCCAGCAATGGTCAGAGAGGGATTTCTCGGGCCGTTGCTTCAGGGATATGTGTGTCAAAAGACAAATGTTTTATTGCAAAATGCTGTGTGTTTTTTTTAGATTTCTATATATTAACATTTCTCTCATTACTCTTTACATTTGCGCTCTGCCACATCTCATTTGTCCTTTACGCTTTCAACATATCAGCTTGCGCAGAGCACTTTATCAATATGAAAATGTTGGATACCACGTGACTTATTAACATACGGAAACGACCGATCTTTCTACCGAACTCAATTTGGCGACCTATTCGGCTAGCGATCTATTCGACCAATCCAGCTAGCAACTTATTCGTTGGCAACATATTCAGATTAAATTCAAAGGTCGCCCAAGCTCATCTATTTATCAACCAATAAATTCCATCGTAACGTCTATCAAACGAAAGTAGAATATATTGTTATTTTAAAGTGAAAGAACGGTAATATTCCGAGTTAAAAAATTTTTTTAGCATCCAGCTATATATCTTCTGAAAGTTTATTAAATAAGCTTTCCAAAAAGCTTTAGTAAAAGTTAGCTCCATTATATTGGGCGGCCTTTGAATTTATTCTGATTAGGTTGCCAACGAATAGGTTGCCAGCTGGATTGATCGAATAGCTCGCTAGCCGAATAGCTCGCCAAATTGTGTTCGGTCGTTTCTTTCGCCAAAGACTGTATGACAAAAAAAACATAGGGGAAAGCGGGGCACAGTGGATCAATGGGGCACAGTGAATCACATTTTATTGGCAGAAAACTTTTTGTTGGAATTTCCTGGTGATGTCACCACTTTATGTGTTGGGGAGTCCCCTAACATCATTGCCTGGCTCACGTACGTCACTTCTGTAGAATTTGGAAAGTAAAACATGTTTCTTAATTTGTTTTTATAGAACCAAGAAAAGACCTAAATCAAAATGTTCATGTTTTGTTACTGTTATACAGGTTGTACTTTTTAAGGTAATATGATTCAAAATTTATTACATTTGTTTTGATTTATTGTGCCCCATGTCATGGCTCAGTTCAGATTTTTTAAAAAAATGTGAATCAGAATAACTATTAGCTCATCATCTTTTGGTTGTCGTGGCTTGTCTACCTTTAAGTACTAAGTCATGCAATACAACTGCAACAGAAAGTTTGAGATTTCCTCATAATTTCAGATAATTAAGGGGTGTAAAAGAAATCTGATCCACTGTGCCCCGCTTTCCCCTACAGATAAATAAAACGTCCTTGAACTCTAACTCCATTTCTTATTTTATGAGGATGTGTACTACTAGTAGTAGTAGAAATATCTTTAATTTTTTCAAGTGATAGATCTAGGGTGTCAGAAAATTCTTGAAGATTAGGTAAGTTAAATATAAATCTGCCACAACATTTATCCTATGACTATGAGTATGATAGTAAGCTTATGTCATGTGAGATAGTACTAGGCCTAGTGACAGTGTAGGTAACATTATTTATTCAAAGTCAATGATACCAGTATTACCAGTACCTCATGTCTGGACCCTCCGTATGAAGATTAGGAATCGTTGGTTCGTTCGTTAACTTAAACTTTAAAGGGACTGTCCCGAATAGAACAGAGCCTCAAAAATAAAAGTCCGAATACGTATGAAATTTAAACGCCAAAATATAGAAGAATGGTGTATATATAATATACCCTGACTCAAAATTTCAGCTCAAAATATGAAGTTGCTGGTCCTGAGCGTTAAAACAGCTTATCCGGACACGTAACCCTTTTAAGATTTCGGGTCAATTCTTTCGTTTATTGACTCGATAATTGATATCCGTTCCTTAAGAGGTCTACACGGTGAATGGTCCATGTTCTGTACTTGATAACAAAAGGTAAATTTCATCGACACATTTTTTCAATAAAATAAAAGTCTGGTTTTATCAAATCACCGCATAATACAGTTTGGGACAACGGACTCCATTTCAAGATGAAGACTGGCGGGTTTAAGTTGTATGAAAACGTATCACATATATTGAGTTAGTTGCTCGGCCCTAAGGTAGGGGATCTTAATGGATTTTAATAAAAAAATTAAGCAGTTTTATTCTCAAAAAAATTATCGGGATTGACCCTTTAAAGAAGGGACAATTTTTGCTGCCTGCTGGCTTGACAACTCCAGAAAATAAAATAATAGACTAATTAGATGTTTAAATAAAAGGGACAAAAAATTAACACTCTTGCTGGCTTGACAGGTCCAGGAAAAAAAATAGCCCTATTCCTTATTCTAACTATAGCCTACTAGTACTAGCCTAGATTATAGATGTTGTGTAAATTATTCATTACATCCTATTTTACTTGTCCAGAGGGTACGAAACTTTTTTTAAATCCAAGTAACATTTGAAAAGGTTCATGTTAGGCTTTTCAAATCAGTTAGTTAAATTTTTCCAATTTTTTTATTAGGTGTGTTAATTAGTGTTAAGATGAAAATTATATATCAATTAATTGGAATATTGTAAAAAAAAAAATAGAACAATTTGTTGACCAGAATAAAGATTGGGACATATTACTCAGTTGCAACAAGAGTGGTAATTGAGTTAACTCTTATACGACTTGATGTCATAAAGTCATAAAAACCAACACTGTTCAATAAATATTATTAAAATATAGATAAACATTTTAAAGTCATATCATTAAAACACAACTGAAGATAGACACTCCATGTAAATGGATGAAATAATCTAAATTTAATGCCATTTTCATCAATATAAATTTTTTCTATACAGTTATTCCATTTTTCTGTTCGGCTGATTGTGAACTAAAAATCATTCATCATGAATATCTTTTAATTTAAGCTTATTTAATTCGAAGTGACTATTGACACGACCGTCGTGTCACGACGGTCGTGTCACGACCGTCGTGTCTGCAGCGCCATAATCTGTAAGAGCATTACCCGACCGTGACGTCACCGGTTCGCCAATAAAGAATATCTGAATAAATTCGAGCGGGAAACATTTGCAAAATTTGTTAAGCAGACTCGAGGACAGTTGAGAAGGGTTAGGATTAGGTTGCACGACGGTCGGTAAGCCGTATTCAGGTTGTTCCGGTCCATGTTTTATATTCACGCAAGGTCGGGTACGCAACACCAAATTTCGTTCTTGTTGGCACGACGTCGTCGTTTCCACAATGAAGGGAGCCTGCATTGCGGAAATGACGGTCGGGTCCGCAGTGCTAACAATAACCATTCGGGGCACGACCGTCGTGTCAATAACAGCTTCCTATTTAATTACCGTTATTGAAATTTGTTGATTAGCCTAACTAGCCTACTTCTACCACGTTCTACTCTAGGCTCTAGGCCTAACGCAAAACTATAAGAATCTACAATACAGATAAAATCACTGTCATTCAATAAGGATGGTAATCCGTCATAAGAAGAACGTTGCCATTATAGATTTAGACATATCACCGTTTTATTATAATTTTCAAGGTTAAACAGTAAGATTTTAAACTGTCGAAATGTCAAACAGGAAGTAAACAAAGGAGATAAAGTTGTCTGGGAAATAACTCTCATTATGCTAGACATATCACCGTTTTATTATAATTTTCAAGGTTAAACAGTAAGATTTTAAACTGTCGAAATGTCAAACAGGAAGTAAACAAAGGAGATAAAGTTGTCTGGGAAATAACTCTCATTATGCTAGGGACGTTGCATTCAACTAACTGGTTTGGTCGACAAGATTTGCCATGGGTACTTTACGTTAACGTTAAAGCTGTCGAAAAAAGTTGCCGTGGTCAGTTAAGAGTTAAAGGAGCTAAATCACAAATATGTGGGACCTAGAAATTGACACAACTGGGTTGCAACACATAATAATGTAATATGTATGTAAATAAACTGATTTATATTCTATAACTACTCTACATGCACATACAATACAAGCAAATATCATTGAATACTGTCATTGAATAAACTATAGCTTGTTCTGTTACTGTCTTTTTCATTTCTTTGTAAACAGGCTTTAAATAAGCCTAATTTTTCACCTTTGAAAATAAAGATATTATTATTATTATTATTATTATTATTAGGCTTTCAGACTTTCGTCTGAAAGACTATTGTTTTTACTAAAATTATTATTATTATTATTTATTATTATTATATTTTTTTTTCGGGGGAGCCTATTTCTCAGTGCCTGTAACACATACCGATCTAGAACCTCATTTTCTATCATTAAACCATGTGTTTACAACATATGGGCTATATTTGAAACTTCTGCGCGGACCGGAAGTGGCCGAATTTTGTACGGTGTCAAAAAATCAAAAAACAGCCGTAGATTCGTTAATTCTGTACCTATTTTCATTCAAATGACATTTTTGTAAACCCTGAATCTTTCCCAAGGAAATGGCTATCTCACATTTTTCAATTTCGAAAATTCCTATGGGACTTTTGTCGTTCGAAAATTAAAAAAACAAAATTTAAGAGACAATTTTTGTCATTTTTCAAAATTTTCAAATTTGACCTACATTTTTGGATACCTAAAGACCATCTGATTCCAGAAATATAAGTTTAATTCCGAGTTATCACCCTTTATTTTTCGATTTTTTTCGAACTAATCGATGTTTCTGAAACTTCTGGAACATGAAGTTATAGTTCAAAACTAACGTATAAAGCTATTTCGACAAACATCTATAAACCGGAAGTAGTCGAAAAAATGGCCGATATTTTGAAAAAAATGCAAAAAATGAATACTTTTGGGAAAAACATGAATTCTCAGTCCGAAATCAACGGATTAAAACGATTAAGATATCGTTGGGTTGCCCGAGCATTGCAGTATCACATGATATCCTTATTATTACAGATAACATGAACAGCAAGTAAAATATGGCACGCTGAAAATCAAGTATTTTCTGATTTGGAGCGTTTTTGAACGCCGGTATCTCGAAAACTGCTCCTGCGATTTTTCTTCAACTTTCTTTATCAAGATACCTTTTAGTAGTCTTGTGTATGAAACAGTCCGTTTAGACTTTGAAATATCCGTAATAGGTCAAAAAAACGAACTGAACATCGAAAAAAGTCGAAAAATCGTGAAATTTTGGAAAATACTCTATTATTTTTTTTATTTTTACTGATTTTCAAAAAACTTTATGATATTTAGATATCTGATCTAATGTCGAATCCAAAAATGTATTATATGTATTCATTTATTGAAATTTAATTTTTGATATTTTGACATTTTTGCATTTTTGGCACTTTCAAACATAGGATTTCTCAGGGGCATTTCATCTGATCATATATTGTAATATATCATTACAAAACTCTGTCGCTATTTAATTGCCTAAACCGGTTAATAAAACTATCTCGATAATAATCACCATACCGGAAGTATTCAAAAAATGAAAAAAAAAAGGATAAAAAATGGCGTTCTTGCAAAAAGTTGGATTTCTCCGTCAGATATTACCGGCCCAAACGAAATAAAGTGTCTTTGGATGGCCCCATTAATGGACTATCATATGGCATCTCAACGGTACGATTTCGATGGTTAGTAAATAAATAATGTTACGCCGAAAATCTAGTATTTTTCGTTTTTGCAGCCTTTTGAGACGCCTTTTTCTCGAAAACAACTCCTGCGATTTTTTTAAAACTTTTTTTACTCAGACTCCTATCTGTGGTCTGTGGCGTGAATCCAAAAGAAAAGGTTTGAAATAATTTAAGGTGTCATAAAATGGCCTCAATCTTTGATAAAAGTAGAAAAATCGTTAAATTATTGAAAATGTTCTTTTATTTATCTGTTTTACAAACAACTACTGAATAGTTTTCTGACATTTTTGGTTCAGAAAGATATCTATCCAAACAACTTGTTAAAACTATCCCGACAATAATCCAAAATCCAGAAGTAGTCGAAAAAATATCAGATATTTTGGAAAAAAACACACAAAAAAAATTAAAAAAAGAAAATACAGTAAAAAATTGGTACTCTTGCAAAAATCGACATTTCTCGGCCAGGTGTCACTGAATCAAAACTATTAAAGTATCGTTTTGTAGCTCGATGAATGGGCTATTTTATGACATACTTCCTGTCTGATTCCTGAAAGCCGATTCAGTGCTGCTTGCAGGTCTAGTTATTATTATTATTATTAGGCTTTCAGACTTTCGTCTGAAAGCCTATTGAGATTACTAAAATTATTATTATTATTATTATTATTATTTATCGCGAGGGCCTAGATCTCCATGTTCGAAAACAGATATCGATCTGGAATTAGCTTTTCTATCGGGAAACCATGTGGTGGCTACTTGATAAAATATTTTTGAAATTTCGGCGCATACCGGAAGTGACCGAACTTTGTACTTTCTCTAAAAATTGAAAATCGGCCATAGTTTCGTCAATTCTTTATCCATTTTCAAACAAATTACATTTTTGGAATCCCTAAATCTTTTCTGAGACAATGGCTATCTCACATTTTTCAATTTCGAACATTCGTCTATGATTTTTATCGTTCGAAAATTGAAAACATGTTGTTTACGAGACAATTTTTGTTATTTTTCAAAATTTTCAAATTTGACCTACATTTTTGGATACCTGAAGTCCATCCGATTCCAGTAATATAAGTTTCATTCAGAGTTATCGCCCTTTATTTTTCGATTTTTTTCGAATTTCCTTCCCATTTTGTGAGCTCGGGTCTCGTTTTATGGCAGAATTGACGTTTCTGAAACTTCTGGAACATGAAGTTATAGTCCAATACCAACTGTTAAAGCAATTTCGACACGAATCCTTAAACCGGAAGTGGTCGAAATAATGTGCAATATTTTGAAAAAAATGCAAAAAATGGGTATTTTTAGGGAAAACGCTATTTCTCCGTCCGATATCAATGGATTAAACGAATGAAGGTATCGTTTGATGGCACGATTGCTGGACTATCATATGATACCCCATTCATACGAATACTATGAACAGACAGCAAAATATGGCACGCTGAAAATCAAGTATTTTCTGATTTGGAGCGTTTTTGGACGCCTGTATCTCGAAAACTTAACCTGCTAATTTTTTTTAATTTTTTCTATCGAGAGGCCTTTTGGGGGTATTTTGCATAAAGTCATCCAATAAGACTTTGAAATGTCTGGAATAGGATAAAAAAGGGACTGAAAATCGAAAAAAGTCGAAAAATCGTGAAATTTTGGAAAATGCTCTACTATTTTTTTATTTTAAGAGATTTTTTAAAAAAGGTTGTATATTCAGATAGCTGACCTAATTACGATTCTAACAATGTATAATATGTATGTAATTATTAAAATTTAATTTAAGATATTTTAAATTTTTGGCATTTTTGGCACTTTTGAACATAGGATTTCTCAGGGGCATTATATCTGATCAGATAATGTAATATATCATTACAGAGCCCTGTGGCTATGTTAGTGCCCAAACCGACTATTAAAATTATTTCGACAATAATAATCATACCGGAAGTATTCAAAAAATGAAAAAAAAAGAGTAAAAACATTGTCGCACTTGGGAAAAACTTGATTTCTCTCTCAGGTAATAGCGGACCAAAAGAACTAAAGTGTCGCTGGATAGCCCTATTATTGGACTATCATATGGTATCTAAATAATACGATTTCGATGGTAAGGAAATAAATTATTTTATGCCAAAAATCTAGTATTTTCCAATTTTTTAACATTCTGAGACGCCCTTTTCTCGAAAACGACGCCTACGATTTTTCTTAAACTTTTCTTACTCAAAGTCCTATCGGTTGTCTATATAGTAAAATGAAAAGCATTGAAATAATATAAGTGGTCGAAAAATTTTTGGAAACGCTCTTTAATTTATATTTTTTTCCAAAACTACTCAATGGATGTTTCTGACACTTCTGGTACAGAAAGTTAAGTATCCAAAGAACTTCGTAAAGCTATCACAAAACCGGAAGTAGTCGAAAAAATGTCCGATATTTTGCAAAAATTTTTTTTTTTTACGAAAACCTTTTTTATTTATGAATATTTTTTGATGATATTTTACACAGGGTTAAAATATCATCGTACTTGAGCAGAAATGAGAAAAAAAATTGTCTCGGTAATTTACGTTAATTTAGTTTTTCGTACCTAGAAAACTTATTAATTGTTCGATTTGTATAAACCTTAGTTCATATGCACCGTGGTCCCAATTGTAATTTTTCTGGTACAGAAAGATATCTATCCAAACAACTTGTTAAAACTATCCCGACAATAATCCAAAATCTAGAAGTAATCGAAAAAATATCAGATATTTCGGAAAAAAACACCAAAAAAATTTTAAAAAAGAAAATACAGTAAAATGGTACTCTTGCAAAAATCGACATTTCTCAGCCAGGTGTCACTGAATCAAAACAATTAAAGTATCGTTTTGTAGCTCGATGAATGGGCTTTTTTATGACATACTTCCTGTCTGATTCCTGAAAGCCGATTCAGTGCTGCTTGCAGGTCTAGTTATTATTAAGCTTTCATATATGAAAGCTTATTGTTTCTGTTAAGATTATTATTCTTCCTATTCTTATTATTTTTTTTTTTGTGTTTTATTCACAAATCGGATTTCTCAGAATCTACTCAAAGGATCTTTCTGAAACTTTTACCTACCCCCCCAAAAATGGGTGGTGGCTGTTGGGTAAATATATTTTCAAAACGTTTTTCGCATTCGAAATCACCGAATTTTACGAACAAATGCATTTGACCTACTTTACTGTAACTTTGTGACTATTTCACCTATTTTACTAATTCTTTTTTCTTTGAATACCTTGACTCCTTTACTTCAAATCTGCAATTTTGCTGTGATTTCGAACCGGAAGTTTACACCAACTCGACAACTTCTTTAGTAGTTGTACGATTTTCATGAAATTTAATATGTAAGTAGGCCTTAATGATGCGACTTGAAAAATGACTTTCGAAATTCTCTAACTTATCTCCCTTTGGTGAAATTAAGGATCAAAGTTTTCAAAAAAATCGTTGAAATATAGGTCAGAATGACCTAGGTTTTTTTTTCTATACTAGACAAGGAATTACTGATTCGTACACAAAATATAGAGTTTGTCGATCGAACCGGAAGTGCCACCATCTTTAAACGTGAAAAATCAATAAGGCTTTTTTGCTATTTTACTTACAGACTCGGGAGTTATATTTTCTGAATCCTTGTAGGAAGGCCTAAAAAATGTCGCAATAGAATTCTGATTTAGGTCAACCGGGAGTCACCATGTTGAATTGAAAATGAAAAATAGAAGCAATTTGAAGGGCCGAGACTTTGGAGCACAATAACTCTCATTCTAATTAAGCTAGAATGTTCAAACTTGTTGTAGACGTTCACTAGGTCAATGTTATGATTGAGTTCAAAGATGAGCATTTTCTGCTTAGGGTAAGCAGAGATAAGCATGCTGATTTGTTGATTCTTTAGGGCACGATAACTTCGGTTATAATGAAGGGAGGGCGGTAAAACTTTTGTTAATAGAGAGTCTAATAGCTAGCCTGTTGTGTGAAATCATTGTATCATTTTTTTTAAATATCAGGGATAGCCGAAAAAAAGAGATTGAAAATCCAAAAAGTCGTATTTTTACAATTTGGAGCATGTTTAGAGGTCTTTCTCGTAAAGTCAACATACTATTTTTTGAGAACTCCTTCTACAAAGAGTCTTATTGGTAGTCTTTTATATGAAACCATCGATCAACAGTCCAACATATCAGGAGTAGAAGAACAAAAGGATCGAACATTGAAAACGGCACCCTTTCATTGTTAAGCGAAACATGCAGTGTGGGTGACTACAATCTACGCATTTAGTCATCGTATAGAGTTTATTCAACAGTATCGAATTCCAACTGCTTAGGGATATTTTACGTGCACTCCAATGTGTACACGGGACCTTGGTTTTTCGTCCCATCCGAAGGACTAGACAGCTGTGCTTGTCAGGCCCTGCGTTATGCCTCACTGACAAGGGGAACCACGCCGGGAAATCGAGATGAACTTTTTCCGTGCAGAACTTTCAATTCAGGCCAAACGTTTATTGCATACGATTAAGCTGGTCAGTTGGAGCTTATTTTCAAAAGTTTTGTAATAATCGGTTGGTAATTATTAAAGTACCGTGCATATTAAACTGTTAAAACAGAAAATTTCGCCCGGTTGAAATGTTTCTTGCTATAAGTCAGCAATTTTCCGAATTCAGGGAGGCTGGATGGCTGAATGGTTAGAATGTGCTCGCTGTATCGTAAAGTTTGTCATTGAGTCAACGGTCGTCGTTTCGATCTCCAGGTTGCACGTGACATGGTGTATGATGTCCAATCTCGTGGGTTTTCTCCGTGTTCTTCGGTTTCCTCCCAACGGCTAAAGACCAGTAAGCGCAAGGGGAGTTTTTAAATAAAATTAAAAAACATATGTTAGTCCCGAAATGACCTAGTTTGTGTCGAATGGACATTAGGTCGCATTTCTCTCTTTCTCTTTTATTTTTAAAGTTTTGTAATAATCGGTTGGTAATCAAAGGTACTGTAAAAGTGATAAAACAGAAAATTTCGTCCGGTTGTAATGTTTCTCAATTTAAAGTCAGCAATTTGCCGATTTTAAGGGGCAAACGTTTATTGCGAACGATTAAGCTGGTCAGGGGGAGCTTATTTTTAAAAGTTTTGTAATATTCAGTTGATAACTAAAGGTACCGTGCTAATTAAACTGTTAAAATAGAAAATTTGGCCCGGTTGAAATATTTCTCGCTGTAGGTCAGCAATTTGCCGATTTTAGGGAGGTTGCGTGGCTGAATGGTTAGCACGTGCGCTCTGTATCATAACGTCTGTCACTGAGTCAACTGGCGTTGTTTCGATTTCTTGGTTGTACGTGACAAGGAGTATGGTCGCATGTCCAACCTCGTAGGTCGTAACGCCGCTGCCCGGGTAAAATTTCCCTCATTGCACACTTTATGGCGTATGCCCGTCTTCAGTAGCCCATTTTAGGAGCAGCACAGTAGGACGTTAAACCCCATTCAATTTCATTTCATTTTCTCTATGTTGCTTATTTATTATAGTGGATAAATATTTTTCTGGTTCTAGCAATTATTTAATTTCTGCATAGAAATCTTGCTTTGGCCAGTTTTTTTATATTGCAGAGTGCTATTCTTGTATATTGCAGTCTATGACCCTTTGTTTAAAACATGCTTAAGAAGTCGTCACGATTTCCTACTTATAACCAAACATATTGGAAATATTAGTCTGGCATTATTAAATCCTAATTTTATTGGTCTTATTTAAAATTAAACTTTCATTTAACTATGAACAACTCTTAACATGTCTCTTTAAAACTATTAAGAGCGGGTTTGCGAGAGCACCGGGCAAAATCGGGAAAAAGTGATAAGGTGGCAGGTAGGAATTTCCCAACCATACTTTGGTTATGGTCCCCCATAGGGGTCAGGACTCACGCGGCAAAACGATTTCCCCCGAATCACTCCCTGAATAGGAGAACTAAAAGTGTCATTTTTCATGTCAAAATGGCATGATTTTCACCTCAATTTTGGCCTAACTTTGGGAAAGCTTCTCTGAGCGTAGGGAAGTCGAGTGATAATGACTTCTTGGGTGAAAGGTAAGTGGACCGTGGTCTCTCGAATGAGCATGCATGATATTCCAAATACCTTAAACATTGTGAGATATAACGGATTTCGACGACACCCAACGGCACACTGAAATACAGACACATGTAACAAGCTCGGTAGCCCCTTCTTTCCGTATAATTGGTCGGTTTGGGTCATGTGGTTTTGAAGGGTGGTAATGGTTGCTTGAAATGCGAAAATAAAAATGACTGGAATCCAAGCCTTAGTTGCGCTGTGAGATGGTCAAAAATGTGTATTCAAATCAAATCAAATCTGAAATCAAAAAAATCAAATCTCAAATCAAATCAAATCAAATCAAATCAAATCTCAAATCTCAAATCTCAAATCAAATCAAATCAAATCTCAAATCAAATCTCAAATCCCAAATCAAATCAAATCAAATCTCAAATCAAATCAAATCAAATCAAATCAAATCTCAAATCAAATCTCAAATCAAATCTCAAATCAAATCAAATCAAATCAAATCAAATCAAATCTCAAATCAAATCAAATCAAATCAAATCAAATCAAATCAAATCAAATCTCAAATCAAATCAAATCTCAAATCTCAAATCAAATCTCAAATCAAATCTCAAATCAAATCTCAAATCAAATCAAATCAAAAAAATCAAATCTCAAATCAAATCAAATCTCAAATCAAATCAAATCTCAAATCAAATCAAATCTCAAATCAAATCAAATCAAATCTCAAATCAAATCTCAAATCACAAATCAAATCTCAAATCAAATCAAATCAAATCAAATCAAATCAAATCAAATCAAATCAAATCAAATCAAATCAAATCAAATCAAATCAAATCAAATCAAATCAAATCAAATCAAATCAAAAAAATCAAATCTGAAATCAAAAAAATCAAATCTCAAATCAAATCAAATCAAATTTCAAATCAAAAAATTCAAATCTCAAATCAAATCTCAAATCAAATCAAATCTCAAATCAAATCTCAAATCAAATCTCAAATCAAATCAAATCAATTTTAAATTTAAATTTATCCTGCCTGGTGATACTACAGGGAACTCGTACTGCTGAAACTCAGAGAAATCGAGATTTTTGAGTTTGGCATGCAACTGAAATTTTATACCAAAGTCAGCCTGCCTGGAATACTTGATTTGATGCTATCTGACAATATTTGATGTATAATGATAAATTTAAATGTCCATATTGTATAAATAACCGAAAATCTCGAATTTGGTAATTTTTCATTTGATCAGAATGGAACATTGAGATTTTTTTGAGTGCTATGCAACTGAAATCTTAAACCAGAGTAAATATTTGATTTGATGCCCTGTGCAACAATATTATGAAGCATGATAATACATTTCAAAATTATATAAAAAACGAAAATATCGAAATTTGGTAATTTTTCATTTGATCAGTAGGGACACTTCCAGTTGGATTCCAGTCATTTTTATTTTTCTATTGTGTGGTGGAGGGTATGTGCTTTCAATGCAGTATGAACCGGTTTCCCTGATACATGGAAAGAACTTGCTACGCGTCTACGAATGAACCTCGTCCCTGAAACGAGTTTCGCTAGTGCTATTTCTATGATGTCGGTTTATAGAGTTACCGAGGTCCGATCGACATTAAACTCGTCATGGCATGGGATCATGGTCCCCTCTAATATACTGCCAAATTTGGTGGCTGGCTGCTGTCTAGTATTTCCGTGAGCGTATTACAAACTTTACGTTGAAAAATCGGTGAAAATCGACCATTTTGATGTCGAAAACACGTTTTTCCCATTTTCTCAGCCAAGGGTGCAAGGATGTCCGAGATATGGCGCATGCCTGCTTAGGGCACCACCCTCCACCAACATATAAATTTTGGTCGAAATCCCTGACTAGCACCTTATCACCCCCTGCCTGGTGCTATCGCGAACTCGCTCTTAAATACTCTAAAACAGTAGCTCAACCTTTTGACCTAAACTCATTAATTTACCATTTTGTTGTGAGCGACTTGTTATTCTTCCTGTATGACATATTGCATGTGTCTGATTTTAAAGGGGGTTGGTGGCTGAATGGTTAGCACGCGCGCCTGTCATTGAGTTAACTAGCGTGTTTTCGAATGCTCGGTTGTACGTGACAAGGAGTAAGGTCGCCTGTCCAACCTGCCATTTTTAATTTTTTTCCCCCGCAATTTTCATTTCATAAATTTCGCCCGGTTGAAATGTTTCTTGCTATAATAGTAACTGCAGGAGGACTGCACTACACGCAAAACAAAAACTAAAAATCTACAAGATAAACCTGTGGACAAGACAGAAAATAGACATTGCAAAAAGTAAACAATTATCAAATCAAGTGATTGGATCCGGGGGCCAGCCGTAAGCGTCCACTGCGCTGTACAGTCCCGGGTCTGAAGCAACACAGACTTCACTCAAGATTGAACATATTTACCCATACAAGAAAACGCACAAACAACCCAACACAATGAAGCAAAGAAAATGTAGACCGCCTCGGGAGGCAGTCGTCTGCTAACTGAATGGTGTGACGTAAATACGTCGTAATGTTATAAGTCAGCAATTTTCCGAATTCAGGAAGGCTGGATGGCTGAATGGTTAGCATGTGCTCGCTGTATCGTATCGTTTGTCATTGAGTCAACGGGCGTCGTTTCGATCTCCAGGTTGCACGTGACATGGTGTATGATGTCCAATCTCGTGGGTTTTCTTCGGGTTATTCGGTTTCCTCCCAACGGCTAAAGACCAGTAAGCGCAAGGGGAGTTTTTAAATAAAATTAGAAAACATATGTTAGTCCCGAAATGACCTAGTTTGTGTCGAATGGACATTAGGCCGCATTTCTCTCTTTCTCTTTTATTTTTAAAGTTTTGTTATAATCGGTTGGTAATCAAAGGTACTGTAAAAGTGATAAAACAGAAAATTTCGTCCGGTTGTAATGTTTCTCAATTTAAAGTCAGCAATTTGCCGATTTTAAGGGGCAAACGTTTATTGCGAACGATTAAACTGGTCAGGGGGAGCTTATTTTTAAAAGTTTTATAATATTCGGTTGATAACTAAAGGTATCGTGCAAATTAAACTGTTAAAATAGAAAATTTGGCCCGGTTGAAATATTTCTCGCTGTAGGTCAGCAATTTGCCGATTTTAGGGAGGTTGCGTGGCTGAATGGTTAGCACGTGCGCTCTGTATCATAACGTCTGTCACTGAGTCAACTGGCGTTGTTTCGATTTCTTGGTTGTACGTGACAAGGAGTATGGTCGCATGTCCAACCTCGTAGGTCATAACGCCGCTGACCGGGTAAAATTTCCCTCATTGCACACTTTATGGCGTATGCCCGTCTTCAGTAGCCCATTTTAGGAGCAGCACAGTAGGACGTTAAACCCCATTCAATTTCATTTCATTTTCTCTATGTTGCTTATTTATTATAGTGGATAAATATTTTTCTGGTTCTAGCAATTATTTAATTTCTGCATAGAAATCTTGCTTTGGCCAGTTTTTTTTATATTGCAGAGTGCCATTCTTGTATATTGCAGTCTATGACCCTTTGTTTAAAACATGCTTAAGAAGTCGTCACGATTTCCTACTTATAACCAAACATATTGGAAATATTAGTCTGGCATTATTAAATCCTAATTTTATTGGTCTTATTTAAAATTAAACTTTCATTTAACTATGAACAACTCTTAACGTGTCTCTTTAAAACTATTAAATACTCTAAAACAGTAGCTCAACCTTTTGACCTAAACTCATTAATTTACCATTTTGTTGTGAGCGACTTCTTATTCTTCCGATATGACATATTGCACGTGTCTGATTTCAAAGGGGGGTTGGGTGGCTGAATGGTTAGCACGCGCGCCTGTCATTGAGTTAACTAGCGTGTTTTCGAATGCTCGGTTGTACGTGACAAGGAGTAAGGTCGCCTGTCCAACTTGCCATTTTTATTTTTTTTTCCCCCGCCATTTTCATTTCATTTTCTCATCCGTCTCATTACAGTAATACAAGTTTCAGTTATTTCCCTTAAGTTTTCAGATTATCGTTATGCCTGGGTGCAATGATTCATACTTGTAACTTCGCGAGTTTCTTCTTATCCTTTTATTTAGGATACTTGATACAATCAATGACACGTGACGATAAATATGAAAGCTTTCATATCTGCATGGGACAGTAGCAGATCTAGTTAAGCTTTCACATATTCATATATGAAAGCTTATTGTTTCTGTTAAGATTATTATTCTTCCTATTCTTATTATTTTTTTTTTTTGTGTTTTATTCACAAATCGGATTTCTCAGAATCTACTCATAGGATCTTTCTGAAACTTTTACCTACCCCCCCAAAAATGGGTGGTGGCTGTTGGATAAATATATTTTCAAAACGTTTTTCGCATCCGAAATCACCGAATTTTACGAACAAATGCATTTGACCTACTTTGCTGTAACTTTGTGACTATTTCACCTATTTTACTAATTCTTTTTTCTTTAAATACCTTGACTCCTTTACTTAAAATCTGCAATTTCGGATTTTCGAATTTCGAAAATTCGTCGCTGTGATTTCGAACCGGAAGTTTACACCAACTCGACAACTTCTTTAGTAGTTGTACGATTTTCATGAAATTTAATATGTAATTAGACCTTAATAATGCGACTTGAAAAATGACTTTAGAAATTTTCTAACTTATCTCCCCTTGGTGAAATTAAGGATCAAAGTTTTCAAAAAAATCGTCGAAATATAGGTCAGAATGACCTAGTTTTTTTTTCTATCCTAGACAAGGAATTACTGATTCGTACACAAAATATGGAGTTTGTCGATCGAACCGGAAGTGCCACCATCTTTAAACGTGAAAAATCAATAAGGCTTTACGGACACGGGAGTTATATTTTCTGAATCCTTGTAGGAAGGCCTAAAAAATGTCGCAATAGAATTCTAATTTAGGTCAACCGGGAGTCACTATTTTGAATTGAAATTGAAAAATAGAAGCATTTGAAGGGCCGAGACTTTGGAGCACGATAACTCTCATTCTAATTAAGCTAGAATGTTCAAACTTGTTGTAGACGTTCACTAGGTCAATGTTATGATTGAGTTCAAAGATGAGCATTTTCTGCTTAGGGTAAGCAGAGATAAGCGTGCTGATTTGTTGATTCTTTAGGGCACGATAACTTCGGTTATAATGAAGGGAGGGCGGTGAAACTTTTGTTAATAGAGAGTCTAATAGCTAGCCTGTTGTGTGAAATCATTGTATCATTTTTTTTAAATATCAGGGATAGCTGAAAAAAAGAAATTGAAAATCCAAAAAGTCGTATTTTTACAATTTGGAGCATGTTTAGAGGTCTTTCTCGTAAAGTCAACATACTATTTTTTAGGAACTTCTTCTACAAAGAGTCTTATTGGTAGTCTTTTATATGAAACCATCGATCAACAGTCCAACATATCAGGAGTAGAAGAACAAAAGGATCGAACATTGAAAACGGCACCCTTTCATTGTTAAGCGAAACATGCAGTGTGGGTGACTACAATCTACGCATTTAGTCATCGTATAGAGTGTATTCAACGGTATCGAATTCCAACTGCTTAGGGATATTTTACGTGCACTCCAATGAGTAAACGGGGCCTTGGTTTTTCGTCCCATCCGAAGGACTAGACAGCTGTGCTTGTCAGGCCCTGCGTTCTGCCTCACTGACAAGGGGAACCACGCCGGGAAATCGAGATGAACTTTTTCCGTGCAGAACTTTCAATTCAGGCTAAACGTTTATTGCATACGATTAAGCTGGTCAGTTGGAGCTTATTTTCAAAAGTTTTGTAATAATCGGTTGGTAATTATTAAAGTACCGTGCACATTACACTGTTAAAACAGAAAATTTCGCCCGGTTGAAATGTTTCTTCTATAAGCCAGCAATTTTCCGAATTCAGGGAGGCTGGATGGCTGAATGGTTAGCATGTGCTCGCTGTATCGTAACGTTTGTCATTGAGTCAAAGGGCGTCGTTTCGATCTCCAAGTTGCACGTGACATGGTGTATGATGTCCAATCTCGTGGGTTTTCTCCATGTTCTTCGGTTTCCTCCCAACGGCTAAAGACCAGTAAGCGCAAGGGGAGTTTTTAAATAAAATTAAAAAACATATGTTAGTCCCGAAATGACCTAGTTTGTGTCGAATGGACATTAGGCCGCATTTCTCTCTTTCTCTTTTATTTTTAAAGTTTTGTAATAATCGGTTGGTAATCAAAGGTACCGTACTGTAAAAGTGATAAAACAGAAAATTTCGTCCGGTTGTAATGTTTCTCAATTTAAAGTCAGCAATTTGCCGATTTTAAGGGGCAAACGTTTATTGCGAACGATTAAGCTGGTCAGGGGGAGCTTATTTTTAAAAGTTTTGTAATATTCGGTTGATAACTAAAGGTACCGTGCAAATTAAACTGTTAAAATAGAAAATTTGGCCCGGTTGAAATATTTTTCGCTGTAGGTCAGCAATTTGCCGATTTTAGGGAAGTTGCGTGGCTGAATGGTTAGCACGTGCGCTCTGTATCATAACGTCTGTCACTGAGTCAACTGGCGTTGTTTCGATTTCTTGGTTGTACGTGACAAGGAGTATGGTCGCATGTCCAACCTCATAGGTCGTAACGCCGCTGCCCGGGTAAAATTTCCCTCATTGCACACTTTGTGGCGTATGCCCGTCTTCAGTAGCCAATTTTAGGAGCAGCACAGTAGGACGTTAAACTCATTCAATTTCATTTCATTTTCTCTATCGAAAAAAAGAGATTGAAAATCCAAAGAGTCGTATTTTTACAATTTGGAGCATGTTTAGAGGTCTTTCTCGTAAAGTCAACATACTATTTTTTGGGAACTTCTTCTACAAAGAGTCTTATTGGTAGTCTTTTATATGAAACCATCGATCAACAGTCCAACATATCAGGAGTAGAAGAACAAAAGGATCGAACATTGAAAACGGCACCCTTTCATTGTTAAGCGAAACATGCAGTGTGGGTGACTACAATCTACGCATTTAGTCATCGTATAGAGTTTATTCAACGGTATCGAATTCCAACTGCTTAGGGATATTTTACGTGCACTCCAATGAGTACACGGGACCTTGGTTTTTCGTCCCATCCGAAGGACTAGACAGCTGTGCTTGTCAGGCCCTGCGTTCTGCCTCACTGACAAGGGGAACCACGCCGGGAAATCGAGATGAACTTTTTCCGTGCAGAACTTTCAATCCAGGCCAAACGTTTATTGCATACGATTAAGCTGGTCAGTTGGAGCTTATTTTCAAAAGTTTTGTAATAATCGGTTGGTAATTATTAAAGTACCGTGCACATTAAACTGTTAAAACAGAAAATTTCGCCCGGTTGAAATGTTTCTTGCTATAAGCCAGCAATTTTCCGAATTCAGGGAGGCTGGATGGCTGAATGGTTGGCATGTGCTCGCTGTATCGTAACGTTTGTCATTGAGTCAACGGGCGTCGTTTCGATCTCCAGGTTGCACGTGACATGGTGTATGATGTCCAATCTCGTGGGTTTTCTCCGTGTTCTTCGGTTTCCTCCCAACGGCTAAAGACCAGTAAGCATATGTTAGTCCCGAAATGACCTAGTTTGTGTCGAATGGACATTAGGCCGCATTTCTCTCTTTCTCTTTTATTTTTAAAGTTTTGTAATAATCGGTTGGTAATCAAAGGTACTGTAAAAGTGATAAAACAGAAAATTTCGTTCGGTTGTAATGTTTCTCAATTTAAAGTCAGCAATTTGCCGATTTTAAGGGGCAAACGTTTATTGCGAACGATTAAGCTGGTCAGGGGGAGCTTATTTTTAAAAGTTTTGTAATATTCGGTTGATAACTAAAGGTACCGTGCAAATTAAACTGTTAAAATAGAAAATTTGGCCCGGTTGAAATATTTTTCGCTGTAGGTCAGCAATTTGCCGATTTTAGGGAAGTTGCGTGGATGAAAGGTTAGCACGTGCGCTCTGTATCATAACGTCTGTCACTGAGTCAACTGGCGTTGTTTCGATTTCTTGGTTGTACGTGACCAGGAGTATGGTCGCATGTCCAACCTCATAGGTCGTAACGCCGCTGCCCGGGTAAAATTTCCCTCATTGCACACTTTGTGGCGTATGCCCGTCTTCAGTAGCCAATTTTAGGAGCAGCACAGTAGGACGTTAAACTCATTCAATTTCATTTCATTTTCTCTATCGAAAAAAAGAGATTGAAAATCCAAAGGGTCGTATTTTTACAATTTGGAGCATGTTTAGAGGTCTTTCTCGTAAAGTCAACATACTATTTTTTGGGAACTTCTTCTACAAAGAGTCTTATTGGTAGTCTTTTATATGAAACCATCGATCAACAGTCCAACATATCAGGAGTAGAAGAACAAAAGGATCGAACATTGAAAACGGCACCCTTTCATTGTTAAGCGAAACATGCAGTGTGGGTGACTACAATCTACGCATTTAGTCATCGTATAGAGTTTATTCAACGGTATCGAATTCCAACTGCTTTGGGATATTTTACGTGCACTCCAATGAGTACACGGGACCTTGGTTTTTCGTCCCATCCGAAGGACTAGACAGCTGTGCTTGTCAGGCCCTGCGTTCTGCCTCACTGACAAGGGGAACCACGCCGGGAAATCGAGATGAACTTTTTCCGTGCAGAACTTTCAATCCAGGCCAAACATTTATTGCATACGATTAAGCTGGTCAGTTGGAGCTTATTTTCAAAAGTTTTGTAATAATCGGTTGGTAATTATTAAAGTACCGTGCACATTAAACTGTTAAAACAGAAAATTTCGCCCGGTTGAAATGTTTCTTGCTATAAGCCAGCAATTTTCCGAATTCAGGGAGGCTGGATGGCTTAATGGTTAGCATGTGCTCGCTGTATCGTAACGTTTGTCATTGAGTCAACGGGCGTCGTTTCGATCTCCAGGTTGCACGTGACATGGTGTATGATGTCCAATCTCGTGGGTTTTCTCCGTGTTCTTCGGTTTCCTCCCAACGGCTAAAGACCAGTAAGCATATGTTAGTCCCGAAATGACCTAGTTTGTGTCGAATGGACATTAGGCCGCATTTCTCTCTTTCTCTTTTATTTTTAAAGTTTTGTAATAATCGGTTGGTAATCAAAGGTACTGTAAAAGTGATAAAACAGAAAATTTTGTCCGGTTGTAATGTTTCTCAATTTAAAGTCAGCAATTTGCCGATTTTAAGGGGCAAACGTTTATTGCGAACGATTAAGCTGGTCAGGGGGAGCTTATTTTTAAAAGTTTTGTAATATTCGGTTGATAACTAAAGGTACCGTGCAAATTAAACTGTTAAAATAGAAAATTTGGCCCGGTTGAAATATTTTTCGCTGTTGGTCAGCAATTTGCCGATTTTAGGGAAGTTGCGTGGCTGAATGGTTAGCACGTGCGCTCTGTATCATAACGTCTGTCACTGAGTCAACTGGCGTTGTTTCGATTTCTTGGTTGTACGTGACAAGGAGTATGGTCGCATGTCCAACCTCGTAGGTCGTAACGCCGCTGCCCGGGTAAAATTTCCCTCATTGCACACATTGTGGCGTATGCCCGTCTTCAGTAGCCCATTTTAGGAGCAGCACAGTAGGACGTTAAACCCCATTCAATTTCATTTCATTTTCTCTATGTTGCTTATTTATTATAGTGGATAAATATTTTTCTGGTTCTAGCAATTATTTAATTTCTGCATAGAAATCTTGCTTTGGCCAGTTTTTTTTTATTGCAGAGTGCCATTCTTGTATATTGCAGTCTATGACCCTTTGTTTAAAACATGCTTAAGAAGTCGTCACGATTTCCTACTTATAACCAAACATATTGGAAATATTAGTCTGGCATTATTAAATCCTAATTTTATTGGTCTTATTTAAAATTAAACTTTCATTTAACTATGAACAACTCTTTACGTGTCTCTTTAAAACTATTAAATACTCTAAAACAGTAGCTCAACCTTTTGACCTAAACTCATTAATTTACCATTTTGTTGTGAGCGACTTCTTATTCTTCCTATATGACATATTGCACGTGTCTGATTTCAAAGGGGGGTTGGGTGGCTGAATGGTTAGCATGCGCGCCTGTCATTGAGTTAACTAGCGTGTTTTCGAATACTCGGTTGTACGTGACAAGGAGTAAGGTCACCTGTCCAACCTGCCATTTTTAATTTTTTTCCCCTGCCATTTTCATTTCATTTTCTCATCCGTCTCATTACAGTAAAACAAGTTTCAGTTATTTCCCTTTAGTTTTCAGATTATTGTTGTGCCTGGGTGCAATGATTCATACTATATTTAGACTTGTAACTTCGCGAGTTTCTTCTTATCCTTTTATTTAGGATACTTGATACAATCAATGACACGTGACGATAAATATGAAAGCTTTCATATCTGCATGGGACAGTAGCAGATCTAGTTCTTATTATTTTTTTTTTTGTGTTTTATCCACAAATCGGATTTCTCAGAATCTACTCATAGGATCTTTCTGAAACTTTTACCGTACCCCCCCAAAAATGGGTGGTGGCTGTTGGGTAAATATATTTTCAAAACGTTTTTCGCATCCGAAATCACCGAATTTTACGAACAAATGCATTTGACCTACTTTGCTGTAACTTTGTGACTATTTCACCTATTTTACTAATTCTTTTTTCTTTAAATACCTTGACTCCTTTACTTAAAATCTGCAATTTCGGATTTTCGAATTTCGAAAATTCGTCGCTGTGATTTCGAACCGGAAGTTTATACCAACTCGACAACTTCTTTAGTAGTTGTACGATTTTCATGAAATTTAATATGTAATTAGACCTTAATAATGCGACTTGAAAAATGACTTTAGAAATTTTCTAACTTATCTCCCCTTGGTGAAATTAAGGATCAAAGTTTTCAAAAAAATCGTCGAAATATAGGTCAGAATGACCTAGTTTTTTTTTCTATCCTAGACAAGGAATTACTGATTCGTACACAAAATATGGAGTTTGTCGATCGAACCGGAAGTGCCACCATCTTTAAACGTGAAAAATCAATAAGGCTTTTTTGCTATTTTACTTACAGACTCGGGAGTTATAATTTCTGAATCCTTGTAGGAAGGCCTAAAAAATGTCGCAATAGAATTCTTATTTAGGTCAACCGGGAGTCACCATTTTGAATTTAAAATGAAAAATAGAAGCAATTTGAAGGGCCGAGACTTTGGAGCACAATAACTCTCATTCTAATTAAGCTAGAATGTTCAAACTTGTTGTAGACGTTAACTAGGTCAATGTTATGATTGAGTTCAAAGATGAGCATTTTCTGCTTAGGGTAAGCAGAGATAAGCATGCTGATTTGTTGATTCTTTAGTGCACGATAACTTCGGTTATAATGAAGGGAGGGCGGTGAAACTTTTGTTAATAGAGAGTCTAATAGCTAGCCTGTTGTGTGAAATCATTGTATCATTTTTTTTAAATATCAGGGATAGCCGAAAAAAAGAGATTGAAAATCCAAAAAGTCATATTTTTACAATTTGGAGCATGTTTAGAGGTCTTTCTCGTAAAGTCAACATACTATTTTTGGGGAACTTCTTCTACAAAGAGTCTTATTGGTAGTCTTTTATATGAAACCATCGATCAACAGTCCAACATATCAGGAGTAGAAGAACAAAAGGATCCAACATTGAAAACGGCACCCTTTCATTGTTAAGCGAAACATGCAGTGTTGGTGACTACAATCTATGCATTTAGTCATCGTATAGAGTTTATTCAACAGTATCGAATTCCAACTGCTTAGGGATATTTTACGTGCACTCCAATGTGTACACGGGACCTTGGTTTTTCGTCCCATCCGAAGGACTAGACAGCTGTGCTTGTCAGGCCCTGCGTTCTGCCTCACTGACAAGGGGAACCACACCGGGAAATCGAGATGAACTTTTTCCGTGCAGAACTTTCAATTCAGGCCAAACGTTTATTGCATACGATTAAGCTGGTCAGTTGGAGCTTATTTTCAAAAGTTTTGTATAATCGGTTGGTAATTATTAAAGTAACGTGCACATTAAACTGTTAAAACAGAAAATTTCGCCCGGTTGAAATGTTTCTTGCTATAAGTCAGCAATTTTCCGAATTCAGGGAGGCTGGATGGCTGAATGATTAGCATGTGCTCGCTGTATCGTAACGTTTGTCATTGAGTCAACGGGCGTCGTTTCGATCTCCAGGTTGCACGTGACATGGTGTATGATGTCCAATCTCGTGGGTTTTCTCCGTGTTCTTCGGTTTCCTCCCAACCAGTAAGCGCAAGGGGAGTTTTTAAATAAAATTAAAAAACATATGTTAGTCCCGAAATGACCTAGTTTGTGTCGAATGAACATTAGGCCGCATTTCTCTCTTTCTCTTTTATTTTTAAAGTTTTGTAATAATCGGTTGGTAATCAAAGGTACTGTAAAAGTGATAAAACAGAAAATTTCGTCCGGTTGTAATGTTTCTCAATTTAAAGTCAGCAATTTGCCGATTTTAAGGGGCAAACGTTTATTGCGAACGATTAAGCTGGTCAGGGGGAGCTTATTTTTTTAAAGTTTTGTAATATTCGGTTGATAACTAAAGGTACCGTGCAAATTAAACTGTTAAAATAAAAAATTTGGCCCGGTTGAAATATTTCTTGCTGTAGGTCAGCAATTTGCCGATTTTAGGGAGGTTGCGTGGCTGAATGGTTAGCACGTGCGCTCTGTATCATAACGTCTGTCACTGAGTCAACTGGCGTTGTTTCGATTTCTTGGTTGTACGTGACAAGGAGTATGGTCGCATGTCCAACCTCGTAGGTCGTAACGCCGCTGCCTGGGTAAAATTTCCCTCATTGCACACTTTATGGCGTATGCCCGTCTTCAGTAGCCCATTTTAGGAGCAGCACAGTAGGACGTTAAACCCCATTCAATTTCATTTCATTTTCTCTATGTTGCTTATTTATTATAGTGGATAAATATTTTTCTGGTTCTAGCAATTATTTAATTTCTGCATAGAAATCTTGCTTTGGCCATTTTTTTTTTTATTGCAGAGTGCCATTCTTGTATATTGCAGTCTATGACCCTTTGTTTAAAACATGCTTCAGAAGTCGTCACGATTTCCTACTTATAACCAAACATATTGGAAATATTAGTCTGGCATTATTAAATCCTAATTTTATTGGTCTTATTTAAATTTAAACTTTCATTTAACTATGAACAACTCTTAACGTGTCTCTTTAAAACTATTAAATACTCTAAAACAGTAGCTCAACCTATTGACCTAAACTTATTAATTTACCATTTTGTTGTGAGCGACTTCTTATTCTTCCTATATGACATATTGCACGTTTCTGATTTCAAAGGGGTTTGGGTGGCTGAATGGTTAGCACGCGCGCCTGTCATTGAGTTAACTAGCGTGTTTTCGAATGCTCGGTTGTCCAACCTGCCATTTTTAATTTTTTTTCCCCGCCATTTTCATTTCATTTTCTCATCCGTCTCATTACAGTAATACAAGTTTCAGTTATTTCCCTTTAGTTTTCAGATTATTGTTATGCCTGGGTGCAATGATTCATACTATATTTAGACTTGTAACTTCGCGAGTTTCTTCTTATCCTTTTATTTAGGATACTTGATACAATCAATGACACGTGACGATAAATATGAAAGCTTTCATATCTGCATGGGACAGTAGCAGATCTAGTTCTTATTAAGCTTTCATATATTCATATATGAAAGCTTATTGTTTCTGTTAAGATTATTATTCCTATTCTTATTATTTTTTTTTTGTGTTTTATTCACAAATCGGATTTCTCAGAATCTACTCATAGGATCTTTCTGAAACTTTTAGCTACCCCCCCAAAAATGGGTGGTGGCTGTTGGATAAATATATTTTCAAAACGTTTTTCGCATTCAAAATCACCGAATTTTACGAACAAATGCATTTTACCTACTTTGCTGTAACTTTGTGACTATTTCACCTATTTTACTAATTCTTTTTTCTTTAAATACCTTGACTCCTTCAAATCTGCAATTTCGGATTTTCGAATTTCGAAAATTCGTCGCTGTGATTTCGAACCGGAAGTTTACACCAACTCGACAACCTCTTTAGTAGTTGTACGATTTTCATGAAATTTAATATGTAAGTAGACCTTAATGACGCGACTTGAAAAATGACTTTAGAAATTTTCTAACTTATCTCCCCTTGGTGAAATCAAGGATCAAAGTTTTCCAAAAAATCGTCGAAATATAGGTCAGAATGACCTAGTTTTTTTTTTCTATACTACTAGACAAGGAATTACTGATTCGTACACAAAATATGGAGTTTGTCGATAGAACCGGAAGTGCCACCATCTTTAAACGTGAAAAATCAATAAGGCTTTTTTGCTATTTTACTTACAGACTCGGGAGTTATATTTTCTGAATCCTTGTAGGAAGGCCTAAAAAATGTCGCAATAGAATTCTGATTTAGGTCAACCGGGAGTCACCATTTTGAATTGAAAATGACATATAGTAAAAAATCCTCATTATTGGGCTTGAAAACATACACAATTGGTCGTGGCTTAGAGAGTGTGTCTCCTATTAACGAAATTAATACATTTCAGGATAGCCTGGCTCATGGTAGAGTGTTTGGTATTCTAATATTTCAAAAATTCGAATTTCTCCTTTGACGTTTTCTGTGCCGACAAGGTTGTTTTCAAGGTTAGCGGTTTTGACTTCGCGCATGCGCTACGCTAGAACCTAAGGTATGATGGCTACCAAACTCCGGCCCCCCACTTGTCACGTTGGTACCTACTAGTCCTGAAATGTTCAGATCGATACCTGCATTCCTTCAAGTCGTTTACATGTGAGGCGGCGGATTTTTTTGCCGTTTTTTTTCTAAGTAAATTCCCGCACTCCGTAAGGGGAAAGAAGTGTTTTTTGCCCTAGCAGCGCCAAAAATTCTTCGACTAACCTGGTTTTTTGGGCACGATGTGCCCATTTACTAGCCCGAATTTGAGTACTTGTCCCATCTGATTCCGATGAAAAAAAACAAAAGTTATTGTCAAAAAAACGATTTTACGGCTTTTTTCGCCGATTTTGAGACTAAAAAGTTTTTTTTCGAATTTTGAAATTGCAAACGACAAGATGAAGTCATCTTGTTAGTCTCATGTGATGGGTATGAGTCTTCTGCACCGATGCGGATTGGGTTTGATTTTTTCAAAATGGCGGACTATATTTTTGAGACTGTCAAAGTTTTGATGTTCTGAGACTGTCGAGGCATCATTGGGGGGTATTTTTAAAAAAATTTATACTGGTCGGATGCGCCGCCATGAGGTTAGTAACATATCAAAAGATGAACATGATCGAATAAAAATTCGAAAAAATATGGCCATGTTTTACAATAAAAAAAAGTTGCTGGGTCGGCTTGGGTTCGATTTTTTTAGGCCATGTTCTCGTATTAGAAATCACTTAAATTTTTTATATGTGCTAGCTAACATCCTAAGGCACAATCTCTGAAAATTTCAAGAAATTCCGACAACCGTAACGCCTGCTAAAACACGCTCGCGCAATTAGGCCTATTTTTTGCCTATTTTTCGAATGTTTTTAGACTAACAAGTCACTTTTTCGTGCGCTACGTTTGAGGCCCCATATATATGCGTTTGAATCCATATGTTTTGATCGGGATCGATAGTTGGACACTTCCCTCCGTCGTATAAACAATTTGGACCCCTGACCCTAATCACGGTCACGTGACAGGGTGTCAAACATGGCTTTCCAAAACGAAGGGCCATGTTTGCTGCCTTTTAGCTCGGCCCCTATGGGTTCGAATCAAAATGTGTTGGCTGGGAATAATAGCCTTGACAATTCTCTCCATTGTATAAAAAGTTGTTAGATCTCACCCGAATGCCATGCACGCGCTACGATATTTAAGAGTGCCCGGGTGGGTCTCGAGGCTTGGTATTCAAAGGTTAAATCTCTGGAATTTCTAGTTGTTGCCTGTGCCGCGATGATATTTATCACATATTTACATATTAAAAGGAGAAAATATTCAGATATCAAGAACGAAAATGAATCGATAAAATACGGCAATTTTTCAAGCAAAAAAAGTTTGGTGGGTGGGGGTGGGTTTATAATTTATTTTCATTGTTCCCGGAATCTCACTCATTTCCATTTTTTATATGCGATAGCTAGAATCTCAAAGTACAATCTTTGCAAATTTGAAGGCAAACGGACCACTGGAACGTTGCCTGGGCTGTGCAAATCTATCCCGGTCGCAAAAATCTGCATTCGGGAAACCTCGATGGATGATACTATGACCGGACGTATTATGACCTTGACACATACATGATATACATAGTATTAAAATCCTTATGAAATATTTAAATCATTTACTGCTATAATATGAAATATCACTTATTCCCCAGTTAAATAAAAATAGGTCACCGGGTGCTGTAAAACTTCAAGAACCCTGCGACCATTTTACACTTTCTATTGCCAGAAAATATTTGTTTTACTAGTCTAATTCAAGTTTAAAAATGAACAATATTTTTTCTGAAAATCAATGTCGAGTTATAGTGTATTATATATGATACAATGGGCCATAGCCTAGAGATCGGGTGTTCGATCCCTGCATTGGCCGAGAAAGTTCATCTCGATTTTACCGTACTCCACAAGGGGGAAAAAAGGGCTTTTTTGCCCTAGCAGCGCCACAAACTCTTCGATTAACCTGGTTTTTTGGCACGATGTGCCCATTTACTAGCCCGAATTTTGAGTACTGGTTACATCTGATTTCGATGAAAAAACATAAGTTATGGTCAAAAAAACGATTTACGGCTTTTTTCGCCGATTTTGAGACTAAATTTTTTTGTAGAATTTTGAAATTGCAAACGACAAGATAAAGTCATTTTGTTAGTCTCATGTGATGGGTATGAGTCTTCTGCACCGATGCGTATTGGGTTTGATTTTTTTCAAAATGGCGGACTATATTTTTGAGACTGTCAAAGTTTTGATGTTCTGAGACTGCCGAGGCATCATTGGGGGGTATTTTTTAAAAAATTTATACTGGTCGGATGCGCCACGATGAGGTTAGTAACATATCAAAAGGAGAACATGATCGAATAAAAATTCGAAAAAATATGGCCATGTTGCTGGGTCGGCTTGGGTTCGAATTTTTTAGGCCATGTTCCCGTATTAGAAGTCACTTTAATTTTGTATATGTGCTAGCTAACATCCCAAGGCACAATCTCTGAAAATTTCAAGAAATTCCGACAACCATAACGCCTGCTCAAACACGCTAGCGCAGTTAGGCCTATTTTTTGCCTATTTTTCGAATGTTTTTAGACTAACAAGTCACTTTTTCGTGCACTACGTTTGAGGCCCCATAGCTTGGCCGCTATGGGTTTGATTCCATATGTTTTGATAGGGATCCATAGCTTGGACACTTCCCTCCGTCGTATAAAAAGTTTGAACCCCTGACCCTAACCACGGTCACGTGACAGGATGTCAAACATGGCTTCCCAAAACGAAGGGCCATGTTTGCTGCCTTATAGCTAGGCCCCTATGGGTTCGAATCAAAATGTGTTGGCTGGGAATAATAGCCTTGACAATTCTCTCCATTGTATAAAAAGTTCGCAGCTCTCACCCGATTGCCATGCACGCGGCACGATATTTAAAACTTAGGCGTTTTTCGACATTAGCGCATGCGCACAGCTGGAACCAATAGCACCAGCGCTACCAAACTCTGGTCCCACCCTGCTCTCGCTGGTGCCTAGGTGTCCTTTAACTTTCAGCCTGATAACTGCATTCCTTCTAGTCGTTTACATCTGAGACTCACTGGACCAGCATTTTTCACCGATGTACCCCCACCCCCACCTGTAAACGTCCCGAAGGGTGCCCGGGCGGGTCTCGAGGCTTGGTATTTAAAAGGTATATCCATCCTGCCGACTCGCTGCGTCACGTCAAAATGCCCGCTCGGGGAACGGAAGTGGGCGAAACGGGCCCATGAAGTGCAGTTTGACCCTACCTTGACCTTCGAGGGCCTCGTAGCATTAAAAGGGTCATGAGCCTAGATGGAGTCATCAATGTCCTTTCATGAGAGAGTTTGACCTTTGACCTGACCTTTGACCTTGGGGTCGAAAAATTACCAAAACTTAGGTACCGTCCCGAAAATCTGCGTCAAGGTCAAGGCCACGACCCACAAACCCATCGACGGGGCCGTCGCTGAGGTCAAGGTCATGACCTTGGCTGACCTCTACAAGCCTGAGAGATCAATCCCGTGTTTTATGCATTTACCGTTTTTTGTGCATTTCACGGCATCGCGTCGCGGCGGCTAATTTTTTTACCCCAGCCATCTGAAAGTTTAATACAACCTGCGCAGCACCCTAGCGCAGGTTGTATCAATTTTTCAGACGATTTGAATACAAATTGAGCCAATGATAGAAGTTCCGCTTTTTTGCTGTGCATTACTCCTATTTTGATCCGACTAAATTTTGTTTTGTATTTTCCCCACCTTGTTTATAAGGTAAGTGTAATTTTTTTTTAGATACCTGATGACATATGACCCTTGACATGTGACTGGAAATGACTGTTCATATGAAAGCTTTCATATCTGCTTGGGACAGTAGCAGATCTAGTTAAGCTTTCATATGTATTTACATATGAAAGCTTATTATTTCTGTTAAGATTATTATTAAGCTTTCATATATTCATATATGAAAGCTTATTGTTTCTAATAAGATTATTATTCCTATTCTTATTATATTTTTTTTGTGTGTTTTATTCACAAATCGGATTTCTCAGAATCTACTCATAGGATCTTTCTGAAACTTTTAGCTACCCCCCCAAAAATGGGTGGTGGCTGTTGGGTAAATATATTTTCAAAACGTTTTTCGCATTCGAAATCACCGAATTTTACGAACAAATGCATTTGACCTACTTTGCTGTAACTTTGTGACTATTTCACCTATTTTACTAATTCTTTTTTCTTTGAATACCTTGACTCCTTTACTTTAAATCTGCAATTTCGGATTTTCGAATTTCGAAAATTCGTCGCTGTGATTTCGAACCGGAAGTTTACACCAACTCGACAACTTCTTTAGTAGTTGTACGATTTTCATGAAATTTAATATGTAAGTAGACCTTAATGATGCGACTTGAAAAATGACTTTAAAAATTTTCTAACTTATCTCCCCTTGGTGAAATTAAGGATCAAAGTTTTCAAAAAAATCGTCGAAATATAGGTCAGAATGACGTAGTTTTTTTTTCTATACTAGACAAGGAATTACTGATTCGTACACAAAATATGGAGTTTGTCGATCGAACCGGAAGTGCCACCATCTTTAAACGTGAAAAATCAATAAGACTTTTTTGCTATTTTACTTACAGACTCGGGAGTTATATTTTCTGAATCCTTGTAGGAAGGCCTAAAAAATGTCGCAATAGAATTCTGATTTAGGTCAACCGGGAGTCACCATGTTGAATTGAAAATGAAAAATAGAAGCAATTTGAAGGGCCGAGACTTTGGAGCACAATAACTCTCATTCTAATTAAGCTAGAATGTTCAAACTTGTTGTAGACGTTCACTAGGTCAATGTTATGATTGAGTTCAAAGATGAGCATTTTCTGCTTAGGGTAAGCAGAGATAAGCATGCTGATTTGTTGATTCTTTAGGGCACGATAACTTCGGTTATAATGAAGGGAGGGCGGTGAAACTTTTGTCAATAGAGTCTAATAGCTAGCCTGCTGTGTGAAATCATTGTATCATTTTTTTTAAATATCGGGGATAGCCGAAAAAAAGAGATTGAAAATCCAAAAAGTCGTATTTTTACAATTTGGAGCATGTTTAGAGGTCTTTCTCGTAAAGTCAACATACTATTTTTTGGGAACTTCTTCTACAAAGAGTCTTATTGGTAGTCTTTCATATGAAACCATCGATCAACAGTGCAACATATCAGGAGTAGAAGAACAAAAGGATCGAACATTGAAAACGGCACCCTTTCATTGTTAAGCGAAACATGCAGTGTGGGTGACTACAATCTACGCATTTAGTCATCGTATAGAGTTTATTCAACAGTATCGAATTCCAACTGCTTAGGGACATTTTACGTGCACTCCAATGTGTACACGGGACCTTGGTTTTTTTCGTCCCATCCGAAGGACTAGACAGCTGTGCTTGTCAGGCCCTGCGTTCTGCCTCACTGACAAGGGGAACCACGCCGGGAAATCGAGATGAACTTTTTCCGTGCAGAACTTTCAATTCAGGCCAAACGTTTATTGCATACGATTAAGCTGGTCAGTTGGAGCTTATTTTCAAAAGTTTTGTAATAATCGGTTGGTAATTATTAAAGTACCGTGCACATTAAACTGTTAAAACAGAAAATTTCGCCCGGTTTAAATGTTTCTTGCTATAAGTCAGCAATTTTCCGAATTCAGGGAGGCTGGATGCTCGCTGTATCATAACGTTTGTCATTGAGTCAACGGGCGTCGTTTCGATCTCCAGGTTGCACGTGACATGGTGTATGATGTCCAATCTCGTGGGTTTTCTCCGTGTTCTTCGGTTTCCTCCCAACGGCTAAAGACCAGTAAGCGCAAGGGGAGTTTTTAAATAAAATTAAAAAACATATGTTAGTCCCGAAATGACCTAGTTTGTGTCGAATGGACATTAGGCCGCATTTCTCTCTTTCTCTTTTATTTTTAAAGTTTTGTAATAATCGGTTGGTAATCAAAGGTACTGTAAAAGTGATAAAACAGAAAATTTCGTCCGGTTGTAATGTTTCTCAATTTAAAGTCAGCAATTTGCCGATTTTAAGGGGCAAACGTTTATTGCGAACGATTAAGCTGGTCACGGGGAGCTTATTTTTAAAAGTTTTGTAATATTCGGTTGATAACTAAAGGTACCGTGCAAATTAAACTGTTAAAATAGAAAATTTGGCCCGGTTGAAATATTTCTCGCTGTAGGTCAGCAATTTGCCGATTTTAGGGAGGTTGCGTGGCTGAATGGTTAGCACGTGCGCTCTGTATCATAACGTCTGTCACTGAGTCAACTGGCGTTGTTTCGATTTCTTGGTTGTACGTGACAAGGAGTATGGTCGCATGTCCAACCTCTTAGGTCGTAACGCCGCTGCCCGGGTAAAATTTCCCTCATTGCACACTTTATGGCGTATGCCCGTCTTCAGTAGCCCATTTTAGGAGCAGCACAGTAGGACGTTAAACCCCATTCAATTTCATTTCATTTTCTCTATGTTGCTTATTTATTATAGTGGATAAATATTTTTCTGGTTCTAGCAATTATTTAATTTCTGCATAGAAATCTTGCTTTGGCCAGTTTTTTTTTTATCGCAGAGTGCCATTCTTGTATATTGCAGTCTATTACCCTTTGTTTAAAACATGCTTAAGAAGTCGTCACGATTTCCTACTTATAACCAAACATATTGGAAATATTAGTCTGGCATTATTAAATCCTTATTTTATTGGTCTTATTTAAAATTAAACTTTCATTTAACTATGAACAACTCTTAACGTGTCTCTTTAAAACTATTAAATACTCTAAAACAGTAGCTCAACCTTTTGACCTAAACTCATTAATTTACCATTTTGTTGTGAGCGACTTCTTATTCTTCCTATATGACATATTGCACGTGTCTGATTTCAAAGGGGGGTTGGGTTGGTTAATGGTTAGCACGCTCGCCTGTCATTGAGTTAACTATTGTGTTTTCGAATGCTCGGTTGTACGTGACAAGGAGTAAGGTCGCCTGTCCAACCTGCCATTTTTAATTTTTTTTCCCCGCCATTTTCATTTCATTTTCTCATCCGTCTCATTACAGTAATACAAGTTTCAGTTATTTCCCTTTAGTTTTCAGATTATTGTTATGCCTGGGTGCAATGATTCATACTATATTTAGACTTGTAACTTCGCGAGTTTCTTCTTATCCTTTTATTTAGGATACTTGATACAATCAATGACACGTGACGATAAATATGAAAGCTTTTATATCTGCATGGGACAGTAGCAGATCTAGTTATTATTATTATTATTTACCGCGAGGGCCTAGATCTTCATGTTCGAAAACAGATATCGATCTGGAATTAGCTTTTCTATCGGGAAACCATGTGGTGGCTACTTGATAAAATATTTTTGAAATTTCTGCGCATACCGGAAGTGACCGAACTTTGTACTTTCTCTAAAAATTAAAAATCGCCATAGTTTCGTCAATTCTTTATCCATTTTCAAACAAATTACATTTTTGGAATCCCTGAATCTTTTCTGAGACAATGGCTATCTCACATTTTTCAATTTCGAACATTCGTCTATGATTTTTATCGTTCGAATATTGAAAACATGTTGTTTACGAGACAATTGTTGTTATTTTTCAAAATTTTCAAATTTGACCTACATTTTTGGATACCTGAAGTCCATCCGATTCCAGTAATATAAGTTTCATTCAGAGTTATAGCCCTTTATTTTTCGATTTTTTTCGAATTTCCTTCCCATTTTCTGAGCTCGGGTCTCGTTTTATGACATAATTGACGTTTCTGAAACTTCTGGAACATGAAGTTATAGTCCAATACCAACTGATAAGGCAATTTCGACACGAATCCTTAAACCGGAAGTGGTCGAAATAATGTGCAATATTTTGAAAAAAATGCAAAAAATGGATATTTTTTGGGAAAACGCTATTTCTCCGTCTGATATCAATGGATGAAACGAATGAAGGTATCGTTTGATGGCATGATTGCTGGACTATCATATGATACCCCATTCATGCGGATACTATAAACAGACAGCAAAATATGGCACGCTGAAAATCAAGTATTTTCTGATTTGGAGCGTTTTTGGACGCCCGTATCTCGAAAACTTAACCTGCAAATTTTTTTAATTTTTTTCTATCGAGAGTCCTTATGGAGGTATTTTGCATGAAGTCATCCAATAAGACTTTGAAATGTCTAGAATAGGATAAAAAAGGGACTGAAAATCGAAAAAAGTCGAAAAATCGTGAAATTTTGGAAAATGCTCTACTATTTCTTTATTTTTAGAGATTTTTAAAAAAAGGTTGTATATTCAGATAGCTGACCTAATTACGGTTCTAACAATGTATAACATGTATGTAATTATTAAAATTTAATTTAAGATATTTTAAATTTTTTGCATTTTTGGCACTTTTGAACATAGGATTTCTCAGGGGCATTATATCTGATCAGATAATGTAATATATCATTACAGAGCCCTGTGGCTATTTTAGTGCCCAAACCGGCTATTAAAACTATTTCGACAATAATAACCATACCGGAAGTATTCAAAAAATGAAAAAAAAGAGTAAAAACATTGTCGCACTTGGGAAAAACTTGATTTCTCTCTTAGGTAATAGCGGACCAAAAGAATTAAAGTGTCGCTGGATAGCCCTATTAATGGACCATCATATGGTATCTAAATAATACGATTTCGATGGTAAGGAAATAAATTATTGTATGCCAAAAATCTAGTATTTTCCCATTTTTTAACATTCTGAGACGCCCTTTTCTCGAAAACGAGGCCTACGATTTTTCTTAAACTTTTCTTACTCAAAGTCCTATCGGTTGTCTATATAGGGAATCCAAAATGAAAAGCATTGAAATAATATAAATGGTCGAAAAATGGCCTCAGACTTTGAAAAAAAATGAAAAATCGTTAAATTTTTGGAAACGCTCTTTAATTTATCTTTTTTTTTCCAAAACTACTCAATGGATGTTTCAGATACTTCTGGTACAGAAAGATATCTATTCAAACAACTTGTTAAAACTATCCCGACAATGATCCAAAATCTAGAAGTATTCGTAAAAATATCAGATATTATGGAAAAAAAACCAAAAAAAATTTAAAAAAAAGAAAATACAGTAAAAAATTGGTACTCTTGCAAAAATCGACACTTCTCAGCCAGGTGTCACTGAATCAAAAAAATTAAAGTATAGATTTCTAGCTCGATGAATGGGCTATTTTATGACTTACTTGCTGTCTGATTCCTGAAAGCCGATTCAGTGCTGCTTGCAGGTCTAGTTATTATTATTATTATTATTTACCGCGAGGGCCTAGATCTCCATGTTCGAAAACAGATATCGATCTGGAATTAGCTTTTCTATCGGAAAACCATGTGGTGGCTACTTGATAAAATAATTTTGAAATTTCTGCGCATACCGGAAGTGACCGAACTTTGTACTTTCTCTAAAAATTGAAAATCGGCCATAGTTCCGTCAATTCTTTATCCATTTTTCAAACAAATTACATTTTTGGAATCCCTGAATCTTTTCTGAGACAATGGCTATCTCACATTTTTCAATTTCGAACATTCGTCTATGATTTTTATCGTTCGAAAATTGAAAACATGTTGTTTACGAGACAATTTTTGTTATTTTTCAAAATTTTCAAATTTGACCTTCATTTTTGGATACCTGAAGTCCATCCCATTCCAGTAATATAAGTTTCATTCAGAGTTATTGCCCTTTATTTTTCGTTTTTTTTCGAATTTCCTTCCCATTTTGTGAGCTCAGGTCTCGTTTTATGGCAGAATTGACGTTTCTGAAACTTCTGGAACATGAAGTTATAGTCCAATACCAACTGATAAAGCAATTTCGACACGAATCCTTAAATCGGAAGTGGTCGAAATAATGTGCAATATTTTGAAAAAATTAAAAAAATGGATATTTTTGGGGAAAACGCTATTTCTCCGTCCGATATCAATGGATTAAACGAATGAAGGTATCGTTTGATGGCACGATTGCTGGACTATCATATGATACCCCATTCATACGGATACTATGAACAGACAGCAAAATATGGCATGCTGAAAATCAAGTATTTTCTGATTTGGAGCGTATTTGGACGCCTGTATCTCGAAAACTTAACCTGCAAATTTTTTTTAATTTTTTCTATGGAGAGTCCTTTTGGAGGTATTTTGCATGAAGTCATCCAATAAGACTTTGAAATGTCTGGAATAGGATAAAAAAGGGACTGAAAATCGAAAAAAGTCGAAAAATCGTGAAATTTTGGAAAATGCTCTACTATTTTTTTATTTTAAAAGATTTTAAAAAAAAGGTTGTTTATTCAGATAGCTGACCTAATTACGATTCTAACAATGTATAATATGTATGTAATTATTAAAATTTAATTTAAGATATTTTAAAATTTTTGCATTTTTGGCACTTTTGAACATAGGATTTCTCAGGTGCATTATATCTGATCAGATAATGTAATATATCATTACAGAGCCCTGTGGCTATTTTAGTGCCCAAACCGGCTATTAAAACTATTTCGACAATAATAACCATACCGGAAGTATTCAAAAAATGAAAAAAAAGAGTAAAAACATTGTCGCACTTGGGAAAAACTTGATTTCTCTCTTAGGTAATAGCGGACCAAAAGAATTAAAGTGTCGCTGGATAGCCCTATTAATGGACCATCATATGGTATCTAAATAATACGATTTCGATGGTAAGGAAACAAATTATTGTATGCCAAAAATCGAGTATTTTCCATTTTTTTAACATTCTGAGACGCCCTTTTCTCGAAAATGACGCCTACGATTTTTCTTAAACTTTTCTTACTGAAAATCCTATCGGTTGTCTATATAGGGAATCCAAAATGAAAAGCATTGAAAAAATATAAGTGGTCGAAAAATGGCCTCAGACTTTGAAAAAAAATGAAAAATCGTTAAATTTTTGGAAACGCTCTTTAATTTATCTTTTTTTTTCCAAAACTACTCAATGGATGTTTCAGATACTTCTGGTACAGAAAGATATCTATTCAAACAACTTGTTAAAACTATCCCGACAATGATCCAAAATCTAGAAGTATTCGTAAAAATATCAGATATTATGGAAAAAAAACCAAAAAAAATTTAAAAAAAAGAAAATACAGTAAAAAATTGGTACTCTTGCAAAAATCGACACTTCTCAGCCAGGTGTCACTGAATCAAAAAAATTAAAGTATAGATTTCTAGCTCGATGAATGGGCTATTTTATGACTTACTTGCTGTCTGATTCCTGAAAGCCGATTCAGTGCTGCTTGCAGGTCTAGTTATTATTATTATTATTATTTACCGCGAGGGCCTAGATCTCCATGTTCGAAAACAGATATCGATCTGGAATTAGCTTTTCTATCGGGAAACCATGTGGTGGCTACTTGATAAAATAATTTTGAAATTTCTGCGCATACCGGAAGTGACCGAACTTTGTACTTTCTCTAAAAATTGAAAATCGGCCATAGTTCCGTCAATTCTTTATCCATTTTTCAAACAAATTACATTTTTGGAATCCCTGAATCTTTTCTGAGACAATGGCTATCTCACATTTTTCAATTTCGAACATTCGTCTATGATTTTTATCGTTCGAAAATTGAAAACATGTTGTTTACGAGACAATTTTTGTTATTTTTCAAAATTTTCAAATTTGACCTTCAATTTTGGATACCTGAAGTCCATCCCATTCCAGTAATATAAGTTTCATTCAGAGTTATTGCCCTTTATTTTTCGTTTTTTTTCGAATTTCCTTCCCATTTTGTGAGCTCAGGTCTCGTTTTATGGCAGAATTGACGTTTCTGAAACTTCTGGAACATGAAGTTATAGTCCAATACCAACTGATAAAGCAATTTCGACACGAATCCTTAAATCGGAAGTGGTCGAAATAATGTGCAATATTTTGAAAAAATTAAAAAAATGGATATTTTTGGGGAAAACGCTATTTCTCCGTCCGATATCAATGGATTAAACGAATGAAGGTATCGTTTGATGGCACGATTGCTGGACTATCATATGATACCCCATTCATACGGATACTATGAACAGACAGCAAAATATGGCATGCTGAAAATCAAGTATTTTCTGATTTGGAGCGTATTTGGACGCCTGTATCTCGAAAACTTAACCTGCAAATTTTTTTTAATTTTTTCTATGGAGAGTCCTTTTGGAGGTATTTTGCATGAAGTCATCCAATAAGACTTTGAAATGTCTGGAATAGGATAAAAAAGGGACTGAAAATCGAAAAAAGTCGAAAAATCGTGAAATTTTGGAAAATGCTCTACTATTTTTTTATTTTAAAAGATTTTAAAAAAAAGGTTGTTTATTCAGATAGCTGACCTAATTACGATTCTAACAATGTATAATATGTATGTAATTATTAAAATTTAATTTAAGATATTTTAAAATTTTTGCATTTTTGGCACTTTTGAACATAGGATTTCTCAGGTGCATTATATCTGATCAGATAATGTAATATATCATTACAGAGCCCTGTGGCTATTTTAGTGCCCAAACCGGCTATTAAAACTATTTCGAGACAATTTTTGTTATTTTTCAAAATTTTCAAATTTGACCTACATTTTTGGATACCTGAAGTCCATCCGAGTCCAGTAATATAAGTTTCATTCAGAGTTATCTCCCTTTATTTTTCTATTTTTTTCGAATTTTCTTCCCCGTTTATGAGCTCGGGTCTCGTTTTATGGCAGAATTGACGTTTCTGAAACTTCTGGAACATGAAGTTATAGTCCAATACCAACTGTTTAAGCAATTTCGCCACGAATCCTTAAACCGGAAGTGGTCGAAATAATGTGCAATATTTTGAAAAAAATGCAAAAAATGGATATTTTGGGGGAAAACGCTATTTCTCCGTCCGATATCAATGGATTAAACGAATGAAGGTATCGTTTGATGGCACGATTGCTGGACTATCATATGATACCCTATTCATACAAATACTATGAACAGACAGCAAAATATGGCACGCTGAAAATCAAGTATTTTCTGATTTGGAGCGTTTTTGGACGCCTGTATCTCGAAAACTTAATCTGCAAATTTTTTTAAATTTTTTCTATCGACAGTCCTTTTGGAGGTATTTTGCATGAAGTCATTCAATAAGACTTTGAAATGTCTGGAATAGGATAAAAAAGGGACTGAAAATCGAAAAAAGTCGAAAAATCGTGAAATTTTGGAAAATGTTCTATTTTTTTTTTATTTTAAGAGATTTTTAAAAAGAGGTGGTATATTCAGATAGCTGACCTAATTACGATTCTAACAATGTATAATATGTATGTAATTATTAAAATTTAATTTAAGATATATTAATTTTTTTGCATTTTTGGCACTTTTGAACATAGGATTTCTCAGGGGCATTATATCTGATCACATAATGTAATATATAATTACAGAGCCCTGTGGCTATTTTAGTGCCCAAACCGGCTATTAAAACTATTTCGACAATAATAACCATACCGGAAGTATTCAAAAAAAGAAAAAAAAGAGTAAAAACATTGTCGCACTTGGGAAAAACTTGATTTCTCTCTTAGGTAATAGCGGACCAAAAGAACTAAAGTGTCGCTGGATAGCCCTATGAATGGACCATCATATGGTATCTAAATAATACGATTTCGATGGTAAGGAAAAAAATTATTGTATGCCAAAAATCTAGTATTTTCCAATTTTTTAACATTCTGAGACGCCCTTTTCTCGAAAACGACGCCTACGATTTTTCTTAAACTTTTCTTACTCAAAGTCCTATCGGTTGTCTATATAGGGAATCCAAAATGAAAAGCATTGAAATAATATAAGTGGTCGAAAAATGGCCTCAGACTTTGAAAAAAAATTGAAAAATCGTTAAATTTTTGGAAACGCTCTTTAATTTATCTTTTTTTTCCAAAACTACTCAATAGATGTTTCTAACACTTCTGGTACAGAAAGATATCTATTCAAACAACTTGTTAAAACTATCCCGACAATGATCCAAAATCTAGAAGTATTCGTAAAAATATCAGATATTATGGAAAAAAACACCAAAAAATTTTAAAAAAAGAGAAAATACAGTAAAAAATTGGTACTCATGCAAATATCGACATTTCTCAGCCAGGTGTCGCTGAATCAAAACAATTAAAGTATCTTTTTGTAGCTCGAGGAATGGGCTATTTTATAACATACTTCCTGTCTGATTCCTGAAAGCCGTTTCAGTGCTGCTTGCAGGTCTAGTTATTATTATTATTATTATTATTATTATTTACCGCGAGGGCCTAGATCTCCATGTTCGAAAACAGATATCGATCTGGAATTAGCTTTTCTATCGGGAAACCATGTGGTGGCTACTTGATAAAATAGTTTTTAAATTTCTGCGCATACCGGAAGTGACCGAACTTTGTACTTTCTCTAAAAATTGAAAATCGGCCATAGTTTCGTCAATTCTTTATCCATTTTCAAACAAATTACATTTTTGGAATCCCTGAATCTTTTCCGAGACAATGGCTATCTCACATTTTTCAATTTCGAACATTCGTCTATGATTTTTATCATTCGAAAACTGAAAACATGTTGTTTACGAGACAATTTTTGTTATTTTTCAAAATTTTCAAATTTGACCTACATTTTTGGATACCTGAAGTCAATCCAATTCCAGTAATGTAAGTTTCATTCGGAGTTATCGCCCTTTATTTTTCGATTTTTTTCGAATTTCCTTCCCATTTTGTGAGCTCGGGTCTCGTTTTATGGCAGAATTGACGTTTCTGAAACTTCTGGAACATGAAGTTATAGTCCAATACCACCTGATAAAGCAATTTCGACAGGAATCCTTAAACCGGAAGTGGTCGAAATAATGTGCAATATTTTGAAAAAAATGCAAAAAATGGATATTTTTGGGGAAAACGCTATTTCTCCGTCCGATATCAATGGATTAAACGAATGAAGGTATCGTTTGATGGCACGATTGCTGGACTATCATATGATACCCCATTCATACGGATACTATGAACAGACAGCAAAATATGGCACGCTGAAAATCAAGTATTTTCTGATTTGGAGCGTTTTTGGACGCCTGTATCTCGAAAACTTAACCTGCAATTTTTTTTTAATTTTTTCTATCGAGAGTCCTTTTGGAGGTATTTTGCAAGAAGTCATCCAATAAGACTTTGAAATGTCTGAAGTAGGATAAAAAAGGGACTGAAAATCGAAAAAAGTCGAAAAATCGTGGAAAATGTTCTACTATTTTTTTATTTTAAGAGATTTTTTAAAAAAGGTTGTATATTCAGATAGCTGACCTAATTACGATTCTAACAATGTATAATATGTATGTAATTATTAAAATTTAATTTAAGATATTTTAAATGTTTTGCATTTTTGGCACTTTTGAACATAGGATTTCTCAGGGACATTATATCTGATCACATAATGTAATATATCATTACAGAGCCCTGTGGTTATTTTAGTGCCCAAACCGGCTATTAAAACTATTTCGACAATAATAACAAAACCGGAAGTATTCAAAAAATGGAAAAAAAGAGTAAAAACATTGTCGCACTTGGGAAAAACTTGATTTCTCTCTTAGGTAATAGCGGACCAAAAGAATTAAAGTGTCGCTGGATAGCCCTATTAATGGACCATCATATGGTATCTAAATAATACGATTTCGATGGTAAGGAAATAAATTATTGTATGCCAAAAATCGAGTATTTTCCAATTTTTTAACATTCTAAGACGCCCTTTTCTCGAAAACGACGCCTACGATTTTTCTTAAACTTTTTTTACTCAAAGTCCTATCGGTTGTCTATATAGGGAACCCAAAATGAAAAGCATTGAAATAATATAAGTGGTCGAAAAATGGCCTCAGACTTTGAAAAAAAATGAAAAATCGTTAAATTTTTGGAAACGCTCTTTAATTTATCTTTTTTTTCCAAAACTACTCAATGGATGTTTCTGACACTTCTGGTACAGAAAGATATCTATTCAAACAACTTGTTAAAACTATCCCAAAAATGATCCAAAATCTAGAAGTATTCGTAAAAATATCAGATATTATGGAAAAAAACACCAAAAAAAATTATAAAAAAAAAGAAAATACAGTAAAAAATTGGTACTCATGCAAAAATCGACATTTCTCAGCCAGGTGTCACTGAATCAAAACAATTAAAGTATCTTTTTGTAGCTCGAGGAATGGGCTATTTTACGACTTACTTCCTGTCTGATACCTGAAAGCCGATTCAGTGCTGCTTGCAGGTCTAGTTATTATTATTATTATTATTTACCGCGAGGGCCTAGATCTCCATGTTCGAAAACAGATATCGATCTGGAATTAGCTTTTCTATCGGGAAACCATGTGGTGGCTACTTGATAAAATAATTTTGAAATTTCTGCGCATACCGGAAGTGACCGAACTTTGTACTTTCTCTAAAAATTGAAAATCGGCCATAGTTTCGTCAATTCTTTATCCATTTTCAAACAAATTACATTTTTGGAATCCCTGAATCTTTTCCGAGACAATGGCTATCTCACATTTTTCAATTTCGAACATTCGTCTATGATTTTTATCATTCGAAAACTGAAAACATGTTGTTTACGAGACAATTTTTGTTATTTTTCAAAATTTTCAAATTTGACCTACATTTTTGGATACCTGAAGTCAATCCGATTCCAGTAATGTAAGTTTCATTCGGAGTTATCGCCCTTTATTTTTCGATTTTTTTCGAATTTCCTTCCCATTTTGTGAGCTCGGGTCTCGTTTTATGGCAGAATTGACGTTTCTGAAACTTCTGGAACATGAAGTTATAGTCCAATACCAATTTTCTATCGAGAGTCCTTTTGGAGGTATTTTGCAAGAAGTCATCCAATAAGACTTTGAAATGTCTGAAGTAGGATAAAAAAGGGACTGAAAATCGAAAAAAGTCGAAAAATCGTGGAAAATGTTCTACTATTTTTTTATTTTAAGAGATTTTTTAAAAAAGGTTGTATATTCAGATAGCTGACCTAATTACGCTTCTAACAATGTATAATATGTATGTAATTATTAAAATTTAATTTAAGATATTTTAAATTTTTTGCATTTTTGGCACTTTTGAACATAGGATTTCTCAGGGGCATTATATCTGATCAGATAATGTAATATATCATTACAGAGCCCTGTGGCTATTTTAGTGCCCAAACCGGCTATTAAAACTATTTCGACAATATTAACCATACCGGAAGTATTCAAAAAATGAAAAAAAAGAGTAAAAACATTGTCGCACTTGGAAAAAACTGGATTTCTCTCTTAAGTAATAGCGGACCAAAAGAACTAAAGTGTCGCTGGATAGCCCTATTAATGGACCATCATATGGTATCTAAATAATACGATTTCGATGGTAAGGAAATAAATTATTGTATGCCAAAAATCGAGTATTTTCCAATTTTTTAACATTCTAAGACGCCCTTTTCTCGAAAACGACGCCTACGATTTTTCTTAAACTTTTTTTACTCAAAGTCCTATCGGTTGTCTATATAGGGAATCCAAAATGAAAAGCATTGAAATAATATAAGTGGTCGAAAAATGGCCTTAGACTTTGAAAAAAATTGAAAAATCGTTACATTTTTGGAAACGCTCTTTAATTTATCTTTTTTTTCCAAAACTACTCAATGGATGTTTCTGACATTTCTGGTACAGAAAGATATCTATCTAAACAACTTGTTAAAACTATCCCGACAATAATCCAAAATCTAAAAGTAGTCGAAAAAATATCAGATATTTAGGAAAAAAACACCCAAAAAAATTTAAAAAAAGAAAATACAGTAAAAAAATTGGTACTCCTGCAAAAATCGACATTTCTCAGCCAGGTGTCGCTGAATCAAAACAATTAAAGTATCGTTTTGTAGCTCGATGAATGGGCTATTTTATGACATACTTCCTGTCTGATTCCTGAAAGCCGATTCAGTGCTGCTTGCAGGTCTAGTTATTATTATTATTATAGCTGTATTCAATAGCAATTGAATTACCGTATTCCAGCGTGAAAGATGGGACAAAAGATAAATATTTCATAATAAATCTGGTTATTTCAATACATTTTTGGCAACCACCATGCCATGCCGCTCGTTCACAAATAGTGTCAAAATATTGTGATCAAAATTTTGATCCGATTTTGAAGAAACTTGAAATACATGTTTATTCCCGCATTTTTATTATAACTTCTTGAATTATGGCCCTTGATTGTACGAAAAATCACGTCTTTAGCTTGAATCATGTGAGTGCTCTAACAACTAAAGTTATCATGCAATCTGTATGAAATTTATATGAATTAATTATTTAGATGAACAAGGAAGACACCCATTGAATTTCAGCAATTTCTATTAATTATTTCTAGTGTCAAGTCGATCTCTCTCTCTCTTTCTCTCTCTCTCTCTTTCTCTCTCTCTCTCTGACCTGTTGTCATATTTGTCCTGTATAAATTATTGGCTTACAAATACTTGTAGTGTAGAAAGACCACTCACTGTGATGGATAGAAATTGTACTGTGTTAATTATTTCATACATTTTTTACTTTAAACATTTAATAAAAATTGTGTCCTGGTAAGTAAATAGGCTTTGTTAATTAAATTCAGCTCTGTGTTAGGTTTTTATTTGTTTTAATCAATGCCCATATTTAATTAAATTTTGTTAGAATAACAGCCACTGTTGATGTGTTTTTTATCTCTACTTTAACTTTAACGCTTATTATTTAGGTAGATAGAGATTGGCGTTTTCACCCGTTATCCCTTTTAGCAGTAACTAGTTTCGTTCAGAATTGAACTCTACAGACTGATTTATCTCACTCAAAGAGGTTCTATATATACATGTATACTGTATGGAAACCCAGGTGAGGTTCTATATGTGAGATTTCACCAGGGTTTAGTAGTTTTGGCGGGGTTTATCGTAGTTTCACATCTTCAATTAGCCCAGGTTAGGTGCCGAAGTGTAGGATGTTAAACCCCATTTCTACCGAGGTTTTAGTTTTGGCTGGGTTTATAATACCAGGGTTTAGAAAAATTACTGGGGTTTAGAAAAATTACCAGGGTTGGGGTATGACTGGGGTCTGCAAAATAGGCTACCCCGAGGTAGGGAGAGGCGTTATGCCTAAAAATCTAGGTAGAGTAGAAGGCAGGAAAGAACCATGAGCCAAATCTAAAAGGGGTGTGTGTATCGGAGAGAGAGAGGGGACGTGGAGAGTGTCTGGGAGAAACCAAAAAGAGAGTGGTGGAACTAGAAAAGACAAAAAGATAGTGAGAGTTTTTGAAAAATTTATTGAAAATCCAGGCCTGAAATGAACATGGAGTTAAACATATCACTGGCAGAATGCTGGGATGAAAGGAAGGGGGCCTGTTCTGGATCCAAACCTTGAAAAGAGAATCCTGCTGCGGGTCTCGATTTCTGCTGGGGGTTAAAGTAGTCCAGGATTTCCCTACAATGAGGTGTAGGGAAGTTTGAAAAATCCCAGTGGTGGAAAACTGGGAACAGAGCTCCTTGGATGTCCGCTAGGCTATGGCTTTGGCTTAGAGTAGAATTATCTCTAATTGGTAAAGCCCCTGGGGCAACGACTGTAGCAGAGTATAAGGCGCTGTGTGACTCTTGGGCGAGCACCCCGATTGTCTCTTCTATCGCAGCCTGGAGGGTATCTGCCGTGGTGGATTGGTTTCCCTCATCGTTTGCAGGAATGGTCCCCTGCATTTGTGTTTGCTAAGGTATTCTTTCCTGCGAAATTCCTTTCCACAATGAATGCACTGGAAGAAAATGGGGTGATGCCACTCCCTGGCATGTTGCAGGACATGGCATCGCTTCGAAAAACCTTCCCCACATTCCTCGCAAGTTTCCATGTTGTTTAGGAATGTGGTTGCTATGACGTGAAGTTGGTCATTGTGACATAATGTTTGGGCGACATATACATACAAGAGTATATAAGGGAAAAAGGGGGGTTAAAAAACAAATCCCCCGTGAGAGGGTTTGGAGACTTAAACATCCAAATTTGGAACCCCCAGTGGTGGGGTTGTAAACAAAGGAAAAAATAGGGGGTGCCCAAGTTCAGATTTTGTCTTTGATACCATATGGTTGGAAGGTTTTCAATCTGAAGTTTAATGGTACGTCTATTGGTTGTAGATTTTTGGAGGTCAGGATTGGTACCAAATTGTTTAATTATTTGGTAGTCATTGTTTTGACTAGAGTGGCTTGGTAGGTGGAAGTGACAGGCAACTAGGGTGTCTCTCTTGTGGGTAATCTCAGCATAATGTTCTTTCAGTCTAATTCGAAACAATCATTTGGTTCTTCAACATATTGTTTTGAGGCAGAGGTTGCAAGTAAGTAGGTAGATAACATTTTTGCTATGGCAAGTGTAATTAGGATTTGTCAGTTTTGCCCAAGTGAAATGTTTTCTTTCCTTTGAGCATATTGCAGTAATTGCATTGGGGATAATTACAGGTGGAAAAAAGAATAAATATGCTACAACTCTTGTTGACTGCTTGGACAATTAAGGTGCTGTGGGTGTTGTTTTGTTGCCTGGCAACCTTTCTTTCTTTCTTTTGGGCTACATGTATTAAAAAAAGACTACTTTCAATCTATTTTATTTATTGAAGGCTCTGATTAGCCCGTTTTACTTAAGTCACAGTCACCCAGCAAATTTCTTATTGTATGGTGGCTTGATTCACCCACATAATATGGTAAGTTAACTTATTGTATGCCAGTTTGATTTTGTCAAAAAAAGTGCTGTGTGAACTAATTTGCATACTGGCTTAATTTTGTGTTCTATGTAAGCAGTTACGATGCAAATAATTTTTTTGAATTGGTTATATCACAAAATGCAATTTGTCAAATCTTTGTATTTTACAATATTGCAAGTTTCTTAACATTTGACTTGAAGCAATTTACATGTTACACTCAGCATTAGAGGCATTGGGGATGTAAAAGCAGTAACAACATAGTACTGACTTTTGACGCAAATCCCACATCATTAGTTGACAGTCTTAACCTTTGACTTGGTGCAATGTTACACTCAGCATTTGCGGCATTGGGGATGTAAAAGCAGTAACAACATCAGGGCTCTATAAAAGTTGAGGGTGCCTGCGCACACACTTGAAAATGTGCCTGCAGGGTCATACTCAAAAGGAGAGTTTCCCATTGCCAGGTATATAGCAGGGATGTAGCCAGGATATGCTGAGTGTTAGAAAAAATCTTCTAGGAGCGAAGCAAGCAAAAAACTTTTGGGGGAAGGGGCGTAGTCTTTTATGAAAATTAAACCCTTATTGGTGTATTTTCAGAGCATTTGCTGTCTTTTATTTGCTTCAGTGCAAATTAATTTCCATTTATATATTCAAATTTATTTAGGCCTATTCTTAAAACGGTGTTTGTATTTTATTTGAGTACAACGAATTATGACAGGTAGATATTGGTAATTAAAATAAACAAAATACCGATACTTCTTTCTTTAAACTTATTTGGGATGATAGGGTCTACTACGGCACACAAAAATAAATAATGCCGAGGCATATATGGTTTGCGTGGGCTTTTACTTACCGCATGGCTTTGCCGGTAGCCGTCGGTGATAATTTTCGAGCGCTGGGTTTGTGTACAGAGTGAGAGAAGGACAAAGTCAAAGGTTTTTTTTATGACTGGGCGGCTTTCTTCGACCTGATATAGTATGATTCTTGGGTTGGACTCGGCAGAAGAAATTTATTTACATGATTTACGTGACTGTAATAATTTTTAAAAAAGAAATATATTTTTTAAAAATGTGCCTGCAAATTTTTTTTATAAGCAAATATGCCTTTGCACGCCGTGTGCATGTGAGCGTGCATGTGAGCGGAAATATCGATGCCTGAACAACATAGTACTGACTTTTGAATCGAATCCCATTCCAAGTTGACAATCTTATACAAAGCATAATATTCTTTGTATATTTGTATGTTTTCTATAATTGTCTAATTTTACACTTTATGTTGATATTTTATTCTTTACAGAACAATGTACACAATTGATCCACAGACATGGTCTTACATAGTTTTAGTTTTTGGTATTATGGGATTAGTGCTATATATATTGGTCACATGTTTATTGGTGTTGGCTCTTGTATATGCGTAAGTTATAATTTTCTATATTATATCAGATTTACAGGGTCAGATCCAGTTTCACTATTGGTCCACTAGAACATAGCACTAACATAAGAACGCAAAATCCCCTTCTATCTCGGATAAGAATGACAAAATAGGGGGCCTAAGATTGAACTGACCAAAACTGCCGATTTAATTCAACTGCAGCCGAGTTTTTGATGTCATCTGAAGTTGAATTGAATCGGCAGTTTTGGTCAGTTCACTCTTAAGCCCACTTCTTATAACCCCCAGCCCCCCCCCCCCCCCCCAATGTGTCAAGTTTTATTTTACATGCAGGCTAGTGGAAATAAATGCCGGACTAGTGTCTTAAAGTAGCTAAGTCCGTAACTGAATATCCAAAATCTTCGACATTGAAAACACGATTTTTTTTGCAATTTAAATCAGCATTGGTGTTGTGATCTTACCTGGAAAAGATGGACTTCTGATATCCAATATTTAAGACAAAATAAACATTTTATCATTTTATCACGAATCGTGTACCATAATGCATTTCAGCGCTATTTGTAACAAGGTGCTCTAAAAATGAGGCTAGACATATTCCACAAGTCATGTCAAACTGTGATGCCATATTTGGAGATCATGTACAATTAAATACTATTGGTGTTGACTGGAATAACCAGACCCTAGAAACTGACTTTTGTTTGAGACTTCTGATGATAGTTCACAGTAAAATGAAAACGATTGAATGTTAAGCAGTTTATATAAATCCAATATCACATTATTATAATAATATGTGTTGCGACCCGTTTGTGACAATTTCTAGGTCCAAAATATATGCGATTTAGCTCCTTTAACATTACTACTAGCGGATTCAAATTTGTTATTTGTCCTCTTGTCCGTCCGTCTGTCACACTTTTTGGGACACAATAAACTTGGTGTAGGTGTTGATTAGGTCAATGCTTTGATGAAGTTTGAAGATGGGCATTTTCTGCTGAGGGTTAGCAGAGATAAGCAATTTGATTGTTTGATGCTTTGGGACACAATAATTAAAAATTAGTAAGACTGGGCAATTTTCTCAAGTTATTTATTTTTGTCCCCCGCCTTTCGAAGAAAGCAGGGGACTATTAAAATGGGTTCGTCCGTCTGTCACACTTTTTGGGACACAATAACTCTCTTTCTAATTGAGCTAGAATATTCAAACTTGGTGTAGGTGTTTATTAGGTCATTAACTTGAAGGAGTTCGAAGATGAGCATTTTCCGCTTAGGCTAAGCAGAGATAAGCAATTTGATTGGTTGATGCTTTGGGACACGATAACTTAAGTTGTAATTAAGTGAGAGTGATGAAACTTGGTATATAGTTTTATTTCATCAATACCTTGACTAAGCTCGATAATGAGCATTTTCTGCTCAGGGTAAGCAGAGGGATAAGCAATTTGATTGGCCGAGACTTTGAAACATAATAACTCTCCTAGGATATTCAAACTTGGTGTAGGTGTTTATTAGGTCAATACCGTGATGAAATCTGAAGATGAGCATTTACCGCTTAGGGTAAGCAGAGATAAGCAACTTGAATTGTAATTAAGTTAGAGTGATGAAATTTGGTATATAGTTTTATTTCATCAATACCTTCACTGAGTTCAATAATGCGCATTTTCTGCTCAGGGTAAGCAGAGCGATAAGCAATTTGATTGGCCGAGACTTTGGAACATAATAACTCTCCTTCAAATTGAGCTAGGATATTCAAACTTGATGTAGGTGTTTATTAGGTCAATACCTTGATGGAGTTCGAAGATGGGCATTTTCTGCTTAGGGTAAGCAGAGATAAGCAATTTGATTGGTTGATGCTTTGGGACGCAATAACTTTAGTTGTAATTAAGTGATGAAACTTGGTATATAGTTTTATTTCATCGATACCTTGACAAAGTTCAATAATGAACATTTTCTGTTGAGGGTAAGCAGAGCGATAAGCAACTGATAGGTCTAGACTTTGAAACACAAAAATTCTCCTTCTAATTAAGGTAGAATGTTCAAACTAGGTGTAGGCGTACATTAGGTGAATGCCTTGATGGAGTTCGATGATGAACAATGTCTGATTCTATCTGGTAGAGAGTGATGCAACTTAGTGTATAGTTTGATTGCTCAATACTTTTGAAAAAAATATGTGTGCGATTAATTAATATGTGTCATCTATTTATTTTGGGATTTCGACGGGGGACATCAGCCTCACTGTTGGCTTGTTTTACTTTAATTTATTTATTTATTTTATTTTTTTTACATTATTTTACTTTAATTTACTTTAGTTTAGTTATTTCAATTTATCTCCTTTAATTTATTTAACATAAAAACTAATGAATTTTTTCATACAAATTAGGATGGCTGAGTTAAAACGTCCTCACGAAGGAAGCCCAACTATCCTACAAATTTATTTTTATTTCAATTTATTTTCTTTAGTTAATTTATTTTAAATTATTTATAATAATACTAATAACACCTTACTGGCGGGATAGTGGAGGGAGTCATGATCAGACGGGCTCGGCATCTAAACGCTATTCTGCCAAAAACAGACACCAAACCAAAAGAGTGGGATAGTGGAGTAAGGGGAGGTCACGATAAGACGGGCCTGGCACCTAAACACTAATCCCACAAAGATGACATCTACCAATCCAGAGGCAGAAGAGATCATCTACCAAACGATATGTTTTTTATTAAATAAAGAGAAGAACTTCCCACTAAACCTTATCCATTGTCTAAGGTCAAAAATGGAAAGATTGCAAAATCATATTCTAAAAAACAGGAAGCAGCTTCGGCTCTCCTATGTCTTGTCTGCAATATCACTTAAGTGGAAGCAGACGTTAAACACCAAACAGACAGACAGGCAAACTTGGTTTTCAGATTCATTACATGAATTCGTTGACAAAGTTTGATAACAAGGATTTTCTGCTCGGGGTAAGCGGAGCGATAAGCAATTTGATTGGCCGAGACTTTTGAACACAATAACTCTCCTTCGAATTGACTTTAGTTCTAATTAAATGAGGGTGACTAATTTGATAATGTAAATTCTCTGCTCAGGGTAAGCAAAATGATAAGCTTTTGATTGGATGAGACTTTGGAACAAAATGACTTTAGTTTTATTTATGTGAGAGTGATAAAATTTGGTGTATAGTTTTATCGATTTTTATTTTGTCTTAAATATTTTATATCAGGAATCCATCTATTCACGGTTAGATTACAGCATCAATGTTAGTTTAAATTGACCAATTGTATTTGGCTCTACCTGTAAGCCTGAAAGATTAAATACCTTTTTCAAAAAATCAAGCATTAAATTTTAATTAAATAGACAAAAATCAATATGAAGGAAAAGGAAAGTATGTTAATTTTTTGATTAAATTCCTCAACGTTATTGATGGTTGTAACTTTCTTATTGATTAACTCATCAATATAAACAGCCATTTAATCTTCCCTAAACCTTACACCTGTTACCACCATCTGTCATGTATTTTGTACATGATAAACATTCCATTTGCTGATTACACTATTTTGCCTTTACTGTTTTTTAGGATTTCAGTATTTGTCTTATTGTTTTGATTGTTCATACTTGGTTATATTGTCCCCCGACCCTTTAAAGAAAGCAGTGGACTATTAAAATCTGTCAGTCTGTCTGTCCGTCAGTCCATCACAATTTTTGGGACACAATAAATATTCTTTTAATTGAGCTAGAATGTTCAAACTTGGTGTAGGTATTTATTAGGTCAATGCCTTGATGAAGTTTGAAGATGAGTGATTTTTGCCTAGGGTAAGCAGAGGAAAGCAATTTGATTGGTTGATGCTTTTGGACATAATAATTTTAGTTCTTATTAAGTGAGGGTGATGAAACTTGCTGTATAGTTTTATCACATCAATATCTTGACTAAATTTGATAATGAGCATTTTCTGCTCAGGGTAAGCAGAGTGGTAAGCAATTTGATTGTTAGAGACTTTGGAACACAATAACTCTAATTCTAATTGAGTTAGAATGTTCACACTTGGCGTAGGTGTCTATTAGACAAATGCCATGATGGAGTTTTTATGCTTAGGGTTAGCAAAAATATCCAATAATATGATGGGTTGGTGCTTTGGGCCATGACAACTCTAATTAAAGGGGATAAATCGCTTATATTTGGAACCTAGAAATTGAGACAAATGGGTCACAACGCATAAAATACTGTAATATGAATATATGTACGGTATATATAAACTTATTTACATTCCATGGTTTCTGTTTTTACTCTTTATTTCAAATCAGTTATGTTCGGCTAAAAAAGCCAGCAATCTTAATTGAATGCAAATTTCTAGCGTCTAGTTATTACACTCTACATACACCGTTTGATTTAATTTGACAGACAAATCGTGTTTTTAATGTTGAAGATTTTGGATGATATTGAGTTAGAGACTTAGCTCCTTTAAAGGGCTAATCCCGATATTTGTTTTGGGAATAAAACTGCTTAATTTTGTGTTAAAATCCCTTAAATATTCGAGTCAAGGGCCAAGCAACTACTTCAGTATTTATGATATGTTTTAAAACGACTTAAATCCGTCAGTCTTCATCTGGAATTTGAGACCGGTGCCCCAAGGTGTATTTTGTGGTATCTGGATTAAACCAAACATTTTTTTATAAAAATAATGTGTAGTTGAAATTGCCTTTCTCTATCAAGTACGGCACATGGGTTCTTCACTGCATAACCCCCTCAAGTAACCGTAACCGTAATCGGTTATAAGGTCACCCAATGAAACAATTGAGCCGAAATCTTAAAAGGGTTATGTGTCCTAATAAGCAGTTTTGGCGTTCACGTCCAAACGACTCAATATTTTGAGTTGAAATTTTGAGACAAGGTAAATACACCATTGCCCTATATTTTGGCGTTTATTTTCATACATTCTCAGACTTTTATTTGTGAGCCTCTGTTTAATTCGGGATTGTCCCTTTAAGTGAGGATGAGGAAACTTGGTGTATAGCTTTATTACATCAATACCTTGACTAATTCGATAATGAACATTTTCTGCTGAGAGTATATAAAGCAGAGCAATAAGCAATTTGATAGGTCGAGACTTTGGAACAGAATAACTCTTCTTCTAATTGAGGTTAAATGTTCAAATTTGGTGAAGGCCTTGATGGAATTTGATGAATGATGATTAACATTATTTGGTTAGGATAAACAGAGATTAATTTAATTTTCAAACCACATGTGTTGACATTTATTGAGTCATGTCGAATTAGTGTACATTATACTGTTAGTGCTTTTTATACGCCCACATTGAAATGTGGACGCTCTAAAGGCCAAAGTTAATATCCGATTGACTTTAAATTTATACACAGTGTTTAAGGTAATGAGATGAAGAAGCATATTGATTTTCAGCGATTTCCGATAATAACTGTCAGAGTTATGGCCCTTGATCACTTTAAAAAATCTTGTGGACGCTCTAGAGGCCAAAGTTAATATCCGATTGATTTTAAATTTATACACAGTGTTTAAGGTCATGAGACAAAGAAGCCTATTGATTTTCAGCGTTTCCGAAAATTACTGACTGAGTTATGGCCCTTGATCACTTTCAAAATTTTGTGGACGCTCTAGAGGCTAAAGTTAATATCCGATTGACTTTAAATTTATACACAGTGTTGAAGGTCATGAGACGAACAAGTAGATTGAGTTTCAATGAATTTAGATAACTGAACAGCATGGAGGAGAACTTTATCAAAGCCAAACAAATTCCAATGATTTTCTGATAATTACATAATGAGTTGTTACTTTTAATCAGATTTTAGTGTATTATAAATGTTTCATTACCGAAAAAAGTAAAATATGCGACAACTCTTGTTGACTGCCCGGACGATTTAGCTGCTGTGGGCGTATGTTTCGTTGCCTGGCAACCTATGTTTGTATTGTACACCCACATTTTCATGCGGATGTATTATGCCGTCGCCCCTGTCCATCCACAATTGTTTGTGGACTCTCTGCAGGTCTCAATTCTTACCCGATTTTGTCAAAACTTGAAATATAGCTTTATCCCTTAAAGATCTCGGCTGCTTTCGATATTGGCATGTATCGAATCGAAACTTCATGGGTACGAAAAATCACATATTTAGCTTGTCCCTCTGGAGGTCACAATTATTATCCAATTTGATAAACTGTTTGATATCACTGTTACACCCTAAGGAAAGTTGAGTTCGAATTTCGGAAAAATTGGACCAAAATTACCATACAAAATGGCCACCGTTTGTACGTGAATACTGTTAAAAATGGTATATTAAGGTTGTGGACCCTGTAGAGGTCCCAATTTTAATTCGATTTTGATGAAACTTGATTATAACCCAAAGATCTTGGTTTCTGTCGATATTTGCGTATATCAGATCTTAACTTCCTGAATTATGGCCCCCGATTATACGCAAAATCGCCTTTGTTTTGCTTGTGTTCCCTCTGGAGGTCACAATTATTATCCAAATAAAAAAAAGTTTGATTATGTCACTGTTACACCCTAAGAAAGATTGAGTTCAAATTTTGGGATAATCGGACCAAAATTGCCATACAAAATGGCCGCCGTTTGTACGCAAGTACTGTTAAAATATGGTATATCAAGGTTGTGAACCCCGTAGACAGGCATCGATATTTCCGCGCACATGCGCACGGTGTGCGCAGGCACATTTGACTTTAAAATTTTTTTTGGCAAACACGAATGACAACCTGGCTGCGCAAAGGGATTTTCAATGAAGCTGTTTGAAGCTGGTAGGCATCTATTCTATGTTTATATCAAAACCAAACAGCAACAATATGCCCATCAAACATAATCTTTATTATTAAAGTAATCATATAAAAAAGGTTCTAAAAATTATTTATAATTGTTTCTTCTGCCGAGTCCAACCAAAGAAGCTTTCGTACTATATACCTGGCAATTGAATACTCTCCTTTTGAGTATGACCCTGCAGGCACATCTTCAAGTGTGTGCGCAGGCACTCTCAACTTTTATAGAGCCCTGCCTGTAGAGTTCACAATTTTGATTCAATTTTGATAAAACTTGAAATGCTTGGTTAGAACCCAAAGATCTTGGTTCTTTTCACTACTTGCACATAACGGATCATAACTTCGTGAATTATGGCCCCTGATTGTCTGAAAAATCCCCTATGGTCCCTCTGGAGGTCACGATTATTATTCCATTTATAAAAAAATGTTTGACTCTATCACTGTTACACCCTAAGGAAGGTTGAGTTCGAAATTGTCGAAAATCGGACTATAATTGCCAGACAAAATGGCCACCGTTTGTACGTGAATAGTGAAAAAATATGGTATATCAAAGTTGTGGACCCTGTAGAGGTCACAATTTTAATTTCGATTTTGATGAAACTTGAAATGCATGTTTATAACCTCAAGATCTTGATTCTTTTTGATATTTGTGCATATAAAATTGTAACTTAATGAATTATGGCCTTTGATTGTAGGAAAAATCACCTCGGTATTGCTTGTTCTCTATCCATCTCTCGAAAATGTGGGTGTATCCTGTCTGGCAGTGCCAGCTTACTATCTTTGAATTTAAGCCCTGGGTTTAAGTTCAGAAGAAATGTTTTATCACTGACATGGTTAAATTCGAAATTAAGCCCCAGGCTTAAATACGAGAATTCCCGGTAAGCAATCTGATTAGTTGATGCTTTTGGGCCTGAGTATAGATTCACTGTGACCAATTTCGATGATGAGAATTTTCTGTTTCGGCTAAGAAGTGACCAGCAATTTGATTGGTCAAGACTTTGGAACAGAACAACTCTACTTTTAATTGAGGTAGATGTTCATTAGGTGTATGTCTTGACTGAGTTCAATGATTAACATTTCGAGGCTTAAGTACAAGATTACGTTGACTATATCTGATAGAGAGTGATGAAACTTAGTGTATAGATGATAACCTGTTTGATTTCTTGATACTTTGGAAAAAAATAAATTTGTGATAAATTAATATGTGTCTTCTATTTACTTTCGGATTTTGGCGAGGGACATCAGCCTCGCTGTTGGCTTGTTATTTATGTGCTTAATTGATATACAAATATTTTTAATAGATTCAATTATTGTTGGGTATTTTTGGATTTCAATTGCATGCCATTAATACAGTCATTATAAATGAGATTACCTAAAAATCAATCACATATTTCATATTGAATATAATGAAAAAATAGTCATTATAAATAAATTTACCTAAAAATCAAACACAGATTTCATTTTGAATTTAATGAAAAAATAGTTGAAATTCCTTTTATTTTCAGGAAATTCGTTTTTTATCGTAAAAGTGAACCCCTTCTCGAAACAGATGAAGCTCCTGGTGTATCAATAATAAAACCATTAATGGGATTAGATCCATTGTTAGAAGAAAACCTGGACAGCCACTTTAAACTGAAGTATTCAAAAGTAAGGAAATCTTCATTTAAATTGTGTAAAAAAGAATTCTACTTCTAGGGTGATGCGATTGATTGTTAAAACCAATAAACACAATGGGCAATTGTGACATGCATGACTTTATTTTAACTACTCCTTCTACTGGTGTCACTGTATCTTCTGATCTGAATTAGATTTACATGCATTAATTAAATTAGTAAAATGAAGAAGCCTAGATTAAATTTCAGCAATTTCCATTTATAACTTCTAGAGTTACTTCTCTTGTTAATTTTTGTGCTGGACCATGTGAACGCTCTGATCTATCGACGAAAGTTATCATCCAGTCTGTATGAAATTTATATGCATTATTTAGATCAGTAAAACAAAATAGCCTATTGAATTTCAACGATTTCCGTTAATTATTAAAATCTCTCTGTCTGTCTGTCTTGGACATAATAACTCTCCTTCTAATTGAGCTAGAATGTCTGTCTGTCACAGTTTTTGGGACACAATAACTCTCTACTTCTAATTGAGCTAGAATGTTCAAACTTGGTGTAGGTGTTTACTAGGGCAATGCCTTGATGTAGTTCGAAGATGAGCATTTTCTGCTTAGGGTAATCAGAGATAATCAATTTGATTGGTTGATTCTGTGAGACATGATAACTTTAGTTCTAATTAAGTGAGGGTGATGAAACTTGGTGTATTGTTTCATTACATCAATACCTTGACTAAGTTCGATAATGAACATTTTCAGTAGAGCCATAAGCAATTGATTGGTCGGGACTTTGGAACACAATAACCATCATTCTAATTGAGTTAGAATGTTCACTCTTGGCGTAGATGTCTTTTACATGAATGCCTTGACATAGTTCATACATGCGCATTTTCCTCTAAGGCTAAGCAGAGATAAGCAATTTGATTGGTTGAGACTTTGGTTCTAATTGGGATGAGAGTGAAGAAACTCATGAGTATAGATTCATTAATACATTGACTAAGTTTGATGATGAGAATTGTTTGCTAAAGTTAAGTAGGCAAGTAGCAATTCAATGATAATACTTCCTGTTAAAGCTATGCAGAGCTAAGCAATTTCTTTGGTCGATGCTTTCGGAGACAGCTTCAAATGGAGAGTGATGAAGCTAAGTGTATAGTTTCCCTCACTATCACGTACCTCAAAACATGTGTTTGATTGTGAACACTTTATGCTTTAATAGACTAAGCATAGATAATCAGTTTGATTACCTGATACTTTTGAAAAGATAATTGTGCAATTAATTATGATTTGTCATCTGTTTTTGTTATTTTTTTCAGTGGGGGTCATCAGCCTCACTGTCAGCTTGTTCTTTTAGGCTTATTGTATGGAGTACCATGCCAAACATCACCTGAATTAAATATTTAGGGACTATATGGAAAATTACCTTGAAACTGCTTTTTTGTGTGGAGCTATTCTTACTTGAATTAACATTTAAAATAGATAGAAATCAGGCCTTGAGATCTGAAAATTATGAGAAGATGTGCTTGCCATATATCTTGCTGGAGCTATTTGAAACAGGCGAATAACTTTTTGAGAGCGTCAAAGGCGTGAAATATGACCTAGAGGGTAGGGGGCCTGTGAAATGAGCTATTATTGAATAAACATTGTTAATATTTTAGTGTATGACTTCTTAATTAATTAAATCTTATATTCTAATATACTTTGTGCCTGGACGCATAAAGATACACTGACAATTAAACATTGGACACATTTACTAAGTTTTACGGTAAACTATTTTCTAATAAATTTTATTCAATATTTGTTTATGCTCAATATTGTTCAATGTTGTTTAATTTAGGTAACAAATTCTATACCAAACACTCAAAATACTTATTATTCTAACATGAATGAATAATAATCAGGCTGTTGTATTATATCGCCACCCCAGTATGTCGTTCACAATTTCTTGTGAACACCATACACACTACATTTATCATTAAATTTTTAAAATTGATATAATTTGTTTCCATTAGTAAGACAAAGTAGGCTTGTGAATTTCAACAAATTCCATTTGTGTCACCTTTTGGAATCTAATGTCAAAAGTTTTCATACGATCTGTATGAATGTATTGAAATAAGTGAAACAAATAAGCTTTTTGAATATCAACAATTCCTGTAAACTATGTATTTCAAGAGTTGCTGTGTTTGTTTTACTATAGTAGAATCTTGTGGTGACAAAAATTATCATCTGGTCTGTATGAAACTGATATATGCATTATTCTAATGAACTGAACAAAGAATCCTATTGAATTTCCACAATCTCTGTTACTTACCTCTTACTTCTAAACTTCTGGCCCTTGCTTTATTTTGTAGAGGATCATGGTGGCTAAGTGGGTAAGATGCTGGCTCGCTAGGCTGGAGGTCGGGTGTTCGATCCCTGCATTGGCAGAGAAAGTTCATCTTTGTCAGTAATGCAGGCCGGAAGGCCTGACAAGGACATGGTATGGCGTATGCCACTGTATGGCGTAAGAACAGTAGGACATTAAATTCCATTCCATTCCCATTTCCTTTACTTTGTAGAATCACCCTTTTGAATTACAGATATTTCTGATAATTCTGATCATATATAGTTTTTGCCCTAGATTATGTCCAAGAAACTTGTTAACGCACCAGTTATATCATTCTGAATACAGATTTTTGTCCCCCGCCTTTCGAAGAAAGCAGGGGACTATTAAAATGGGTTCGTCCGTCCGTCTGTCTGTCTGTCTGTCTGTCTGTCTGTCACACTTTTTGGGACACAATAACTCTCGTTCTAATTGAGCTAGAATGTTCAAACTTAGTGTAGGTGTTTATTATGGCAATACCTTGATGGAGTTCGAAGATGAGCATTTTCCGCTTAGGGTAAGCAGAGATAAGCAATTTGATTGGTTGATGCTTTGGGACACGATAACTTTAGTTCTAATTAAGTGAGAGTGTTGAAACTTGGTGTATAGTTTCATTACATCAATATCTTGACTAAGTTCGATAATGAGCATTTTCTGCTCAGGGTAAGCAGAGCGATAAGCAATTTGATTGGTCGAGACTTTGGAACTGAATAACTCTCATTCTAATTGAGTTAGAATGTTCAAACTTAGTGTGAGTGTTTATTGGGTCAATGTCTTGATGGAATTTGAAGATGAGCATTTTTTGCTTAGTTTAAGCAGAGGCAAGCAATTTGATTGGTTGATGTTTTGGGGCACGATAACTTTAATTCTAATTAGGGTAAATAAAGAAATTGGTTTTGTTTCATTACATCAATACCTTGACTGAGTTTGATAATGAGCATGTTCTGCTCTTGGTAAGATGGCTGATAAGCAATTTGATTGGTCGAGATTTTGGAACACAATAACTCTCGTTCTAATTGAGTTAGAATGTTCACACTTGGCATAGGTGTCTATTAGGTGAATACCTTGATGGGGTTCGAAGGTGAGCATTTTCTGCGTAGGGTAAGCAGAGATAGGCAATTTGATTGGTTGATGCTTATTAAGTTCTGATTAAGTGAGAGTGAGGACACTTGGTGTATAGCTTTAGCTTTATTACACCGATATATTGACCAAGTTCGTTAATCAACTTTTTCTGCTGAGGGTAAGCAGAACGATAAGAAATCTGATTGGTTGATGCTTTGGGGCACGATAACTTTGGTTGTAATGAAGTGATAGCAATGTAACTTAGAACTCAGAGTATAGATTCATTTTATCATTACCATGAGTCCTTGACTAAGTTCAATGTTGCAAATTTTCTGCTTTGGCTAAGGAGCGATAAACACTTTTATTGGTCAAGACTTTGAAACATAACTCATTAGGCGAATGTCTTAACTAAGTCAATAATTAATATTTTGAAAAAAATAAATGTTCGATTAATTAATATGTGTTATCTTATTATTTTGGGATTTCGGAGGGGGACATCAGCCTCACTGTTGGCTTGTCTCTTTTATTGTTCCCCTGCCTTTCGAAGACTGCAGGGTACTATTTAAATTGGTCAATCGTGGGCATTTTCAGCTTTGTTGCTAGAAGCATTAAAAAAATGTGTATCTGTTATCTATTTATTTTGTCATTGATGCCTTATTTGCCTAAAGATTCTCAATGCAACAACTATTATGGACTACTTGGCTGATTTCACTGCTGTGCTCACATGTTTTGTTGAAGCATTAGTTTTCCAATTGTCAGGATTTTCCTTTCAGTTATTTCTGTTTTTATTCACAGTTTGAACTACTTTTCTGTGTACATGATGATGATGACCCAGCCATTAATCTGGTTGAAAAACTTAAAGAACGATATCCTAAAGTAGAAACTAGAATGTTTATAGGTACAGTATTAATATTTTATAAGTATTGGAATAAAAGTTTTTGTTTTTAACCACGATACCCTTTAAATTTCTTACGTAAAATGTGTCAGTTGTCCAAGGTGGCATATCGTAAATATCGTTGGTACTTCCACCGAACGGTAGGAGCTACAGTTAATGAAAAATCGCCTATTTTTAGCTTGTAGTCCTACTGGAGGTCTCAATTATTAACCCATTTTAAAAAAAAACTTTTGATTGTATCCCCCTTACATCCTAAGAAAGCTGGATATCGAATTTAGGGAAAATTGAACCCAAATTGCCAGACAAAATGGCCGCCGTTTGTACGCGAATAGTGTAAAACAAATGTCATATTAAGGTTGTTGGCCCTGTAGAGGTCACAATTTTAATTTGATTTTAATGAAACTTGAAATGCATGTTTATAACCCAAAGATCTTGATTCCTTTTGATATTTGCACATATCAAATTGTAACTTAATGAATACTACCCTTTGTGTTTTGCTTGTTCTATCCATCTCTCGAAAATGTGGGCGTATCCTGCCCGGCAGCCACCGGCCTATATTTTAATTCAATATATATCTATGATAATATACAAAACAATGGGCTACTCTGTTTCCCTTTGTACGTGACATAGGCTACAATGGCGATAATATTACAATTACACAATGTTACTTAGAATAGAATAAAGTAAATTAGAAGGCGTCTGTTGATTGGGCAATAAATACATAATTCTGTGTTGAATGCAGTAACAAATCTTCTATAATGTCAGTTTCTTGCCTTTATGAATATGTTTTGAATGTTGGTTACTTTTATTAATAAATATTAAACAAGGTAGAATATCGTATGTCTTCGACGAGTGCTATTAAAGATGGGTTCCCAGCAAAGTATTTATCGGCTGGTTATTTCAAATAAAAGTATAGCAAATTTGGTATTTATGAAAAGTATAGACACCCAATCTTACTAGAAAAATACTAGATTACGCGAAAATCGCCCATGGGGCAAGGATTTGCTGGCTTATTTTCTGCTAGCTTAGGTCAGGGAGCAGTTGTTATTTCTTGCTAAAATGGTTTTGGGAACATTGCGGGTTGTCAACGTACAAAATACTCTACAATTTAAAGGTGTAAAAAGAAGTTGACAGAAATAATTAAGAATTTATTTAGGCCGCAATAAGATGGTAAATGTAAAGTAAGTAATGATAGATACATTTTGAAATATGGACCCTCCCACAATGAAGTTAAGTTGGCAGACATTGCGTTTAACAACAGCTTACTTACAGCTATAGGTATCCCCGGCGAAAACAGAGTTTTGAAAGGGAATTGAAGCAAATTTTTGATAGATTGGTTATTTTAAATATGTGTTTAGTCCAAATATATCCTTAACTCACAAAGTTTGTACCCGAATTTCATCTTTAATAGGACGATTGTTACATTCTAAGATTTTCAAACATCAAATAGAAACGGACAAGTTTTGTTATAAAGATGAATATAATCGGACAAAACTCTAATGTAATTGGGGACATCTCTAAAAAAACGTACCGTTGAATTCAAACTGTTTAACCGTCCAGTTCTAACCTTTTTACGGTTATCCAACTAGCTAGCTGTAGGAGCACTAAAATAGGCATCAACTATATCTACACAACACCGTCTATGAGAATGGTCGATCGTTTGATTGACAGACGAAAACTCAACCCACATGTTCTTGATTATTGAGTAACATTCTCAATAGCAATAGTATTCTTGCTTGGCAGGCCTTTCATCACCAGTTTCTGGTAGTGACGTCACCAAGTAACGGTAAATGTTTGCTTGGCCAGCCTTTTACTGATTTAATTTTAAAAGGACAACTGTTTAAATCCGAGCTGTATCCAAGCAATCTGAGTGTCTACATAGTTGATTGTCCTGTAAATAAAGGTCTAATTAGTAATTTCTATAACATCTGAAGCCTCAATAAAGACTTGCAATATTCTGATTTAGCTCTTGCTTAATGCATGGGTTTAAATTTTGTCAAAGTCGGACCAAAACTGCTTGACAAAAAAACTGCCCTATTGACAAATTGCGAACAAGTATGTAATATGAAGGTTGTGGACCCTTTAAACTTGAGTTTATTTCAATGTTTGCGCATATCCGAATGTAACTTCTTGGATTATGGCCCTGACTGATCGAAAAATTGTGTTTTTTTTTCTTTTTTTTAGCTTGTTTTCTATTTATCTTTTGCGAAATGTGGGCGTATCTTGCTTGGCAACCGCTTGTTGAATAAAGATATAAACAAGCTAAGACATGTCGACAAATATTTATTGCTGGCTTATTTCGCCGAACATAACTGATTTGAAATTTGAGTAATTCATATTACAGTATTATATATGCGTTTAGCTCCTTAAATCAATCAGTGTTGTTGTTTCTAGGGGTTTACCTGCAGTTCGACGCAGAGAATGCCAAGAAGTCGCCATAACAGAACATTTCATTGCCTAATTCCTCACATCAGATCCTAGTGTGGTTAAGACAAGTAAAACGGTAATTTGGTAGGAATATAACTGGCGGGAATTTGAAACGGGTATAGGTTAGCAGTAGTTGGCACACATTCATTTTGTTGTATTACGACAACACATAATTTTGTAGTAATATTACTGACATAAATTTGAATACTGTACTTGATTAAATATGAAAAATATGACATGCACCTATTTTTATTATTGATGGATTTGAATATTTTGTTGACATGTGTTTTTAAATTGGGGTTGTAATCCGTCTGCATAGCTATAGGAGTAGGAGTTATAGCCCTTTAGTTTCAGTAAAAATATCCAACAAGAATAATTTTGAAATAGCAACACTGGTTCAGGAGTATGTAAATGAAAATGTTTTTTTTCTTTGCAGGTGGTCAAGCAGGCATAATCAATCCTATGGTAACTAATATGGCACCTGCTTATAATGCTGCTGCTTATAACTATGTATGGATTAGTTCAAGTAGAGTTAAAGGTGTGTCTATTTCGCACAATGAACAGGCAAATTTACCATTGAAATCAACATTTCCATTACTATAGGTTGCAACCTGGCAAAGACTAGTTCAATGATGGTCACTTCATCAAATATTCACATTACACAGCTGTCTTGTCCCTTTTAGGCATATCTTTACTACACGCTTGAAAACCCATGACATGTCTAAGAAACATGTTACTGCAACAATAACAACTATCGCATATTACATAAAAAGTTCACATGTCGCAAGTCACATTCTTAGATACATAGATACGGTACTCAAATGTCAAACATAAAGTTAAACATACTATATCGGTAGAAAACAGTATGCTGTTGCCATATCACAAAACACACTTTCAGCTTTACTTTTTCACATTTTCACAACATCCACTAGGTTTCGAAGCATTTGACATGATTTACTAAACACTAGGTACTATTCTACACGATGCTTATTAGACTAGATTAAACTTGGAACAGCTAAATCCATGATATTAAATGCTTTGTATACTAAATGTTAGCATAGAGGAGAACTTTATCAAAGCCAAACAAATTCTGATGATTTTCTGATAATTACTCTTAATCAGATTTTTAGTGTATTATAAATGTTTCATTAGCGAAAACAGTAAAATATGCGACAACTCTTGTTGACTGCCCGAACGATTTAGCTGCTGTGGGCGTATGTTTCGTTGCCTGGCAATCTATCTTTTTTAATATTCTAATGATCTTAATCTTTATAACCACAAAGAGCCCTTGGACAACCATCACTAAAAACTAGACCATTAGTAGGCATAACTTAAATTCATTTTACCAGCTTTAAAAGCAAAAATGTGAATAAAATTTAGAAATTCAGTGAAGGTCTTCCTGGTGTGATAAACAGTTTGATTGCTTGATGTTTCATAAAAAGATATACGTAAAAGTAATTAATGAGTTTTATCTATTTTATTTTGGGATTGAGGTCGGGGACATCAGCCTCATTTTGTCTTCTTTGAAATGAATTTTAACTGTTAATTTGAACTGATCCATATTTATTGTTACAGTTTCAACAGAAATTATTTTAGATTTGGTATCTAAATTACAGAGACCAGATGTAGGGTTGGTACATCAGATCCCTTTTGTCACAGATCAAAGTGGATTTGGAGCATCTATTGAAAAGGTATTAAATTATTTTGCTTTGAAATATTCATTTGTTATGTTCTTTTTATATGACAATCTTTCATTGTGGGCATATTATTTTGTCAACCCGTTCGTCCATCAACAATTGGCTTGTGAATGTGATAGATGCTACAAGTTCTTTTCAAATTTGGTGGGAAGCATTGGGGTCGTGAGAGAATGAACACAATTGACCTTACATGCCAGAGTTATAGTAGTTATACCCCTCTGATAAAAACCTTGTGAGGTGGTATAATTTTTTACAGGATTCTTTTCAAATTTGATGTAAAAAATTAGAGGACAAATCATATCGATATTTAGCGTTCTGCGACTTTACATTCTAGAGTTATCCCTCCTTCCCAAAGATCTTGTAAATGCTATAGTGACCAGAGTTTTTAATTGATTCTTTTTTTTTTTAAATCGGGAAACACTGGGGTTCCTTGTTACTCCCTTTCCAGAGTAACACCCCCATCTGTTGGCTGAAACCTTGTGAAAGCAATAGAGGCTATGATTATTAATGTATTCTTTTCAAATTTATTGTGAAACATTGTGGTCTTTAAAGACGGAATCCTATTGATGATATATAGCGCTCAACGACATTCCGTATGAAGTCACTACCACCCCACTCCCCTTCCGAAAACCTTGTGAAGGGGATAGAGGCCACCATTATCCCCCTTTTTCTGTAAACCTTGTGCACATGATAGAGGCTACAGTTTTGAACAGAATCTTTTTAAGTTTGATGTGAAACATTGGAGTAATGAGAGCACAAACCCTATTGATATTTGTGTGCTGGGGCCTTCAGAGGCTCTAGTTTTCTACTGATACATTTCAAGTTTCATCGTTTGTTGGAAAGCATTTTGGTCATGAGAGCATGAACCCTATCAATATCCAGCTTTCTTCGATATTGTGTTTCAGTACAAGTGTTATCGATCCCCTCTTTGCTGAATACAAGTTTTCCTTTTTGGCGTATTTTTATTTATGTTGAATAAGGACAAATGTGACTGATTTTGATTGAGTCTGCTACATTTTCCATTCATCTATCCAACATTATTTTGTTTTAATATCAGGTCTATGTACATTTCCTCTAATACAAGATAAACATTTCATTGTTCAACTGACCGTAGCCATTATTTAAAATATCTATTGCTACATGTTTTTTTAACTGTGATTTTGTAGATATATTTTGGATGTGCCATGGCTAGATATTACATATCATTAAATGCTCTTGGTTTGTCTTGTGTGACAGGAATGTCATATATGTTTAAAAAAACTGTCCTAGACGAATGTAATGGATTGGCTTGGTATGGACAGTATTTAGCTGAAGATTTTTTTTTATCAAACAACATACATCGTGCGTAAGTATAATTGTCATTTGATCTGTGTAAAAAAAACAAGTTATATTTAATTATACCTTGCATATGAAGAGTTTTAAAATCTAAATATTTGCCCCCCGCCAGGGGACTATTAAAATAGGTTTGTCTGTCTGTCTGTTACACTTTTTGGGACACAATAACTCTTTTTCTAATTGAGCTTGGTGTAGGTGTTTATTAGGTCAATGCCTCGATGGAGTTCGAAGATGAGCATTTTCTTCTTAGGGTAAGCAGAGATAATCAATTTGATTGGTTGATGCTTTTGGACACGATAACTTTAGTTCTAGATAAGTGAGAGTGATAAAACTTGATGTATGGTTTCATTACATCAATACCTTGACTAAGTTCGATAATGAGCATTTTCTACTCAGGGTAAGCAGAGCGATAAGCAATTTCATTGGCCAAGACTTTTGAACACAATTACTCCCCTTCTAATTGAGCTAAGTTGGTGTAGGTGTTTATTAGGTGAATGCCTTGATTGATTCCGTAGATGAGCATTTTCTGCTTAGGGTAAGCAAAGATAAGCAATTCAAAATGGTTGATGCTTTGGGGTACAATAACTTTGATTCTAATTAAGTAAGAGTGATTAAACGTGGTGTATAGTTTCATTACGCCATTACCTTGACTAAGTTCGATAATGAGCATGTTCTGCCTAGGGTAAGCAAAGCGATAAGCAATTTGATTGGTCAAGACATTAGAACACAATAACTCTCATTTCTAATTGAGTTAGAAAGTTCACACTTGGCATAGGTGTCTAGTAGGTGAATGCCTTGATTGAGTTCATAGATGAGAATTTTCTGCTTAGGGTAAGCAGAGATAACCAATTTGATTGGTTGATGATGCTTTGGAAAACGATAATTTTAGTTCCATTCGAATTAACTAAGTTCCATAATGAACATTTTCTGCTGAGGGTAAGCAGAGCAATAAGCAATTTGAATGGTTGAGACTTTTGAACACAATAACTCTCCTTCTAATTGAGGTAGAATGTTTAAACTTGGTGAAGGTGTTCATTGGGGGAATGTCTTGATGGAGTTTGATGATGAACATTGTCTGCTTACGGTAGACACGATAACTTCGGTTATAATGAAATGAGAGTGATGAAACTCTAAGTATAGATTCATTATATCATTTACCTTGACTAAGTTCTATGGTGCGAATTTTCTGCTTAGGTTAATGAGCAATAAGCAATTTGATTGGTCAAGACTTCGGAAGATAATTGAGGTAGAATGTTTAAACTTGATGTTGATGTTGATTAGATAAATGGCTTGACTGAGTTCAATGATTAACATTTTAAGCTAAGCTTTGGGACAAGATAATCTTGATTCTATCTGATAGAGCGTGATAAAACTATATGTATAGTTTGATTGCTAGATGCTTTTGAAAAAAATAAATGTGTGATTAATTAATATGTGTCATCTATTTATTTTGGGATTTCAGCCTCACTGTTGGTTGTTTTGTTATTTTTTAACTAACCCAGTTGGATTTGTTGAGATTGATTTTAGAACTATTGCCATGGATGACTAGTGGGCTTAGAAGTCTTTTTCCTAGTTATTAATATACTCCTGTTTTTGTATTTTTATATTAAGAGGTTATAAGTTAGTTTTATCCTCATATCCTGCTCAACAAAATGTTGCCTGTCCAACAGTAAAAGTTTTTATTACTAGAATGGTGAGGTAAGTCAAATCTAGTATTTATATATTGAGCCTAGCTCATAACCTGCTGTATGTAGTATTATGGCCAGTCTATGGGGGAACTTTGAGTAAACCCATGCGTGAGACTTACGCGTGTCTTGCATGTATTTGGCAGCATAGAAGATCGCAGACTGGCTCCCAAGCCTGGAGGTTGGGTGTTCGATCCCTGCATTGGCCGAGAAAGTTCATCTTGATTTTCTGGCGTGGTTACCCCTAATCAGTGATACAGATGGATGGCCTGACAAGGACAGCTGCCTAGTCATTTGGATAGGACAAAAGACTGAGGTCCCGTGTACACATTGGCATGCATGTAAAAGATCCCTTGGTAGTTGGAATTCAGTTGCTGCCCATGCAAAAATTTCCCTCATAGCACACTGTATACGGTATACTGTATGGCTGTCTTTAATTAGCCCAGTTGAGGTACAGAAGCGTAGGATGTTGAACCCCATTTCATTCATTCATTCCGAAAAATCACCTTTTTTAGCTTGTGGTCCGTGACAATTATTATTGAATTTGTACACAAAAGGTGTAAAAATATGGTATATCAAGGTTGTGGACCCTGTAGTGGCCACAATTTTAATTTATAATGCATGTTTATAACCTGGTTCTTTTCAATATTTGCGCACATCTAATTCTAACTTCATGAATTATGGCCCTTAATTGTAGGAAAAAAATCTCTTTCTTTTTAGCTTGTTCTCTATCCATCTCTTGAATATGTGGGTGTATCCTGCCTGACAGCCGCTGGTTTTAACTATTGTACCAAGAACTGTCAACTCTTTATCTGATCTCCCATAATACCTCTTAAGCCTCTGTTAGCATATGTATAAAAAAGACAATCTTAAAGTGCACATAAGACGACAAATTGAAACTCGGCGTAGTGATGGACAGTGGTTATTATATGCACATTACGGAAAGTTAACATCAATCTGATTAAAAATAAATCAGCTGTCTTCACTCAAAGTCGCAAATATAGACCTCCCGTAAAAACGACTTGGCCAATTATCGAAAACACTCTTAATCCCCTCAGTCCCTAGTGACGTCACAGTGTACAAATGCATATTCGGAATGTTTATTCCTTAATTACCTATATACAGCCGGCGTGTGTATTCATTAACGCCTGACTGGTTCCTTAATCCCCTAATTAAATAAAACAACTGACTACGGAATAATCTGTTTTTTTAATTTAGAATTTGTTTTATAAAGCCGATTGCTGTAGCAATGTCTTTTTAATCAGAATAAGCCGACCGTAAACTAACAATTGGCTTCTGATTGAAACACGATTGGTGTAGAATTGGTGTAGCCGGCGCTACGGACATCTATGAAGCCAATTGAAATAATTAATTGTCGGCATTTAAGAAACGAAATGGTTTTAAGTAGTAATCATATAAATAAATCATTAACACGTGTTATTGGTCATTCTATCATACACCGAGAGAATGGAGGCAGAATATTTAGAGTTATCCTGTAGCAGTAGTTCTTTTAGCTCTGGTAATGTATCGGATACAGATACGTCACGAGAAATGATAACTATAGCGCCATATATTATGTTTGAGCCGTATCTATCTGACTGTGGCTCCATAGATGATACCGGATCTAATAATGAAAACCATCCGATTGTTGCGAGACTAGATTCATTGATTTCATTAAATTATCTATTTACAGCTTTTATAAATAAATTGATTTCATTAAATTATCTATATACAGCTTTTATAAATAAATTGATTTCATTAAATTATCTATTTACAGCTTTTATAAATAAATTGATTTCATTAAATTATCTATTTACAGCTTTTATAAATAAAAGTAGTAATTCACACACAAAGGATATTTAAACTAAAATTGCTTCAGCATTCCACAAAATTTACATCGGTTATAATCGAGAGCCGTTTTCGTTCAGTTTGGGTTTAATAACAGAATTACCTCGTGATATAATCGTATATGTCCATGATACAACACCTCAAAGAAGACTTGCTGTGTTCTATTTTTAGGTTCAAATAATCCGACCATATCAGAAAGCATGCGATGCACCTTTCACGGTGAAATAATCGTATATACTACCCATGAGATGCCATGATATAACTGTCATCAAAGGGAAGCGTGCATGCACCCATTGGAGACTTGCTGTGTTCTATTTTTAGGCTCAAATAACAAGACCATATCAGAAAATCTGCACGAATAATAATAAATGACTTACGATTTTTTTATATGTAACGAATAATAAATTACGTTTTGCATTTTGCAATTCTAAATTAATTCAATGTTTTTAAGCGCTTTAACAATCAGATTCACCAATCAATTGTCGTCAATAATCTTAACTCGCTGAGCAGAATGGGTTCGATAATCAACACCAGATTTTAAAAAAAGGCAGGTTATCGTTTATTATTTCAATTGAGAATTTAATTGGCATTTATTTTTAATTAGGTGATTGGCGGTTGTTGAGACCGCGATTAACACTGCTAGTTCTCCTTTGTTTTGTTTTATCTGCGAGTATAAAACTTGCCAAAATGTATTGTTTAAAATTTTTGCATATTTAGTAATACTTTGTTGTTTTTCTTTTATCAAATAGTTAACGAGCTTGATTGACCTACCACTTACCAGTGGCTTGTTCGCACCAATTTATCGATTGGTATTGACATCTACGACAAGCATGTCGTCAAGGTGCAGCTCACTGACTATTAACAATTTGTAGGGGCTTGTAAAAAAAAAGATTGCATGTCGTGTAAATATTTATTTTGTTTTTGTGTAGGTCATCAGCATATTATTCTTTTTAAAAAAAAAAATAATTTCATGAGAAACGATGATTATCAAAGAACCGTAAGTGCAACTAATGTTTTATCGTTTGGTTGAGCCTTTTACTAACCACGTGGTTCTTGATTTTTTCTTTCGTGTTTTGAATATATATATATTTTTCCCAAACGTCGTATACCAGAGTCCCAAACTTCGTATATCCGAGACCCAAACGACAGATATCAACTCTTGCGTCATGTTTTTTTTACTACTCCATAACAATTAATGGTGTGTTTATTTAATAATAAACAATGAAGTTTATTCGACAATAAGTACAACTCGGTTAATTAACTGCTTCTATAATAACAAGTGGGATGAAACAGCCCGATAGAAAATCAGGTGTGGGATGAAACAGCCCGGGGTGAACCGGTCGTGGGATGAAACAGCCCGGGGTGAACCGGTCGTGGGATGAAACAGCCCGGGGTGAACCGGTCGTGGGATGAAACGACCCGCATCCGCCAAACCGTAATTAAATTGTTGACAAACGCAATCCACTCTTTCCGTAATATATCGTCTTTGGGAAATTTATGAAACGTCGGTACATTATTCCCCTTTTCTCTGCTGGAATTTCCACAACTCTCAATAATACAACGATAATTTGACATCTTGAAATACACTCGGAAATATTATAGTAACAAATAAAATCTATTACAATTCAAGACGAGAAAAGTCTGCGTTTGAAAATGCTTTGAATTAATTACGAGCTAATGATTACCGACAATACACACTTGTTAACTCTTGGTATATTGATACAGTGATATATTATACAGGCAGTGATATATTGGATAGATAATGTGTATAGTATGTGTAGTGCCTGTGACGTCATCAGCCAATCAACCGGATTAAGGTCGTTCATGAAAATTTGAAAACCGTTTTTGGCTGTCCCATACTAAAACGTAAATAGCTCAGTTAATTTTAATCAGATTGATTTGAACTTTCCGTAATATGGATTTAGTAATTATTGTTTATTATAATATGTAATAGAAAATTATGATCTTATGTGCTCTTTAAGTTAAAGGGGGGCCTATGTCGACCTTGCAACTGAAAACAACCGTATGAAACTGAATGCAACTACTAAATGCCACTGAAAAAAAGTTGACTGAGGGCCTCTTAAAACTCAAAGCAACTAACAACAAAATAACTAGTTGCAGTCATTTGTACATGTTCAACTGTCTGCAACTGGCTGCAACAAGCCGCAACTAGTTGCAGTCGACATGAGCGTTCTTGCAACTGGAGTAAACTGGTTTCCATGGAAATAACATCACGTGATTAGAGACATGCGTCACATGACTTTAAAAATAACCAAATGAAAGCGAACGAAGACACCAACTTTTCAAATGTTGATGATGTCGACAATACTAGACTAATATAACGGTAGCAAGACCGACATTTTGTTGATGATGATTTTATTAACAGTCACGTGTTAAGTGTGATCGCTCTCAGTTCAGATTCGACATAAGCGCTCCGAATTCTGTTGTCCCCATTTGCAGATATAATCGACATAAGCACTATTGCAACTGACTGCAACCAGTTGCTTTGGTTTGCAAAGTTGACATAAACCCCTCTTAACGGTAAACACTATAAACACTATTTAAAACTAAAGCAATCATTGCTGGTTTATTGACATAATTCCAAAAATATATTATTGATGACTGCATCTTGGTGCATTCAGTGTTCCACCAGGGGATTATATTCAAAGAGCAAACATTTCTATCCTCCACGCTGGTCAGCACAGAATTTGAACGTAAATATTAGGGACCTTTCGCATCGGCACGAAAACGAACACCTCTAACACGTGGTTTCGCAATCGGACGAACGAAAATAGCTACATGGCGTTAATTTTCACTCCATGAACTTCTCGGCCAAGGCAAAGTTTTCAATCGATTTTTTGGCAGTTGTACAACAAATCAAGCAGAATATTGTGTTTGCGTACATTCTACAAACTCTAGGCCTACACAATCAACAACATACACAAGGCCTCGAAAAATGGTGGAAAATTCAATATATGAGACAAGAAACATATTCGTTTTCATCCTACGTAAATCCAACTCCATACGCGTAATCTTTTTGCACTGGCCAAATTACAAATTAAGATGTCACAAGTGCACACGAATCGATGACGTTTATGTTTTCGTAACGATGCCAAAGCTCCCTAAGATGGGCAACAATACGTTTTCAAGAACCAAATTCACTCCCCTGATGTGTAGCTTGAAAATATACTGTACAAATAGAAATAATTATGTGAGCTCCAGTTAGTTTAGGCATGACTATTATACTCTGAATAATGAGATTGGGCTACCTTGGTGTAGTTGATCTTTTTCAAGTTAATTTACTTTTTACAATGACATGCCTCAAAATTAAGCCCATACACAATAAAAAGTACTTTTAGGTAAAATTGTTTTCTATGGATTTTACTTAATACATAAATATGAGTGATCTTTCTTTTAACATTAATAATAAAAAATACTTTATATTATAGGTGGATGCGATTACGTATTAACGCATTAACAATAGTAACAGTCATAATCGAACCATCAGTAGATTGTTTTCCTCTTGGCTTGTGGGGAGCTTGGTGTTTTCATGAATTTTTTGGTATCAATCCATATCTATTTATGCCTATCCATGTAACATTTTGGATAATACGTGATTATCTACAACTTTTACAATTGCAGGTAAGGTCATATTTGTTTTATTATATACCTACATATAGTACATATTCATGTGGACGTATATTGTTGTCGCCCCTGTCCGTCTGTTTGCCCATCCACAATTTGGTTTTGGACACTCTACAGGTCACAATTTTTATCAGATTTTGACGAAACCTAAAATATAGGTCTATCTCCCAAAGATCTTGGTTCAATAACTTCATAGATTATGGCCCCTGATTGTACGAAAAAAAACGTTTTTAGCTTGTGGAAAGTCTTAGAGGTCAAATGTTTGATCCGATTTTGATGAAACTTGAAATGCATGTTTGTAACTGAAAGAGTTTGGCTCCTTTCGTTATTCGGGCATATTCGTTATATGTTTTTATCATGAAGATCTTGGTTCCTTTTGAGAATCACACATACCCGAACATAACTTCCTGTATTATGGACCTTGATTGGTCGAAAAATCACACTTTTAGCTTGTGGATTCTCTAGAGGTCACAGATTTTTTTTTAGATCTTAAAAAATGTTTAGATAACAACATTCCACCATAATGAAGGTTGAATTGAAATTTTGGGAAAATCGAAACCAAACAGCCTGGTAAATTGGCCGCTCTGGAAAGTTATGAGACGAAGAAGCCTTTTGATTTTTAGCAATTCCTTATAGTTACTGCCAGAGTTATGGCCCTTGAGTTCTTTGAAATATGTTGGCTAGTTATTATCCAATTGACTTTAAATTTATACACAATGATTTAGGTCATGAGATGTAGGAGCCTATTGAATTTTATGATTTTAATAAATGTGAGACGGCCAATGCGCGTCTTTGTAGTAATAAAGCAGTAATATATTTCGGTTGTAGTAAAAAAGTTTTTGCTGGACTACTCTCTATATTCCCTTGATATTCAAATTGGGCTCTGACTGCTCGGTATTTATAAATGACGATATTACATTTGCCTTCTGTACAATATATTAAGGTCCATATTTTTATTTCAATAAATGCAACTTTATATATATATATATATGGTACGCAATACAAAAGACACATTTATAAGAGAAGCGTAGATTATAGCGACCACACATGACTCTCTAAAGACCTGTCTTTTATTATAATATATAGGGTGGTTCAGTCTGACAAGAAATTTCAACCTTCAGACAATATTTGAGGTTTATTTTAATATAATATGATAAGGCTTACCACAAAAACTTCATTCATCAACATTGAAAGTCTGGTCATGTTTGAATTTTGGCGATATTACCATCTAGACCTGTACTTTTAACTTGTTGACAAATCTGTCCGGCTGCCATTTGTCGAGAGTCTCAAGGGAGATAATTTTTAGAGACAACACGAGTTATGGTTATTGGCAATATAAAATTTTGAAACTCTACTCTGATACGAACAAATAATTCGTAATTCTCCGGTCTTTAGAATACGTTCAAATAACGATTGAATAGAACGCTTCTACGCATGCACAAACCTTGGTTTTTGAATACAAGAGACTAATGAATGAATGAAATGGGGTTTAACGTCCTACTGTTATGCACTTAACCTGAGCTAATTGAAGACGGTAATACAAGAGACAGAAAGATAGAAATGAAACTAAATAACTCCAACTATCAGTTACATTTTCGTCTGATTTTATAAATGCACTAGACCATAGCCAACACATGTTAATAACGGAGAAATTGGCAGTTGGCCATATAAACGCAAAATGCATAAAGTTCTTACCGTACTCATATTGTAGACGTTAAATGTTCTTTTTAATAATCCTATTGTGTTTCCAATAATTATCACCGATAAATATTTAAAAACATAGCCCACAAAACATAGCACACGTAACACACTCTAAAAGATTAAAATACGAGTGCTCTGATCGTTACAGTAATTTTTTTTAATCAGCTGGTTAATCAAGACTATGTAATTACATTTCGTTCGGTTAATTTCCGGTCTCAATTTTTTTGTGCGTACTTAGAGCTAGCAACATCGTAACTTTTAAAGTAAGTAAAGCGCACACTAACCATAGTGTTTTACAGTTTTAAAAAAAAGAAATTGACAGGCTTGCGATCTTGTCGAGTTGACACGACAGTTAACTTAAAAAACAGAAAAAAAACGAAACTACATCAGGTGACTCTGAACCAAAACCCGTTAGAATATATACGTCATTTTTTACGCTCAACTAAATTAGAAATGAAACCGCCAGGTTATAGCCAAAGTTTTAATTACGTTCGTAACTACGTATTTTTAAAAATCTAACCCGCAAAGAAGACATTTTTTTCAAGGCTTCATTTATAAATAGATGAATGAATATAGTCACGTGATTGTCTGCTTTGAACTGCAAGAACAAACCCGTGACTGAACTTTTCTCATAAAGGGTGTTTTGGGCCGAGTGACAACATCATCAACATGCTGTTAGAGAAGGTCAGTTTATACAGTACAGATATTAGAGGCTGTGGGTCACTCTATAATATACACATGCGGAAAAATGTAGTTTGCTCGCTATATACCAAGGAATATTCAAATTTGGGTCTTGGTGTGGTATATTTATATATGACGACATTGAATTCACCTTTCCCTACCATAGACCATGGCCCACATTTATATTTCATTAAGTAGCATGGCAGTGTATAAAACATGTATGGGTCTTATAAAAAAACAAAAGACGCAGGAGAGAAACGTTGATCATATAGTGAGCACACATCCATATATAAAGACCTGTTAAAGACCTGCATAAAACACATTCGGATGATAAATCGCACGGTAAAACAGTTTTACTTCCCGGACTTTGATTTGACATGCATGTTTCAGATAAAGCCTGTTTGTCCATTAATTATACTCCTTTTGGTGAAGTAATATCAACTAGCAAGAAAACACGCCAATTAAACTATACATACACACCATTGACATTCATTTTTAACCGGTTGATTAATTAACACACCTCAACAGAAAACGCACCGTCGCACAGATTTTCACCTCTAGAGTTAATTAACTCCTCTCATACAGTTTCACAACCTTATAAAATAACCCACCCTTATTAATTAAAGCACCTTATTTACAATTTTAGCGCAGTAATGCTGAGTAATAGTCAGGAAATCAATAACAACCCCGACATAGATTTCTATAACTTATAAGGTCTGTGCACAGATTGACCCTGTAATATTATTACAGTTCCAAGTGATAGAGGCTAAAGTTAATATCTGATTGATTTACAGGTATTTCCGATAGCTACTGCCAAAGTTATGGTCCTTGATCACTTTGAAATATCTTGTTGACGCTCTAGAGGCTAAAGTTAATATCCAGTTTAAGGTTATGAGACGAAGAAGCCTATTTATTTTCAACTATTTCTGATAATTACTGCTAGAGTTATGACTCTTGATCACTTTGAAATATTCTATTGAGTTTAAATTTATAATTTCTGATAATTACTGCCAGAGTTAAGGCCCTTGATCACTTTTAACTATCTTATGAATGTGGACGCTCTAGAGGCTAAAACTCCATTCCATTCATTCACTCACTCTAGTGGCTAAAGTTAGTGTAAATTATTTAAGGTCACGAGACAAACGATTGAAACAAATTTTGATGTTTTCTGACTATCACTTCATGGGTTATTACTCGTAATCAGATTTACATGTGTTGTAAATGTTGTAAATATCCTTTTTACTTACTAAAGAAAAAAATATGTGACAACAGAATACTAGTAATTTATCTGATGCATTTTTTTATAAATCATTATTAACATGCCTAAAGTAGTGAAACTTTGTGTCTTCAAGGGTTTGAATTTTGCATAATTCTATTACTCAACCAGGCAGATTATAAATTAAGTGTATGTGCTGTGTTCATAATTGTGCATTTTATAAATTATGACCAAATCTTTTTCTACAATTGTATAAATAAATTGTTCTCTTTTATTTCAGAATACCAAATTGACATTCTCTCTGTTGTACTTTATAATTGCATGGATAGTTCGAGAATTGTTACAAACAATGACAATCTTTTTGAGTCTATTTAAACCTCATATAATAAAATGGGGTAAAAGAACTTACTATGTCCGATGTGGTGGACAAACACAAATCATCAGTGATAAATCAGCTATGCACTTATGATGGCAGAAATCATTCCTATATATAAATTTATCAAATTTATCAAGATATATTCATATTAGATTCTCTCTCTCTGTAAATCAGCTTGTCCTTTATCTTGCCATATATATATGGGTGAAAAAAAGCATTTTAAGTCTTAAAACTAAATCTAAAAGCCTTAAAAGAAATTTTGATCTCGCCACGTTGTGTTTCACACCAGTTTTGTAATTAATGACTGGAACTGAGATTTTATTTTAACACATATATAGGGGTTAGTGTTAGAGTTTTTTTTAACAAGATAATATCTTTTATTAAGCTATTATTATTCAACAAGTTTTTATGTAATTAGGAAGAATATTGCACACTGCAGCTCCTTGTCTTGATTATTTTTCTGTGGAAATTTGTTTCTTAAAGATACATTATAGGAGATTAGATAAAGAGCTGGCAGTTCTCACTATAATAGATAAAAACTAGATAATCTAATGGAATTTGCTGAAAATTTCAGTCAAATTGATCATCTCTGAACCAAGATTTTAGCCATTGATTTTAATTTGCGCATAACCTTGATCATCATTACCTAAGTCTATACGATTATCCATTTCATGACTAAATCAGGAATGAAAGTTGAGCAGCAAATCAGATCCTAATCCAGTAAATATTGCAGTAAATATCAAGATTTGACAATGGTCTGGATAAGTTATTTAATGTCTTATTAATAATTTAGATAACATTTGTACAGGTAGGTCTACTTGATAAATGAGTCTATGCCACATTTCTGGATTTATTCAAATTTCATTTGATAGAACTACCCCCAGTGCTGTAAAAACAACAGGTCATGTGGCCCTGTTTAAGTTTGAGTGACACATGATTATCTGAGAACCAGAATGCTTTTTTGATATGGCCTTATATATTTTATATGTTGTCATGTAGAGAAATTGAATGATGGATACATAAACCTGGACATCAACTGTTTGTTAGCAATGGTTAATTATAGTGTGTTAGTTAGTTTTAAAGATTGGCAATATTATGTAGGTGGTAATCTATTGCCAAAATCCACCACAGATAAATCAGATTTTGTGTATGAAAAGCCAATGAACCACTGATTTACATGACTAATAAGTAATCATAAATAACTGAGGCTTATTATCATCGGTTATCTTCTTGCTTGCCTTACCTTGCCACACATAAATACCATGCTCAGAACATCAATGATTTTTAGCAATCATAAAACATATTAGCATCAGATACCTCTGGCATCAATATGTTTCAATGTGTACACATCTATAGTTATTAATGTTATGCATTCTTAAAGTCCATGTTGTATCGAGATCATGATGTTACTGATCTGGGAGTAAGTTGTTTAGTTAGTACTCCATGTGCAGTTGTTAAAAATCATTGTTATAAAAAGGAGATCTGTTATTCAATTTTTATGTGGGTATTGTTTTGTGACTATTTTATTACCCATTGTTTCATATCAGTTCATTCCTAATACAATTAAATTCATTCCTGATACCAGTATACAAGGCATACCTGATATTGAAAATTAATTGGCAACGCCCGTATCAGCATTAACCAATTTTTATACGCCCACATTTTCATGTGGACGTATTATGTCGTCGCCCCTGTCCGTCCGTCCGGACGTCCGTCCGTCCGTCCACAATTGTTTGTGGACTCTCTACAGGTCACAATTCTTACCCGATTTCAACGAAACTTAAAATATAGGTTTATTCCCCAAAGATCTCGGCTGCTTTCGATATTGGCACGTATCGGATCAAAACTTCATGGATTATGGCCCCTGATTGTACGAAAAATCACGTTTTTAGCTTGTGGACCCTATAGAGGTCACAATTTTGAACCGATTTTGATGAAACTTGACATGCATGTTTATATCCCAAAGATCTTGGTTCCTTTCGATATTTGCGCCTATCGGAACATAATTTCCTGAATTATGGCCCCTGATTGTCCGAAAAATCACCTATTTTAGCTCGTGGTACCTCTGGAAGTCACAATTATTATCCGATTTGAAAAACCGTTCGATTATATCACCGTTACACCCTAAGAAAGGTTGAGTTCAAATTTCGGAAAAATCGGACCAAAATTACCATACAAAATGGCCGCCGTTCGTACGCGAATACTGTTAAAAAATGGTATATTCAGGTTGTGGACCCTGTAGGGATCACAATTTTTATTTGATTTTGATGAAACTTGAAATGCATGGTTATAACCCAAAGATCTTGGTTCCTTTCAATATTTGCGCATATCAGATCGTAACTTCCTGAATTATGGCCCCTAATTATACGCAAAATCGTCTTTGATTAGCTTGTGGTCCCTCTGGAGGTCACAATAATTATCCGATTTAAAAAATCGTTTGATTATATCACCGTTACACCCTAAGAAAGGTTGAGTTCGAATTTCGGTATAATTGGACCAAAATTGCCATACAAAATGGCCGCCATTCATACGTGAATACTGTAAAAATATGGTATATCAAGGTTGTGGACCCTGTAGAGGTCACAATTTTAATTCGATTTTGATGAAACTTGAAATGCATGGTTATAACCCAAAGATCTTGGTTCCTTTCGATATTTGGGCATATCGGATTGTAACTTCCTGAATTATGGCCCCTGATTATACGCAAAATCGTCTTTGTTTAGCTTGTGGTCCCTCTGGAGGTCACAATTATTATCCGATTTAAAAAATCGTTTGATTATATCACCGTTACACCCTAAGGATGGTTGAGTTTGAATTTCGGAAAAATTCGGAACAAAATTGCCATATAAAATGGCCGCCGCATGTACGCGAATACTGTTATAAAAAGGTATATCAAGGTTGTGGACTCAGTATAGGTCACAATTTTGATTCAATTTTGATAAAACTTAAAATGCATGGTTATTACCCAAAGATCTTGGTCCCTTTCGTTATTTGCGCATATCATATCGTAGCTTTCTGAATTATGGCCCCTGATTGCCCGAAAAAGGTTATGATTATTATCCGATTGAAAAAAAGCTTGACTCTATCACCGTTACACCATACTGAAGGTTGAGTTTGAATTTCAGGGAAATCGGACCATAATTGCCAGACAAAATGGCCGCCGTTTGTACTCTAATAGTGTTAAAATATGGTATATCAACGTTGTGGACCCAGTATAGGTCACAATTTTGATTCGATTTTGATGAAACTTGAAATGCATATTTATAACCTAAAGATCTTGATTCTTTTCGATATTTGCGCATATCAAATTGTAATTTGTAATTTAATGAATTATAGCCTTTGATTGTAGGAAAAATCACTTTCAGTTTTGCTTGTTCTCTAACCATCTCTCGAAAATGTGGGCGTATCCTGCCTGGCAGTGCCAGCTTACTATCTTTGTTGATTACAATATGTATATATTGTCTTATTATATATTTCATAATTTATCTTTGCTTTATGATGATTTGAGAAGGCTAGTTAAAATGTCGATCAGTATTATTTGGTGATTGTATTCCATAGAATTGTAACCTATATATTCCAGTTCATTTACTAAATGTCATTGAAACAATTGTGAAAAATTTAAGAATAGAAATAATACTTTCTTTGAATGGTATTTAGTAATTGGAACATAATCAAATACACACTTTTATGGAATAACAATTACTATGGTTTATTTCACTGCGACGTTTCAGTTTGTGTATTTACTTGATAACGACTTTTGAAATATTGTTGAAACATCGCAGTTAAATAAACCATAGTAATTGTTATTCCATAAAAGTGTGTTATTTTAGAAATATTGCTTGCTTTCGGACTGTTTATCCTCTGTTTCAGGGAAATCTATAACATTGTTCCTAATGTGAATCTTCCCAAGCTGACTCAAAGCATGTATTATTTTGGATGGATATAATACTTTATTAAACTGTTGTATGTAGTGACAAACAGTAACTATAGAAAAATTTAATTGACATTAAAAGTCAAAAACACTCTAAATAGTTACCAATATGTGCTTATTGTATTTGTGTACATTTATGGAATAGATCTATCGACATGTTCTTAGTGATATTTGAATAATGTAATTATTAACGTCTAAAAATTGAGTTATAAATACCATAATCTTCCAACCTTAATTTATTTTGGTTCTAGGTATGCAGTTTCTTTGAGGAAAACAGTACTTTATTTTCTCTTTTGAAAGTTTTTCCTTTGAAACTACTGTAAATTTAACTCATAAATTTGTTTTTCATTTCCCCTCGCTTTTACAAATGGTTGTGAATACTATGCAGGGAGAGTGTAAATTTTATTGTTCATAAAATGATACAATCATTATTAATAAATATATTATAAAATAGCATATCATTATGCTAATTGTATTAAAATTTAAATTGTATTGCCAAAAGTGCCAAATGTTTATTCGACATCGAGCAGTATGTAAGCAGTCAGAGCTTTGATTAAATCTTCCATAAATTCTGAGCTCAATTTATTGAACAAAGTTACTATCATAAATTTTTATTGATAAACGGCAGCAAATTTTTGTGTTTTTTCAATCATGGAAAAGTTTAATCTTTAAAATGTTTCACATTAACATATTCAGGTATTGTTAAAGACTCTGCCATTATCGATCTCTTCAAGAAAAAAATGTAGTGATATTTAATAGTGTTGTGTTTATTGTAACATCCAAGAACTGGCTCTCCTTAAAGAGTGAGATATTTTAAATGATGATTTAACAGTTTTTATATGCCCACATTTTCATGTGGACGTATATTGTCATCGCTCATGTCCATCCAGACATCCTCTATTTATTTGTGGACTCTCTATTACAGGTCACAATTTTTATACGCCCACATTGAAATGTGGTCGTATATTGGCGTCGCCCGGTCCGTACGTACGTACGTACGTACGTCTGTACGTACGTACGTACGTCTGTCCGTACGTACGTCCGTCCATACGTCTGTCCGTCGTCCACAATTTCTTGTGAACGCTCTAGAGGCCAAAGTTAATATGAATTGACTTTAAATGTATACACAGTATTTAAGGTCATGAGACGAAGAAGCCTATTGGTTTTCAGCGACATCCAATAATTACTGCCAGAGTTATGACCCTTTATCATTTTGAAATATCTTGTGAACGCTCTAGAGGCTAAAGTTAATATCTGATTGACTTTAAATTGATACACAGTGTTTAAGGTCATGAGACGAGGAAGCCTATTAATTTTTAGCAATATCCGATAATTACCGCCAGAGTTATGGCCCTTGATCACTTTGAAATATCTTGTGAACGCTCTAGAGGCTAAAGTTAATATCCGATTGACTTTAAATTGATACACGGTGTTTTTTTAAGGTCATGAGACGAAGAAGCCTTTTGTTTTTCAGCAATATCCGATAATTACTGCCAGAGTTATGGCCCTTGATCACTTCAAAAAATCTGGCGGATGCTATAGAGGCCAAAGTTAATATCCGGTTGACTTTAAATTTAACACAGTGTTTAATGTCATGAGAAGAAGAGCCCTATTGATTTTCAGCGATTTTCAATAATTACTGTTAGAGTTATGGCCCTTGATCACTTCAAAAATTCTTGTTGACACTATAGAAGCTAAAGTTTACATCCGATTCACTTTAGATTGAAACACAGAGTTTAAGGTCTTGAGACGAACAATGAATTTTGATAACTTGAACAGCTACATCCATGATATTAAATGTTTCGTATACTAAAGGTTCGCATGGAGGAGAACTTTATCAAAGCCAAACAAATTCAAAGATTTTCTGATAATTACTTTTTAAGTATTAAAATGAGTTGTTACTCTTAAACAGATTTTAGTGTATTATAAATGTTTCATTATTGAAAAAATATAAAATATGCGACAACTCTTGTTGATTGCCCGAATGATTTAGCTGCTGTGGGCGTATGTTTCGCTGCCTGGCAACCTATCTTTTTTCTAATTTTGACAAAACTTGAAATATAGGTTTACTTGAAATATAGGTTTATCTCAAAAAGACCTTGGCTCCTGTATTAGACTCGAACTTCATGGATTGTGGCCCCTGCTTGAACGCTCTAGAGTTATTATGCAATTGACTTTAAATTTATACACCGTCATGGTCATGGGACAAACAAGCCTATTTCCGATAATTATTGCCAGAGTTATAGCCCTTGATGATTTTTAAAAATCTTGTGGGGGCTGCAGAGGATAAAGTTAATATACATTTTCAAGGATTTCTATTAAATACTGCTAATTATGGCCCTTGATTAGTGGTAGGCTAATAGTGGTAAAGTAAGTAATTATTGGTTTTGGAGTCCAATGTGAGGTCTCTAGAGGTCACAGTTTTGATTTGATTTTAATCAAACGTAAATTATATGTTTGTATCCCAAAGATCTCAGTTCCTGTTGATATATGCGCATATCAGACCGTTATCTTTGAGATTATGGCCACTGATTGTACGAACAATTGCATTTTTAGCCTACAGACCCTCTAGAGATCACAATTTTTATCTAAAAAGAATGTAATTTTTCCTACAATCACAGGTATTTCTAGATTATGGCCCCTAATGGTACGAAAAATCATGTTTTCTTTTCAGCTTGTTCTCTGTCCATCTCTTGCAAAATGTGGGCATATCTTGCATGGCAACTGCTTGTTTCTTAAAATATTACCTAGTCAAATTTAAACCCTTTTTTATTTAACTGCAGTTTAAGATGGATTTATATTTATTATTAACACCACTTTCAAATAAATATTTTATAGTTTCTACGGAAATAAAGCTATAATATTTTGTTTTAAACACAGCTTTATGTTCATGTGGAACAAATGTGGGTTTTTTTCCAGCTTTTATATTATTACAACCCTATTTTCATTAGAAGTACTTATATACAAAATACTTGCAAATCTATATTTAACTATCTAATTATATTTTCATTTGTAATTTTTCATTATATATCTTTATTTTATTGTATTTTATACAATGGTGTTTAAAGGCCTATTGTTTTATTTAAATTTTATAAGTCTATCTGTTATATATCTATAATCATGATTACCAATATAGGGGCCATCCATAAAGTATGTACGCTTAAAGGGGGAGGGGGGGTCACGCCGAAAACGTACAGGTGCGTAAATTCATTGGCAAAACGTACATACAGGGGGGGGGGGGTCTGAATTTACCCATTTTGAGCGTACGTACTTTATGGATGGCCCCATATATGAAATGAATGTATAATGATTGGACTCACTTATGCTGTATATATACTAATCTAACTGAAATCCCACTGTCATAAATTGACCCTGATCTGTGAACAGTAGTCTGGACAAAATAGCACCAAATTGTATATAGAGATTATTGTATGTCTTATGATTGATTGAGAGGAATAATGACCTTGAGCTTGTATTTGAAATATGCAGAATGCTTTGTTAACTTACTGTTTTGTCCAGACTAATTTTTGACTTGTAATAAACAGATACAATTCGGGTTAGAGTGTGGAACTATTGTATTGAGTAAATGTAGGTTAACACTTTCTATTAAAATAAACAAACTTACACCTACTTATTTTTTGGGTGTCAAAGGTATCAGTTTTATTATGATTGTATCATTGTTAATAGGTTCAAGTATCATACATACGTAATATTTCATACATATGAACCAGCTATGATTGGGGGTGTACAGCTCATTCGTGGAGAAGTATTCTGGTGAAGGTGGTCACTGTGCATTAAAAGTCCAAGTCAAAATCATTTTTAGTATTCCTTTATACAGTTAAATATACATTATATACAAGATCATATCAAGGGCTAATAAATGCCTTAACCCTCTCTCGTTGTTGTTTTCTCATTAAAGAATTAACGTCCAATATATTATGGACAGGATGATTTAATAAAATTATTTACGCTTTATGGGTTGAAAGTTGGTAAAAACATACAATTGAGATGTCTGTTAACACACAAAATAAAAAGTTCTTGTATATTAAAAAGTCAATTTAAAACACACTTATAAAACCGCTGTCGTGAGAAGAGAGGGCGGGTATCTTCTCCCTTTGTCGTAATAAAAAAAATATGTTAAAACTGTAGTTCCAGCTGACAGATGTTTGGTGCCATCAGTGCAGATAGGGAAGTGCATTATGTGGAATGGCAAAGTGCATGCGGTAAAAAACACATAGCTGGATGCTGGATCCGTTGATTATTTACATATTAAAAACTATATGTCCAATCAGTTCCATATGTTTAAAAGTCCTATAATACGGTTCACAGCGTTGTTCGTTAAATTAAATTGATTGATATGCACTGTCATTGTTTGTAATCATCAGATCTTCCGGTGTTTGCATACAGACAAAAGGGTAATATTTCAACAAATCAGATTAAAGATAAAATTAATAAAAACATTTTGTAACAAATTAAATGAAAGAAGTTGACTTTTAAGTCAATATAAATGTCATTGGGTAAAAGTTTCAGAGTGAAATATAAGGGGACGTCTCACTTTCCCCACATCTATTGTTTAGAGTCACGGTCCACTAGGCCATGACTGATTAAACAACAAAGGGGGTTTAAGGGGATTTAAAGTATAGTCTGTAATAAGTTTGTGAACACTTCAACATAGTAAATAAATACCTTTTTATAGTATAAATATTTATATTAGTTTGATATATAATAAGTACAGATATATAATGAACAGATACATATATAAACTAAATAAAAATAGTTATTTCTCAGAAGAGTAACAATAAACACAAATAATAAATCATACATATTTATTCAGTATTAAGTAATGTCTCAAAAATTGATGTATATTGTGCTTATTTCCACAATTACCGAATCCTACTTTTGGCATAGTTTGGCCACAGCTAATTATATATTTAAATAATCATTTGGTTCACAAAACTTCAACTCAGATAACATTAAATTGGACTTGGGTTACCAAAGTCATATTTACTGTTAGTCTTAATTATTATTCATTAATAGCTTAAATACCATAGTTATCAACATAAATAGAATAAACATATTCATATTGTGCACGCAATCGCACAAACAGTAAACAAAATATAATAAAAAACTATCAACAAATGAATATTAATAATATGCACTACAAAATGTGACAAAATGCCCATAAATTAATAATTAGTAATTAAACAAATTAAAACTAAAGAAAGTAGTGGCTATCGTAGATAACCGATTACAATGTTAAGTGGTGGGCAAGGGAGGGATAAAATTTGTCCAAAACCATACTTACAACAAAACAAAAGTTCAATTTCTAATAGGGTGAAAATTTTCCCCAACATTACCTGTCTGCTAGGGCGACCTTCGGTTGCAGTGATTTTCGTACTATAGTCGAACAATCTGCATCCGAATGGCATTTAGTTCAACCAGTGGTCGTGACCAGACGTACCATGCGATAGAGACCGAACACAATTTGGCGAGCTATTCGGCTAGCGAGCTATTCGATCAATCCAGCTGGCAACCTATTCGTTGGCAACCTATTCAGAATAAATTCAAAAAACGCCCAAACTCATCTATTTTTATCAACCAATAAAATCCATCGTAACGTCTATCAAACGAAAGTAGAATATATTGTTATTTTAAAAGGAAAGAACGTTAATATTCCGAGTCAAAATTCGGGTCATCGTACAAAATTCTGAGCATCCAGCTATATATATTCTGAAAGGTAATTGAATCACCTTTCTGCATAGTATTAGTAAAAGTTGGCACAATCATCTTAAAGGGATGCGCTTTCATCCTAAACTACGCCGACTTTTCAATATTTTAAATATAAAGATAGGCCGGTAATGTTTTCGAAGTCGAAATTCGGACCATCGTACAAAATTCATAGAACCCAGTTATATATATTCTGAAAGGTAATTGAAAAGGCTTTCCAAATATTATTAGTAAAAGTTGGCAAAATTATATTAAAGGGGTGCGCACTCTTCCTAAACATAGCCAATTTGTTCATTTTTCAAATTGTAACTAACGACAGGCCGGTAATTTTTCCAAACTCCAAATAAGGACCATCGTACAAAATTCTGAGCATCTAGCTATGAATATTCTGAAAGGTAATTGAATAAGCTTTCCAAATATTATTAGTAAAAGTTGGCACAATCATATTAAAGGGGTGCGCGCTTATCCGAAACATGGCCAATTTTTCAATATTCTAAATGTAAAGAACGGTAATGTCCGGAGTCAAAATTCGGATAAAGATAAACCTGTACTTTTTTCAAAGTCAAAATTCGGACCATCGTACAAAATTCAGAGCATCCGGCTATATATATTCTAAAAGGTGGTAAGATAAGCTTTCCAAATATTATTAGTAAAAGTTGGCACAATCATATTAAAGGGGTGCGCTCTCATCCTAAACATAGCCAATTTTTCAATATTCTAAAGGTAAAGAACGGTAATGTCCCGAGTCAAAATTCGGACCATCGTACAAAATTCAGAACATCCGGCTATATATATTCTAAAAGGTGATAAGATAAGCTTTTGAAATATTATTAGTAAAAGTTGGCACAATCATATTAAAGGGATGCGCGCTCATCCTAAACATAGCCAATTTTTCAATATTCTAAATATAAAGATAAACCTGTACTTTTTTCAAAGTCAAAATTCGGACCATCGTACAAAATTCAGAGCATCCGGCTATATATATTCTAAAAGGTGGTAAGATAAGCTTTCCAAATATTATTAGTAAAAGTTGGCACAATCATATTAAAGGGGTGCGCTCTCATCCTAAACATAGCCAATTTTTCAATATTCTAAAGGTAAAGAACGGTAATGTCCCGAGTCAAAATTCGGACCATCGTACAAAATTCAGAACATCCGGCTATATATATTCTAAAAGGTTATAAGATAAGCTTTCGAAATATTATTAGTAAAAGTTGGCACAATCATATTAAAGGGATGCGCGCTCATCCTAAACATAGCCAATTTTTCAATATTCTAAATATAAAGATAAACCTGTACTTTTTTCAAAGTCAAAATTCGGAACATCGTACAAAATTCAGAGCATCCGGCTATATATATTCTAAAAGGTGGTAAGATAAGCTTTCCAAATATTATTAGTAAAAGTTGGCACAATCATATTAAAGGGGTGCGCTTTCATCCTAAACATAGCCAATTTTTTCAATATTCGAAATGTAAAGAACGGTAATGTCCGGAGTCAAAATTCGGACCATCGTACAAAATTCAGAGCATCCGGCTATATATATTCTAAAAGGTGATAAGATGAGCTTTACAAATATTATTAGTAAAAGTTGGCACAATCATATTAAAGGGGTGCGCTCTCATCCTAAACATTGCCAATTTTTCAATATTCTAAATGTAAAGAAAAACCCTGCACTTTTTTCAAAGTCAGAATCCGGACCATCGTACAAAATTCAGAGCACCCAGCTATATATATTCGGAAAGGTAATTAAATAAGCTTTCTAAATATAATTAGTAAAAGTTGGCACATTTATATTAAAGGGGTGCGCACTCATCCTAAACATTGCCAATTTTTCAATATCCTAAATGTAAAGAAAAACCCTGCACTTTTTTCAAAGTCAGAATCCGGACCATCGTACAAAATTCAGAGCATCCAGCTATATATATTCGGAAAGGTAATTAAATAAGCTTTCTAAATATTATTAGTAAAAGTTGGCACAATCACATTAAAGGGGTGCGCACTCATCCTAAACATTGCCAATTTTTCAATATCCTAAATGTAAAGAAAAACCCTGCACTTTTTTCAAAGTCAGAATCCGGACCATCGTACAAAATTCAGAGCACCCAGCAGTACAGGTTTATCTTTACATTTAGAATATTGAAAAATTGGCAATGTTTAGGATGAGAGCGCACCCCTTTTATATAATTGTGCCAACTTTTACTAATAATATTTGTAAAGCTTATCTTATCACCTTTTAGAATATATATAGCCGGATGCTCTGAATTTTGTACGATGGTCCGAATTTTGACTCCGGACATTACCGTTCTTTACCTTTAGAATATTGAAAAATTGGCTATCTTTAGGATGAGTGCGCACCCCCTTTAATATGATTGTGCCAACTTTTACTAATAATATTTAGAAAGCTTCTCTTACCACCTTTTAGAATATATATAGCCGGATGCTCTGAATTTTGTACGATGGTCCGAATTTTGACTCCGGACATTACCGTTCTTAACCTTTAGAATATTGAAAAATTGGCTATTTTTAGGATGAGTGCGAACCCCTTTAATATGATTGTGCCAACTTTTACTAATAATATTTGGAAAGCTTATCTTACCACCTTTTAGAATATATATAGCCGGATGCTCTGAATTTTGTACGATGGTCCGAATTTTGACTTTGAAAAAAAGTACAGGTTTATCTTTATATTTAGAATATTGAAAAATTGGCAATGTTTGGGATGAGAGCGCACCCCTTTAATATGATTGTGCCAACTTTTACTAATAATATTTGTAAAGCTTATCTTATTACCTTTTAGAATATATATAGCCGGATGCTCTGAATTATGTACGATGGTCCGAATTTTGACTCCGGACATTACCGTTCTTTACATTTCGAATATTGAAAAAATTGGCTATCTTTAGGATGCTCTGAATTTTGTACGATGGTCCGAATTTTGACTCCGGACATTACCGTTCTTTACCTTTAGAATATTGAAAAATTGGCTATCTTTAGGATGAGTGCGCACCCCCTTTAATATGATTGTGCCAACTTTTACTAATAATATTTAGAAAGCTTATCTTAACACCTTTTAGAATATATATAGCCGGATGCTCTGAATTTTGTACGATGGTCCGAATTTTGACTCCGGACATTACCGTTCTTAACCTTTAGAATATTGAAAAATTGGCTATGTTTAGGATGAGAGCGCATTCCCCCTTTAATATGATTGTGCCAACTTTTACTAATAATATTTGGAAAGCTTATTTTAGAATATATATAGCCGGATGCTCTGAATTTTGTACGATGGTTCGAATTTTGACTTTGAAAAAAGTACAGGTTTATCTTTACATTTAGAATATTGAAAAATTGGCAATGTTTGGGATGAGAGCGCACCCCTTTAATATGATTGTGCCAACTTTTACTAATAATATTTGTAAAGCTGATCTTATTACCTTTTAGAATATATATAGCCGGATGCTCTGAATGTTGTACGATGGTCCGAATTTTGACTCCGGACATTACCGTTCTTTACATTTCGAATATTGAAAAAATTGGCTATGTTTAGGATGAGAGCGCACCCCTTTAATATGATTGTGCCAACTTTTACTAATAATATTTGGAAAGCTTATCTTACCACCTTTTAGAATATATATAGCCGGATGCTCTGAATTTTGTACGATGGTCCGAATTTTGACTTTGAAAAAAGTACAGGTTTATCTTTATATTTAGAATATTGAAAAATTGGCTATGTTTAGGATGAGAGCACACCCCTTTAATGTGATTTTGCCAACTTTTACTTATAATTTTTAGAAAGCTTATCTTATCACCTTTTAGAATATATATAGCCGGATGCTCTGAATTTTGTACGATGGTCCGAATTTTGACTCCGGACATTACCATTCTTTACCTTTAGAATATTGAAAAATTGGCTATCTTTAGGATGAGTGCGCACCCCTTTAATATGATTGTGCCAACTTTTACTAATAATATTTAGAAAGCTTATTTAATTACCTTTCCGAATATATATAGCTGGGTGCTCTGAATTTTGTACGATGGTCCGGATTCTGACTTTGAAAAAAGTGCAGGGTTTTTCTTTACATTTAGGATATTGAAAAATTGGCAATGTTTAGGATGAGTGCGCACCCCTTTAATATGATTGTGCCAACTTTTACTAATAATATTTAGAAAGCTTATTTAATTACCTTTCCGAATATATATAGCTGGGTGCTCTGAATTTTGTACGATGGTCCGGATTCTGACTTTGAAAAAAGTGCAGAGTTTTTCTTTACATTTAGGATATTGAAAAATTGGCAATGTTTAGGATGAGTGCGAACCCCTTTAATATAATTGTGCCAACTTTTACTAATAATATATAGAAAGCTTATTTAATTACCTTTCCGAATATATATAGCTGGGTGCTCTGAATTTTGTACGATGGTCCGGATTCTGACTTTGAAAAAAGTGGAGGGTTTTTCTTTACATTTAGAATATTTAAAAATTGGCAATGTTTGGGATGAGAGCGCACCCCTTTAATATGATTGTGCCAACTTTTACTAATAATATTTGTAAAGCTTATCTTATTACCTTTTAGAATATATATAGCCGGATGCTCTCAATTTTGTACGATGGTCCGAATTTTGACTTTGAAAAAAGTACAGGTTTATCTTTATATTTAGAATATTGAAAAATTGGCTATGTTTAGGATGAGCGCACACCCCTTTAATATGATTGTGCCAACTTTTACTAATAATATTTGGAAAGCTTATCTTATCACCTTTTAGAATATATATAGCCGGATGTTCTGAATTTTGTACGATGGTCCGAATTTTGACTCGGGACATTACCGTTCTTTACCTTTAGAATATTGAAAAATTGGCTATGTTTAGGATGAGAGCGCACCCCTTTAATATGATTGTGCCAACTTTTACTAATAATATTTGGAAAGCTTATCTTACCACCTTTTAGAATATATATAGCCGGATGCTCTGAATTTTGTACGATGGTCCGAATTTTGACTTTGAAAAAAGTACAGGTTTATCTTTATATTTAGAATATTTAAAAATTGGCTATGTTTAGGATGAGTGCGCACCCCTTTAATATGATTGTGCCAACTTTTACTAATAATATTTGGAAAGCTTATTCAATTACCTTTCATAATATATATAGCTCGGTGCTCTGAATTTTGTACGATGGTCCGAATTTTGATTCGGAACATTACCGTTCTTTACATTTAGAATATTGAAAAATTGGCTATGTTTAGGATGAGAGCGCACCCCTTTAATATGATTGTGCCAACTTTTACTAATAATATTTGTAAAGCTTATCTTATTACCTTTTAGAATATATATAGCTGGATGCTCTGAATTTTGTACGATGGTCCGAATTTTGACTCCGGACATTACCGTTCTTTACCTTTAGCATATTGAAAAATTGGCTATCTTTAGGATGAGAGCGCACCCCTTTAATATGATTGTGCCAACTTTTACTAATAATATTTGTAAAGCTTATCTTATCACCTTTTAGAATATATATAGCCGGATGCTCTGAATTTTGTACGGTGGTCCGAATTTTGACTCCTGACATTACCGTTCTTAACCTTTAGAATAATGAAAAATTGGCAATGTTTAGGATGAGAGCGCACCCCTTTAATATAATTGTGCCAACTTTTACTAATAATATTTGTAAAGCTTATCTTACCACCTTTTAGAATATATATAGCCGGATGCTCTGAATTTTGTACGATGGTCCGTATTTTGACTTTGAAAAAAGTACAGGTTTATCTTTATATTTCGAATATTGAAAAAATTGGCTATGTTTAGGATGAGAGCGCACCCCTTTAATATGATTGTGCCAACTTTTACTAATAATATTTGGAACGCTTATCTTATCACCTTTTAGAATATATATAGCCGGATGTTCTGAATTTTGTACGATGGTCCGAATTTTGACTCGGGACATTACCGTTCTTTACCTTTAGAATATTGAAAAATTGGCTGTTTAGGATGAGAGCGCACCCCTTTAATATGATTGTGCCAACTTTTATTAATGATATTTGGAAAGCTTTTTGAATCACCTTTTCGAATATATACAGCCAGGTGCTCTGAATATTGTACGATGGTCCGAATTTTGATTCGGAACATTACCGTTCTTTACATTTAGAATATTGAAAAATTGGCTATGTTTAGGATAAGTGCGCACCCCTTTAATATGATTGTGCCAACTTTTACTAATAATATTTGGAAAGCTTATCTTATCACCTTTTAGAATATATATAGCCGGATGCTCTGAATTTTGTACGATGGTCCGAATTTTGACTCCGGACATTACCGTTCTTTACATTTCGAATATTGAAAAATTGGCCATGTTTCGGATAAGCGCGCACCCCTTTAATATGATTGTGCCAACTTTTACTTATAAGATTTGGAAAGCTTATTCAATTACCTTTCAGAATATTTATAGCTAGATGCTCAGAATTTTGTACGATGGGCCTTATTTGGACTTTGGAAAAATTACCGGCCTGTCGTTAGTTACAATTTGAAAAATGAACAAATTGGCTATGTTTAGGAAGAGTGCGCACCCCTTTAATATGATTTTGCCAACTTTTACTAATAATATTTGGAAAGCCTATTCAATTACCTTTCAGAATATATATAACTGGGTTCTCTGAATTTTGTACGATGGTCCGAATTTCGACTTCGAAAACATTACCGGCCTATCTTTATATTTAAAATATTGAAAAGTCGGCGTAGTTTAGGATGAGAGCGCACCCCTTTAATATGATTGTGCCAACTTTTACTAATAATATTTGTAAAGCTTATCTTATTACCTTTTAGAATATATATAGCTGGATGCTCTGAATTTTGTACGATGGTCCGAATTTTGACTCCGGACATTACCGTTCTTTACCTTTAGAATATTGAAAAATTGGCTATCTTTAGGATGAGAGCGCACCCCTTTAATATGATTGTGCCAACTTTTACTAATAATATTTGTAAAGCTTATCTTATCACATTTTAGAATATATATAGCCGGATGCTCTGAATTTTGTACGGTGGTCCGAATTTTGACTCCTGACATTACCGTTCTTAACCTTTAGAATAATGAAAAATTGGCAATGTTTAGGATGAGAGCGCACCCCTTTAATATAATTGTGCCAACTTTTACTAATAATATTTGTAAAGCTTATCTTACCACCTTTTAGAATATATATAGCCGGATGCTCTGAATTTTGTACGATGGTCCGTATTTTGACTTTGAAAAAAGTACAGGTTTATCTTTATATTTCGAATATTGAAAAAATTGGCTATGTTTAGGATGAGAGCGCACCCCTTTAATATGATTGTGCCAACTTTTACTAATAATATTTGGAACGCTTATCTTATCACCTTTTAGAATATATATAGCCGGATGTTCTGAATTTTGTACGATGGTCCGAATTTTGACTCGGGACATTACCGTTCTTTACCTTTAGAATATTGAAAAATTGGCTGTTTAGGATGAGAGCGCACCCCTTTAATATGATTGTGCCAACTTTTATTAATGATATTTGGAAAGCTTTTTGAATCACCTTTTCGAATATATACAGCCAGGTGCTCTGAATATTGTACGATGGTCCGAATTTTGATTCGGAACATTACCGTTCTTTACATTTAGAATATTGAAAAATTGGCTATGTTTAGGATAAGTGCGCACCCCTTTAATATGATTGTGCCAACTTTTACTAATAATATTTGGAAAGCTTATCTTATCACCTTTTAGAATATATATAGCCGGATGCTCTGAATTTTGTACGATGGTCCGAATTTTGACTCCGGACATTACCGTTCTTTACATTTCGAATATTGAAAAATTGGCCATGTTTCGGATAAGCGCGCACCCCTTTAATATGATTGTGCCAACTTTTACTTATAAGATTTGGAAAGCTTATTCAATTACCTTTCAGAATATTTATAGCTAGATGCTCAGAATTTTGTACGATGGGCCTTATTTGGACTTTGGAAAAATTACCGGCCTGTCGTTAGTTACAATTTGAAAAATGAACAAATTGGCTATGTTTAGGAAGAGTGCGCACCCCTTTAATATGATTTTGCCAACTTTTACTAATAATATTTGGAAAGCCTATTCAATTACCTTTCAGAATATATATAACTGGGTTCTCTGAATTTTGTACGATGGTCCGAATTTCGACTTCGAAAACATTACCGGCCTATCTTTATATTTAAAATATTGAAAAGTCGGCGTAGTTTAGGATGAGAGCGCACCCCTTTAATATGATTGTGCCAACTTTTACTAATACTATGCAGAAAGGTGATTCAATTACATTTCAGAATATATATAGCTGGATGCTCAGAATTTTGTACGATGACCCGAATTTTGACTCGGAATATTAACGTTCTTTCCTTTTAAAATAACAATATATTCTACTTTCGTTTGATAGACGTTACGATGGATTTTATTGGTTGATAAAAATAGATGAGTTTGGGCGTTTTTTGAATTTATTCTGAATAGGTTGCCAACGAATAGGTTGCCAGCTGGATTGATCGAATAGCTCGCTAGCCGAATAGCTCGCTAAATTGTGTTCGGTCGATAGAGCACGGTCGGGATAGTTCAAAGATGGCTGACAAAACTGACACTTGAGAAGATTTTCTTAAAAATATAATAAAATTTCCGATTGCCGTTGCGTTATTTACAGCTTGGTAGGTACTATAGGGTTCATGTTAACACCAGAAATTTAGTGAATGGGCATTGGAGTATAGATGTTAAGTTTGATTATTTGTTCGTCTTTTTTTTTTCGATGAATTTGACAGATTAGGAATATTAGCATCTTCTTATTCGAATATATATAGGCCCACGACAAAAAAAAAACTGTACGCGTGAAATGATCTTGGTTAGGTGACTTAATCCAATGAAAATTATTCTGATATTGACTAATCCTATTTGTAACCCTTTTTAATCTTGCTTTCACATCGCAGGATGAAAAATAAACCAGTTTTTAAAAATACATGAGTAAATATAGCAGGCGGAACAACTGATATTGTCGCCACCATATTGAATAGCCAAAGGCTAGGGCTATTTGCGTTCGGATGCTGGTTCATACTATAGTCGCGACCATAGTCTGCATCCGAAGGTCGCCTAGTTAATTTGAACTGAACGAATTCTACCTCCAACCCCGAGAAACCGAGGAGATAACTCTTCGATTCAATAAAGTTTTCTATTCCAGACTGGAATAGAAATGCTTATTTCTCAGAAGAGTAACAATAAACACAAATAATAAATCATACATATTTATTCAGTATTAAGTAATGTCTCAAAAATTGATGTATATTGTGCTTATTTCCACAATTACCGAATCCTACTTTTGGCATAGTTTGGCCACAGCTAATTATATATTTAAATAATCATTTGGTTTACAAAACTTCAACTCAGATAACATTAAATTGGACTAATAATAATAATAATAATAATAATAATAATCACTTGGGTTACCAAAGTCATATTTACTGTTAGTCTTAATTATTATTCATTAATAGCTTAAATACCATAGTTATCAACATAAATAGAATAAACATATTCATATTGTGCACGCAATCGCCAAATGACCATGTATGTAACATGGTCACCGCCAACTGGGGGCAGGGCACAATATGCTGTGGCTAACTAGCCCAACACAACAATGACAAGCATTATGGACAGTAGTCATTAACAATGCTTCACAAACATTAACATTATTAAAATCACCATTTCAAGCACCACAATTTCCAACAAAATTTATACTATCATCATTATAATCAATACTTCTATCACCATTATCATCAACATTTCAATTACCATTATCATCAATATTTTTATCACCAATAATTCAGTCACCATTATCATTAATATTTCAATCATCATTATCATCAGTATTTCAATCACCATTATCATCAATATTTCAATCATCAATATTTCAATCACCAATATTTCAATTACCATTATCATCAATATTTCAATCACCAATATCATCAATATTTCAATCACCAATATCATCAATATTCCAATAACCATTATCATTAATATTTCAATCACCATTATTATCAATATTTCAATCACCAATATCATCAATATTTCAATCATCAATATCATCAATTTTTCAATTACCATTATCATTAATATTTCATCAATATTTCACTTACCATTATCATCAATATTTCACTTACCATTATCATCAATATTTCACTTACCATTATCATCAATATTTCACTTACCATTATCATCAATATTTCAATCACCATTATCATTAATATTTCAATTACCATTATCATCAATATTTCACTTACCCTTATCATTAATATTTCAATTACCATTATCATCAATATTTCACTTACCCTTATCATCAATATTTCAATCACCATTATCATCAATATTTCAATCACCAATATCATCAATATTTCACTTACCATTATCATCAATATTTCAATATCCAATATCATCAATATTTCAATTACCATTATCATCAATATTTCAATTACCAATATCATCAATATTTCAATTACCAATATCATTAATATTTCAATCACCAATATCATCAATATTTCAATCACCAATATCATTAATATTTCAATCATCATTATTTCAATTACCATTATCATCAATGTTTCAATCACCAATATCATCAATAATTCAGTCACCATTATCATTAATATTTCAATCCTCATTATCATCAGTATTTCAATTACCATTATCATCAATATTGTAATTACCAATATCATCAATAATTCAGTCATCAATATCAACATTCAATCATTATTTCAACATTCCAATCAACATAACCAATTTTCCAAACCTCATTATTGCAAGAATCATTAACAGTTTTAAAATCTTTAAGCATTATTGCAGTAACAATCAATCATCAACACTAATCATTATTATTTAGATTAGGGGGATAAAAATAGTCCCACTCCTTTTGAACAAAATATTCCACTGCTCCCTGAATGGTATTCAAAAATATATAATAACCGTACTTAGTTAGATGCACACCATCTGGCTGAAATAACTTAAGACTATGTTGTGTAATATCAGGATAAGTAATATACTTACAGCCATTTAAAATTATTTGCTTTGAAGCAAAACTGTTGATTCTTTTCCTGGCTTACCCATTGCTAAATTATTAGTAGAATATCTCCAGCAAGTCCTAGGGAGAATCTGAGACAACAATAATACCGAAAATGAAAATTCCTTCTTAATGTATCTAATAATGTCCAAAATAGCTTTTCTTACCTCATGTATGGGATTCAATCCCAAATTATTTCCTCCACAATGACAGATAATAAAATCTGGACAAAATGTATACTTTCCTAAAATTGATCACATAGATTGTAAACGAAGGCCTGAGTGACCTTCCAAGTATACCCCAAAACCCAACCTTTTTAAGTTAAGACTTTAATATTTTATAAGCTCCGTTTACAATGGAAGACCAAATGGTTAATACTGACCGTTTCCCTGAAAACGATTTTCTGCTTAAAAATTCTGTGTTTATCTCTAGTAATCTGATATACGAGCGATAGGATTTCCAACACCCAGCTAACATAATGGTTTCCTCTGAACAATTAGCAGCGGACAAAACAGACGCACCTCCTATCCGAACTGATTGAGTCTTATAGTGTCCCTCTTCAATACCCAATCTGGTAAGAGCTTTTTTGAGTACTGATGAAAACTGATACCTTGTCAAAACAGAATTATCAAAATGACAAAAGAGAGGACCCTGCACACAAGAACAAACTTTTAGGGATTGGCTAATGTTTGTTACTGCACATACAGCATCATTAACAGCTGGGATAATAATTGTTTTCCCCTTTCCCATTTGATCGGTTTTAGAATGCCTTAAATTTATTGTTACTGATCCACCTACAGAATCCACTGCAATATCATGCAATTCCAAAATGGTGTCAATATTACCTTTAGATACAGTCAATTCTCCTATTCTAAACAACCCCCCCCCCCCCCAAAAAAAAATGCAAGAGCATAAACTGTCCTAAACAACTTAACCTTATAGCTGTTTAAACAAATTGAAGGTAAAATAATAAAATACTGTGTAATAAAATTATAGTGACAGGCATCCTTGTGTCCCTGTTATTACATCCTCTTCTCATTCGCCCAAGGGCTTTCAATGTCACAAAATTTCTAGTAACATCAAATATATTCGAACTGTACTAGGCGCTAATCCTCTTAAGGAAAGAGATGCGATAAATTTTGAAACAATATCTAACAAAGGTGGCCATTTCTCCAAAATTCCACACCGATCACAAAAGTAATAAAGGCTGTTAATCCTGTAGCATATGCCAAATGGGTGTTTCTCGAAAATGCAGCAGTTAACTGCATGCGTAAATCTTCTCTATTATGAATCTTTCCCGTTGCTGACGAGAAATAGAATTACAAATACCGTTATCCTGACTTCTAACATTAGTACCACGAAAAACTATATTGTGTTTAAGAAAAACCATCAAAAGAGGCTGAATCAAAGACATGACTCGCTTAGATTAAGACGTACCAAGGCCATATTATCCACATGTAAGAGCAACTTTTTATTTGAAAATCTAAAGCCCCAGAGTTCTAAGGCAATAACAATTGGTACAAACTCCAAAAATGTTATGTCCGCCAAAATACTTTTGTTTTCCCATGCTTTAGGCCAACCAAAGTAAACCCACTGTCCAGCAAAATATGCACCACAACCTATGCAAAATTTCTAGGACCAGTGTAGTTCAGCTTAAAAACCTTCCCTCAGTCCAAGCTTTAATTCACTAGCCAAATCATAATATGGATATAAATCTAAATATTGTAGTAGAATCTTAACCTTAAGTGGCGAAGCCCCTAAATTCAATATAGTATTCCTAGAGTCAAACACGGAACTACAAGTATGAACATCTACTCAACTTCTATTTAGAGGGGTTCTAAATCCAAATCTTGAGTTATGCCAGTCATTATTCCTATAGTTAAACACCCATAGATTAACACTTAATTGGCTTCAACCTGTGTAGCCTGGGGCCCTAAACCTACTCTGTACTGGGGATGTGATACTGACATAAGGACTTTTCCATCTAATAATTGCTTGGACCAAAATTGACCCTAGGACCAGGAGTGAAAGGTCGTTGATAAACCCCCTCAGTATATCTTTTGACAAATGCCTTTTTAGGAACTCGACTAGTGCAAAATAATTCAACATGATCACCACCACATGAAATGCAAAAATGACCATACTGACAAGATACTTTAGAACATGCACCCTTATATTTGAAATCAAAGCACTTAGCTGTATGTTTATTTACAGATAATGACTTGTTAACCCCAGACATGTGAAAAAAACCAGAGCTCATAATCAACTTTAGACCACAGACTACTAGGATCTAAACTTCTCTTCAATCTAAACTGTTCATCATAAGCCACACAGTTATAGCCCCTTAAAGCTGCCAGCCTAATTGTGTGTATATATTTCAGTATTTCTTGTAACCTATTCGGGTGACTCCTGAGAAAAACACTAGCATAAACTAAGAACACATCAGTCCAAATTTCTATACTACTTATTGGAGAAAATGTTTTATCCTGAGCAATTATTTCTCCACTTGGTCCAACATGCAGAGTTCTTTTGGTTTTACAACCTTTGGAGATATTAACCAATTGTGAATAATCAATATATTCCCCTTTTGCAATCTTTTGTTGAATACTCTGCGGTAAATTTAAGCCTAATTCATCGTGCACACTTTCTGACATAGTAGGTACCACCCCAATATCTATATTTTGGCCCACTACCGATTCTTGCCCGCTTGTACGGTCCAAAAACTGATCTGAACACCTACCTGACTGCATATGATTCTGTACAGGATGATTGTGAACTATTGCACCAGTATTCATACCAACTAAGACTGGAACTTCCTCCATGTTAACTCTTTGATAAGTACTGGGTAAATCAGATACATGAGAGTTATTAACTCGATTATTAGCACTGGTTATATCAGATGCATTATGTTGAGAGTAATCAGTACTGGGTAAAACAGATACATGAGAGTTATTAACTCGATTACTAGCACTGGTTATATCAGATGCATTATGTTGAGAGTAATCAGTACTGGGTAAAACAGATACATGAGAGTTATTAACTCAATTATTAGCACTGGTTATATCAGATGCATTATGTTGAGAGTAATCAGTACTGGGTAAAACAGATACGTGAGAGTGATTAACTCAGTAATTAGCACTGGGTATATCAGATGCATTAATCAGTACTGGGTAAAACAGATACATGAGAGTGATTAACTCGGTAATTAGCACTGGGTATATCAGATGCATGATGTTGAGGGTAATCATAACTGGGTAAAACAGATACATGATTTTCAGGGACATATGCACTGGCTAAAGCAGTTGCAGAACTACATGGGTAATAGGTACTGAGAAAAACAGATACCTGAGGTTGTGATACGGTATAATTAGAACTGTGTGTTACAGATACAGAAAAATAGGTACTGGGTACAACAGATACCTCTGTATAATAAGTACGCGAAGTTAAGGGTACAGAAATTCCTGCCTTGCAAGTATTACTATCATAGCTACCAGCTTCCTCAATGCTGACCATAATATTAGCAGGCTGTTGAAATTGTGCTGTTGAGCACATTCTTTTGCGTGTCATGCCCACCTGCTTTGTTTTTCGTTTAACACCTTTAGATTTTTTAACTTCTTTAATTACGACAGTTTTTTTTTAGCTGTGGCGGATTTACTTAATTTTTTAACTTGGTTGTCTGACATATTCCTATCATTCAAATCTATGTTTAAATCTGAGGTACACAAATTTGATTTTTCAGACGACCGAACATTGGGAACACTAACAATAGGAACAGCATGCCCCATTTGTATGGAAGACCAAATGGGACAATATTCACGATTCTTGTTTCTACATTCCAGTTTGAACATTTTAGACACGAACGCAACATTCAAAACTAATAATTCTTGTTTCTACATTCTTATGTCAACATTTCATCCACAAAATCAACATTTCAAACCCCAAAAATTACTTTATGTTTCATTTTCGGCGTTTTATCGGTAACTTTCATTATCATTAAATATTAAAATTAAAAAATAATTTCTTAATTCTACACGACAAAGAAATCAATTCATTGGTTTCTGAAAGTATCTAAAACCAAAATCTGGAATTTGAACTCTTATGAAAGTATTTTCTACGTTTTAAAAAGTCTTGAAGTTAAAATGTTCAAACTGGAATGTAGAAACAAGAATCATGAATATTGTCCCATTTGGTCTACATCAACATTATTACACCAGAGGGCGCTAGATCGAACACAATTTGGCGACCTATTCAGCTAGCGACCCATTCGACCGAACCAGCTGCATGGTACCTGGATCGTTTGCCCTGGCTCTTATATTAATTAAGTTGGGCTATGGGGCACCGCCACAGGCACGGATGGGGGGGGATGTCCCTCTACAAAATCTGCCGCCCCATAAAATCGACCAGATAAAATAAATATAAAGCCACTGGGCGCTCAATAACTTGGTAACCCAATACTCCAACCCGCACTTTTAAAATGCTACACACGGCCCTCAACGCCGGATTAACCATGGTGGGGCCCCTGGGGCCTTGAACATGTGGGGGGCCCCTGATCACCGACCGCGAGCGCCGAAGGCAGGGCCGTATGTAAGATTGTAGAAGTGGGGGTGCAGCAGAGTGTTGGGGACGCCAATATAATGCCCTGAGTGCGGAACGGTACGTGTGTGTACGTGGGGGTGGGGGGCTTGGAGCTGCAATCAACGTCGCTCCCGTATGTCCATTTCGGCAGCGCTATTTCTTATTTGATCACGGTGGATAAGGCGCTGGTTCGCTAGCCTGGAGGTCGGGTGTTCGATTGTCAGTGATGCAGAAGGAGGGCCTGACAAGGACACCCGCCTTGTCGTTCGGATTGGACGAAAAACCGAGGTCCCGTGTACACATTGGGGTGCACGTAAAAGATCCCTTGGCAATTGGAATTCGATATAAGAGTAGGCCGTAGCGCCGCTGCCCGGGGAAAATTTCCCTCATAGCACTGTATGGCGTATGCCCGTCTTCAATTACCTCAGGTTAAGTGCATAACAGTAGGACGTTAAACCCCATTTCATTCATTCATTGATGTTAAGCACACCAAAATGAGAAACTCCTTATCCTCTAAACTAGAACTAGTCCGAAACACCATAAGGCGACGTGGATAGGGCGACCAGAACAAAAATTGGTGGCGCGCCTGTCAAATGTGAATAAGGGCGACCAAAACGAACCCTTTAATGTCATGTGGAGGGTCAGACGCCGATAGGAGAGACCCTTCGCCTTTGGAGATGGCATCCTTGTCTGGGGTCCTCCAGTAGAAATTTTTTAAAATAACGATGCAGGAAACACGTTTTTCTGCCATTTGGGTGATATTTGAGCGGCAATTTTGTATTTTATATGGCGGCAGATTTTTTGTGAGAGGCATTCGCTTCTGGTGTCCGCACCTTGGGTCCGCGCCTGTGGTGGCGCCCGATAGCCTCCACATAAGAGATATAAGAAAGTTTGGATCAGGTGTAGGCGCCATTAAAGCCGACCGACTCATCAGTGCCCAGGAGCATCACTATGTGATCATAATCAAGTGTATTATTTTATAATTGAAAGGTTGTCAATTTTTTGGAGGGGACGCCTTATTTTTCTGGAAATTTTCATAAATTGGAGGCCGGAAACATGATTTCCTGGCATTTCAGGCACTTGTGTGGAGCCATTTAGAAAAAATAAAATTAGCGCATTTTAGTGTTATTTCAGTGGACCAATCCATGCGAGTGCTATGGAATGATGGCATTTCTAGAGGAGGGGGATGGACGCAACTAAGATTTTTTGTGGGGGGGGGGCCCTAATGTTTGGGGTCCTGGGGCCTATGCCCAATGGTTAATCCGGACGTGGTGATAAATGTGAGTGCTATGAAATGATGGCATTTCTAGAGGAGGTGACTAGACGCAACTAAAAAAATTTGTGGGGGGCCCCACAACCAGACAACCAGGCCATTTATTTGCTGTTTTGTCTTTGAATATATCTTTCCATGGATTTTTAGGGGTGCTGAAGACAAAAATCGTAGTAAAAACTTTTGTGGGGGGCCCCCTAATGTGGGGGGCCCTGGGGCCTGTGCGCCATGGTTAATCCGGCCCTGACGGCCCTGCGTGAGTGTGGTGACAGCAGACCGACACACATCACAAGAGGATCGGGGGTTGATGCTGCTGGACAGGCCCCGGTGGGCCATGCTACGAGCCTACTGGTCGTCTACCAATTTGAGCACTCCAAACAAATCCGATGTAGCGCGATAGGGAGTGTGTAAACACTGTTTTGACATATTTTACATGGTTACACTAACAACATCAGTTACCAAGTCACTGAGCGCCCAGTGGCTTTATTTTTGGGGGCGGTAGATTTTGTAAATGGGGCATTTACGCCCCCCCCCCCGGATCCGTGCCTGTGGTGGCACCCCATAGCCCCAACTTAAGTGATATAAGAACCAGGGCAAACGGACCAGGTACCATGCAGCTGGTTCGGTCGAATAGGTCGCTAGCTGAATAGGTCGCCAAATTGTGTTCGATCTAGCGCCCTCTGGTGTAATAATGTCGATGTAGACCAAATGGGACAATATTCATGATTCTTGTTTCTACATTCCAGTTTGAACATTTTAACTTCAAGACTTTTTAAAACGTAGAAAATATTTTCATAAGAGTTCAAATTCCAGATTTTGGTTTTAGATACTTTCAGAAACCAATGAATTGATTTCTTTGTCGTGTAGAATTAAGAAATTATTTTTTAATTTTAATATTTAATGATATATAGAAGTTATCGATAAAACGCCGAAAATGAAACATAAAGTCATATTTTTTTGTTTAAAATGATGATTTTGTGCATGAAATGCTGACATAAGAATGTAGAAACAAGAATCATTAGTTTAGAATGTTGAGTTCATGTCTAAAATGTTCAAACTGGAATGTAGAAACACGAATCATTAGTTTAGAATGTTGAGTTCATGTCTAAAATGTTCAAACTGGAATGTAGAAACAAGAATCATGAATATTGTCCCATTTGGTCTTCCATACATTTGTTCCATACTGTCAGTAGATCTATGTGCCATTTCAATTTGGCCCGGAATAGGCATAGCCATTGCCGGTTTATTACTATGAGTATGACCAACTAGGCCTATGTCTTCTTCTGTTATTTTGTAATTCCCATAATTATTGACAAACCTCTGTCCCGCATAAAGACTTGTGCTTAAACGATTCAATTTTCTCTCCATCTTATTTTCAAAAACAAGGCCTTAACACTGAACGTATTGTCGATGAAAATTGTCCCATTTTTTACTACTAGTTCTAGTGAGGCTGTAGAATCTACATTCACATCATCGTTTTTATACGCCCACATTTTCATGTGGACGTATTATGTCGTCGCCCCTGTCCGTCCGTCCGCCCACAATTGTTTGTGGACTCTCTACAGGTCACAATTCTTACCCGATTTTAACGAAACTTGAAATATAGGTTTATCCCCCAAATAAGATCTCGGCTGCTTTCGATGTTGGCATGTATCGGATCAAAACTGAATGGATTATGGCCCCTGATTGTACGAAAAATCACGTTTTTAGCTTGTGGACCCTATAGAGGTCACAATTTTGAACCGATTTGGATGAAACTTTACATGCATATTTATAACCCAAAGATCTTGGTTCATTTCGATATTTGCACCTATCGGAACGTAAATTCCTGAATTATGGCCCCTGATTGTCCGAAAATTCACCTATTTTAGCTCGTGGTACCTCTGGAGGTTACAATTATTATCCGATTTGAAAAACCGTTCGATTATATCACCGTTACACCCTAAGGAAGGTTGAGTTCAAATTTCAGAAAAATCGGACCAAAATTACCATACAAAATGGCCGCCGCTCGTACGCAAATACTGTTAAAAAATGGTATATCAAGGTTGTGGACCCTGTAGAGATCACAATTTTAATTTGATTTTGATGAAACTTGAAATGCATGGTTATAACCAAAAGATCTTGGGTCCTTTCGATATTTGCGCATATCGGATCGTAACTTCCTGAATTACGGCCCCTGATTATACGCAAAATCGTCTTTGTTTAGCTTGTGGTTACACCCTAAGGAATGTTGAGTTCGAATTTCGGGAAAATTCGGTACAAAATTGCCATACAAAATGGCTGCCGTTTGTACGCAAATACTGTTCCTTTCGTTATTTTCACATATCAGATCATAACTTCCTGATAATATGGTCCCTCTGGAGGTCACGATTATTATCCGATTTAAAAAACTTGACTCTATCACCGTTACACCATACGGAAGGTTGAGTTTCAATTTCAGGGGAATCGGACCATAATTGCCAGACAAAATGGCCACCGTTTGTACGCTAATAGTGTTAAAATAAGGTATATCAAGGTTGTGGACCCAGTATAGGTCACAACTTTAATTCGATTTTGATGAAACTTGAAATGCATGTTTATAACCTAAAGATCTTGATTCTTTTCGATATTTGCGCATATCAAATTGTAATTTAATGAATTATAGCCTTTGATTGTAGGAAAAATCACTTTCGATTATGCTTGTTCTCTAACCATCTCTCGAAAATGTGGGCGTATCCTGCCTGGCAGTGCCAGCTTACTATCTTTTATTTTTTAAATCAACCATGCTCCAGTACATGAAAAAGAAAATATAAAAGAGAGAATTGGCCCGAAGCCAGAAACCAAAATGTAGCCGACATAGGGGGGCGAGGAAGATAAATTTCCGACGACAAAAAATCAATGCCGTAAGCAGGAGGAGGGGAGAGCACAAAAATTAGAAGCTGGGAGAGTGAATTTAGGCTTCTATGACATGCAGGTGTCGGAAAATTAAGAGTTTCCAGCCGACATTAACTATCTCTCGGCCGAATTTGCATCAAAACATCCATTGAGGACAGCATACAATATTAACATGTACATACAGATATATAGCAATATATATGTCGTACTAAAACTCTCTCCTAGCGAAAATACGAGATAGCTAACCAGCAATTTTTTTCAGACGCAGACAGAAATATACCGACCGGAACGCTCATGGGGGGGGGGGGGCGCCCCAGCCTCCCCCCACTAGCCTCGGACCTTCATCTTCTCTACAACCTCTAGGACTGCTAGAATCAGTTAATAAGCTTTAGGCCATAAATAAAGGAAAAACGTTGACACTTAAGTGGCCCTAATCAGTGGCGGATTAAGCTGCACCAAGGCCTGAGGCGGCAGTTGCTGGAGGGCCTATAAGGGCCTGTTTGAAATTGCGCGGGCCAAATTAATGTCGGGTCAGGGCCTATGCTGGTTCCCGTTGGGCCTAAACCACACACCCCTAACATTCATTGTCTATGCGTTTTTAATCGTATCAGACAAATTTTAAATTTTTTTTTTTACAAAATCTTTGGGCCTGAGGCTGCAGCCTCATCAGCCTCAATGATAATCCGCTACTGGCCCTAATCAGCCTATTGTTTATTGTATAAATGTTTGTTCAAGGTTTCCTTTTTAAGGGTACAATAACACTCTTGCTGGCTTGACAGGTCCAGAAAAAAGATTAGCCTTATTCTAACTACAAGATTTTTAAGTGTCCTACCTGTTGTGTAAATTTTCCATTACAACCTATCTTACTTGTTTAAATCCAAGTTGCATTTGAAAGTGTTTACGTAAAGCTTTTCAAACCATGTTACGACATGTAGTTGAATTTTTCCATTTTTTGAAATTTGTACCATTTATTAAAGCCCATATACCACTCTTGTTGTAACTGAATAATATGTCCCAATCTTTATTCTGGTCAACAAATTGTGCTATTTTACACTATTCCAATTAATAAATGATAAAAATTTCATCTTAACACACCTAATTTTAAAAATTGAAAAAAATCAACTACATGTCGTAACATGGTTTGAAAAGCCTTACGTAAGCACTTTCAAATGCAACTTGGATTAAAACATATTTTCGAACCCTCTGGACAAGTAAGATAGGTTATAATGGATAATTTACACCACAGAGAGGACACTTCAACATCTAGTAGTTAGATTAAGGCTACAAAAAAATTCGGAACCTGTCAAGCCAGCCAGAGTGTTATTGTCCCTTTAATTGAGATATTGTAAAATAGTACAAATTGTTGACCAGAATAAAGATTGGGACATAGTATTCAGTTTCAACAAGAGTGGTATTGGGGCTTTAAGTCTAGAAGTCCTGGGGCCGAGGGGGGGGGGGGTCCTGTGTGCAATCGTATGTCCCATTATTTTGACTCTTGATCCATGTAGGGTACCAATAGGAGATTAATAACTTGGGTAAACTTTCCAGATATGGGGCAGAAAGGTGTAATTCAAGATGGTGTCCAAGATGACCGCCGTACCCTTATATCCGATATAACTCCATCATCCTAAAGAGACGCAATAGGCTTCCATGGTCTTTCCTTAGGTTTTGGGGTCAAGGAATCCATTGCAATCATTTTCAGGGTGAAAAAAGTAGCTGGTAATGGTTAATATGCCCTTTCGGCTAGCCTGTTATGCTGCATAATTGAGCGGGGAGAATAAACTTAGTGTCTTTTCTAGGGTTTTAGTGGTCAGGGATTTCACACAAACCCTTCATTCTGCTGGAAGAACAGTTTATCATTGTTAATTTCAGTATAGGGCAGCCAGTTGATCAGGATACTGGTTTTACTTATACAAATTGTCAGAAGGATTTGTATGACTATGTGACAGAGATTGGATACTTTATTAACATCTAGAGATATAATCTATCGTATTTTGACAAGAGTTTTTATCTTGAACAATGCTGTACACAATATTCATAAATCTACAAATTTCACTGTAAAAGTTGTACTGTTAGCATCATTTTTCTGAGTATCATTTTTTTATGAACCATACCTACTTTGTCAATTTCTCAGAAAAACACCATTAGGGTTTTTGCATTGGTTGCACTGACTGTTTGCCTGGCATTTACAGAATATGCAGCCGCTGACGCAACGCCAGATTAACCATGATGGGGGCCCTGGGGCCTGGTACGTGTGGGGGGCCCTGATCACCGACCGCGAGTGCCGAAGGCGCGAACCCACATAGGGGGGTCTTGGTCCAATATAATGCCCGAGTTACTGAGTACGGAACGGTGAGTGTGTGTACGGGGGGTGGGGGTCTGGAAGCCCCCCCCCCCCGGAAAATTTTGAAAATTAGACTTTCACAAACGCGTTTTCCACCCACTTGGAGCTGCAATCAACGTCGCTCCCGTGTGTCAATTTCGGCAGCGCTTTTTCTCATTTTGATGTTAAGCACACCAAAATGAGAAACTCTTTATCCTCTAAACTAGAACTAGTCCGAAACACCGCAAGGCGACGTGGATAGGGCGACCAGAACAAAAATCTCTAATCATGTAATTTGGTGGCGGCGCCCCCAAAGACCACCAAGGTCCTGTCAAGTGAATAAGGGCGACCAATGTTATGTTGTGGGTCAGACGCCGACCAAGAAAGGTGATAAGAGAGACCCTTCGCCTATGGGGCGGCACCCTTGTCCGGGTCGTCCCTCAGAAAATTTTGAAAAATAACGATACAGAAAACACGTTTTTCTGCCATTGGGGTGATATCTGAGTGGCAATTTAGAATTTTATATGGCGGCAGATTTTTTGGGAGAGGCGCTTGCTGGGAGAGTGAATTTAGGCTTCTATGACATGCAGGTGTCGGAAAATTAAGAGTTTCCAGCCGACATTAACTATCTCTCGGCCGAATTTGAGAGGATAGATAGAGAGATAGATAGATAAGATTTATTGCATCAAAACATCCATTGAGGACAGCATACAATATTAACATGTACATACAGATATATAGCAATATATATGTCGTACTAAAACTCTCTCCTAGCGAAAATACGAGATAGCTAACCAGCAAGTTTTTTCAGACGCAGACAGAAATATACCGACCGGAACGCTCATGAGGGGGGGGGGCGCCCCAACCTCCCCCCACTAGCCTCGGACCTTCATCTTCTCTACAACCTCTAGGACTGCTAGAATCAGTTAATAAGCTTTAGGCCATAAATAAAGGAAAAACGTTGACACTTGAGTGGCCCTACTCAGTGGCGGATTAAGCTGCACCAAGGCCTGAGGCGGCAGTTGCTGGAGGGCCTATAAGGGCCTGTTTGAAATTGCGCGGGCCAAATTAATGTCGGGTCAGGGCCTATGCTGGTTCCCGTTGGGCCTAAACCACACACCCCTAACAATAATTGTCTATGCGTTTTTAATCGTATCAGACAAATTTAAAAAATTTTTTTTTACAAAATCTTTGGGCCTGAGGCTGCAGCCTCATCAGCCTCAATGATAATCCGCTACTGGCCCTAATCAGCCTATTGTTTATTGTATAAATGTTTGTTCAAGGTTTCCTTTTTAAGGGTACAATAACACTCTTGCTGGCTTGACAGGTCCAGAAAAAAGATTAGCCTTATTCTAACTACAAGATTTTTAAGTGTCCTACCTGTTGTGTAAATTTTCCATTACAACCTATCTTACTTGTTTAAATCCAAGTTGCATTTGAAAGTGTTTACGTAAAGCTTTTCAAACCATGTTACGACATGTAGTTGAATTTTTCCATTTTTTGAAATTTGTACCATTTATTAAAGCCCATATACCACTCTTGTTGTAACTGAATAATATGTCCCAATCTTTATTCTGGTCAACAAATTGTGCTATTTTACACTATTCCAATTAATAAATGATAAAAATTTCATCTTAACACACCTAATTTTAAAAATTGAAAAAAATCAACTACATGTCGTAACATGGTTTGAAAAGCCTTACGTAAGCACTTTCAAATGCAACTTGGATTAAAACATATTTTCGAACCCTCTGGACAAGTAAGATAGGTTATAATGGATAATTTACACCACAGGGAGGACACTTCAACATCTAGTAGTTAGGTTAAGGCTAAAAAAAAATTCGGAACCTGTCAAGCCAGCCAGAGTGTTATTGTCCCTTTAATTGAGATATTGTAAAATAGTACAAATTGTTGACCAGAATAAAGATTGGGACATAGTATTCAGTTTCAACAAGAGTGGTATTGGGGCTTTAAGTCTATAAGTCCTGGGGCCGAGGGGGGGGGGGGGTCCTGTGTGCAATCGTATGTCCCATTATTTTGACTCTTGATCCATGTAGGGTACCAATAGGAGATTAATAACTTGGGTAAACTTTCCAGATATGGGGCAGAAAGGTGTAATTCAAGATGGTGTCCAAGATGACCGCCGTACCCTTATACCCGATATAACTCCATCTAGATATATCCTAAAGAGATGAATTTGGTGTCTTTCCTTAGGTTTTGGGGTCAAGGAATCCATTGCAATCATTTTCAGGGTGAAAAAAATAGCTTGTAATGGTTAATTTGCCCTTTCGGCTAGCCTGTTATGCTGCATAATTGAGCGGAAAGAATAAACTTAGTGTCTTTTCTAGAGTTTTAGTGGTCAGGGATTTCACACAAACCCTTCATTCTGCTGGAAGAACAGTTTATCATTGTTAATTTCAGTAAAGGGCAGCCAGTTGATCAGGATACTGGTTTTACTCAAACAAATTGTCAGAAGGATTTGTATGACTATGTGACAGAGATTGGATACTTTATTAACATCTAGAGATATAATCTATCGTATTTTGACAAGAGTTTTTATCTTGAACAATGCTGTACACAATATTCATAAATCTACAAATTTCACTGTACAAGTTGTACTGTTAGCATCATTTTTCTGAGTAACATTTTTTTATGAACCATACCTACTTTGTCAATTTCTCAGAAAAACACCATTAGGGTTTTTGCATTGGTTGCACTGACTGTTTGCCTGGCATTTACAGAATATGCAGCCGCTGACGCAACGCCATATTAACCATGGTGGGGGCCCTGGGGCCTGGTACATGTGGGGGGCCCTGATCACCGACCGCGAGTGCCGAAGGCGCGAACCCACATAGGGGGGTCTTGGTCCAATATAATGCCCGAGTTACTGAGTACGGAACGGTGAGTTTGTGTACGGGGGGTGGGGGTCTGGAACCCCCCCCCCCCCCCGGAAAATTTTGAAAATTAGACTTTCACAAACGCGTTTTCCACCCACTTGGAGCTGCAATCAACGTCGCTCCCGTGTGTCAATTTCGGCAGCGCTTTTTCTCATTTTGATGTTAAGCACACCAAAATGAGAAACTCCTTATCCTCTAAACTAGAACTAGTCCGAAACACCGCAAGGCGACGTGGATAGGGCGACCAGAACGAAAATCTCTAATCATGTAATTTGGTGGCGGCGCCCCCAAAGACCACCAAGGTCCTGTCAAGTGAATAAGGGCGACCAAAACGAACGCTTTAATGTTATGTTGTGGGTCAGACGCCGACCAAGAAAGGTGATAAGAGAGACCCTTCGCCTATGGGGCGGCACCCTTGTCCGGGTCGTCCCTCAGAAAATTTTGAAAAATAACGATACAGGAAACACGTTTTTCTGCCATTGGGGTGATATCTGAGTGGCAATTTAGAATTTTATATGGCGGCAGATTTTTTGGGAGAGGCGCTTGCTTCTGGTGTCCGCACTTTGGGTCCGCGCCTACGGTGGCGCCCGATAGCCTCCACATGCCTTAGGAGCATCACTATAATATGATCATAATCAAGTGTATTATTTTATAATTGAAAGGTTGTCAATTTTTTTTTGGAGGGAACGCCTTATTTTTCTGGAAATTTTCAGAAATTGGAGGCCGGAAACATGATTTCCTGGCATTTTAGGCACTTGTGTGGAGCCATTTAGAAGTACCTACCCCAGAAAAAAAAATTCTGCCACAAAATTTGCACATTCTGGCGTTATTTTAGTGGACCAATCCATGCGAGTGCTATGAAATGATGGCATTTCGAGAGGGGGCTGGACGCAACTGAGATTTTTTTGAGGGGGCCCCTAATGTGGGGGCCCTGGGCCTGTGCCCCATGGTTAATCCGGCACTTGTGATAATTGCAAGTGCTATGAAATGATGGCATTTCTAGAGGTGGCTGGACGCAACTGAGATTTTTTGTGGGGGGCCCCCTAATGTGGAGGGCCCTGGGGCCTGTGCCCCATGGTTAATCCGGCCCTGAGCTGACGTTACTTTGGGGACGAGACATTTGTTTTCCATGGTAAACCCATATATAGTCTTGTGTCTCAGGCCTGTATCTATCCCAAAAATGTTAAGGGGGCAAGGGCTGCTTGGGGTGCCGATGGGGCTTCTGGGGGCGCCGGTGTACCTACAGTTGACGGTCCACGGAGAAGGGTCTACCCCCCCCCCCCCCCAGGCGCCCGAAAAGTTTAGAAAATATGGTTTGCACCTGAGGAACTATGAAAATGTCAGAAATTTTAATTTGCGATATTGGCGTATTTAAATCATTATAAAAATTTGAAGGAAGGAATACGACTTCAGCGTACCTATATTAATTTATGAGAAAAACGAAATGTTTTGAATAGGGTTAGGGTGCGACTTGTTTGAATTTTGAAGATTATCACTTCTGGCGCGGGCTTGAATCATTCTCATCACCATCGGAAATTTAACCTGAACATTTCCTACAATCCCCAGTTGGCTTTCTTATAGTGGATTTCTTCGGGCGTCGGTATGTGGTCGTTTAGTCGCGTTTCCGTCATTGTAGATATCTGCCGCCACACTGCCCGACTTCTTTTTCGGGAGCATGTCTTCACACTGTTTAGTATCGCGCGTTATACAATATCGATGCTGTATGTATCGGGAACCGTTATATACTTGACAGTAATAAAAAGTTCAATTCCTGCTACTTTACACTTAACGACAGATTCTGGGCAGAAAAATAAACGCGAATTCTAAAAATTCCCTAAAATACAGCGGAGAACGGGTAAGGACTTACTGGGTTCTAGTCTAGAGTAAGTTTTATAATATCTGAAATACTAATACGAAAGGGATGCTTCAAATCCGGAAAAGGGGGCGCGCTGAATCTATACTTGAAACAAGGCGCCCGGGTTTGCGGCAGTATCTGACAGTTCGAGCGCAACCCTGCCAGATCTATTGTATAATGCGCTATAAACGGCAACAAGTACGGTGTGTACCTTGAACGAGTTCAATATCTAGAATAGTTTTTGTAATGAATTCACTAATATACGAAGAATGCCAGTAAAATATTAATAACTGTTGAGATTCGCTAATAATTCGAGTGGCAGACCATAAACAGCCCTTGCTGACCTATGATACTAGCTGAGCAATACGAAGCGACTTCAAGTCTATAAACACAAGATAAAATGAATTGTTTCCCCATGATCATGCGGTGCGCTGTATAACGGGCGCATATAACACAAGCCCTTCAAGGGGCGCCCAATCATGCTGTATTTGGCGCCCCATTGACCAAGTCGTGAGCTCCCAACCATTCTCGCTCGAGTGGCTCGACATTATTTATTATGTGCGAACCGACAAACATACATTGTCATTATAATGCGCCCCACCAATCATGTCATTATTGGCGCCCCTCCGGGACAGTAACACCACAGCTCACACAGTTTTGGACGCGCCCCCTCAAGTTAGGTGTTAATCGTGTGATTCATTATGAGGCGCCTTATCGTTTGGGTGGTGGGGCGCCTCATATAACGACATGAATAGAAGTGACATTGGTTAGGGGTCCCATCAATCTAGTAGTAGGCGCCTAACCAAAGTCACTCGGCTTTAAAGGGCGCCCATGTTGAATATGGACTCGTTAGTCGCTGGCTTCGTATTGCGTCCAATAGAAAGGGCGCCCATTACTTTTTTCTCGCAATGGATAAAGGCATTATGCATTATGTGCGGCCAAAAAATCATTGTCATAATAAGGCGCCCCACCAATTATGTCATTATGGAAGGTCCTCTGGGATAAGGTGCACACAGATCACACCGTTTTGACGCCCCCCAAGTTGTGATGTTCATCGTGTGACTCATTGTGAGGCGCCCCACTATTTAAGGGGCGCCTCATATATATAACGACATGATTGATGACGCTCCCATAAAACCAAGTGACATTGGTTGGGCGCCCTATCACTCGGCTTTATGGGGCGCCCATACTGATATGGGCATGTAAATCGATGGCCTCGTAATGTGTTCAATGGAAAGGGCGCCTTCGGCGCCCATTAGGAGCGCCTGCTTATTCGAGATGGGGCGCCAATTTTTCCCAGAGGGGGCAGCTGCCCCCCTTGCCCCCCCCCCGCTAAATACGGGCCCGTGTCTTGTGGGTTCATTGAAAAGTCTCCCAGGCTAAGTGGGTAAGGTGCTGGCTTGCTAGCCTAGAGGTCGGATGTTCGATCCCTGCATTGGCTGAGAAAGTTCGTCTAGTTCTTCCGGCGTGTTTTCCTTTAGTTTAAACATAGTTTATTGTACTATAGAACATAAATAAAGTACAAAAGGATTGGGACAAAAGTTACGAAAACTTACCGATGCCCTCTCCACATACAGTGAGATTCTTTGAGCATGTCGGAAAATTTATTTTCATAAACCAAATATCTAAGAATATCTTTTTCTAACGTCGAATTCTACATGAAAATAGTGTCGAATTATTATAAATTTGTGTCGGTTGTGTCAGGAAATGTTTTCTTTTGGCGATCAAAGAAGAATCACGGTGCAAAGTAGACGGTAAGGATCTAAAATAGCCTTAGAACTGAGATGGAGAAAAGCCTTATTTTCATACTAGTTGATAATAAGGCCCAGAGACAGTTCATCGTTCGCTCAGAGACAGTTCATAAAGGAACTAAACCTCCATTAGCCCAGGATATGTGCAGAAGAGTAGGACGTTAAACTCCATTTCATTTCATTTTGAACCCAAATAAAACACTAATTTTACTTTTCTTGAAATTGAATATCACGAATTTGTTGACTATGGATTACAAGTGTCTGGAGCCATTCTACCTTGTGCGACATTGTTCGGGTATCGTGAATGCAGATGAAACAGTCAGATTGGATGGCTGGAATTCAGAATGGGGTTTCGGTTACTAAACAATTGGATACTTTGGTAGTTGCTTACATCGGCTAGAATAGCATTAAATGCATTTGTGGTGATTAAATTTTCTCCGGTAGGGTGAGGCACCCATATCGCGCGACGATTGATTGGTTATTTGGAATTCGGGTTAGCCAGGGACGCTCTATTTTAGACCACTTTAGAGTTGCTTTGTTCACCGGCTTAAAAAGCAGGAAAACGGTCACGTCTTTGAGGACTGTAAAAGATTGATTGGAATTCGAGCAAGCCACCTTAATTAGGCTATATTAGACCACTTTGAAGGGGGGGGGGTCCATACAAGGTAAGCTCAGCTTCTACGCCTCTCGAAAAAGACCGGCGCTGCTGTCTGTAAACCTGAAATTTTTTCAGGCATTTGGGTTCTGCCCCCTAATGTTGTAGGGGGTCAATTCATAGTAGCAAAAAGACCACTCAAGGGTTCAATTCTACAATACTTTATTTCTGGTAAAAGAAAAAACCCTGAAAGTATACATTTATAATATAAATTATACAATCAAAACATAATAATATACAACAAATGTGTTCATACTCATTAAAATAATATAGCACATATTAACAATAAAACATCTCTAGTTATTATTTATCAACACTAATATATACTTAATTTACATGGATGCTTTAAAAGGAAACTACCTCCTGTTAACCCGCATGAAATATGCAGAAACTTGTAGGATCTTATAATTACTATCAAACTACTTAATAAATGATTATACTTAGTAAAACATAACAGCTTACCCTGAAAAGGGGTTTTCCTGGCTAACCAGACTTTAGCAAGGTGAAGTACCTTATAAAGTCTGTAATAAAATAATATAAGTTGTATGAATGAAATAAATGTAGGTTTAAAGCGAAATGCTTTAAGTAGCGTTAATACTATTGACTATATATGTATGTTGTGTATTTACAGAATGTAATTTATAAAACCCAGAATAACTTAAACTTTAGTAACTTTATCAATAAAACTAACATGGCCGACCTTTTAGCATAGCCCATTTACACAATGAAATATATATAAAACTTATAAAACAAATAGTAACACATACCTTTAAATTCTATTACTGGAACCTTATTGAAAACACAACTGCACTAAAACTATATTTCAATACAATATGAAATTGAAGAAGCTTCAACCAACAAAACTAAATAAAGGCTAAACCATAGGTGACAGAGAATGAAGATATTCTCTGACCTCTATGAAATCATTGCAAAGAATGACCATAGTTACCACTTTACCAAACAAAGAAAACATCAGGTCAAAGTTTAAATAAACTACCAGTGAGTTGAGTGAGTAAGAACTCACTGGGAACCTGAGAGAGAGTGGATAGAAAAAGATAGCTTAATAAAGAGACAGTGCTGTGTAACATATTATCTAAAATCAAATTAGCATTGTGACCCTATTAAAATACCCATAAAATCACTCTCCCACATACTCCCTCCCTTAGGGAAAATGTTGTCCCTAACATTTAAAATCCAAACTATTAATAAAACATGAAAAAAACGAAACTACTGATAAAACACGACCCAAAACTAGTGGTGAAACACGTCTGGAAATAAACTCCTACACAAAACTGGTAACGAACTCAGGACAATCTGTAGACGATCTGGTGACAGGCTCATAAAATCTGATGGTAGTAATGATTTCGCCAACTCAGCTCGAAACTGCGGAGTAGAAATTACTTCCTGCTGCTGCGACATGACGTAATCCATATACCGGGTTGGTGGTTTCCTTTCTCTCCCTGATCTTCTTGGAGTGGGGCTTTCCGGCAAAAGTGGCTCATCTGATGTTTCCGAATCTGAGGCTGATGCTTGAGGCCTATCTGCACCATCTTAATGTATACTATCAAGCTCAGGTTCAATTACATCCCCTCTATCCTGTGTCTCTGCCGGGCTAGCTGGGTGCAGGAAATCTGCGCTCTCCATTAGATAAACAGGCTCATCTTCTTCACTTTCTGTCTCATCCGGTTCTCTAACTTCTGTCACCTTTGGTGGGGGTTGAACTGTCCGTGGTTTAGGTGTAGGTCTTTTGCTGATAGATTCTATCTCGGGAAGACTGCTTACTGGTAATAAATGATTACGATGTAAAGTCCTTTTCCTTTTTCCTCCTACTTCCATCAACTCATACACTGGAATTCCGACGTTTGGTTGTCTGATGATCTTATATGGTTTATCCTCCCATTTATCGGCTAGCTTATGTCTTCCTTCCTTGAAAGCTAATCTCCGCACCAAAACTGTATCGCCAGGCTCTAGGGTGTTCGTTCTGGCTCTCAGGTTGTATTTGTGCCTTTGGTTCTGGTGCGTATCATCCACAAGGGCTGATGCAGTTAAATACGCATATTCCAGTCTCTCCTTCAGGGATTCAACGTATGAATGCTGGCTCTTAGTGGCCTCTTTATCCCGTACGAGTCCGAGCATAACATCAATAGCTAATGTTGGCCTCCTACAAAACATTAGCTCATACGGAGAATACCCTGTTGAAGAGTGTCTGGTACAATTGTAGGCATGAACCAGCGGCGCAACGTAAGACTTCCAATCAGACTTCTGCTCAGGATGTAGGGTACCTAACATATTAAGCAGCGTCCGATTGAAACGCTCGCATTGGCCATTCCCTTGTGGATGATATGGTGTTGTTCGAGATTTCTCCATGCCAGTTAGCTGACATAATTCCTTGATCACTTTTCCCTCAAACTGTTGACCTTGGTCACTGTGTATTCGTTGAGGAATCCCGTAGTGCACAATAAAATAATCAAAGAATGCTTTAGCTGTTGTCTTGGCGGTGGTGTTGCGAACTGGAACTGCCTGAGTATACTTTGTAAAATGGTCGGTGATGACAAGGATACTGTCGTAGCCTCCCTTCGACTCTTCTACGCACATATAATCCATGCAGACTAGTTCGAGCGGCTGACTGGAGGTAATGTTTATCAGGGGACACGTAGATGGTAAACTCTTTCTTCTGGTGCAGCGTGAACAGTTCTGAACGTAGCTTTCTATCATCGCTGTCATCTTGGGCCAATAAAACCGTTCTCTTGCTAGACTGATGGTACGATCTCTTCCTTGGTGTCCTAATTCATCATGTATCCCCTCCATGGCTAACTTCCTATACGCTTTGGGTAAAACCAGCTGAAATATTTCCTCTCCTGCTATACTGGCACGCTTGTACAAAATACCAGACTTGAGAACGAAGTGTTCGAAATCACGGTAAAGTGCAGACTCTTCTGGAGATGTAGGAGTATGATTAGCTGGTCTTCCATGCTCTATATGTTGACACAACTGCAACAGTAAGGGATCTTGGTGTTGGTTCTTCTGCCACTCTGTAACACTTGCTAAGGGTGTGGTGATGTTAGGAACATCTGGTACCACCTGATGAGACATACTTACGGTCTGAATGTAGCCATCCTCTAAGTCGATGTCCTTTATGGCTTCTACCACTTCCTGGTTTACTTCAAAGAAATCGCCTTTCATATTCCGGCTCAGAGCATCAGCATCCATGTTCTTCTTTCCAGCTCGGTATCGTATGGAGAAATTATAGTTGGTGAGGGCAGCTAACCACCGATGTCCTGTGGCATCCAACTTCGCTGTTGTAAGGATGTATGTGAGAGGGTTGTTGTCAGTGTAGATGGTAAAATAGTTGTTAAATAGATATTGGTGGAATTTCTCAGTTACAGACCACTTTAATGCCAAAAATTCAAGTTTGTGTGCTGGGTAGTTACGCTCGGACCGGTTCAGGCTTCTACTGGCGTAGGCAATTACCTTCTCTAAACCATTGTGTTCCTGGTAGAGTACTGCACCTAATCCTAAACCACTGGCATCTGTATGTAAAATAAAAGGCTTCGTAAAATCAGCATACGCAAGAACTGGTGGCTCCACTAATGATGTTTTTAAACTCTCAAATGCTGCTTCTTGTTCTCTCTCCCATTTCCAATCTTTCTTTTCCTTCTCCTGCACTCTTCCCCCCCTCTTCTTCTTAGTTGGACCTCCAACTAACAGATCATTAAGTGGCTTGGCAATCTTCGAAAAGTCCTTAATAAATCTTCGGTAATAACCAACAAATCCAAGGAATCTACGGAGTTCATCAATGTTGGTAGGAGCTGGCCAAGATTCAACTTTATCGGTCTTCTTTGGATCTGTGCAAACACCATCTTCAGATACAATATGGCCGAGATACCTCACCTTCTCCCTAAAGAACTCGCATTTCTTTGGTGATAACTTGATGTCATGTTCTTTCAGCTTTTCAAACACTTTAGTTAACCTCTCAAGGTGCTCCTCATACGTCTTACTGAAGATAATAAGGTCGTCAATGAAGATAGCACATATCTTCCAATCAAGGTCTCCAAGGCAATCTTGCATTAAACGTTGATATGTGGCTGGTGCGTTCATGAGTCCAAAAGGAAGTCTCTGGTACTCGTAGAATCCTAGAGGTCCGACAGTAAAAGCTGTTATAGGAATATCTGCGTCCTCAATGCTGACCTGATGGTAACCACTCTTCATATCAACAACGCTGAAGTATTTGGAACCGGCTAAGTTGTCTAGCATCTCCTCGGTGCGGGGCAAAACATAGGCATCACGTATGGTCTTCTTATTCAACATTCTGTAATCGACGCACATACGTAAAGATGAATCTTTCTTTCTTGCCAACACTATTGGTGATGCGTAAGGGCTATGACTCTTCCTGATAATTCCTGCTTCCATCAAATCTTGAAGGTGGTCTTTCACTTCTTCGTACATCCCAGGTGGTATTCTTCGATGTGGTTGTTTGAAGGGAACATTATCGGTCAGGTTGATCTCATGTTTCACAAGGCTTATGCTTCCTATATCACTATCACTCTGCGAAAATATAGATGACCATTCAAGTAAGTAGTTCTTGAACGAATGGAGTTGGTCAGAAGTCAACGCTGAAGCAGCAAAGTCCATCTGATCAAGGAAGGTACCAGTAGTTGGGGTGTCTGTGTTACATGATGGCAAAACACTATTCACTGACGTCCTCCGAACTAGTTCTACTACTTGAAGTTCACAAAGGATGCTGTGTGGGTAGATTCTTACTGGTGATAAGGACAGATTCGACAAACGAACGATCACTTCTTTCTCCTCTTCCCCTGGATATACCTCCAAAATGGTAGGCGTCACCTCAATCGAAGTCGATATCAGGGAATCGGGTGAATTCTGGAAAATCAAACGTTGCCGATGGTGTAAATTCAAATCCTTAATCTTCCCCACAAGACACACTGATCTATTAGAGTCCAGCCTTATTGGTGATTCTTCTGAGCATCTTACGATTCCAACTTTTCCATCCAGTTGTTTCTCCTGCACTTGCATACATCTAAAAGTAAAACTCCAAACTTCTGGCAACACTGGCTGGTTAAGGTAATTGTGGCCATGAACTGCTAAAAGTTGATTCAACATGGGCTTCAGCACATTAGTTCCTACAAGAGCTGGTGTTGTAGCATGGAACGAAGTATCTGGAACCACAAGAAACAAACAGTCAATGGCTTTTGACTTTAAACTGGGAATCTTGACTGTAACCGAAATACATCCTAGGTATGGTAAACTATGGCCACCGGCACTTTCAATTAGAAGCAACTGGTCCAATGGAGTCATGACGCAGTCTTCTGACATTAGATGGTTCTCGTAAAATGACCGACACATTGTTGAGATGGTAGACCCTGTATCCAATAAGGAGGAACACACTCTATCGTTTATCTCCATAACAGTCGTGTTGCTGTGTCCAATAACTTTCTTGACTTTCTTGGGACTGGTGTTACCAATTTCATCTGGCTGTCCCACGACAGAGACATTTCCTAGTTTAAATCACTAGGTAAAATCATTCGGCAACCCACAGCAATATGACCTTGTTGTCCGCATCTGTAACACAGAAAATTGGCAGGTACAGGTTGGCGCTGCGTAGAAACAGGTGGCGGATGATGACGTGGGGGGGGATGGCTTGGTGGTAGTGGTGTTGAAGCCTGAGGAGGTAAAAATGATGACGTTGATGGTCTTTCATTCTCTTTTTTTATCTCCTTCATCTCTTTCTGTAAAGATTGCACTGATGCCGTTAAACTTGCCACTAGTGCTCTCAAATCGTCCTCTGCTGGTTGCTGCACCATCTTCATGTGCGATTTGGTTGGGGTCTTAAAAGGAGCAGGTGATGAGGCTACGACAGTATCCCGTTCTATTCGGCGCACTTCTTTCAGTAGATCTTCAAAATCAGTAATCCTGTCGTACTTGTGTGCTGATCTATCTTGCAAATCTTGGTGTAGACCGCTCCAGAACTTCGACTTGAGCTTGGTGTCAAAAGTCTCGATGTCGATTTCACTTTCTACCTTAGCTCTGTCCAACAAATCTTCTATTCTGCAGGCCCACTTTGAAACTGACTCGCCCGGTGCTTGGGTAGTTGAGTTAAACTGCGAGAGAAGACACTGGCCTTGCTCTACTTCACCAAATCTGCTCTGTAGCTTGTCCAACAAAGTACTGTGTCCGAGTCGCATTGACACTCTAGCAGCTTCTCCCTTTAAAGATTTCATGACCGCTAGCTTGATGGATTCTGCTGAATGTTGTCTGTCTTTCATTAAGCTCGTCACTTCAAATCTCCAAAGATCAAATGATGTATCACCCTTTGCCGTTGGATCTCCTGAGAAAGTTGATACTCTGGGCAGTTGCGGAACAAACTTAAATCTTTCTGCCGCTGTTGTTGATGAACTGGTGGTTACAGGATCATGTTGGGGTTCAACTCTTTCTTCAGGTGCTTCTTCCTTGATTCTACCTTGTGACTTCAGATATCCGAACATCCAGTCGATCAAGTGTTCTGGCGAATCTGTTGTCGGTTTAACACCCATATCTGAAAATGCATCGATTAAGTTCTGTTTTTCCTGCTCTGACAAGGAGTTATCAGGATTCTCTCGGCCTCCACCTGTTGCCATTATGACACAAAACACAAAAGTATCAAAATGTAAAACGCAAAACACAAAATATGAAAATACACGTACGCGCAATCCAAATAAAAACGTTGTTCCCTGAAGCTGTAAGTGTGAAATACGCTAAGGCTGAAATCAGGAAAACAACAAACACTAATACTGGATCTGTTCCAAAATAGTATACACTGTAAAAAACACCAGTTGATAATCAAACGACCAACTAAGAAAAAAAACACAAAACGCAATCAAGTCCAAATGGTATAAACTGAAAATAATTTCGAAACAAAATTCGAAATACCAAACTGACAAATAAATCCCACAATCAAATCAAAAACTATTCAACAATGACATCAAAATCCAAACCCAACCCTCGATATAAATAAATTATTTAAGTGCAGGTTGTTAGTTAGTGATTAAGTGCAGTGGTATAAGACGGAAATGAAGACGGAAAAATAAAGATCAAGAGTAAAATATACTTCAGAAGACAAAATCTTCTATATAAATACAAGAAAATATACTTTTCATATGTATAAGTAAAAATGAAAAGTCAAAACAAAATAGACGATGATGAAATATTAACACAACAAGAATGCTGAAAATTAAAACATGAAAATAAATTCCCACAAACTTGACAAACTCAAGTCCAAACTTCAATACCAAAAAAAACTTTTATTAGTGTTGATAATAATATACAACAAATGTGTTCATACTCATTAAAATAATATAGCACATATTAACAATAAAACATCTCTAGTTATTATTTATCAACACTAATATATACTTAATTTACATGGATGCTTTAAAAGGAAACTACCTCCTGTTAACCCGCATGAAATATGCAGAAACTTGTAGGATCTTATAATTACTATCAAACTACTTAATAAATGATTATACTTAGTAAAACATAACAGCTTACCCTGAAAAGGGGTTTTCCTGGCTAACCAGACTTTAGCAAGGTGAAGTACCTTATAAAGTCTGTAATAAAATAATATAAGTTGTATGAATGAAATAAATGTAGGTTTAAAGCGAAATGCTTTAAGTAGCGTTAATACTATTGACTATATATGTATGTTGTGTATTTACAGAATGTAATTTATAAAACCCAGAATAACTTAAACTTTAGTAACTTTATCAATAAAACTAACATGGCCGACCTTTTAGCAAAGCCCATTTACACAATGAAATATATATAAAACAAATAGTAACACATACCTTTAAATTCTATTACTGGAACCTTATTGAAAACACAACTGCACTAAAACTATATTTCAATACAATATGAAATTGAAGAAGCTTCAACCAACAAAACTAAATAAAGGCTAAACCATAGGTGACAGAGAATGAAGATATTCTCTGACCTCTATGAAATCATTGCAAAGAATGACCATAGTTACCACTTTACCAAACAAAGAAAACATCAGGTCAAAGTTTAAATAAACTACCAGTGAGTTGAGTGAGTAAGAACTCACTGGGAACCTGAGAGAGAGTGGATAGAAAAAGATAGCTTAAAGAGACAGTGCTGTGTAACATATTATCTAAAATCAAATTAGCATTGTGACCCTATTAAAATACCCATAAAATCACTCTCCCACACTAACTGCCCCCGAGTCCGTACATCTATGACTTACAATATTGGTGTCAGTATCACATATGTGATAGAACTGTCTAAACCTTCCAAATATAATTATTTTAGAATTTGATTTTGTAATCTCTATCAACCCCTCTCTCTTATATCACCTGCCCCTCCTCTCCCTCGTACTCCAATGATTCAAAGCAATCACGTTGAGGTGATTTTTGTGTTTTCAGCGTCTGTATTTACCTTTTGTAGCTCAGCGAATAGAGCGAGTGAGAAATGGAGTTTAACACCCACTCACATAAAGTAGGGCAAATGGCCACTACAAATGACCTCCAAATTGGCGGATTATTAATTCATTGTCATTTTCTTCCGTTTAAATTGGATTGTAATATGTCTTACATAGGGTTTTTGAGTTGACTGGGTTCAATTCTGACTCCTAAAACTAATTTTGAATAGCCCAGATGGAATAAATTTAAAACAGCAATCAAAACATAATCTATAATGTGGACATTGCTTTTAAAATATATCTAATAAGGATTTCAGGGTTACTGAATTCTATTAGGGTTCAAAATTAAATTTAGGAATTCCAAACATCTGTAATTTTCTACATTATTTGCACCATCCACATCTCATTGGAACAAGGATCAGGACCCCAAGTCTGCCCCTTGTATCTAAAAGGTAATGAAACTACAGTATAGGTTACACGAAGTTTCACAACTATTACTATCACTGAATTAGAATAAAACAGTGGAGCTCCAAAGTCTTGACCAATATACTGCTGATCACTTTCTTACCCTGAGCCGAAAATGCTCATTATCAAACTATATCGAACTAAATATAAGTCAAGGTATTGGTGTGACGAAACTATACTTAAGTTTCATCACTCTCATTTACTTTGAACCAAAGTTATAGTGTTTAAAGCATCAACCAATCAAATTGCTTATCTCTGCTTACCTTAAACAGAAAATGCTTATCTTCAAACTCCATCTAATGAATGTCTACCCTAGTTTGAACATTCCACCTCAATCAGGAGAGATATTTATGTACTGGTAATGAAACTATAGACCAAGTTCCACTCGCTCTTAAATAAATTAGAACCAAAGTCATTGTCTCCCAAATCATTAGAAACCAATCAAATTGTTTATCTCTGCTTAACCTAAGCAGAAAATGCTTCAAACCTAATCCAGACATTTTTAAAAAATAAACACTTACACAAAGTTTAAACATTATTCTAGCTCAATTAGAGGAGAGTTATTGTTTCCCAAAAAGTGTTACGGACAGACCCATTTTAATAATAGTTCCCTGCTTTTTTTGAAAGGCGGGGGACAATTAATGATCACAGTAAACCCGGTTAAAGTATCTGATAATAGCCATTTAATGCTTACAAAGAATTTGTACAATTATTGAACATTCCTTTTTATTTCAAATAAGGACACCAGTGTGCCTCTCTTTTCAATTCAAAATTTGTCAGCACTATAAAAAAAAAAAATACACATTCATGTGACAGTATCAACAGAATATAGCAAATTTAGCAATATTTTATTTAACACTAGCTGATACCTTGAATTTTAATAAAATATATCAATTATCAACGTGGGCCCTTTTCTTTTTCTTTTTTTTAATAGAAGCAAAATTCTGTTCGGAATAAAGTTTTTTTGCCAAATTCTTTTCTCCAACTTTATTTTCAGTCTCATGCTTTCGTTTGGGACATATCTGTGATAAGCTTCCTTCCTTTTTGTCTTTCCCAACCCCATTTTCAATAACATTTGCTCCAAATGGTATGTATCTTTTCTTAAGACCTTCAGGGATCGGATTTTCTTTAGCAACACTATTATGATACACAGGTGAAAATGTCTGTAATCTCTCTGATATTTGACAGCACCCTTTAAATGATGGGCCATTGATAAACTGATTTTTGTCTGATAGCAGGGTCATCATTTTATTTTCATTGCCAGTCTGACTGAAAAACTGAATTTCAAACTTCCCCCCTTTTAATTGTTGTCGACAGGTCATGTCCACATGCTGTTTTTTCACATTATATTCCTGGGGTGCTATTATAAGCCATAGTTCATCCTCTTCAGACAAGTCATCAATGGGTAAAATGTTACTGTTTTCTATTGGAACTTCTTTCATATCAGCGCCAACAATATTATCAATATAATTTGTTGATGTTGATAATGATGACGTGGCCTTTGGTATTTTCACAACTTCATCTAATTTATTTTCATCTTCAGGAATCCGTTCGTCTTTGTCAGATTCATCTGAACTTTGTTTTTCACAACTTGACATTTTATGATTTGTACATACAATTGTTTTCTTTGATTTTTGCGGCGGAAGTTTCGGTTTTATGAAATAGTCAACCGGTGATGTGGGCGTGAGCAGCTGTCTTTCAGACTTTTCATCTGACCGAAAATCAAAATCTAGTATCGATTCTGTATCTGAAGGGTTATCTAGCTTATCTGAAACGTGTTTCGCTAGTTTTAAAAGATCGCTGTTCAGTCCACTCATTTGTAACAAAAATAGTCAACTTTGAATAGATTGTTGGAGTCAAAAACATTATTTTTAAAACAAATAGGCCTACATCACAAACCGTCTGCAACAGGAACATGGAGTCGCCCCTAAGT